>JAPDNY010000006.1:183223641-183666141 GCA_029375565.1 Gekko gecko
GAGTGGGTATTTCAAGAAAGGGTAACAACAGCCGTAATATTTATTGGTTTGACAGGGCCAATCTGCATTTAGCATTTGTTGCCTCCCTTGTTTTGCCGAACCCACACTGGAACTGAAAAAGATGCCGTTCAAAACCACATTCAGCTATCCTTGGGCCAACACTGTACTGAACTGCCGAGTCACCTCCTCCGAATGGCCATAAAACGGCCATAAAGCTATGCAGACCACAATAAAACCAGAGATCAGAGGAAGTGAAAGCAGCAGGCAGTCTGGACACTGCCATAAAATGCGACACTCAGTCAAAGTGAAAGTGGCATGCACTGTAGATGGGAATTTCTGTTCCAGTGTGGGTTTGGTAAGACAGTGGAGCAAATGCTAGATTGCAGATTGGGCCTGGTCTCTTGGCACCTTTCAGACCAACAGGGGCCCAGTCTGCATCTAGCATTTGCTTCGCTTTTACCAAACCCACACTGGAACAGAAAAAGATGCAGCTGGCAACCACATTCAGATACCCTGGGCCAACGCCATACTGACTGCAGAGTCACCCCTGAATGGCCATAAAACGGCCATAAATCTGTGCAAACAGCTACCATAAAATCAAGAAATCAAACAAAGTGAAAGTGGTATGCGGTTTGGACACTGCCATAAAATCCGACAATCAATCAAAGTGAAACTGGCATGCAATGCAGAGGGGAACTTCTGTTCCAGCCTGGGTTTTGTTGTAGGCACAGTTTATGAAACACTGTTATACACTTTTGCACTCTGCCACTGACTAACATGTGGCCTTATTAGGTATACTTAGCACTTCCCTGACATAGATAGACATACATATGCTAAGTGCTACTGATGATTTTAATCACATAAACAGAAATGAACCAGGTATTAACTCTGGTTCATTTATGACTACTGTTTAAATGCATGCTGGGAGAATGAGAATGCTAACATACCACAATTCTGCTAAGGCTTAGGGCCTTGGCGGGCCGGCTATAACTGCCCATGTCTCTGGCTAAACTGAGAACACTGGCACTCTGTAAACCATAACAGCTATATAGATACTTTTAGAATTTTACAGTCTAAGAGAAAGAAGTGCCTATTGTTTAACTAAAAGGTAAAAAAAACACCCTTTACTTGGGAAAACCCAACCCTTAGGTTTCAGGCCAATTAGAAATAGGTAACAAAGCTGTGACAAACTTTAATGGAACCAATAGATAGGCTTTGTTTGTTTGATGTCATATTGAGTATAAAATCCTGTGGTAGTAGAGCATTGGAAAAAGTGGGCAAATAAAATGATTAAGGGGTGCTTGGAGGGGGGCAGCTGTGGGAGGGCCTGATCCAACATGGCTTCTCTGATGTTCTGGAGTTCCAGTCCTGCTGGTGGACCTCCTGATGGTCTTGGGTTTTGGCCACTGTAGTGACACAGAGTGTTGGACTGGAGGGGCCACTGGCCTGATCCAACAGGGCTTCTCTGATGTTCTTATTGTTGGTTTGATTCTTAAAGAAAGTTTGTATTTAAGCAGAATACAATCATTTTAGTCAGCCGAGCAAGTATTGAGAGACTGAGTCCATGTGAATATAAAAAGTATAAAAGTTTACTTTAACACTAACATGGGAAAAGGGTACTCGGGAAGTAAAATAATAAAAGAGCTACATTGCCACATCCTTATAGCTACATAGACAAGACAGGAAGAATGGCTTCTCCTTCTCAACAAGAACAAAGAACAAGAAGGACGAGCCCGATATGCTAAATACTTGATACACTGATTTCCAATCAGATAGCTAAGGTTCTTACAAAGTTCCCGGGCATTCTACTGAGCAAATACATTGGTTACAAACAAACATGTGACTTCCTGTTTACAATACTAACAACATTAACCCTGTAAATACTGAAGTGTTTTAAACTTGTTACATCCAACACTTATGTCTGGGGCAGGGATGCTCTGTCTTCTTGGTGCTCGGGAGGGCAAGAATGGGAGGGCTTCTGGAGTTCTGGCCCCGCTGGTGGACCTCCTGATGGCCCCTGGGTTTTGGCCACTGTGTGACACAGAGTGTTGGACTGGAGGGGCCACTGGCCTGATCCAGCAGGGCTTCTCTGATGTTCTTATGTCTGGGGCAGGGATGCTTTGTCTTCTTGGTGCTTTGGGGGGCAAGAGTGGGAGGGCTTCTGGAGCTCTGGCCCCGCTGGTGGACCTCCTGATGGCTCCTGGGTATTGGCCACTGTGTGACACAGAAAGTTGGACTGGATGGGCCACTGGCCTGATCCAACATGGATTCTCTGATGTTCTTATTTATAGTCTGCATTGCTCACTGATGACATGGTCTTGTATTGACATCTCCCTGTTCCTTTCTCCTGACCCCACTTCCTCCCTCCAAGAAGGATACTGACCATGACCTTTCCGGGGATGTGCCTCCATGGCTACTGTGATCCACCTCACATGGTCAAGAGGGATGAAGACAGGAGGAATGAGAGAGAGGGCAGATGTTGGGATGATCGCCCTGGCCTCCTCTGCACCAGCAATTTCTGTTGCCAGGCAGCAATGCTTCAGAGTTCCATGTTCTATGTGCAAGGAGATTGCCAGAACTCATAAGAACATCAGAAGAGCCCTGCTAGGTCAGACCAGTGAGGGTCCATCTAGTCCAGCATCCCATCTCACACAGTGGCCAGCCAGATCTTCTGGAGGACCAACAATGGGGCATAGAGGCTGAGGTCTTCATAAGAACATCAGAAGAGCCCTGCTGGAACAGACCAGTGGTCCATCTAGTCCAGCATCCCGTCTCACACAGTGGTCAACCAATTCCTCTGAAGGGCCAGCAACAGGGCACAGAGGCCGAGGCCTTCATAAAAACATCAGAAGAGCCCTGCTGGATCAGACCAGTGAGGGTCCATCTAGTCCAGTATCCCGTCTCACACAGTGGTCAACCAGTTCTTCTGGAGAGTCAACAACAGAGCATGGAGGCTGAGGCCTTCACAAGAACATCAGAAGAGCCCTGCTGGATCAGACCAGTGAGGGTCCATCTAGTCCAGCATCCCGTCTCACACAGTGTTCAACCAATTCTTCTGGAGAGTCAACAACAGGGCACAGAGGCCGAGGTCTTCACAAGAACATCAGAAGAGCCCTGCTGGATCAGACCAGTGGTCCATCTAGTCCAGCATCGTCTCCCACAGTGGACAACCAGTTCCTCAGTTTGAAAGCCAAACGCCTCACTGAAAAGATTGACACTGTGCCAGAGTTAGGAGCTTTCAGCGCTGGAAATTGAGTTTGTAGGTGTGGCTTCAATATAAGTCCAGTCTTGAGAAAGGATTACCAAAAAGGTTGTGTAACCGGTACATCTTCGACTGTTTTGTTTGTATTTTGGACTATAAATATATCTACCTGCAAGAATCTTGTGCTGATATTTTGTTTGGAAGCAGAAGGAGTCAGACAGCCAAACTGGGAGTGTTTACCTTTAAGAACGGCCTGGCAGAAGAAATGGCATTTTTTCTCCAGTGTTAAGTGAATGACTGCTATTGTTTTATCACTGGAAGTCCTCACATACTCACTTAAAAACACGTCTAGCTCGCTACACTTGTGGTGCATAACACTAAAAGAGCTAGAACTTGTGGATGCCACACAATCTTAGTATCTCCTGGCTATACTACACATACTGCCATGCAATAATTAATTCTGTTAATCTTTCTGCTGTGGGGGAAAACCCGCCCCTTTTTAGTTCTTCGTAGCTCATCCCCTTCCCCATTTTCGTCTTGTTTGTGATTGGCTTTGGAGCCCTTGATTGTTTTAATAAAAATATTTTATTGTTTTAATAAAATGTTTTAGTAAAATAACAAAAAATATTTTCTGCCAAACTCTGAGGGGGTGTTTTTTCGTTCTCCCCTTATTCCATGCAGCCTAGGGCAGCCCACGTCCTTCTCCTCTCCTCCATTCTTATCTTCAAAACAACCCTGTGATGTAGGTTATGTTGAGAGAAGGAGAGCTTAACCCAGGGTCATTCAGGAAAGTCGTGGCGGAGTGGGGAATTGAACGCCGGTCTCCCAGCTCCTAAACAACACTTCCCACTGCTATATGGCAGTTGCAGTCTTTTGTAATGTTGGTTTCTGCCAGTTTCATTGTGATTCACTGCTTGAGAGAGGGGCTGAGAGAGGGGGCGTGGCCCCAGGTCCCCTAGCAAGCTTTGTCACCCAGGTGGAATTTGAACCCAGGTCTCTTAGAAGAAGAAGAAGAAGAGAAGAAGAGATTGGATTTATACCCCACCCTTCACAATCCAAAGGTGTCTCAGAGCGGCTTACAAACTCCTTTCCCTTCCCCTCCCCACAACAGACACCCTGTGAGGTAGAAGAAGAAGAAGAAGAAGAGATTGGATTTATACCCCGCCCTTCACTACCCAAAGGAGTCTCAGAGTGGCTGACAAACTCCTTTCCCTTCCCCTCCCCACAACAGACACCCTGTGATGTAGAAGAAGAAGAAGAAGAGAAGAAGAGATTGGATTTATACCCCGCCCTTCACTACCCAAAGGAGTCTCAGAGCGGCTTACAAACTCCTTTCCTTTCCCCTCCCCACAACAGACACTCTGTGAGGTAGAAGAAGAAGAAGAAGAAGAAGAAGAGTTTGGATTTATACCCCGCCCTTCACTACCCAAAGGAGTCTCAGAGCGGCTTACAAACTCCTTTCCCTTCCACTCCCCACAACAGACACCCCTGTGAGGTAGGTGGGGCTGATGGAGCTCTGACAGAAACTGCTCTTTTTCAAGAACAGCTCTTATCAGAACTACGGCTTGCCCAAGGTCATCCAGCCAGGTGCAAGTGGAGGAGCGGGGAATCAAACCCGGTTCTCCCAGATTAGAGTCCGTGCACTACGCCAAACTGGCTCTAGTCTGGCCATTCTATCACACTGGGGTACAGCCGTCACAGCATGCTCATCTGCATTGCTTTGGGGTTCCCACCAGAATATTTTTTTTTTTCATGTTAGTGAAACTGTAAGAAAATACTGTGGAGCTGTGGTGGCTCAAGTGGTTAAGACGCTGAACTGCAGGCTGTGGAAGGTCAGTAGTTCAGCAGTTCGAGACCCGGGTGCCGCATGACGGGGTGAGCTCCCGTCTCTAGTTCCAGCTCCTGCCAACCTAGCAGTTCGAAAGCAAGAAATTGCAAGTAGATAAATAGGTACCGCTTCGACAGGAAGGTAACAACGTACCGTGTGCCTTGGTGTTTAGTCATGCCAGCCACATGACCACGGAAACGTCTTCGGACAGCGCTGGCTCTTCGGCTTTGAAACGGAGATGAGCACCGCAACCCTAGAGTCGGATTCGACTGGCTTTCGAGCAAGGGAACCTTTACCTTTACTAAGAAAATACTGCCGTACATCCTTGTTAGAAATATCCTGCCTTCTAATGCATTTCCGTAGTTCTTTGCAGCTCTGCCACGTCATGTACAATGCAGGGGGGGTTCTGCATTTTATAATGCTATATAATGAACATCTGCACGCAATCAGGAACACTTGGCTTGCCGGCCATTGCCTCTTTCATTCGTCTACCGGCACCTATCAAATTCCCCCTAAATGCTTTTCAAATGTTCATTTTGGGGTGATCTCAGAACTCTCACTAGGGGGCGGCCTCCCCCTTCTAAACATTCCGCGAGCACCGTTGAATTGCCTTGTCCCTTGGAAAAACAGGAGTCTAATAAAGATGGGCTGGGAGTTTTACTCTCGCTAGGACATTAGAGCTCCCCTTCCTTGGGTGCATGAAGTGAAACCTCGGTCAGACAAATATATATGCGGCACAGGAAAGATCAGGTGGCAGCTTTGGAGGGTGGACTCTTAAGGTATTGAGGTCTCTCCCCTCCCCAAATCCTGCTCTACCCAGGCTCCACCCCCAAAATCTCCAAGTATTCCCCAAGTCCCGACCCAAAGTTGGCAACTGTAACTGAAGAAGAGAGAAGAAGAAGAGAGTAGGGATCAGTGTTCCCTCTAAGCTGAGTGAGTGTGAGCTAGCTCACAATTTTTTAGCCTCCGGCTCACAGATTTTTGTCTTAGCTCGGGAAGGAGGGCTCCAGAGCAAGCTAATTTACACAGCAGCCAAAGTACTTGCTCACCGCTTTAATGCCAGTAGCTCACAAAGTAGAATTTTTGCTCACAAGACTCCACAGAGGGAACATTGGTAGGGATTGGATTTATACCTCACCCTTGACTACCCAAAGGAGTCTCAGAGCGGCTTACGAGCTCCTTTCCCTTCCCCTCCCCACAACAGACGCCCTGTGAGGTAGGCGGGGCTGAGAGAGCTCTTTCGAGGACTGCTCTTGAGAGAACAGCTCCGGGAGAACTTGTGACCAACCCAAGGTCACACCAGCTGGCTGCATGTGGAGGAGTGGGGAATCAAACCCGCTTCCCCCAGATCAGAGTCCACGCTCCTAACCACGACACCAACCTGGGTTACTGCCCTTTAAAATGCCTCATTTCTTTATCACTTAATTTTTTAAAATTTTCTTTATTAAATTTACGTCAACAATAAACAATATTCAATACATTAGCTGTTGTAGATTTTCCGGGTTGTCTGGCCGTGGTCTTGGCATTGTAGGACCTGACGTTTCGTCAGCAGTTGTGACTGGCATCCTCAGAGGTGTGTAATGCGACCACGGCTGTACAGCCCGGAAAATCTACAGCAACTAATCAACTCTGGCCGTGAAAGCCTTCGACAAAATATTCAATACAGTTACTCATTTAGATATTTTACAATACAAATATAAAAATAAAAATTTAAAATATATATAGAGAGATATAAATGAAGTTATATATAAATACCATTTAATTGGGAACAGCGATGAGATATAATGCAAACAAAAGAATCACTAGTATCTTAGCTGCAGTAAAAGAATTTTACAGTTTGGCTTAAATGCCCCCCCCCCCCCCAATCCTACATGTCCAAACCAGCTAATACAGTATTCCTACAATAACCTTTAAAAAAATAAAAATAAAAACCTTTCATAACAATCTCTGTAACTGGGACCATCCATGAAATTTTGAGTTGCCCCATAACCTAACAATGGGTACCATAATTCAGCAAAGTTAGTACATTTAGGAAATTGCATTGGTCTATTAATTCGATCTGTAACATTCTCCACTACGTACTGATCCCAAAGTTTGCTGTACCACAAAGACAACGTAGGCTTGATTTTTCCATCTGGCAGCTATTGCTGTCGTAGCTACTACTATTAATGTATTTATTAGTGCCAGAGAACCAGTTTGGTGTACTGGTTAGGATGGAGCGCGGATTCTAATCTGGGAGAACCGGGTTTGATTCCCCACTCCTCCATGTGTAGCTGCTGGTGTGACCTTGGGTCAGTCACAAGTTCTCTCAGAGCTGTTCTCTCAGGAGCAGTCCTCCAAACAGCTCTCTCAGCCCCGCCTACCTCACAGGCACGGTTCCCTCTAAGCTGAGTTAGTATGAGTTAGCTCACAGTTTTTTAGCCTCCAGCTCACAGATTTTTGTTTCAGCTCAGGAAGGATGGCTCCAGAGCAAACTAGTTTACGCAGTAGCCAAATCATCTGCTCATAACTCTAATGCCAGTAGCTCATAAAGTAGAATTTTTGCTCACAAGACTCCACAGCTTAGAGGGACCATTGCTCACAGGGGTTGTGGGAAGGGGAAGGGAAAGGAGATTGCAAGCCGCTCTGAAACTCCTTCAAATACTGAAGGGGGGGGGTATAAATCTCTTCTTCTCTTCTTTATTTTTAAGGGGTATGCACCATGAGGCCAGTAGTTTAAGAGCAGTGTTTCAGGTTGGAGAGGAATGTCACACCCTGTCATCAAATTAATCTGGGACAACCATTTGGAAGAACGCGGTGACATTAAATGTTTTGTTATGCAGTAATTTTGGTTCTTTGTTAAGTTGCTACAGTTCCATCTTGGATAAAGCTTTGGTGAAACGAGGTGCTACAGATAAAAGGGTTAGAACAGATAAAAGGAAGTACTTCTTCACCCAAAGAGTGATGAACATATGGAATTCACTGCCACAGGAGGTGGTGGCAGCTACAAGCATGGACGGCTTCAAGAGGGAATTAGATAAACATATGGAGCAGAAGTCCATCAGAGGCTATTAGCCACAGGGTATAGATGGGAACTCTCAGTCTGGGGCAGGTGCTGCACTCTATTCTTGGTGCTGGAGGGGGCAGCAGTGGGAGGGCTTCTAGTGTCCTGGCCCCACTGCTGGACCTCCTGATGGCACCTGGTATATTTTGGCCGCTGTGTGACAGAGTGTTGGACTAGATGGGCCATTGGCCTGATTCAACATTGGCTTCTCTTATGTTCTTATGTTCTTATGTACAACACCGGTTTGCCCCATCAGCCGGAACTAAACTTGCGGAGCTGCTACGTGAACAGAACTTGTCTTCAGCAGGGCTATTTTTGGGCAGGAAGGCACAGGAACGGAGTTCCGGCAGGCTCCTGAGTTTGCCACGCCCAGCAGGAATTCATTAGCATAACAGGCCACACCCTCAGCAGAAAATCATTAGGATTGGCTCCATGAGGGGTGTGTGGCCTAACATGCAAAGGAGTTCCTGCTCCAAAAAGAGCCCTGGGTTTTGACAACAAACAAGGGAAACAGAAAAAGAAGCGAAAGGTGGGTGTGGCTGGATGACCACCCTTCTGGTAACATGGGGGTGTGGCCTAATAGGCTAATGAGTTTCTGCTGTCAGGGGTGTGGCCTATTATGCTAATGAATCCCTGCTGGGCTTTTTCTACAAAAAAAGCCCTGGTCTTCAGGAACAGGGGCGTCTACTCACCTGAAACTCTCTTGGCGTATTGAATGGACTTTTGAATTTGCAACTTCCATTTGAATCCTGCGACTCATGAAGTTGGACCTTTCCCTATTTGCACAACTTATTTATATAAGCTTCGAGATTTGTACTGAGACTGTTTTGTGTGTTTGTTACTGCTGATTACGTAAATAATTTGTGCGCAGTGTTCCCTCTAAGCCGAGAGAGTGTGAGCTAGCTCACAGTGTCTTTAGCCTCCGGCTCACCCATTTTCGTCTTAGCTCAGAAAGGGACGGATCCAGAGCAAGCTAATTTAGGCAGCAGGCCAAATCGCTCCCTCACTGCTTTAGTGCCAGGAAGCTCCCAAAGTAGAATTCTGGCTCACAAGACTCCACAGCTTAGAGGGAGCCGTATGCATTATATTTAGTGTCTTTGAGAATTTTTGGAGGTTTAATTATGTGGAAGATTTTTCCTTTTTTTTTTTAATTCGCTCCATCCGTGTATCTCAGTTTTTGTTGCTAACCTCCGGGTAGGGGCTGCAAATCTCCCGGGATTACGACTGGTCTCCAGACTGGAGAGATTAATTCCCCTGGAGGTTGGGTTGCCAGGTCTCCAGATAAAAGAGATCCATTCCCATGGAGAAAAGAGCTGCTTTGGAAGCTGGACTCACCATGGCATTCTCGCCCACCGAGGTCTCTCCCCTCCCCAAACTCTGTCCTTCCACCCCCCAAATCTCCAGGAATGTCATATTCATATCATAGCATAGACCTTTATTGGCATGTTGTTCAGTCGCACAGTCGAGTCTGACCCTTCGCGACCCCATGGACCAGATCCCGCCAGGCCCTCCTGTCTTCCACTGTCCGCTGAAGTTTGCTCAATTTCATGTTCGTTGCATCGATGACACTGTCTGACCATCTCATCCTTTGCCGTCCCCTTCTTCTTTGACCTGCCGTCTTTCCCGGCATCAGGGTCTTCTCCAGTGAGGGCTCCCTTCTCATTTGGGGGCCAAAGTATTTGAGCTTCAGCTTCAGGATCTGGCCTTCTGGAGAACAATCAGGGTTAATTTCTTTTAGGATTGACTGATTCAATCTCCTTGCCATCCAAGGGACTCTCAAGAGTCTTCTCCAGCACCATAGTTCAAAAGAATGTATTCTTCGGCGCTCGGCCTTCCTTATAGTCCAACTCTCGCAGCCATACATTACTACGGGGAATACCATTGCTTTGACCATGCGGACTTTTGTTGGCAAGGTGATGTCTCTGCTTTTCATCCTGCTGTTTAGGTTTGCCATCGCTTTCCTCCCAAGGAGCAGGCGTCTTTTGATTTCATAGCCGCAGTCACCATCTGCAGTGATCTCGGATCCCAGGAACGTGAAGTCTGTCACTACTTCCACGACTTCCCCTTCTATTTTCCAAGGAGTGATGGGGCCAGAGGCCATGATCTTCGTTTTTTTGATGTTGAGTTTCAAGCCAGCCTTTGCGCTCTCCTCTTTCACCCTGGGCAAGAGGCTCTTGAGGTCCTCTTCATTTTCTGCCATCAGACTGGTATCGTCTGCATATCTGAGGTCATTGATCTTTTCCCCAGCGATCTTAATTCCGGCTTGTGATTCATCCAGGCCAGCATTTTGCGTGATGTACTCTGCATATAAATTAAATAAGCAAGGTGACAATATACAAAGGTAAAGGTTTCCCTTGCTCGAAAGCCAGTCGAATCCGACTCTAGGGGGTGCTGTGCTCATCTCCGTTTCCAAGCCGAAGAGCCAGCGCTGTCCGAATACTTCTCTGTGGTCACGTGGCCGGCAAACCTAGATGCCAAGGCTCACGGAACGCTGTTACCTTCCCACCGAAGTGGTACCTATTTATCTACTTGCGATTTCTTGCTTTCGAACTGCTAGGTTGGCAGGAGCTGGGGCCAGAGATGGGAACTCACTCCGTCGCATGGCACTCGGGTCTCGAACTGCTGAACTACCCGCCTTCCGGTCTGCAGTTCAGCGTCTTAACCGCTGAGCCACTGCAGCCCCGTAGCATGATATTACAATAAGATAAAAATAAGATGAAACTGAAAGTTTTATACCACAGTGGTAGTAGGTGGGGAAAAGGTCAAAAACAGTCAGCTCGAAATAACATCGCCCCGGAATAAAACAGCACATTAAAACTAAGCGTTAAAAACTCTTGCCCTTGGCTTCCATACAAGTGAGAGGAACTCGGCTATGGATGCCGTGATTCCAGGGGAGTCATCAGAAAGCAAGAAGCTAAACCCATTATCAACGATCCTTGCAGCAGGCAAGAGAGGGCGAATCGGGTGGCGACGCAGGGAAGAATATTGGGGACAACGAAGAAGGATATGTTGCGTAGAATCAGATTAATCACAGAAGCAGGAACAAACTCTCTCCTTATAAGGGGCACCCTTGTATAATCTACCTGTCAAAACGGCTGAGGGAAAGCCATTAATACAATCCAGAGGTGGCGACCCTGCCTGGAGGAAACGGCAGCTCCGGGGGGGGAGGACTCTGTGGTTGACCGTAGAGACTGGAAGCAACAGGAGTCCTAGAGCGACACCATCTCTTCCCTCAGCTTCCTCCCCCTCCCATCCCCCCCAAACACCCAGGAATTTCCCAAGCCGGAGCTGACGGCGTGGGTGCAACCGGGGACAGTGTGGGGGCGTAAGCTGGGCACGCTCTCCCCAAATGGGCCGGGAGCACTCCGGGAGCATCCTCTGACTCAGGGAGCTGCGGTTGCTTTGTGAGGGGAGCCGCCGGCCACATCAGAGCCCCGCGCGGCGCTCTCGTCTCTGTGGTCTGTGCAGTGTCGTGGGAGGGAATGATCAATAAAGGATCCGGCGGGCTGCCGAAATGGAGTTGTTAATTAGCTGGGGAAAGGGTGTTTACGACTGCACGAAAAGAAGTCTCTTGGCATGAACGGGTCGGTCCTCCCAGAGAACAGGGAGTCTCCGGGCAAGAAGGAGGAGGAGGAGGAGGAGGAGGAGGTTGGATTTACACCCCAGCCTTCACTTGGAGTCTCAGAGCGGCTTACAAACTTCCTTTCCCTTCCCTGCAACAAGCACCCTGCTGAGTTCAGTGGGGCTGAGAGAGCTCTTTCGAGAACTGCCCTTGAGAGAACAGCTCTGGCGGAACTATGGCTTGCCCAAGGTCATCCAGCGGCTGCAAGCGGAGGCGCGGGGAAATCAAACCCGGTTCTCGCAGATTAGAGTCCACACACTTAACCACGACACCAAATAGGCAGAGACATTTAAAAAACAACAACAACACAGGAAAGAGAATCAAGAGGGCACGGCTGCCAACCTCCAGGAGGGGACTGGAAAACTCCCAGAATTACAGCTGGCCTCCAGAAGACGAGAGATCAGTTCTCCTGGGGGAAATGGCAGCTTTGGAGGGTGGGCACTATGGCATTATGTGCCCCACTGAGGCCCCTCCCTTTCCCAAACCCTCCCCTCCCCAGGCTCCGCCCCCCTGAAATCTGTAAGAATTTCCCAACACAGAATTGGCAATCCTAATTCACTCTGCACGGTGTCCAGAGCCAGAGCCTTTTCGGTGGCGGCCCCTACCTGGTGGAAGGAGCTCCCGGAGGAGATCAGGGCCCTGCGGGACCTTATGCAGTTCCGCAGGGCCTGTAAAACGGAGCTCTTCCGCCAGGCTTTCGAGTAGGGGCTGCCACCGCTATGACATCGTTACGATACCACCAGCGTATAGCCACTAGAGGCACTCTGGCCCTGGCATGGGGCTCTTAGTTGTATATGGGCACCACTGGAGTAACGCCAACTGGGTGTTTTAGTGCGATTGTGTGGTGCCTACTCTGTAATGGCTTTTTCCTGTGTTATTGTTGTCTTATGCTGACATGGGGTTTTATGGTTATTTATTCATGGTTGTTTTATGTTTTATCTGGTCGTATGGCATTGTCGCCCTTGTTCGCCGCCCTGAGCCCTTGTGGAAGGGCGGCATATAAATCGAATTAATAATGATGATGATGATGATGATGATGATGATGATGATGATGATAATGATGATGATGATGATGATGATGATGATTTATGATGATGATGATGATGATGATAATAATAATGATGATGATGATGATGATGATGATGATGATGATAATAATAATAATAATAATAATAATAATAATCTACCTGTCAAAGAATTGGTGGGCTGGAGAAGTTCATTGTCGCCAACGCTCCCTCTAAGCAGTGGAGGCCAGCGAGCAAAAATTCTGCTTTGTGAGCCACTGACAGAGTGTTGGACCGGACGGGCCGTTGGCCTGATCCAACATTGGCTTCTCTCTTATGTTCTTAAAGTTGTGAGCAAACAATCTGGCCGACTGCATCAATTAGTTTGCTCTGGAGCCCTCCTTCCCGAGCTAAGACAAGAATCTGTCTGTTGTGGGGAGGGGAAGGGAACTCCTTCGGGTAGTGAAGGGCGGGGTATAAATCCAATCTCCTCCTCCTCCTCTTCCTCTTCTTCTTCTTCTTCTTGCTGGGTCCCCCACTGGCCACCAGTCGGGGATGGCGGGGCAGGATGGCCAGATCCAAGTTGGGAAACTCCTTGAGATTTGGGGATGGAGCCTGGGGAGGGCGGGGTACAGTGCCATAGAGTCCGCCCTCCAGAGCGTCCTTTTGTTCCAGGCTGGCCACCCTAGCACATAACTTATTTATTTATTTATTTATTTATTTATTTATTTATAATTCGATTTATATCCCGCCCTCCCCAACGGGCTCAGGGCGACTAACACTTTAGGCACCAGGCCATGATCAAAACAACTAACAATTAGGGCGCGAGCCATGATTAAAACACAAGTGAAAACAATCCAATTCCACACTCAAGTGCCGGTGCTCTAGATGTTACTACTGTCCTCAGTTCCAAGGTGGGTTCTGGTAAGAATTTAAACCCAGAACGACAGCATAGTTCCACAGCAGTACTGCTATCCAATCGTCGTCCCAGGGTCGCCGTGCACCCCAATAAGAACATAAGAACATAAGAGAAGCCAATGTTGAATCAGGCCAATGGCCCATCCAGTCCAACACTCTGTCACACAGCGGCCAAAATATACCAGGTGCCATCAGGAGGTCCAGCAGTGGGGCCAGGACACCAGAAGCCCTCCCACTGCTGCCCCCTCCAGCACCAAGAATAGAGGGCATCACCTGCCCCAGACTGAGAGTCCCCATCTATACCCTGTGGCTAATAGCCACTGATGGACTTCTGCTCCATATGTTTATCTAGTTCCCTCTTGAAACTATCCATGCTTGTAGCTGCCACCACCGATTTATACCCCACCCTTCACTACCCAAAGGAGTCTCTGAGCGGCTTACAAACTCCTCTCCCTTCCCCTCCCCACTATAGACACCCTGTGAGGTAGAAGAAGAAGAAGAAGAGATTAGATTTATACCCCGCCCTTCACTACCCAAGGGAGTCTCAGAGCAGCTGACAAACTCCTTTCCCTTCCCCTCCCCACAACAGACACCCCTGTGAGGTAGGTGGGGCTGAGAGAACTTCGCACAGAAACTGTCCTTGAGAGAACAGCTGTGCCAGAGCTTGTGACTGACCCAAGGTCACACCAGCAGGTGCAAGCGGAGGAGTGGGGAATCAAACCCGGTTCTCCCAGATGGGTGTCCGCGCACTGAACCACTACACCAAACTGGACATTATTTCCTCCTCCCGTCTTCTAATAAACTTTGAGGGATTCACAAAATAATAAAAAGAGTTTCAGAGAATAACAAAGTCCTAAAGCTGCAACCCTACAGCGTGCGCCAGAATCGGAGATGTTACGAGATTAGTCAGGTGGTAACGCCTCAGCATTTAGTCATGCCCGCCACATGACCACGGAAATGTCTCTGGGCAGCGCTGGCTCTTCGGCTTGGAAACGGAGATGAGCACCGCCCCCTAGAGTCGGATTCGACTAGCTTTCAAGCAAGGAAAACATTTAGAAGAAAAAGAAGAAGAAGAGATTGGATTTATACCCTGCCCTTCACTTTTGAGTCTCAGAGCGGCTGACAAACTCCTTTCCCTTCCCCTCCCCACAACAGAAACCCTGTGAGGTAGGTGGGGCTGAGAGAGCTCTGACAGAAATGGCTCTTTTTCAAGAACAGCTGTGCCAGAGCTTGTGACTGACCCAAGGTCACATCAGCAGGTGCAAGTGGAGGAGTGGGGAATCAAACCCGGTTCTCCCAGATTAGAGTCCGCACACTTAACCACTACACCAGACTGGGTCTTTACCTTTACCTAACTAGGGTGTGCCAGCCCCCGGGCGGGGGGGCCTGGAGATCTCCCAGAATTACTCCTGGGAGCCAGTTTGGTGTAGTGGTGAAGAGTGGCAGGACTCTAATCTGGGAGAACTGGGTTCGATCCCCCACCCCTCCAAGTGCAGCTGCTGGTATAACCTTGGGTCAGTCACAAGTTCACTCAGAGCTGTTCTCTCAAGGGCAGTTCTCAGAAGAGCTCTCTCAGCCCCACCGACCTCACAGGCTGTCTGTTGTGGGGAGAGGAACGGATGGTGATTGTCAGCCACTCTGAGACTCCTTTGGGGAGTGAAGGGTGGGGTATAAAACCAACTCCTCCTCCTCCTCCTCCTTTTCTTTTTCTTCTTCCCCACTTCTCCACTTTCACCTGCTGGATGACTTTGGGCAAGCCATAGTCCTGTCAAAGCTGTTCTTGAAAAAGAGCAGCTTCTGTCAGAGTTCTCTCAGCCCCGCCTGTCTCACAGGGTGTCTGTTGTGGGGAGGGGAAGGGAAAGGAGTTTGTAACCCCCTCTGAGACTCCTTTGGTAGTGAAGGGCAGGGTATAAATCCAATCTCCTCCTCCTCCTCCTCCTCCTCTTCTTCTTCCTGATCTCCAGAGCTCAGTTCCCCGGGAGGAAGTGGCTGCTTTGGAGGGAGGACTCTATGGCACTGTACCGCGCAGAGGTCCCTCCCTCCCAAACCCCGCCCTCCCCGGGCTCCACTCCCAACCCCTCCAGGTGTTTCCCAGCCCAGAACCGTGCTCTCTCTCGGTTGGGAGCAGGGCTATTTGGGGGCAGGAATGCACAGGAAGGGAGTTCCAGCTGGCTCCCGAGTTGGCCACGCCCAGCAGGAACTCATTAGCATAACAGGCCACACCCAAGAGCAGAAACTCATTAGGATTGGTTCCATTAGGGCTGTGTGGCCTAACATGCAAAGGAGTTCCTGCTCCAAAAAAAGCCCTGGGTTTTGACCACAAACAAGGTAAACGGAATAAGAAGCAAAAGGTGGGTGTGGCTGGATGACCACACTTCTGGCAACATGGGGGTGTGGCCTAACACGCTAATGAGCGGTGCTGTCCAGGGTGTGGCCTAATATGCTAATAGATTTCTACTGTTGGGTGTGGCCTATTATGCTAATGAATTCCTGCTGGGCTTTTTCTACAAAAAAAGCCCTGGTTGGGAGTAACAAAATTCTCTCCAGAGAGACGCGTCTGTTGCCATTTCTACCTGAGGTTTTGAGCCAGAAGTGACGTAGGCCTCTGGGCACGCACTCTCTTGACATAGGACTGCCATTCTCTGGTTGGTCGACTTGCCAGCCAGTGTTCCCTCTGAGCTGAGTTTGTGTGAGCTAGCTCACAGGTTTTTTTAGCCTTCAGCTCACACATATTTGTGCCTTAGCTCAGGAAGGAGGGCTCCAGAGCAAACTAATTTCCCAACCTGGATCTGGCAACCCCAGCCGGCGCTCCTACCGAGCTCCGCGGCATGAATCAAACCGAGTGATGCGTCAGCAGCCGCAGAGTGTTCCGTCACCCAAACCACAGGTCAGTTTGGCCTTCATAGTTTCCCCCCCGGCTCACAGCTCCTGGTGCACAGGCCCCCCGAGTAATTTCTGCCACGCACAAGGAGAAGAGCCGGAACAGATTTCTCAACCCACTGGTCGGCCGGTGGTGAATTCGCAATAAGATGCAGCTGCCTGTTGCGGAAACACCGAGCACAGCTGCTGCCTGCCTGGGGATGGGCGGAAAAGGGTGAAATGTGAAAGCGATTCTGGCATTCCCGTGACGTCCTTCTGCTCTGGGAGTCCGGCCAACATTCCAGATTGGAAAGTAATTCGGAGGAAGGACCCGAGTGGTGGGAGTAATCCTCTTAAATGGAACTGTTGAAGTGAGCAACTCAGCATTGGGGGGCGCTACACATAAGGGTGTATATAAGTGTTTTCTCCTTGAATGGGAAGCCTATGAAGAAAGGTTAAAACGCTTGGGGCTCTTTAGCTTGGAGAAATGACGGCTGAGGGGTGACATGATCGAGGTTTATAAGATTATGCATGGGATTGAGCAGGTTGAGAAAGAAGAACTCATGGGTACTCCACGAAATTGCTGAGCAGTCGGGTTAGAACAGATAAAAGGAAGTACCTCTTCACCCAAAGAGTGATTAACATATGGAATTCACTGCCACAGGAGGTGGTGGCAGCTGCAAGCATGGACAGTTTCAAGAGGGAATTAGATAAACATATGGAGCAGAAGTCCATCAGTGGCTATTAGCCACAGGGTATAGATGGGAACTCTCCGTCTGGGGCAAGTGATGCTCTGTATTCTTGGTGCTGGGTGGGGGCAGCAGTGGGAGGGCTTCTAGTGTCCTGGCCCCACTGCTGGACCTCCTGATGGCACCTGGTATATTTTGGCCGCTGTGTGACAGAGTGTTGGACTAGATGGGCCATTGGCCTGATTCAACATTGGCTTCTCTTAGGTTCTTATGTTCTTAAGCCTCTCTTGGTCTTAGCCTGGGAGCTGCCCTCTCTGATCCCTCTTCTCCCTTTGTCCTCTCCCTTACATTCACATGGCCTTCCATGGAGACACATGTCTCTGCAGGTCTCTCCTGTAAAGTCCATTCTGCCCTGTCATTTTCGTCACTCATTTGTCCCTATCACTTTGGGTCTCCCACCCCCTTTCCACATGTGTTTTGCTCCCTCTAGGACTGAGAGAGAGCAAAACACATTGGGGTGGGGGGGAAAGCCCTGAAGCAATAGGGACGATTGAGTGACAAACATGACAATGCAGAAGAGCCCTCGTACTCCCACTCGCAAGACGTCGGACAAGCTGGCCATCTGTGATAGTGGCTTTTCCCTCTGCATTGGCTTTTCCCTCCGTTGTTTTGCAAAACCCACGTTGGAATAGAAATTCCTCTCGGCACTGCATGCTGGTTTCACTCCCTTTGATTGTCGGGTTTTATGGTAGCTTCCGCACTCCGTGCCACTTTGGAGTTCTTGGGATATTGGATTTTATTGTTACCTTCTGCACAGATCATGGCCGTTTTATGGCCGTTCGAGTGTGACTTTGCAGTCATAACAACATAAGGACATAAGAGAAGCCAGTGATGGATCAGGCCAATGGCCCATCCGGTCCAACACTGTGTCACACAGTGGCCAAAAATACCAGGTGCCATCAGGAGGTCCACCAGTGGGGCCAGGACACTAGAAGCCCTTCCATTGTTGCCCCCCACCAAGCACCAAGAAGACAGAGCATCACTTGCCCCAGAGTCCCTATCTATACCTTGTGGCTCATAGCCACTGATGGACCTCTGCTCCATAAGAACATAAGAGAAGCCAATGTTGGATAAGGCCAATGGCCCATCTGGTCCAACAGTGTGTCACATAGTGGCCAAAAATACCAGGGGGCATCAGGAGGTCCACCAGGGGTCCAGGACACTAGAAGCCCTCCCACCGTTGCCCCCCACCAAGCACCAAGAAGACAGAGCATCACTTGCCCCAGAGTCCGTATCTATACCTTGTGGCTAAAAGCCACTGACGGACCTCTGCTCCAGATGTTTATCCAGTTCCCCCTTGAAGCCATCCATGCTTGCAGCTGCCACCACCTCCTGTGGCAGGGAATTCCATGTGTTAATCACTCTTTGGCTGAAAAAGGACTTCCTTTTATCCATTCCAACCCGACCGCTCAGCAATTTCATTGAGCGCCCACAAGGAGTTCTTGTATCGTGAGAAAAGGAGAAAAGGACGTCTTTCTCGACCTGCTCTGTCCCATGCATCATCTTATAAACCTCGATCATGTCAGCCCTCAGCTGTTGTTTCTCCAAGCTAAAGAGCTCCAAGTGCCTCAGCCTTTCTTCATAGGGAAAGTGTCCCAACCCTTTTATCATTCTAGTTGCCCTCTTCTGCACTTTTTCCAAATCTATAATATCCTTTTTAAGGTGTGGTGACCAGAATTGTACCAATAAGTACAGTCAGAGAAGATGAAGAAGAAGAAGAAGAAGAAGAAGAAGAAGAAGAAGAAGAAGAAGAAGAAGAAGAAGAGGAGGAGGAGGAGGAGGAGGAGGAGGGGAGGAGGGGAGATTGGATTTATGTCCCACCCTTCACTCAGAGTCTCAGAGCGGCTTACAAACTCCTTTCCCTTCCCCTCCCCACAACAGACACCCTATGAGGTAGGCGGGGCTGAGAGAGCTCTTCCGAGGAGTGCCCTTTCTCACAATACAAGAACTCGTGGGCACTCAATGAAATTGCTGAGCAGTCGGGTTACAACAGATAAAAGGAAGTACTTCTTCACCCAGAGAATGATTAACACATGGAATTCACTGCCACAGGAGGTGGTGGCAGCTACAAGCATGGACAGTTTCAAGAGGCAGTTAGATAAACATATGGAGCAGAAGTCCATCAGTGGCTATTAGCCACAGGGTATAGATGGGAACTCTCAGTCTGGGGCAGGTGAAGCACTGTCTTATTTGTGCTTGGAGGGGGGGCAAGATTGGGAGGGCTTCTAGTGTCCTGGCCCCACTGCTGGACCTCCTGGTGGCACCTGGTATTTTTGGCCGCTGTGTGACAGAGTGTTGGACTGGATAGGCCATTGGCCTGATCCAACATTGGCTTCTCTCTTATGTTCTTATATGGAAAAGAGGTCCATCAGTGGCTATTAGCCACAAGTTATAGATAGGAACTCTCCGTCTGGGGCAAGGGATGCTCTGTCTTCTTGGTGCTTGGGGCGACAGTGGGAGGGCTTCTAGTGTCCTGGCCCCACTGCTGGACCTCCTGATGGCACCTGGCATTTTTGGCCACTGTGTGACAGAGTGTTGGACTGGATGGGCCATTGGCCTTATCCAACATTGGCTTCTCTTATGTTCTTAATGGCTCTGAGAGAACCTGTGACTGACCCAAAGTCACACCAGCAGCTGCACGTGGAGGCGAGGGGAATCAAACCCAGTTCTCCCAGGTTAGAGTCCGTGCTCCGTCCCGCTACGCCGAACTACACCCGAAAAGCAAATCATTCCCGGTTGCCGCTATTGGAACAGCTCTGGACGGTGTGGGCTAGACCACAGGTTTAAGACTCAGCACTGGGGGGAGTGAAGGCTGGAGAGACGCCGAGGACCGGGCTTCTGCCAGCGTTGTTTTCCAAGGCTCGCTGGCAACCCAAGCAGGAGCAGTGGTTCTGTGTGCTTCAAATCTTTAATTCAAGCACGCTGGGATCTGAGAAGTGCTAATTGCCTTCGGTTTTAACATTTCTGATGAAAGATATGCGGCTTGGTCTGAAACTGTGCGCCCGGCACCCTCCTGCTACTGTGTCTCCGAATGTGGTTTGGATCTGGCCTGCGGGAACATTCTCTCCCCACCCCTACCACCCCCGCTTGTTGGCATCCACTTTTCTGAAGAGTCAAGCGGGAAGGGAACCGATAGACAGGGATGGGCAGAGAGGGGTGAGGAACCGGCCCATCGCCGACACGATCCCGCGTCCTCTGCTCGCTCCCCTCTTCCTCTCCGCCCTCGGGAAGCTAGCCTTCTTGGGCTTTCCATTCGGAAATGAAAAGTTTCTAATCCAGGGTTGCCAGCCTCCAGGTGGGGCCTGGAGATCGCGTACGATTACGATTCTTGGATCCCTAGACGACAGAGATCGGTTCCCCTGGTCGGAAATGGCTGCTTCGGAGGCTGGGTTCGACGGCGTTGTACCTCACTGAGGTCCCTGTCCTCCCGAAACTCCATTCCCAAATCTCTAGGACTTCCCCATCCTGGACTAGGTAGACTATCGGTCTGATCCAGCAGGGCTTTTCTTATGTTCTTATGAGGCAGCCTCTAGGCCACTTTGAGACCCCTTCGGGTAGAGAAAAGCGGTGAATAAAAAGTGGTGAGAGCCAGTTTGGTTTAGCGGTTAAGTGCGTGGACTCTAATCTGGGAGAACTGGGTTTGATTCCCCACTCCTCCACTTGCAGCTGCTGGATGACCTTGGGCAAGCCATAGTCCAGTCAGAGCTGTTCTTGAAAAAGAGCAGTTTCTGTCAGAGCTCTCTCAGCCCCACCTACCTCACAGGGTGTCTGTTGTGGGGAAGGGAAAGGAGTTTGTAAGCCGCTCTGAGACTCCCTTGGGTAGTGAAGAGCGGGGTATAAATCCTCCTCCTCCTCCTCCTCTTCCTCCTCCTCCTCTTCTTCCTCCTCTTCCTCCTCCTCCTCTTCTTCTTCTCCTTCTTCTCCTTCTTCCTCCTCCTCCTCCTCCTCTTCTTCTTCTTGGCCATCTGTACCCCCCTCCAGTCACACGCATCTGGAATCTTCCAGGATTACTGTCACTCACTGGTTACGCCGCCTGGAACCACGGGGGCAGACGGGATGTGAATGGTTTCATAAGGAAACGGCATGAAAATGGCAGGGTGCCTTCTGTTTGTGTCTCTTCCGAGCCAGGAAGCTCTTCTCTTGGTTCCAAACACTGCATGTTGGGCAACGAAGCCACGTACAAAATTACGGAGTAATTGGTAGCCTTTGTTGTGAAGAACGAAAGGCAGAGCAAAACTATTTGACAACCACACGCTGTTGTTGTTGTTTTTTGTATGTGTGGCCCATGAACATCGTAAAATGAGGGTTTATGGAGGGGACCTAGGGGAGTCTCTTGTGAAAGGCACAAGAGATTTTCTGGGTTGTGCGGCCGTAGTCTTGGCATTGTAGGACCTGACGTTTCGCCAGTAGCTGTGACTGGCATCCTCAGAGGTATAACACAGAAAGATGGAGGACTCTCTGTGTCAAGGTGAGCAGAAAAATGGTAGGCAGGTAATTTATATCTCCTCAGGAAGGTGGGGTAGGGCTGAGTCATTATCTTGTAGTGGTTCTCCAGGCTATGAACATGCTAATGGAGGAGCTTTCCTGAGGAGGTCCTTTTGTCTATGGATTGTTTCCTGAGGAGGTTTCCTGTTTCCTGAGGAGGTTCTTTTGTGTGTGGAACGGCTATTGAAACACTAATCTTATCTGTAGTGTTATTGTCAACTGTAGAGCATTTTATGTTTTTCAGGACAGGAAACCATGCCCTGTTTTATTTTTATTTTTTAATAAACAGGGCATGGTTTCCTGTCCTGAAAAACACAAAATGCTCTACAGCTGACAATAGCACTACAGATAAGATCAGCGTTTCAAGAGCCATTCCACACACAAAAGAACCTCCTCAGGAAAACTCCAGAGCAAACTGATTCATGCAGCAGCCAGATCGCTCGCTCACCACTTTAACGCCAGTAGGCTCACAAAGTGGTATTTTTGCTCACAAGACTCCACAGCTTCGCGGGAGCATTGCTCTGAATGCGTATTCGCATTTGGGGTCCCTCCCTGCTTTAGAGCCTGCTTTCCCCACACCCCGTCTCCAATTCTCCAAGCATTTCCCAACCTGGAATTTGCACTTACTTCTAAGGCCCCTTCCAGCCCTAGGACTCAATATATCAAAAGAAAAAGAATTTGGGGGGGAACCCAAGGTAGGATTCCCTATCTGTCAAAGAGCAGTTGGGAGAAGGTTTCACTTGGACCTGGAGTATTAGACATCTGTTCAGATGTGTCTTTTTTACACAGTGGAATCCCCCTTTGGTGAATAAGGCAGACTATTAAATACAGGAAATATACATGTGTGCAAAGTTTGTCAGGTTGCAGTCAACTTCTGTTGATCCTGTCGAGTTTGCGAGGGAAGAGATGTTCATAGAATCATAGAACGTTAGAGCTGGAAGGGACCTTGCAGGTCATCTAGTCCAAACCCCTGCACTCTGCAGGAGCAAAGCCGGAAGATAGCCCTACAACATACCGGAAAGATGGTCATCCAGCCTCCGCTTGAAAACGTCCAGCGAAGGAGCATCCACCACCTCCGGAGGCAGGCTGTTCCACTGCTCAACCACTCTTACAGTCAGGAAGTTTCTCCTGATATCTAGCCGGTATCAACTCCCTTGTAATTTCCACCCATTCGATCTAGTCTTGCAATCCGGAGCAAGAGAGAATAGATCTGCACCATCTTTGACATGATGGCCCTTCAGATACTTGAAGACTGCCATCATGTCCCCTCTAAGCCTTCTCTTTCCCAGGCTAAACAGACCCAATTCTTTCCGCCTTTCCTCGTAAGACTTTGTTCCAAGCCTCTCACCGTCCTGGTCGCCCTCTTCTGGACACGCTCGAGCTTGTCAGCATCCCTCCTAAAATGTGGTGCCCAAAACTGGACACAGGACTCCAGGTGAGGCCTGACCATAGCAGAACAGAGCGGAACTACCACCTCCTGTGACCTGGACACAACGCTTCTGTTAATGCATCCTAAGATTGCATTAGCTTTCTTCGCAGTCACATCACACTGCTGGCTCATGTGATCAATCAGAACACCCAGATCCCTTTCACAGGTGCTGCTGTCAAGCCAAGTCCCTCCCATTCTATATCTGTGGTTTGCCATGGCCTGCCTCTGCGTAGCAACCGTGGTCTTTCCTTGGTGGGTCTCCCATCCAAGTACAAGCCAGGGCTGACCCTGCTTAGCTTCCGAGATCTGATGAGTTTGGTCTAGCCTGGGACAAGCAGGTGAGGGCAGACAAGCACAGGGGATGTGTTATTCTCTGCCTCTGCCTGGCAACTCTGCGCCTCCTTGATTGTCTCCCATCTAAGAACTAACCAGGGCTGACCCTGCTTAACTTCTGAAATCTGGCAATATCGGGCTAGCCTGGCCTGTCCAGCTCACGGCAGATGAACAGAGAACAGATAAACGTGGATGGTTCGTCAGACTTCCTCGTCAGCCAGTTTGGTGCAGTGGTTAAGTGCGTGGACTCTAATCTGGGAGAACCGGGTTTGATTCCCCCACTCCTCCACTTGTAGCTGCTGGATGACCTTGGGTCAAGCCATAGTTCTGGCAGAGCTGCCCTTGAAAAGATACTTCCGGTGGAGAGCTGAGAGCATGAGATGAGCCACTTGCTGGTGTGACGGTGAGGAGTGCTGACTCTAATCTGGGAGAACCGCTTTCGATTCCTCACTCCTCCACATGCAACTGCTGGTGTGACCGTGGGTCAGTCGCAAGTTCTCTCAGGGCTGTTCTCTCAAGGGCAGTTCTGGAAAGAGCTCTCTCAGCCCCACCTACCTCACAGGGTGTCTGTTGTGGGGAGGGGAAGGGAAAGGAGATTGTGATCCACTCTGAGACTCCGAGTGAAGGGCGAGGTATAAATACAATCTCCTCCTCCTCTTCTTGAGAGCCAGTTTGTTGTAGTGATTAGCTGTGCGGACTCTAATCTGGGGGAACTGGGTTTGATTTCCCCACTCCTGCTCGTGCAGCTGCTGGTGTGACCTTGGGTCAGTCACAAGTTCTCTCAGAAATGTTCTCTCACAAGCAGTCCTCAAAAGGGCTCTCTCAGCCCCACGTGCCTCACAGGGTGTCTGTTGTGGGGAGGGGAAGGGGAAGGAGTTTGTAAGCCGCTCTGAGACTCTGAGTGAAGGGCGGGGTATAAATCCAATCTCCACCTCTTCCTCTTCCTCCTCCTCCTCTTCTTCTTCCTCTTCTTCCTCTTCCTCCTCTTCCTCCTCCTCTTCCTCCTCCTCTTCCTCCTCCTCTTCTTCCTCCTCCTCCTCCTCCTCCTCCTCCTCCTCTTCTTCTTCTTCTTCTTCTTCTTCTTCTTCTTCTTCTTCTTCTTCTTCTTCTTCTTCTTCTTCTTCCATCCAAATATTAACCAGGGCCGACCCTGCTTATCTTCCAAGATCTGATAATGTCAGGTTAGCCATCCAGGTCAGAGCGAAAAAGAAATCATTGCAGTAAATGGAATAAATAACCGAGTAAAAGTAACTGCATGAAACTCCATCCTCATGGGTTTTTTGGGAAATGCAACTCATTGCCCCCTTCCTGGAAAATGAAGCTCTCTCATAACCCAAACCCTTGGAGATCCCCTGGAGGAGAAGAGACATCAAGGAGATGAAATCACAGCACAGGATTTCGATTCCAAAAACTAACTTGAAACAGGATCCGGAGGGACCGATATTACTGGCCTTTTATCCAAGGGGTATTTATCTCCCAGTATAATTGCACCGCAACTGGTATTTGAAACAGTTTGGGAGTTCAGTTACCCCCACCACCACCGTGCAATTTGAGGTGGGTAACAATCAGCATATTTCCCCAGCTCGCTGATTAAGATACGGCCGCAAGCCTCTTGCCGGATACATGACCGAGGAGATGGAAGGGATTATTAAGGGGAATGTAAGGACAGTCCTGCTGGATCGGGTCCATCTCGGCCAGGGTCCTGTTTCCCGTAGCGGCAAGCCGGAGGCCTCCAGGAAGCCAAAGCGCTGGGAAGAGAATCGAGAGACCTCCCCTGTTGATGCCTCCCTGCAACGGGGATTCAAGTCATACTGCCCCAGGGCGTGGAGGTGCCCAGGGCTTTTTTGGTAGAAAAAGCCCAGCAGGAACTCATTAGCGCAATAGGCCACACCCTGACAGCACAGCTCATTAGCCTATTAGGCCACACCCCCATGTTGCCAGCAGTGTGGTCATCCAGCCACACACACTTTTTGCTTCTTATTCTGTTTACCTTGATTGTTGTCAAAACCCCAGGGCTTTTTTTGGAGCAGGGACTCCTTTGCATGTTAGGCCACACACCCCTCAGGTAGCCAATCCAAATGACTTCCTGCTGTTGGGTGTGGCTTGTTATGCTAATGAGTTCCTGCTGGGCGCGGCCAACTCGGGAGCCAGCCGGAACTCCATTCTTGTGCGTTCCTGCCCCCAAATAGCCCTGGAAGGTGCCACGGCTAATTGGGAGAATTGAGGGGACTGGACGAGAAGAACTGGCAGAATGGGAGTTTTGACTCTCAAAAGTTTATACCCCGAAAATCTTGTTGGTTTCTACGGCACTAGTAGACTTGAATCGAGCAATTTGGGGCTGTATCAACAGAAGTATAGCGTCCAGATTACGCGACATGATGGTATCGCTTTACTCTGCTCTGGTTAGACCTCTCCTAGAGTATTGTGCTCAGTTTTGAGAAGCACAATTTAAGAAGGATATAGACAGGGCTATTTTGGGGCGGGAACGTGCAGGAACGGAGTTTGGTGTAGTGGTTAAGTGCGCGGACTCTTATCTGGGAGAACCGGGTTTGATTCCCCACTCATCCACTTGCACCTGCTGATGTGACCTTGGGTCAGTCACAAGCTCTGGCACAGCTGTTCTCTCAAGGACAGTTTCTGTCAGAAGTTCTCTCAGCCCCACCTACTTCACAGGGTGTCTGTTGTGGGGAGGGGAAGGGAAAGGAGTTTGTAAGCCGCTCTGAGACGCCTTTGGGCAGTGAAGGGCGGGGTATAAATCCAAACTGATAAGTACGAGACAGCACACGGGAGGTCAGTTCAAAAGTGATTTCAGCTTTATTTCAGCTCCAAGTTAGACCAGCTAAGGACTAGACCAGCTAGACAAAATACAGTCCTAAAACAGCAGTTTATATACAGTTCTGGCTGAGGTAGCCACGCCCACAGAAACAAAATGCGCCAATAACATTTGAATATCATAACCAATCACAGCTCAGGTATAAGGACCAATCATCTTTGTACCTTATGACCAATCACAGTTGTTCCCACCATAAGCCCTCTGATTGGGCAATACTTGTGCAGCATTTCCGATCCGCATAATGAGCACCTGCTCAGTATGCTCACCATTATGTCTCTGAGGACATAACAACTCCTCCCCCTTAGATGGAACACACTCGTAGTCTGCTAAATGGGGAGGGGCCCTTCGGCTTCGTTGGGACCACCTCAGTTCTGGGGCTTCAGGGTCTTCACTGGTCTCAGCGCCAGGCATTGCTGGGCTGTCAGGGTCCACAGGGTCTGAGAGTGCAGGGGTCTGCCCTGCCTCAGGTTCTGGATGAGAACCAGCAGCACTCACCTCGTCCGGAGGCAAGTGGGACTGCTCCCTGGGCCTGAAACAATCTCCGGCCTCGATCTCCTGGTCCGCAGGAGACCATCGCTGCCGGAGTTGGTCGATGTGGCGGCGTATCTGTCGGCCATCAGATAGCCTCACCACATACATTCGAGACCCCAATTTGTTGGTGACTTCGGCATTAAGCCACCGGTGCCCCTCAGCGTAGTTCCGTGCGAAGACTAAGTCTCCGGGCTGGAACTCCCTGGATGGAGTGGCTGGTTCGGGCTGCACGGTTCTGCTGCCATCCAGGTCTGGGTGCAGGCGGCCGAGAAGGGTTGTCAGCCTTCTCCCCATTAGAAGCTCGGCCGGGCTTTTCCCTGTAGCACAGCTGGGAGTGACATGCTGCCACAGGAGAAAATCGGCCACTCGATGGTCCCAGTCCTCGCCTTGCAGCCGGGCGAGGGTCTCTTTCGCCGTCCGCACCATTCTTTCCGCCTGGCCGTTGGAGGCGGGGTGGAATGGTGCTGTGGTGATGTGCCGGATGCCGTAACCCTCTAGGAAGCCGGCGAACTCCCTAGAGGTAAGCTGTGGCCCGTTGTCACTGACAAGTACGTCAGGTAGCCCATGGGTGGCAAAAAGTTGGCGCGAAGCCTTTATTAAGTTTGCCGCTGTCGTTGACCGCATGGGAACTACCTCCAGCCACTTCGAGAAGGCATCTACGACCACCAGAAGCATCTGGCCGTTGATAGGGCCAGCGAAGTCGAAGTGTAGCCTTGACCAAGGCTTTTCAGCTCTGTTTAGTTCAGCCAGAGGGGAGCGTGGCGGATCAGCCCGGGACTGCTGGCAGTTCATACAGCCCCGAACTCGCTCCTCGATGTCAGCATCGAGCCCAGGCCACCATACGTATCCCCGAGCCAGGGCCTTCATCCGCACAATTCCTGGATGCCCGGCATGCAGAGATTTCAGAACGCTCCCTCTTAGTTTGGGGGGAATAACAACTCTACTCCCCCACAGAACGCAGCCCTTAGAAATAGATAGTTCAGTTCTTCTCCCCCAATATGCCTTAAACTCAGGCTCGTTGCACACACTCGGCCACCCCCTCCACACCCAGTTTAAAACGCGGGACAAAATTAAGTCCTTTTGGGTGTGTGTGGCAATGTCCTTAGACCGCAATGGAGCCTCAGAAAGTTCATCGAGCGCGAAGATGTCCGCTGTTGGAGCCGGGTCTGGATCAGTCTCAGGCAGGGGGCATCGGCTCAGGGCGTCGGCATGAGCAATACACTTGCCCGGTCTGTGCTCTATGTCGTACTCGTATGCGGCGAGGAATAGAGTCCATCTTAACATCCTGGGCGACAGGATGTTAGGCGTGGGGCGGTCAGGGGCGAAAATCCCAAGTAGCGGCTTGTGGTCAGTAACTAAAAGAAAATGTCTTCCGTACAAAAAGTCATGAAACTTTTTAACCGCACTCACAAGCGCCAACCCTTCTTTATCAATTTGGGCGTAGTTCTTTTCAGCCCCACTCAGCGACCTAGAATAATAGGCAATTGGTGCCTCAGACCCGTCAGGCATAATATGGCTTAGAACTGCCCCAACACCAAACGGCGACGCGTCAGCCGCCAGAACCAACATTTTTGTCTCATCATAGTGCGTGAGGACACTGCTAGACGTCAACAACACTTTAACATTTTGAAAAGCTTCTTCTTGACGCTGCCCCCAAACCCATTTCGCATCCTTATTTAATAAACGGTGTAACGGTTCGGCTACCGAAGCTTTGTGAGGCAAGAACGCATGATAAAAATTAACAAGCCCTAAAAAAGCTTGTAGCTCCGTTTTGTTTTGGGGCCTAGGTGCGTTGTGAACGGCAGATACCTTCCCCGGGGTTGGGTGAACTCCCTGCTCATCGATTTTGAATCCCAGGAATTCAACACTGGGAACCCCTATTGTACACTTTTCTCTTTTTACACGTAACCCAGCTTTTTGAAAACAAAGTAAAACCTGCTTGACTCTTTCAAGCAATTCCTCCTCATCTTTCCCTGCAATAAGCACATCATCGAAGTAAGGAATTACTCCCTTGAGGCCTCTAAGCAACCCTTCCATTAATCCCTGGAAGATTCCCGGTGCGACATTAACCCCGAATTGGAGGCGCTTGACTCGAAACGCACCTCTATGAGTTACGATGGTTTGTGCTTCTGCTGTATTGCTATCCACAGGCAGTTGTTGATAAGCCTGGGCAAGGTCCAACTTTGCAAAAACCTCGCCCCCCCCCTAGAGACGCAAGTACATGACTTATCACAGGTACAGGATAAGAGTGCTATTGCAACGCCTTATTGATTGTACACTTATAATCTGCACAAATTCTTATAGAACCATCGGGTTTGACAGGAGTAACGATGGGTGTTTCCCATTTGCTGTATGGTACCGGTTCTAAGACCCCTTGCACAATGAGCTTGTCGAGCTCCATTTCTATCTTTGGTCGCAATGCTAACGGTACCTTCCTATATTTTAACCTGATAGGCCGTACATTTGGATCCAGTTCAAATGAAACCGGGGGACCTGTATAGGTTCCCAATCCCTTTCCAAAAACCTGAGGAAACTCGTTATACAAGCAATCCCATTTATCACAACACACTGCATTAATGCCAGAAATAGCAATCCCCAACGGTTCAAACCAATCAAGCCCTAAGAGGCTTACCCTGTCCCCTTCAGCAACAGTTAGGGACAGAGCCGCCTTCCGCTCTTTGAAGTTGACTTCAAATTCCGCCTCACCGGCCAACGGAATTCTGTGCCCTTGGAAATCGGCAAGACAGGCATCAGTTGGTAGGAGACGGCGATGGCTTCGGCGAGGGAAAAGACGATCTAGTGTATGCGTCGAAATGATGGTTCTAGCCGACCCCGAATCGACTTCGAAAGGGCAGGCCACGCCGTCAAGATACACGGTGACGAAAATCTTCTTCCTCCGGGGAACTCCCGTGGTGAGGACAGTCGACGATGAAGAGGGGTTGGACGACAGGGTCGGGTTTTGGGACGACAGGGATGAAGAGCAGGTTGTGTTGACCTTGCTTCGGAATTGAGAGCGCTGCGGAGGCGACGTAGGCGGCGATCTCTTCGACTTGCAAACTCTGGCGATGTGCCCACGTTTCCCGCAAGCCCGACAAACCAACCCTTTGGCCCAACAGGTGTCGCGCTCGTGCTTCCCGCCACAACCAAGGCACTGACGCGCTGGCGCAGTCTTCACTTGGGTTCGCGGCTGGCTGCTGGAACAAGGCTCTCGTACGTCATCCACGGTGGCCGCTGGCTCACGGTCCTTGACCTGTTGGTGAATGCTGGATTCGGCTGCCGCAGGCCGCTGTCTCAATCATCTTTGTACCTTATGACCAATCACAGTTGTTCCCACCATAAGCCCTCTGATTGGGCAATACTTGTGCAGCATTTCCGATCCGCATAATGAGCACCTGCTCAGTATGCTCACCATTATGTCTCTGAGGACATAACACAAACTCTTCTTCTTCTTCTGAGTTGGCCACGCCTACAGCCTTCCCCCCCCGCTCCGGTTCCCCAGGCCCCTCGCAAGCCGCGGGGTGCCTGGGGAAGCCAAGCCGAACCAGGGAGGGAAGGCAGTTTAAACTGCCTCCCCACCCCTCAGGTTACCCAGGAGGGAGGCCGCGGGGCACCTGGGGAAGCCAATCCTGGGAGGGAGCTGCACTGTCAGGGGTGTGGTCTAATAGGCTAATGAGTTTTGGCTGTTGGGTGTGGCCTGTTATGCTAATGAGTTCCTGCTAGGCTTTTTCTACCAAAAAAAGCCCTGGATATAGACAAGCTGGAAGGTGTCCGGAGAAGGGCAACGAAGAGGGTGAGAGGTCTGGAGACCAAGCCCTATGAGGAAAGATTGAAGGAGCTGGGTGCGTTTGGCCTGGAGAGGAGACGGCTGAGAGGGGATACGAGAACCGTCTTCAAGTCCTTGAAGGGCTGTCATACAGAGGATGGGGCGGAGTTGTTTTCTGTTGCCCCAGAAGGTCGGACCGGAACCAACGGGTTGAAATTAAATCAAAAGAGTTATCAGCTAAACATTAGGAAGAAGTTCCTGGCAGTTAAGAGCGGTTCCTCAGTGGAACGGGCTTCCTCGGGAGGTGGTGGGCTCTCCTCCTTGGGAGGTTTTCAAGCAGAGTTCTAGATGGCCATCTGACAGCAAAGCTGATCCTGTGAACTCGGGCAGGTCATGAGAAGGGAGGGCAGGAAGGGTTGCCTCCGTGCTTAGTTCTCGTGGCCCTTTCTTACATTACCAGGGAAATGCTGATCACCGCTTTGGGGTCGGGAAGACATTTTTCTCCAGGCCTGTTTGGCCGGGGATCCTGAAGGCTTTTTTTGTGTGTCATTTTCTGGGCGTGGAGCAGGGGTCACTGGGTGTATGTGTGTGTGGGGGGGAGGTATTTGTGAATTTCCTGCATTGGGCAGGGGGTTGGACTAGATGACCTCAGAGATCCCCTCCAATTCTTATGATTCCATGATTCTATTCTAAGGTACTACTAGACTCGAATCTAGCTGTTCTGCTGTAGGCCAACACGGCTACCCTCCTGAAACAGCCCAAGTGTTTTCCTTCACTGCATTTCTGTGCCCAGATGTACCGATCTTTCTGCTGAATTTCTGTTTGTCATGAAACCATTCATCACACAAATAGACACTCACGAAGCTGCCTTGTGCTGAACTGGAGCCTTGTTCCATCAAGGTCAGTGTTGCCTATTCAGACCGGCAGCAGCTCTCCAGGGTCTCAGGCAGAAAGAGGTCTTTCCCATCCAGGGCCAGCCCCAGGTGTCTGGGCGCCCTAGGCAGGACAGCCTGGGGCACCCACCCCACCGGGGATGCCAACCCCCGGTGTGACCTGGAGATGGCCCAGCGCCGTTTCCTCGCAGCTGCGGGCACACAGGAGAACTGGGGAAGAGGCGGGGTTAGAACCCTCGCCCCTTCCCTCCCAGTGGCGGCACGGCTCTCCTGGGCTGTGAGGCGCCCAGGAGAGCCGGGGAAGGGCGGGCTTAGACGCCGCCTTCCTCCCAGCGGCCGCGCTGGCTTTTCTGGGTGCCTCGCAGCCACGGCGCCCAGGAAAGCCAGGGCTGCTGGCGCTGGGTGGGAAGGGGCTTTTCATGGGGGCGGGGGCATTTTGGCACCCTGCAGGGCCAGTGCCCTAGGCAAGTGCCTAGCTCGCCTAGTGGGCAAGCCGGCCCTGTTCCTATCACCTATGCCAGATCCTTTAACCGGAGATGCTAGGGATTGAACCCGGGACCTTCTGCATGCCAAGTGGAGGCTCTTCCACTGAGCCACAGCCCCTCCCTATCACGTCAGCATGAGAGGCACAAAGTCCAAAGAAGCTGCAACTACAAACGCTGTGGGGGGTGAGCAGCCTCCCGTGGCCCTTGCAAACAAATGGAATCCAAGGAGATCAATAAAGCAGGGCGCATCCAGAAATCCGTCTAGATAGCCAGTTTGGTGTAATGGTTAAGCTGGGCTCTTTTGTAGCAGGAACTCATTTGCGTATTAGGCGACACACTCCAATGTAGCCAATCCATCCAGAGAGCTTACAGAGCTCTTCACAGGGTGTGAGAACTGGTTTGATTCCCCACTCTCCAGTGCAGCTACTGAATGACCTTGGGCAAGCCATGGTTCTGTCAAGAGCTGTCCTCTCAAAAGAGCAGTCTTCTGTCAGAGCTCTCTCAGCCCCACCTACCCCACAGGGTGTTTCTGTTGTGGGGAGGGGAAGGGAAAGGAGTCTGTAAGCTGCTTTGAGACTCTGTGAAGAGCGGGGTATAAATCCAATCTCCTCCTCCTCTCCTCCTCCTCCTCCTCCTCCTCATCATCAGGAGATTCCCCACACGTTTTGGGCTGATCCCGAGGAACAACTAGAAGTGATCCACTTCTAGGTTACTTCATTGATACCCCACATTGGGACCCAAAGTGGCTTTTCTCTTCACCTCCATTTTATCCTCACTAACCACACTGTGAGGTAGGTTAGGCTGTGACTGTGTGACTGCCCAAAGGACACCCAAGCTAGCTTCCATGACAGAGGGGGAATTCGAACCCGGGTCTGGCACGCTAACCACTACACCATGCTGCCTCCTCTGCTCATGGAGTACAAGGGCTTTTCTGCATTCTTCATCTTCCTTGCCTGTAAGTTCCTATTGCTTTGGGTTTTCCCCCCCGTTCTGCCTGTGTTTTGCCCCCTCTAGTGGTCAATTCGATATTACGTTACGTTATGTCTAACATAAAAACCTGCAGTTGAAACCTCCCGGAAGATATGCTGGACACAAACCAGTGTAATATTGGATCGACCACTAGAAGGACCTGAACATGTGCAAAACAGACCCCTCCCCCCAAAAAAGTAACAAGAACTCATAAATGAGGTTTTTTTAAAAAACAAACAAATCTAAAGAAATGAGGGAAATGAAAATGAAGACAAGCCCTTAGTTTGCCTTTCTCTGGGAAAAACACAGTTCTGTATCACTGAAAGAATGTTTTCGGCAAATGACAAAGCATACATGCGAAAATTCAGCCCGACGCAAAAAGACTCCGACCCCCTCAGAAGGGGGGGGGCAGGGCTATTTTGGGGCAGGAACGCACAGGAACAGAGTTCTGGCTGGCTCCCGAGTTGGCCACGCCCAGCAGGAACTCATTAGCATAGTAGGCCACACCCAACAGCAGAAACTCATTAGGATTGGCTACCTTAGGGGTATGTGGCCTAACATGCAAAGGAGTTCCTGCCACAAAGAAAGCCCTGGGGTTCTGACAACAAACAAGGTAAACAGAATAAGAAGCAAAAAGTGGGTGTGGCTGGATGACCACACTTCCGGTAACATGGGGGTGTGGCCTAATATGCTAATAAGCTGTGCTGTCAGAGGTGTGGCCTAACATGCCAATGAGTTTCTGCTGTTGGGTGTGGCCTGTTATGCTAATGAGTTCCTGCTGGGCTTTTTCTCCAAAAAAAAGCCCTGGTGGGGGAATATGCTTATGCACTGATCAGTCCAACAGCTTTATTTATTTATTTTACTTAATTCGGTTATACCCCGCCTTTCTCCCCAAAGCAGCTTATAGAATTCTCTTCTCCTCCATTTTTGGGCCTGGTTCTGGAGGGGGGGGGGGCAAGCAAAAGAATATCAGCGGGTTCCCCTTTAAGCAGCAGGAGGCACTCAGCAATGGCTATGGTGGTGTCAGGCTCCGTAGTCAGCTCACGCGACACAGGGCTTCTTTAGAAGGCAATGTTTAATGGTGAATTCGAACTAAAGACATGTGTACAGCTTGTGTGTCAGTAATGGCCACATACAGTAAGTCCTGCTAAGTTATACGACATTTAAGCATCCTCCCCCCCCGCCCATGTAGCTGAAGCCAATGAATACTATTCGCACACACGGGCAAAACAATCCTGAAACCATTTGGTTCCCAGCCGAAATTCCAGCAGCTGGAGATGCAAGGTCAGAAACCTGATAGCAGGCAGTGAGGAAAAGTTCAGAAGATGGGGGACCGAAAGTACTCCCTCCGCATACCATACATATGACAGGGCTACCTGGCAGGTGGCCAGCTTCCAGGTGAGGCCTGGGCATCTCCAGTCTACAGAGATCAGTTGTTCCTTTGGAGAAAATGACAGCTTCACAGGGTAAGAACATAAGAGAACATAAAAGAAGCCAAGGTAGGATCAGGCCAATGGCCCATCCTTGTCCAACACTCCACCACGCAGTGGCCAAAAATACCAGGTGCCATCAGGAAGTCCAGCAGTGGGGCCAGGACACTAGAAGCCCTCCCATTGTTGCCACCCGCCCCAAGCACCAAAAAGACAGAGCATCCCTTGCCCCAGACCGAGAGTTCCCATCTATACCCTGTGTCTAATAGCCACTGATGGACCTCTGCTCCATATGCTTATCTAATTCCCTCTTGAAGCCGTCCATGCTCGTAGCTGCCACCACCTCCTGTGGCAGTGAATTCCACGTGTTAATCACTCTTTGGGTGAAGAAGGACTTCCTTTTATCCGTTCTAACCCAACTGCTTAGCAATTTCATGGAGTGCCCATGAGTTCTTCTATTGTGAGAAAGGGAGAAAAGTACTTCTTTCTCTATGGTATACCATAGACTCCAGGTGAAATCCCTTCCCCAAATTCCCTCGTTCACAGGCGCTCTCCACAGATCTCCAGGCTGGAGTTGGCAACCCTACGGGGAGTACAGAAGAGGGGGAAAGTCGATGGTTTGGGGGCGGGAAGCCCTCCAGCCCTCCACCACCCTCTTCTTCAAGTAGCCGGCTTGTTAAAGCGGGGGGGGGGAACGGCGGAGAGCCGGAGCCACATGTAAGCCATTAGGTCCTGCCGACAAACCCTTTATTGTGACGCTTTGTTCTTTATTTCCTACAAATTAGATTTACTGGGGGAATATGTTTTGATTGGGAAATTATTTTGAAAATAGCTCTTTGGGGTTTTTTAATTTCCTTTGTGTTGTAGGTTTACGGCCTTTAAAAGTCGGCGGCGAACAAAAGGAGCGAGGGAAAGAGCGAGAGACTGCCGGGTTGCGCTGGCCCGAGGAGGGGATCCCGTTTGCTTTCCAGGGAAAGGAAACTGTAGGGGGCGCTCCGGAGGGAAAGCAGAGCAGGGAACCCTGCAGAGCTGATTTGGAGCCGATTCCCAAACTTGTCCAGGAGAGCATTTCTGCAGCTCTCCTAGGATGGCTGCCGTTCCCTTTTCTGCAAAGAGTATAGAACAAGGGAGCTCAAAATAGGGTTGCCACCAGTGTTCCCTCTAAGCTGCGTGAGTGTGAGCTAGCTCACAGTTTCTTAGCCTCCAGCTCACACACATTTTTGTCTCAGCTCAGGAAGGAGGGCTCCAGAGCAGACTCATTTATGCAGCAGCCGAATCGCCTGCTCACAACTTCGATTGCCAGTAGCCCACAAAGTAGAATTTTTGCTCACAGGTCTCCATAGCTTAGAGGGAACATCGGTTGCCACCTCTGGGTTTGGAAATTCTTGGGGAGGTGGGCGGTGGAGTCTGTCATCTGGAGATCAGTTGTAATTCCAGGAGAGCTCCAGCTACCACCTGGCAGTTGTGTTAAGTTAGGTCAGGTCCCTTCCAATTTATGGCGACTCTATGAATGAATAACCTCCAAAACCTCCTATTGTTAACAGCCCAGCGCAGGTCTTGCAAATGGAGGGCCATGGCTTCCTGTGTAGTGTCAACCCATCTCAGTCGCGGTTCTCTTACAAAGGGATTTCAAAAGGAGGTTAGAAAGAGAGACTGCTGAATTGCAACTGATAATGAAGCTCAATTTAATGCATCCTCCTGGACTGAATCAAGATTTAGGCTTCCTGTTGTTGTTGTTTTATTAACTATTTTATTCAAGTACATAATAAACAAATAATTAAAGGATTAATTAAATACCTAAAGTCTTCTTCATTTATTAACAAACCTCAACAACTTTCAAAAATGCATCTTTTTTTTATACTGTGGATTATCTGGGATAATTCCTTTTTCCAACATATAACTAATCACAGGATACCAAATAACAACTATTTTGTCATATTACTTATCTGGCGAAACACTGGATATTGTAAACGAGATTTTATAAAAAATAAACTGTTCCCATATTCTATTATACCATTGTGTTAAGGAAGGTGGTTTCTTATCTATCCATCTAGAAGCGACTAAGATACGTGCCATTGCTAACAAATTAGCAATTAATTCCTGCTTTTTTATATCCAATTTAGATTTTGGCCATTTCCCCAGTAATATAATCTCTGGAGAGAAAGGTAAGTCTACATCAGTCATTTCTTTAATTTTGTTAATTATGTCTAACCAAAATCGTTTAATGTATGGGCAGCACCACCAACAGTGTATAAAATCTGCTATAAACGAAGCACAAGTTGACGGTTTCGGTTTCGGTGTTGCGAATGGCGGCCACGTCTTGGGACGCTCCCGGAGGCGGCTAGCCCACGCGCAGATAGGGGGGGTCTTCGCATGTGCGAAAGACCCTAGTGAGCCTTAGGCAAAGGCTCCGAACCGGGGGCGCTTGGGGAGTAGCCTCTTTGCCGGCAGACAGCCGGGAAATTGAGGCTTTCTCCCCGCCCCAATCGGCCCCGCTGCGTTGTGCCCGTAATGGGACTTAGCAGCGCCACCGACTTCCAGGAGTGAAGACAGTGCTATGATTTAACATAAAAAGAAGAAGTGGCATCGAACCGTGAGTTGAAGATCTATTTCGAAGCGTAAATTGGAATCCCCCCGCAAGCGTATAAGCGTATGGGAGGAGGGAGGAGTCCCCACCCCTTTTGAGAAGCAAGATCTACAAAGGGAGCGCGAAGGGGGAAGAGAGAAAAAAGTGTTGGTGAAAGACCGTTGGGGTTGTACGGAAGATTACGACCCTATTAGCTTCCTGGGGGATGCGGCACGAACTTTGTAAAAGTAAACAAAAAAACAAAATGTCGACAATGGAAAAAGTCCTGCAGAAACCGGAAGAGAAGAGGGGAGGGACTTCCGGTCCGGGTAGCCCCCCCAGAGCTCGCTGTCAATCAACAGGAAAAGGAGATGCTGCGCCCTCTGCTGGAACAAATGCAGAAAATCAATGAAACTTTGCTTAAAGTGGAACGTGTTCTCATCAGTCGACAGAAACAGATATCGGAAACAACAAGGAAGATGGTGGAAATTGAACAGAAATCGAATCTGATTCTAAGTTTTCAGGGCGTAAAAGAAGAAGAGAAAGAAGATCTCGGATCTACCTTGACGAATGTCTTGGCGCCCCTAACTGGCAGTGAAGTGAAAGAATTAAAAGAAGAAGTGGACATGGCTCTCAAAGCCTACTCCGCTTTTATAAAAGAAAATACTCTGCCAGTAGAAGGGGAGGTCGAGCATAGCAGGCAGCATATCAGAGATCTAATCTCGTCTATGGAGCCCTGGAAATTTGAAGGCCAGAGGTACAAGGAAAAAGAGAAAAGAAAGAACATGGACTACATCCTTAAAATGCAAAAGCTTCTGAAGAGACACGCCAGCATGGAGGAAGACACAGCACTCAAAATTGGGATAAGCAGTGAAGAAGACAGCAGCCCAGGGGAAGGAGGTGATGGAACGGAAGGCATCAAGGCTAAAAAGGACTCAATCCATAATTGGAAGAGACTTAAAAAGAAGACACCTTGAGGACTGTTCGTGTAACATCTATAAGGAGATGTTTAATTACTAACCCCAATGGACTTTACTAACTGTATTAACAGAGTGATTTTGGACTTTGCAAAGATAAAAGAAGATCTTCTAACCATGATAGATGCCAAAATTGGTATTGATTACTAACTAAAACTAACCCTTTTTAACAGAAAAAAACTTCACTCCATCTTTTTCTTTCTCCATCTGTCTACCCTACCCTTTTCTTATCATCTTCTATCTATCTATCTATCTATCTATCTATCTATCTATCTATCTATCTATCTATCTATCTATCTATCTATCTATCTATCTACCTACCTACCTACCTACCTACCTACCTACCATCTATCATCTTCTATCTATCTACCTATCATCTATCATCATCTATCCGTCTGTCTGTCTGTCTGTCTGTCTGTCTGTCTGTCTGTCTGTCTTTCTATCTATCTATCTATCTATCTATCTATCTATCTATCTATCTATCTATCTACCTATCATCTATCTATCTATCTACCTATCATCTATCATCTTCTATCTATCTACCTATCATCTGTCTGTCTGTCTGTCTGTCTGTCTGTCTGTCTGTCTGTTTGTCTGTCTATCTATCTATCTATCTATCTATCTATCTATCTATCTATCTATCTATCTATCTATCTATCTATCTATCTATCTATCTATCTATCATCTATCCATCTATCATCTATCATCTTCTATCTATCTATCTATCTATCTATCTATCTATCTATCTATCTATCTATCTGTCTGTCTGTCTGTCTGTCTGTCTGTCTGTCTGTCTGTCTGTCTGTCTGTCTGTCTGTCCGTCCGTCCGTCCGTCCGTCCGTCCATCTTTCTATCTATCTATCTATCTATCTATCTATCTATCTATCTATCTATCTATCTATCTATCTATCTATCTATCTATCTATCTATCATCTATCTATCTATCTATCATCTATCTATCTATCTATCTATCTATCTATCTATCTATCTATCTATCTATCTATCTATCTATCTATCTATCTATCTATCTATCTATCTATCTATCTATCTATCTATCTATCTATCTATCTATCTATCTATCCACCCACCCACCCACCCACCCACCCACCCACCCATCCATCCATCCATCTTTCTATCTTCTATCTTCCTGTCATTTATCTATCATCTCTTTAACGCCTGTCTGTCTGTCTCTCTCTGTGGATGGTTTTTGTTCCTCTACTTTAGGGGTTCCCCCCCCCTCCACATCACTTCTAGTTTCCATTTCCCTCTTCATTTCTCTAAGACCAGCCATTTCTCCAAGGCTGACCTTTGTCTGCACAAGTCATTTCTGAGCACGGCGAACAGACACTAGATGACTGAGGGAACCGATGCAAAGCAAGACTGGAGTTGCATGGCATGGGGCACCCGGACTCTCCTTTTTGTTTTCCAGTCAGGAGAACTGTTTGTTCTCAAAGCTTTAAGTCAACCCAGCCACATATTTGCATATCCAGAATCCCTTCTGTGAGCACGGAAACCCCCGCGCTTGTTTTACTTCTTCCAGGATCCGGAACGGCTGAGCAGTGAGAGACATGAGTGACCCAGTCAAAACTTTCGGCTAAAAGAAGGGGGGATTTGAACCTGGGTCTCCCAGATCCCGGTCTGATGCTTTAACCACTATACTACGCTAACTGGCACAGATCAAGTGACTAAATTAATGAAGCAATGAGTGAAAGCAAACATGGCTAAAGCGCCACTGCAAACCTGTTGTCACGGCTCAGGGGGGTGTCACCTGACGCTGCCACCACTCTGTTTTTAGGATCCCTTGAGAAGGCCCAGAGCATCCTCCCAAGACCTTCAGCCTCCCTTGTTTGGCCGAAATAAGCGTGAGGACCAGTCAGAGTAAACAAGAATGAAAAGGTTTATTTTTACAGGAGATCAGCCCAATATGGGAAAACAAACAAGGTGCAAGAAGAATATCAGTAAGGGGTGAAAAGAAAAGAAACCAAATGCCCTAACATCTCTAAACTTACTGTCCCTAGCTCACTGTCTTAAGTGGGCCTGAGTCTGCTCTCCCTTCCTCTCAGGGTGAGGGTCTCTTCCCTGCAGCAGCCTTCCTTCTGGCCCTGCTCCCTTGGAAGAAAGAACAGCTCTTCTTCTGTACCAGCTCTTTTGTTATAAGTCCCCTTTCCCTGTGGTTGGCTAAAATTGGCACCAAAACCTCTCAGGGGCTTCTGGGAGTTGTAGGCCTGGCCTCCTCCCACTGCTACTCAGGCTCCCTGGGCCTGCTAGGCCTCTAGTTGCTCTTTAGCTTGGAGAAATGACGGCTGAGGGGTGACACAATCGAGGTTTACAAGATTATGCATGGGATAGAGCAGGTTGAGAAAGAGGTACTTTTCTCCCTTTCTCACAGTACAAGAACTCCTGGGCACTCAATGAAGTTGTTGAGCGGTCGGGTTAGAATGGATAAAAGGAAGTCCTCCTTCACCCAAAGAGTGATTAACACATGGAATCCACTGCCAGAGGAGATGGCGGCGGCTACAACATATGGAGCAGAGGTCCATCACTGACTATTAGCCACAAGGTATAAATAGGGACTCTGAAGCAAGTGATGCTCTGTATTCTTGGTGCTTGGGTGGGGTCAACAGTGGGAGGGCTTCTAGTGCCCTGGCCCCACTGGTGGATCTCCTGACGGCCCCTGGTATTTTTGGCCACTGTCTGACACAGAGTGTTGGACTGGAGGGACCGTTGGCCTGATCCAGCATTGGTTTCTCTTATGTTCTTATGTGATCCAAATGTGTTTGTCCAGGCGCTGCTTAAAGACTGCCAGGGAACTATATAGAACTATATAGATGTTCATTATTCTGGATCAATTTATCTACAAAGAGGTGACATTAGATAAGCATTCCTTCGTAGGGATGCAGAGAAAGTGGCTGAGAATTTAAGGCAGAAAATAACCCTTTCTTGAGTCCCCCCCACCCCATTGTCCAATATTCTGACAACATACAATAACAAACTTTTCAAGATGGCCGTACTAATGTCTTTTATTTTGCCAGTTTTCACTTATTACTATCAAAACAACGGTTAGACTGGGAGGGGTGTCCCCAACCTTTCAGAGCCTGTGGGCACCTTAGGAATCCTGATACAGGCTCCGATCACACGCACAATTAGCCGCGCATGAGGGATGAATGTCGGGCGGATTTAGCAGGCGCGGTCAGCCGTGAACATCTGGTCAGTGCCCCAGACCCGTCAGCAACCCGTTTTGCTCCACCCCAAGAGTGGAGTTGAAAGACATTGGGGACAGTCCACTATCAAATGGGTTGCTACGGGCCACAGATGGACTTCCCCTGTGTGATTGCAGACAGCAGCATTGCCCAAGGGGCAGTGCGGCACAATTAATTTAAAAAAATTCTTTGCACACGTGCATGTGTGCATATGTGCATGCACATGCATGCACACAATGGTGAAAGTTGCAAAAACAAACCTACTGGAAGAAGGACGTCCAGGTGACCTGATCGCAGTCATTGTGAGAGATGGCTGTCCAGATAGGCAAAATCGTGGATTCAGAGCACAAATACCTGGAAAGTACTTGATTTTCCCGGTGTCGGAAAACTCGCTAGGGAACCGGGACTGTGTGATCGTGCACATGCGGGTCAAATTGCTACGGAGCAAATAGCCTCACTCCACCCCCACCCCCCGCATTATCTGGCACGTGTGACTGCAGCCACAGTGTGGTAGATGCCACCCCAAAATGGCTGCCTCAAAATGCTGCCACGGAAGGTGGTGCCAGCCACAAAATGGCGGCCGCAGCTTACCCTCAGTCACATGGTGAAGACCTTTCTGCTGTGGTGGCAGCTGCCTCCTAAGCAATGTGTCAAATCTCCAATGCTCTATCAGAAGACTTGTGGGGCAAGAGCCCCGTCTGGCCTGCCCCACTTTCTAGAAACACTTGGCGGGTGCAAGAAAAGATGTCAGCGGGTACCAAGCTGGGAAGCCCTCCACTAGACAATAGCAGCGTGCGTGCAAGAGTGCTGAAAATCTACAGTCCCCGATAGTACAGAATTCATCTTCCTGGAAATCCCAGCTTTTCTCGAATTAAGCGAGCTATGGATGTGAAGAGATGCTTGAAAATATGCCAGCTTAATAAGATTTCCAACTGTCTCTTCACTCTTCCATGACATGCAGCACTGGGATACATTATGCAAAAGGACAGATAGGATGCAGATTCTCTCGATTTGCATAATGTCTGCATGTTAGAGAATCCAGCTGTTCTGGGGGTGGGGGAGACATCAGAATTTTAACTCGTTCTGGCATTGGCCTCTGAGCCACCCGCCCACCACATGGCCTCGGTCCTGCATGGCGGGGTTGGCATTAGAAAACAAACTGAGCTGGGCGAAACTGATCCTCTGTTAATGGTGTCTGCTGACTGCTGAAGTTTTAAGAACATCAGAAGAGCCCTGCTGGCTCAGACCAGTGGCCCATCTAGCTAATTGTTACCCACCACCATCGCCACCAGACTGAAGCCAGTAACTTAGATCCCAAGGAAATCTCCCTGGATGGAAGGGAATTCCGTCAGTAAATAGGAATTCCACATCTCTCCCCTCCTGCTCTGGCCTCAAATGATTCCCAAAATGCTACAACAACCCCCCCACCCCCCGGGAGAACAGGGGACTTCTCCAAGACCTGAATTGTCTGCCTGTCCTTTTCCAGCTCCCACGGAGAAAATACCTGGAGATTTGGGATGGAACCTGGGGAAGGTGGGGTTTGGAGAGGGGCTGGAGCTCAATGGGGTAAAAATTGTTGGGAAAACAGGCAAAAATACTTAGATACTTGGGAGGTTTGCAATGGATCTTTGCTTCACTGGAGAGGAGGCATTTCTTTCTGAGGAAAAAAACCTTTATTTCTAAGGGGAAGGGTTCACTGGGAAAGCTACAAAATAAAAGAGATACCTAGAACTACATTTTCACATCTTTACAGACCACATAGCCACACAACAACGGAGATTCTTCTTCTTCTTGACCCCTAGAAGGAAATCACCAGATTGCACTAACCAATCAATGTTACAAAACAGACTTCAGTTTTCCCGGGCTATCTTTACATTAGCTCTGTGCCAGGTTTCCTTCCGGGTCAGGCTAAACAATAGCACACAAGGTAAACAACAGATTAAACCTATAATGACTGAATCTTAGACCTTGCAACTCACGTATTTCCAACAAAAATGACATTGAGCCCACCCTCCAAAACACCATTTCCTCCAGGGGATCTGCTCTCTGTCTGTAGTCTAGAGAGCAGTTCTAATTCCAGGAGATCTCCAGGCCCCTCCTGGAGGTGGCAGCCCTCCATGAAGCACATAGGCTTTCTCCATTTTCATATCTCAAAGGTTGCAGCTGAAGTACAATCGTCTTCCTGTGAGGAGGCTCCCAGCAACCCGCAACAGCTCCCTTCATGCGCTGCCCACTCACGGCCGGCTCAAAAGCACACAGACCCATGGTAATTTTCTCTTGCTGACATGAAAGAAAGAAAAAGAGCCATTCGGTAAACAAAGGCCAGAGGCCAGCATCCCTGCAACCACCCGTCCCGTAAACAATTTCCCGGTGGTCATCTCTGAAAATTACTCTCCTGGGTGGAGAGAAACCACTGCACAAAACGGAGCTCTACCCCCCAGATAGAACCAGCACATCTTGGACGCATTAAACACCCTTTCGTCGAGGGACATTGGAGCTGGACCCTGTTTCGGCCAGCGTTCTGATTTTCCCATCGTTGCCCATCAGGAATCATCAGTACCTTAGTGTGTTCCTGCTTCAGGTGTTAATGGAGTCCTGGGGAATTTGCCAGGCATGGGTGGGGTAGCTAACCTCCAGGTGGACTTGGAGATCTCCCAAAATTACAATAAGAACATAAGAACGTAAGAGAAGTCAGTGTCGGATCAGGCCAATGGCCCATCCAGTCCAACACTCTGTGTCACACAGTGGACAAAAATACCAGGTGCACTCAGGAGGCCCACCAGTGGAGCCAGGACACTGGAAGCCCTCCCACTCTTGCCCCCCCCCAAGCGCCAAGATTACAGAGCATCCCTGGCCCCAGCCTGAGAGTTCCTACATAAGAATATAAGAGAAGCCAATGTTGGATCCGGCCAATGGCCCATCCAGTCCAACACTCTGTCACACAGTGGCCAAAAATACAAGGTGCCCTCAGGAGGTCCCGCAGTGGGGCCAGGACACTAGAAGCCCTCCCACCATTGAACCCCCCCCCCGAGCACCAAGAATACAGAGCAATTTCTTGCTTTCGAACTGCTAGGTTGGCAGGAGCTGGGGCCAGAGACGGGAGCTCACTTTGTCACATGGCACTAGGGTCTTGGACCTTCCAGTCTGCAGCTCAGTGTCTTAATCTCTGACCTCTGCCTCACATAAGAACATTAGGGAAGCCCTGTTAGATCAGGCCAATGGCACATTCTATCTGACACTCTGTGTCACACAGTGGCCAAAACCAGTGGAGCCAGAACTCCAGAAGCCCTCCCACTGTTGCCCCCCAAGCACCAAGAAGACAGAGCATCACCGCCCCAGACAGAGTGTTCCTATCTACACCTTGTGGCTAATAGCTACTGGGGGACCTCTGCTCCATTAGGAACGTAAGAGAAGCCATGTTGGATCAGGGCAATGGCCCTTCCAGTCCAACACTCTGTGTCCCACAGTGGCCAAAGCCCAGGTGCCATCAGGTGGTCCACCAGTGGGGCCAGAACTCCAGAAGCCCTTCCACTGTTGGCCCCCCAAGCACCAAGAATACAGAGCATCACTGCCCCAGACAGTGTTCCATTTATACCTTGTGGCTAATAGCCACTCATGGACTTCTGCTCCATATGTTTCTCCAGTCCCCTCTCGAAGCTTTCTATGCTTGTAGCTGCCACCACCTCCTGTGGTGTTAATTTTTTATTTTTATTTTTAAAGTACTTTTATTTGGTTATGAAAGAAAAATACAAAATCTGAAATTTAAGAGTAAGAGTAAAACATTATTAAGAACAATCAACAATGACACCTTTGCTTATAAAACTCAAATAATTCCACGTGTTCATCACTCTTTGGATGAAGAAGGACTTCCTTTTATCCGTTCTAACCCGACTGCTCAGCAATTTCACGGAGTGCCCACGAGTTCTTGTATTGGGAGAAAACTCCTTCTTTCTCTGCCTTCTCTGTCTCATGCATAATTTTGTAAACCTCTATCATATTACTTCTTTTATGATACGCTGCGGTGTGTGTGTGTGTCCGGTTTCAAAGCACCACATGGATGATTAGCAAAATCATCAAGTAAGTCAAATCACACATGGTGTCAACAGCTATTCTCGGAGGTGAAACTGCTGTCGATTAACGCACTTGGGTGTCCTGGAGTCCCAGAATAGTTTTTTTTGGGGGGTGGTCTTGAGGTTCAGCAGCTCTTTCTTCCTTCTTTGAGTCTACAGAACCATGAAATGTTGTCCCCGTAGCACCGAAGGGATAATATCTTTTCCATCTGGCTTTTCAAGGGCCAAATTAGATTCATTATACAAATATCCAGATGAAAGGGCCTCTGTTTATTTGGAACATATTTGACTGGGGGAGGGAAAGGAAAACCCAAGGAGGTATAAATATCTTGTTTCCACCAGTATCCTGACACTCCTTTGTCTTGGATCGCCAAACTGGGGCAAGAAAAGTTGAACTCCATCCAAACATCTAAGCTGAAAACGTGGCTGGGCAAGCACATCTGAACATTATAAATGAAATGCGCCACCTGTCTGCTCCCCCCTGCTTTGTTTTACCCAGCCTGACCCTGTGAGAAGCCGAGGCCAAAATTACTTGGTTGCTAGCTTCGCTGTTGTGTCCCAAGTCAGACCCCTTCCTAACCTAGTTCCTTGGGGGAAATGGACTTCGAGCAAAAGTAGGCCCGTCAACCTCCAAGGGGTAGAAGCCAAAAATGAGAAATCGCGGGAGGAAGTGGAATTCCAAAAACAACATCCCTGACAGCAATAATAACGAAGCACCAATAAAGATAATTTGCAAAAACGTTTACTGTCGTAATTTCTGTCGAAAATTTCCTTCTGTTATCGCTCACACGTTAACAAACGCTGCGCAATGAACAATTCGTTTCACAATATTTGCTTTATCTGAGCGTGCAGCAATCCCAGTTCTTATCAACTCTTGAAGGAAACATTCCCTGTTGACTCTCTAATAGCAGAACTACTTCTTCAAGACCCTGGGTTCTGTTATTAGAGAGTCAACATGGAATGTTTCCTTCAAGAGTTCCTGCAGATTTCCCGGGTTGTGTGGCTGTGATCTTGGCATTGTAGGACCTGACATTTTGCCAGTAGCTGTGACTGGCATCCTCAGAGGTATAACATAGAAAGATGTGGTACTCTCTGTATCAAGGTGAGCAGAAAAATGGTAGGCAGGTAATTTATATCTACCCTGGAAGGTGGGGTAAGGCTGAGTCATTATCTTGTAGTGGTTCTCCAGGCTATGAACATGCTAATGGAGGAGCTTTCCTGAGGAGGTTCTTTTGCATAAGGATTGTTTCCTGAGGAGGTTTCCTGTTTCCTGAGGAGGTTCTTGTGTGTGTGGAATGGCTATTGAAACTCTAATAGTCTCTGTAGTGTTATTGTCAGCTGTAGAGCATTTTGTGTTTTTCAGGAGAGAAACCATGCCCTATTTATTTTTAAACTCTCTTCTTTCCTGTTGAAAATGTGTTTGTGTTTATGAATTTCAATGGCTTCCCTGTGTAATCTGACATGGTAATTGGAAGTGTTCTCCAGCCTTTCAGTGTCTTGGAACAAAATGCTGTGTCCTGCTTGGGTTAGGCTATGTTCAGCCACTGCTGATTTTTCAGGTTGCCAAGTCTGCAACTGCTTCAAGAGTCAATAAGTAGTAATTGATAAGAATTGGGATTGCTGCACGCTCAGATAAAGCAAATATTGTGAAATGATTTGTTTACATTGCGCAGCATTCGTTAGCGTGTGAGCGATAGTAGAAGAAAATTTTCTACAGAAATCACTACAGTAAACGTTTTTGCAAGTTATCTTTATTGACTCTTCATTATTATTGTTGTCACGGACGTTGTTTTTGGAATTCAACCTCCAAGTGGTGGCTGGACAGAGATCAGTTCCCCTGGAGAAAATGGATGCTTTGGAAGGTGGACTGAATGGCATTAGACACCACTGAAGCCCCTCCCCTCCCCTCCCCAAACCCCGCCCTCCTCAGGCTCCATGCTCCAAATCTCCAGTTCTTTTCCAACCCAGAGCTGGCAACCCTAAAGGAAAATGACAAGCAAACCTCAACAGGAGATTTCGATCATGAAGAGTCAGTCCTTAGCTGACTGCTATATTGTCTCTCCAGGTTAGGTGACTTCTGAACTCTCCATATAATCAACTACTGTTGTTGTTGTCGTACAGTCGCACAGTCAAATCTGACTCTTTGCAACCCAATGGACCACATCACGCCAGGCCCTCCTGTCCTCTACCACCCACCGGAGCTTGCTCAATTTCACGTTCATTGCATCGATGACACTGTCTAACCATCTCATCCTTTGCCGATCCCCTTCTTCTTTGACCTTCAATCTTTCTCAGCATCAGGGTCTTCTTCTCCAGTGAGGGCTCCCTTCTCATTTGGTGGCCAAAGTATTTGAGCTTCAGCTTCAGTATCTGGCCTTCCAGGGAATAGTCAGGGTTGATTTCTTTTAGGATGGACTGATTTGATCTCCTTGCAGTCCAAGGGACTCTCAAGAGTCTTCTCCAGCATCATAATTCAAAAGGATCTATTCTGTGGCACTTGGCCTTCCTTATGGTCCAACTCTCACAGCCATACATTACTACTGGGAATACCATCACTTTGACCATCACTTTTTGTTGGCAGGGTGACGTCTCTACTTTTTATTGTGCTGTCTAGGTTTGTCATCGCTTTCCTCCCCAGGAGCAGGCGTCTTTTAATTTCATGGCTGCAGTCACTGTCTGCAGTGATCTCAGATCCCAGGAATGTGAAGTCTGTCACGGCTTCCACGACTTCCCCTTCTATTTTCCAAGGATTGATGGGGCCGGATGCCATGATCTTAGTTTTTTCTGACATTGAGTTTCAAGCCGACTTTTGCGCTCGCCTCTTTGACCCTCAGCAAGAGGCTCTTGAGGTCCTCTTCACTTTCTGCCATTAGAGTGGTATCGTCTGCATATCTGAGGTTGTTGATGTTTCCCTCAGTGATCTTAATTCCGGCTTGTGATTCATCCAGGCTGGCATTTCGCATGATGTACTCTGCATATAAATTAAATATGCAAGGTGACAATATACATCCTCGACTGCTACACTGGGTTTAATGGGGTGTGTGTGCATGGGTCATCAAGCTCCTGTAATTACCAATGGTCTCCAGCCTATAAAAGATCAATTCCCCTGGAGGGCCTTTGAGGGGTGGTTTCTGCGGCATTATACTCGGTTGAGGTTCCTCCCTTCCTGAAACCACACCCTCCAGAGGCTCCACCCCTCAAATCTCCAGGAATTTCCCTAGCAATAAGGCCCTTTCTAGTCTAATCAGTCCTACAAGTCCAAAGTGGGAAGGCCTATAGCCATTCAAGAGCCGGCAAGCTGCCACCGACTTATGGCAACAGCCAGCAAGGGGCTTTCAAGGCAAGTGAGAAGCAGAGGTGGTTTGCCATTGACTCACTCTACGCAGAATCTTCCTTGGGGGGATGGTCTCCCATCCAAGTACTGACCCTGCTTAGCTTCTGGGATCTGGCGAGATGGGGCTATAGAAGTATAGTGTGCACATCAGGAGAAGTGATGGTGTCGCTTTACTCTGCTCTGGTTAGACCTCACCTGGAGTATTGTGTTCAGTTCTGGGCACCACGATTTAAGAAGGATCTAGACAAGCTGGAACACGTCCAGAGGAAGGCAACGAAGATGGCGAGGGGTCTGGAGACCGAGCCCTGTGAGGAAAGGCTGAAGGAGCTGGGTGTGTTTAGCCTGGAGAGGAGACGACGGAGAGGTGATATGAGAACCATCTTCAAGTACTTGAAGAGAACCATCTTCAAGTACATCCTATAGAGGATGACGCGGAGTTGTTTTCTGTTGCCCCAGAAGGTCCGACCAGAACCAACCGATTGAAATTAAATCAGAAGAGTTTTCAGTTAAACATTAGGAAGAACTTCCTGACGGTGAGAGAGGTTCCTCAGTGGAACAGGCTTCCTCGGGAGGTGGTGGGCTCTCCTACTTGGGAGGTTTTCCAACAGAGTCTAGATGGCCGTCTGACAGCAATGCGGATTCTGTGAACTCGGGCAGATCATGAGAGGGAGGGCAGGAAGGGCTGCCTCTATGCTTGGTTCTCGTGGCCCTTTCTTACACGCCCAGAGAAATGCTGATCGCCACTTTGGGGTCTGGAAGCAATTTTTCTCCAGGCCGGTTTGGCCGGAGATCCTGGAGGGTTGTGGGTCGTTTTTTTGCCATCTTCTGGGTGTGGACAGGAGTCACTGTCAATGTTCCCTCTAAGCTATAAGCCTATAAATCTAATAATAATAATCTAATAATAAGTAAACAAATAAATAAAATAAGCTGCGGTGTCCTGTGAGCAAAAATTCCACTTTGGGAGCTACTGGCATTAGAATTGTGAGCAAGTTATTTGGCTCCTGCATAAATTAGTTTGCTCTGGAGCCATCCCTTCCTGAGCGAAGACAAAAACGTGTGAGCCGGAGGCTAAAAAACTGTGAGCCAGCTCACACTAACTCATCTTAGAGGGAACACTGGTCACTGTGGGTGTGGAAGGGGAGGTATTTGTGAATTCCCTACATTGTGCAGGGGGTTGGATTAGATGACCGTGGAAGTCCCTTCCAGCTCTATGATCCTATGATTCCACATTCTTCACAGTATGTTGTTGTTGTTCAGTCGCACAGTCGAGTCCGACTCTTCGCGACCCCATGGACCAGTTTCGCAGGCCTCCTGACTTCTGCTGTCCGCTGAAGCTTGCTCAATTTCATGTTCGTACATCGATGACACTGTCTGACCATCTCATCCTTGCCGCCCCTTCTTCTTTGACCTTCCGTCTTCTCAGCATCAGGTCTTCTCAGTGAATGCTCCTTCTCATTTGTGGCAAAGTATTTGAGCTCAGCTTCAGGATCTGGCTTCCAAGGAACAATCAGGTTGATTTCTAGGATTGACTGACTTCACAGTATAGTACCTATCAATTGATGGTGGTAATAATTGTGTGCCAAGAAATCGCAACTTAGTGATGCCAACCTCGGGAACATTCAGGTTTTCAAGGCAAGAGATTCCATTTCTTTCTTCTGCACAGCAACCCTGGGCTTCCTTGGTGGTCTCCCGTCTAAGTATTAAAAATGGCTGGCCCTGCGTCATTTCCAAGATCTGACAAGATCAGGCTAGCACTGGGGGTAAGTAACTAGAGGAGGCGGATGAATCTTGATCGGTGCCAAAATCTGATTGGCTACCTGGTAACTCAATATAATCACATGTGCCGTATGATCCCTTACTGGCTCGGATCATCCTGGGAAAAAAGGCATTTGGGATTTCTAAAAATGGCGTCAAAGCCGCAGCAGAGCTAGGGAAGAACAGTGTGAAAAAAAGATTATGAAAGGGTGGAAGACGGCAGCATTTGCAGGCCCCTGGGCCTCTTTTGAAACACCCTTGTTTGCAAAAGATAACCCCCTCCAAAATCAGCTCTCCCGAATTATGCCGAATGAGAAGTTTAAGATCGAATCTGCATTTGCATTTTTAAATCAGTTGTGTGCTGCTGTGATGCCGTCTTTCTCTAGGCTTGTTTGAATGCTGTTTGGAGAAGATTTTTTTAAAGCCGTGCGGAGGTGCCATGAAAGTGGAGCTGCCCCCGAAAGGATAATAAACATATGTGGACCTGAGAAAGTATGCTAGCACGGTTGAGGTGTGAAAACGACACCAAATGTGGACAGCTTTTTTGAAGACGGAGTCAAAAGGCAGGGGACACCGGTGGGAAAGACCAGTGCAGATTCGGGGTAAGAGGCCCCCCCCCCCCCGACACTCAGCTGCTTGTGGAAACACTACTCGATGCAGAGAGTGATTAAAACGTGGAATTGCCTGCTTGGTTTCAGTTTGCACAATTTCTTTTTGCAGCACCTTGAGACTTTGCATCTTGGCAGGAACAGATGCTGGCCCTGTTCACACCTTGTAAATCTGACACACAAGATAAACTGGCGGCAGGTGCGGAGGGAACTCAGCGAGGCGGTAATGGAGGTTCCCTGCCTAATTACAGGAACAGTTGACAGACACTCTGGGTGGTTGGGGGGATGAAGCGCTCTCTCTCTCTCTCTCTCTCTCTCTCTCTCTCTGTCTCACACACACACACACACACACACACACACACACACACACACACACAACACACTGCATTGGCTGATATGATATGGAATTCACTGCCACAGGAGGTGGTGGCAGCTACAAGCATGGACAGCTTCAAGAGGGAATTAGATAAACATATGGAGCAGAAGTCCATCAGTGGCTATTAGCCACAGGGTATAGATGGGAACTCTCAGTCTGGGGCAGGTGATGCCCTCTATTCTTGGTGCTGGAGGGGGCAGCAGTGGGAGGGCTTCTAGTGTCCTGGCCCCACTGCTGGACCTCCAGATGGCACCTGGTCTTTTTGGCCACTGTGTGACACAGAGTGTTGGACTAGATGGGTCATTGGCCTGGTGCAACATTGGCTTCTCTTATGTTCTTATGTCTGGGGCAAGTGATGCTCGATTTTCTTGGTGCTGGGGGGGGCAAGAGTGGGAGGGCTTCTAGTGTCCCGGCCCCACTGCTGGACCTCCTGATGGCACCTGGTATTTTTGGCCACTGTGTGACACAGAGTGTTGGACTGGAAGGGCCACTGGCCTGATCCAACATTGGCTTCTCTTATGTTCTTATGATATAGCCCAGTCCACACCTGAAGCTGCCTTCTACTGAATCAGGCCCTTGGTCCATCCGTCAGATTCCCAGTCAACTCACACTCCACACAGTCTTTCTTTGGTGAAAGTTTATTGAAGAGTTTTGAGATGCTGCCAAGATGACTTCTTTGTCAGGACTGGGGAGCAGAGGCAGGGACCCAGTGTATAGCTAAACCCCACATCCCACACTTACATCACACATTCATAACTACAAGCAGTTCTTTGGTCGAATCTGCATTTGCATTTTAAAATCAGTTTCGTGCTGCATTTGCATTTTTAAATCAGTTTCGCGCTGCTGTGACGCTGTCCTTCTCTATGCTTGACGGCGTCACAGTGGCACGAAACTGATTTGAAAATGCAAATGCAGATTCGACCATTGTTTCATCTGGCCATTCAAAAGTCAACTTCAAGGACACTCTCAGGGAAAAGTTCCCGAGGTGCTGCTTGGGAAAATGTTTACCAGCGTTGCCTCCCTAGTCTACAGGCATTCACACAGTCGCCCCCCACACACAGGTTCACTCCCTCCCACCAAAATGTCAGCGGGGGTGAGCGATAAGTGGACAGCTGAATGCATCTGCTATAGCTGGCGAAAGCAAGGGGGAAGGGAATGGGGGTGCGGATTCCAATAAGCAGGCTGGTCATAATCACAGGTACAGAGGACAGAGGAAAAGGCGAACCCGAGTCTGATACCATCAAAGTCAGCCTTTTCTATTCAGACTGGCAGCCGCTCTCCAGGGTCTCAGGGTCTTTCTCATCACCTGGCCCTTTTAACTGGAGATTCCCGGGACTGAACTTGGGACCTTCTGCAAGTACTCGCTCTTCCTTCGAATACAACCTCAACTAGATCTACTTGAATAAATTTAAGGCCCCGGTCATACGGGCCAGAAAACGCGGGGGAGAGGCGTGGCAGTTTGCCCCGGAGCTAAATAAGGCGCGGTAGCCCGATCACATGGGCCACTGGGTTGCCACACTGCAGCCCTGCGCCCCAATCACACTGCGCTGCTGCAGCGCAGAAAAAAGCAGCGAAGTGCGCATGCACCATTGGGGGGCGGGCCGCTGTTGGTGTCTTGTGTGTGCGCATGCGCTGTTCAGCGTTGGTGCGCATCCCATGGACACTTACAACATCCGGAAACCCCGGGGACATGGGCGGGCGTTGGAAGCTGTGGGATACTGGTGCTCCCGCGATCAGACGCCAGCCTTTGCCCCAGGGTTTCCAGAAACTAGTACTTCGGACCTACTAGTTTTTTACTCCACGTTTTCCACTGGAAGCCGCGGGTTGGCCACGGGAGCACTACGCCTCCCAGATGTGCTCGTATGATCGCGCACGGAAAGTCCGCAGGGCTCCCGTGCCTTCAGCGGGGCAAATGCTCAGAGTGAACGGGGCCTAAGTTTAGCTTTTTGCAAAATACTTCTTCCCCACAGCAGCCTTCCTTCTGGCCCTGTTCCCTGGGAAGAAGAACAGCTTCACCTCTTGCACCAGTTCTTTTATTCCCCAGCCCTCTTCTTCCCTATTGGCCAAAATCGGCAGCAAAACTTCCCAAGGCCTTCTGGGGTGTGTAGGCCCAACCTCTCCTACTGCTAGCCAGATTCCCTGGGCCTACTAGGCCTCCGGTGGCACAGCGCAGATCATGACTGGGCCAAAAACAGCTCCAATAGCAGAAGTTTGTACATGTTAAAACAGCAGGGGAATTGGCAAATGCACAAGCATCGCACAGGCTTATTGACGTGACTTCCACCCAAACCAGGAAGTGACATCACAGACGTGCTAAGATTTTCAAAACTCGGTGGTTTTATTGTACCTGAAGAAGAAGAAGAAGAAGAAGAAGAAGAGGAGGAGGAGGAGGAGCTTGGATTTATACCCCGCCCTTCACTTGGAGTCTCAGAGCGGCTGACAAACTCCCTTCTCTTCCCCTCCCCACAACAGATACCCTGTGAGGTAGAGGAAGAAGAAGAGACTGGATTTATACCCTGCCCTTCACTACCCAAAGGAGTCTCAGAGTGCCTTACAAACTCCTTCCCCTTCCCCTCCCCACAACAGACACCCTGTGAGGTAGGTGGGGCTGAGAGAGCTCTGACAGAAACTGCTCTTTTTCAAGGACAGCTGTGCCAGAGCTTGTGACTGACCCAAGGTCACATCAGCAGGTGCGAGTGGAGGAGTGGGGAATCAAACCCGGTTCTCCCAGATTAGAGTCCGTACACTTAACCACTACACCAAACTAGTTAGGGTGGCCAGCTCCAGGTTGAGAAATACATGGAGATATTGGGGGTGGAGCCTGGGGAGGGCGGGGCTTGGGGAGGGGAGGGGTTTCAGTGGAGTATAATGCCACAGAGTCCACCTTTCAAAGCGGCCATTTCCTCCAGCTGAACTTACGCCTGAAGGGTTGCCAGGTCTGGCAAGGCTGGCCCCAGGTGTCTGGGCACCCTAGGCAGGACAGCCTGGGGCACCCACCCCACCGGGGATGCCAACCTCCCGGTGGGGTCTGGAGATGGCCCAGGGCCATTGTCCTGGGCGCCTCAAAGCTGCGAGGCGCCCAGGAGAGCCGGGGAAGGGGCGGAGTTAGAATGCCCGCCCCTTCCCTCCCAGCAGCGGCGCTGGCTTTTCTGGGCGCCTCACAGCCGCGAGGCGCCCAGAAAGCCAGGGCTGCCGGCGCTGGGCGGGAAGGGGGGCTTGTCACGGGGGAGGTGCGGGGGGCATTTTGGCGCCCCTGCAGGGCCGGTGCCCTAGGCAAGCGCCTAGCTCACCTAGTGGGCGAGCCAGACCTGAGGTCTGGGTTGGAAAATACCTGGAGACTCTGGGGACGGATCCAGGAGAAGTTGGGACCGTGGCAGATTCACCATTAAGCAGACTAAGCATGTGCCTTAGGGCACCAGGGCCAAAGGGGGCCCCACAAAGTTGGGAAAAGGGTGAAAAAAATGTAGAAAAATGCCTTTCGGGTCATGAATATTTGGAACTTTGATACATTCAACTTGTGAAATATTAAAACAGATGTCGTATTGCATCTTTGGAGAACTGTATGTAGCCAAAGCTTTGCTTCGTTTGTACAGTATATTTTGTGTTATCCTATGAATAAATTTTTGTACTGCTGCAACCTGCATTGTATATCTGGTCAGATGGGTCAACCACTAAAATGGACGGGGTCCGTGTGGAAAGGAGGGGTTATAATTGTTTAATATACTGTTTTGGCAATCTTTGATGGTGTTTTCTACCAGTGGGATTTGTATATTTGGGATCACCTGGAGGTTGGCAAGCCTATCTGTAGTCTGGAGATCAGCTCTACTCCCAGGTTTCCAGGCCACCTCTGGAAATTGGCAACCCTAGGGGCTAAGCAAGCCCTTGAGGGGCAGGGGCCTTTTCCAGGATTGTTTTCGTCGTCTGCCCAAATGGGGGCAGCTTCCCTTTGGTGCCAGGGGCAGCGGAGGGCGTTCTAAGCAGCCTCAGAAAACTACAGTTCCCAGAGTGCCTCAGGGGAAGCAAGGGACATTAGAACAGTTTCAGCGTTAACCGGCAGCAGCAGCAGAAACACACAGCTGCAAGGCCTGGAAAATGTGCAGATAGCCTCTTCTCAATGAGTACTTAGTGTCCTAATTAGGACTGTGTTGAAACGGCTTCTATTGTCTTGTTTTCCCTTTTTTTCTTAAAAAAAAACAACAACCTGGCATGAAATACCACTGTGATGTTTTCCTTCTCTATTTCCATAAACGTTTGGCAGTTCTAAAGGAAACTGGCGAGCCCTGGTGAAAGTGTGTACGAACCGGCAGCACATAATGGGTTTTGTAGTTTTGGTGAAGAGTGGTTCCGAAAGAACATAAGCAGGGCTTTTTTTTGTAGAAAAAGCCCAGCAGGAACTCATTAGCATAATAGGCCACACCCAACAGCAGAAACTCATCAGTGTATTAGGCCATACCCCTGTCAGCACAGCTCATTAGCATATGAGGCCACACCCCCATGTTACCAGAAGGGTGGTCATCCAGCCACACCCACCTTTTACTTCTTATTCTGTTTACCTGGTTTGTTGTCAAAACCCCAGGGCTTTTGTTTTTGAGCAGGAACTCCTTTGCATGTTAGGCCACACACCCCTCATGTAGCCAGTCCTAATGAGTTTCTGCTGTTGGGTGTGGCCTATTATTCTAATGAGTTCCTGCTGGGCGTGGCCAGTTCGGGAGCCAGCCGGAACTCCGTTCCTGCCCCAAAATAGCCCTGAACAAAAGGAACCTTGACCTTTTCCCTCTGTGAAATATCTCAAGAAAAGGGAGAAGTATTAGTTGGGGTTGTCAGTTTCCCCCCTCACCACTGGCGGGGATGGGGAGGTAAGGGGTACCAGATCCAGGTTGAGAAACCCTTGGAGATTTGATGATGGACCCTGGGGAGGACAGGGACCTCAGCGGGGTATACTGCCACAGGCTCCACTCTCCACAGCACCCATTTTCTCCAGAGGAACTGATCTCTGTAGCCTGGAGAAGAGCTGTAATTCCGGGCAATCCCCAGGTCCCACCTGGAGGCTGGCATCCTTAGAACCACGGAACACAAGGCAACTAACCCATTTGTTGGTTTCCAAATCCATAGGACAAACAACGAAACCTCCCAGCAAGCAGAGCCAAACAAAAGAGCACCAAAACTGGGGAAGTCGCTATCAAAATTATAACTGAATACAAATAAATGCAATGTCAATATATTTTTTACAAACCATGCACAATACAAGAATCTATATAATCCAATACTAATACAATGGTCTTCCAAAATTCTGTGCAATCTTCTACGATTCTCAAAGTTCTTACGAAGAGTCCGGATTAAACTTCGTGGAAATACTGCTTTTAACTGAAATTAAAGAACAAGACACAGGGCACATGCTGTTTATGGTTACTTCTGATGAAGTCTCATCCACGAAACGCAGTTTAATCCGGAGTCTTCGTAAGAACTTTGAGAACTGTAGAAGATTGCGTAGAATTTCGGAAGATCATTGGTATTTGTACTGGATTATATTGATTCTTGTATTGTGTGCATGGTTTGTAAAAATATGTATCGATATTGCATTTATTTGTATTCAGTTATTATTTTGATAGCGACTTCCCCAGTTTTGGTTTCCAAATCCAGCCATGTAGACTTGGCAGACGCAATGGCAGCAAAACTGCTGATCCTTGGCTCTGTTTGTGCACCTCACCCATTCACCTTTTTACCCCGCCTTTCCTCCTTGGACCTCAGGGTTGTCAGCCTCCAGGAAATACAACCGATCCCTGGAACTACAGCTCCCCTGGAGAAAATGGCTGCTTTGGAAGGTGGACTCTGTGGTGTTATACCATGCTGAGGTAGGGTTGCAACAATTGGGGGAGAGGACTTACCGGTGGCAGGGAGGGCTTTGCCAGCAATGTAATGCGCTGGCATCATTCCTGTGCATCTGGAAGTAATGCCAGTGTGTTGACAGGTGATGCCAGAGATGCTCTGGCATTTGGGCAAAACTCTATGGTTAAATACCAGAGTGTCCCCAGCTTCACCTGGCAATTCATTGACATCACTTCTGGGCAGACAGGAAGTGATGTCAACATGTTGGGATGCTGCTGGCATTCCCCTTCCCATCTGCCGCCATTTTCCTTCCCTCTAGTCAGCTGAGAAGTGGCAGGGAAGTGCTGCCCACAGGAGTCAGGGAATTCCCTGCCCCTGGTGGCAGTCTGGCAAGTTATCTGGCACAACATACCGACTAATCTTGCCTCTGACATGAATCCACAAACTAGCTGTAGGCAGCTCTCTCTCACACAGTTTCTCCTCTCTGCAAAATGAAGAAGAAGAGAAGCACAAGAGGCTGGGTTTGTAGGAGTCCCGAAGGAGTCTCAGAGTGGCTTACAACCTCCTTTCCCTTCCCCTCCTTACAACAGACACCCTGTGAGGCAGGCAGGGCTGAGAGAACTCTTTCAAGGACTGCTCTTGAGAGAACAGCTCTGAGAGAACTGTGACTGACCCAGGGTCACGCCAGCAGCTGCATGTGGAGGAGTGGTGACTCGAACACAGTTCTCCAAGATTAGAGTCTGCGCTCCTAACCACTACACCAAACTGGCTCTCTGTTCCGGAGTAATAATACTGATCTACCTTACGGGATTGTTGTAAAGACTGCAACAAAATAATGTGTGTGAAGCACTTTGAACACTCGAACGCTCAGTGCCATTTGCCCCGGTTCCCAAGGCTAAGTATCAGCTCCAGGAATATTCCTATACATTCTTCCTGCCAGGAGCAGGCCAAATATTAAAGAACACACATCTTGCAGGTGTTCTTCTGACACCCTCTACCCATCGACTGCTTTAACACATCCTCTGATGTGCTTCTTGGTTAAATGCCCCTGGACCCAGTGGGCACTATCACCAGGTAGTGAGGGGTCTGGAGACCAAGTCTTGTGAGGAAAGGTTGAAGGAGTTGGGTGTGTTTAGCCTGGAGAGGAGACGTCTGAGAGGGGATATGATCACCATCTTCAAGTACTTGAAAGGCTGTCTCATATAGAGAATGGCGCAGCGGAGTTGTTTTCTGTTGCCCCGGAAGGCCGGACCAGAAGAGTTTTTGGCTAAAATGAAGAAGAACTTCCTGATGGTTAGAGCGGTTCCTCAGTGGAACAGGCTTCCTCGGGAGGTGGTGGGCTCTCCTCCTTTGGAGGTTTTCCAACAGAGGCTAGACGGCCATCTGACAGCAAAGGTGATTCTGTGAACTTGGGCAGATCATGAGAGGGAGGGCAGGAAGGGTTGCCTCCGTGCTTAGTTCTCATGGCCCTTTCTTCCACGCCCAGAGAAATGCTGATCGCCACTTTGGGGGCCAGGAAGCAATTTTTCTCCAGGCCAGTTTGGCTGAAGAGCCTGGAGGTTTTTTGCCATCTTCTGGGCATGGAGCAGGGGTCATTGGGTGTGTGTGTGTGTGGGAGGTATTTGTGAATTCCCTGTATTGTGCAGAGGGTTGGACTAGATGACCCTGGAGGTCCCTTCCAACTCTATGATTCTATGACTGACAACTGGAGAGAGTTCCTTCCAGCTATGAAGTAGTTCAGTCAACTTGTCACGTGACTTCCTGGTGGCCCAAGTTTGCCAGGGTTCAGGGACGGAGGTCTTCACGAACCCGGCCAATGTCAAATCTTTCGCAGGCGTGAGAGAACTGGCAGAGAGACCCCAGGAGGAGTGAGAGAACTGGCGAGGGGCCGTGATGGATCAGGCTCTTCGAGAGGGTAGCACGCAAGCCGTACATCAATGCTCAACCAGTTCTCTGGCTCGGGGAGGGCCCCCAGGGCAGCTTGGTTCGAACGCAGGAGATGCATCGAGCTGCAGCCCCATGCACAACTGTCGCGACAGGTCCGACTGCTGCGTCTCCCTTTTCTGCAAACTGACATTGAAGGGTGAGCCCGTGTCTGCTACTGTAGGATTCAGTCCACGAACCGTATCGATCCGGAGGTGCTTGCAAATTGTCAGACTGGCCGTGGCGGCCAAAATCCATCTTTCCCTGCCTCTGATGTTCAGTCTCTCTCTCTCTCCCTTTCTCCCTCTGCCAGTTTGATTCTGGACAGTATTTTTTTCCTACTGGAACCTATTAAGCGGCGAGTGGAATGTGATGTTCACAGAGATTGAACGACCCAGGGTCCCCTTTAATGAGAAACAGTGACATTACCATGGTGTGTGTGTGGGGGGAGAGAAACGAAAATATGCAAAATTGGCAAAGGAGTTCTGTTCTCCGAGTAAGGCAAAGACAGTAGGGATGTTACAGGCGAAAGGCGGCATCTTTATCCCATTAATTTGGGAAACAGAAGAGCCGCGGGAGGGAGTGACTCCAGAGTTCGGATTGCGTGTGACGGAAAAGGTGAGAGGAGGAAAGCATCACCGGAGGGCGCCCCCCCCCCGAGCACGGGATAAGAGGCAGCTGGAGACGGACAGGTGCATTTAAGTTTTGGCGTGCTGCGTCTAAAGCACTGAGAGTGGCTGGCAGTTTTAAACTATTTTAAGTTAATTGAATTTAGAATCAAATATTGTCATTTCAGTAGTTTCGGAGGGCAACCATGTCAGCCTGCAGAAGACTAATTAGGAGCGCGGACTCTAATCTGGGAGAACCGGGTTTGGTTCCCCACCCCTCCACATGCAGCTGCTGGTGTGACCTTGGGTCAGTCACAAGTTCTCTCAGAGCTGTTGTCTCAAGGGCAGTTCTTGGGAGAGCTCTCTCAGCCCCACCTACCTCAGCAGGGTGTCTGTTGTGGGGAGGGGAAGGGAAAGGAGTTTGTAAGCCCCTCTGAGACTCCTTCGGGTAGTGAAGGGCGGGGTATAAATCCAATCCCTTCCTCTTCTTCTGCCTCACAGGGTGTCTGTTGAGGGGAGGGGGAAGGGAAAGGAGTTTGTCAGCCCCTCTGAGACTCCTTTGAGTAGTGAAGGGCGGGGTATAAATCCAATCCCTTCCTCTTCTTCTACCTCACAGGGTGTTTGTTGTGGGGAGGGGAAGGGAAAGGAGTTTGTCAGCCACTCTGAGACTCCCTTGGGTAGTGAAAGGCGGGGTATCAATCCAATCTCTCTTCTTCTTTTAGCACCTTGGAGCCACACTGGGCGTGCATTTATATAAGTCAAAAAGATTTGAACCCCATTTTCTGCCCGTAAAGGCATTATCTTTTTTTTATTATTATTTTTATTTATAAGTTTTCCAAATATATACACAAAAAAGAGAAAAATATTAAAAAAAGAAAGAAAATCCATGATACATTGATAGTATACATTTGTTAACATACATTTCTGGTAACATATCTAGATATAGCTGGAGTGGTTTTGAGTTTTTCATATTTTCTTTTCAATCCATTCATATACTTTTTTCCATCTATTTACATACACTAGGTCACTCCTCCCTGAGAGTATAAGGTTTAATTTATCTGATTCAGCTATTTCTAGTATATTATCCATTATTTCTTCTCTATTGGGGACATTCTCTTTTTTCCAACATTTAGCTACTGCTATTCTTGCTGTTGTGATTATATAAAGAATAATTCTTTGGTCTTCTTTTTTAATTCCTACTGGTAAAATGTTGAGTAAGAATATTTCTGGGTTTAGTTTTAACTTCACTTTAGTAGATTCTTCAATTTTTTTTTTATCATTTCCCAAAAACTCCTAATTTTTACACAATTCCACCAAATATGCATATAGGTTCCCACCTCTCTTTTACACCTCCAACCCGTAAAGGCATTATCGAAAGCAGGCAAAGGAAAGAACTGTCCAACCAACTAGATGGCAAAAACAGATGGCGAGAATACGCAGAAGAGCTGTACACAAGTAGCAAAGAAGCCCAACCTCAGGATACCAGGGAAAGGGAAGTTGAGAAAGAACCAGCCATCCTTGAGGAAGAGATCATGTGGGCAATTTGGCGTAGTGGTTAAGTGCGCGGACTCTGATCTGGGAGAACCGAGTTTGATTCCCCACTCCTCTACATGCAGCTGCTGGTGAGACCTTGGGTCAGTCACAAGTTCTCTCAGTGCTGTTCTCTCATGAGCAGTCCTCGAAAGAGCTCTCTCAGCCCCACCTACCTCATGGGGTATTTGTTGTTGGGAAGGGAAGGGAAAGGAAAGGAGATTGTAATCTGCTCTGAAACTCCTTTGGGTAGTGAAGGGCAGGGTATAAATCCAAACTCTTCATCTCTTCAGTGAGCCAACTATCAACCAACAAGGCTCCCGGTGTTGACATCATCTCTGCAGAACTGCTGAGGCCTGTACCCACCTGCAATCATCAGAGACCTGTGTCAGAAAATTTGGGAAACCGACACATGGCCAAAGGACTGGAAACGCTCCGTGTTCGTTCCACTCCCCCCAAAAGGGGAGATGTCAAAGTCTGCTCCAGTTATCGCACAATCGCTCTCATCCCTCACATTAGCAAAATTCTGCTTAAAATTATACGATGACGCCTGGCACCAACCATTGAAAGGGAAGGACCAGATGTCCACGCCGGCTTCCAAAGGGGGTGTGGCACTCGCGACCATATAGCAAATCTGCGTTGGATCACAGAGAAATCTCATGAATATCAAAAGATTATCTACTTATGCTGCATCGATTACAAGAAAGCCTTTGACTGCGTCGATCATGACAAAGTGTGGAGAGCCCTACAAGACCTGGGGGTGCCGGCACATCTGGTCAAGTTGATACAATCATTGTACGCAAACCAGGAAGCCACTGTGCAAACACCATGTGGAGATAATGATAGGTTCAAGATCGATGCAATGCAGATTCTGTGAACTTAGGCAGATCATGAGGGGGAGGGCAGGAAGGGTTGCCTCAGTGCTTAGTTCTTGTGGCCCTTCTTACATGCCCAGGGAAATGCTGATCACCACTTTGGGGGTCAGGAAACAATTGTTCTCCGGGCCGGTTTGGCCAGGGATCCTGGAGTCGTCTTCTGGGCGTGGAACAGAGGTCACTGTGGGTGTGGAGGGGGGAGAGGCATTTCTGAATTTCCTGCACTGTGCAGGGGGTTGGACTAGATGACCCTGGAGGTCCCTTCTAGCTCTGTGATTCTAGAAAAACCAGTACAACAAGGTTGCATCCTTTCACCTTTCCTGTCCAACAGGTATGATGAAACAATCATGAGGAAATTAGAGCTGGAAGAGTAAAAAATCGGGGTAAGGACTGGAGGAAGGAATATCAACAGTTTTCGATATGCTGATGGCAAAGCCCTTCTCTTGGAAACTAAAGAAGGCCTGGGGTCAGTTACAAGCTCTCACTGAGCTGTTCTCTCAAGGGCAGTTCTAGAGAGAGCTCTCTCAGCCCCACAGGGTGTCTGTTGTGGGGAGGGGAAGGGAAAAGTACCTCTTTCTCGACCTGCTCGATCCCATGCGTAATCTTATAAACCTCGATCGTGTCACCCCCTCAGCCGTCGTTTCTCCAAGCTAAAGAGCTCCAAGTGAAAGAGCCCCAAGACGTGCCATTTGGTGCGGAGGGGAAGTGAGCCTATTTCCCCTGGTGGAAATTGACACGGTGTTGTGCGATCACACATTCTTTGTTGCTGCGGGCTCAGCCCATCACTGCCCAATCGGATGGCACATTCGGGTGAGTGGGTTTTGGGTTTTTTTGCCTTTTGTCTCCCATGCACATAAACGAGGAATCGCACCTCTGCACTGAGGGTTTCCCATGGTTATGCGCATACTACTAAGCGAGGGAAAGAAAGGCACTGAGTCGGGGTGGCATGAGTGGACCATCCCGATGGCATGACAGCGTGCTTGAGTGATCAGACAGGGGGAAGTCCATCTGTAGCCGGTCAGAGGGCATTAGGACTGGACTCTCCCCGGTGTCTTTTAACTCCGCTTCCATGGCAGGACAGCATTGGGTGCTGACAGGTTCAGGAACTTTCCCAGATGTAGTTGTCTGATCATGCCCTCTAGATCCATCAGGCATTTGTAGCTGAGTTGGGTCAGGTGCCAACCGAGCATCTTTGCAAAAAGGAGACCTTGTTTTTGGAGGTCTAGCAATCATTGTCAGAAGGAAAGTTCTGAGTCTCCAGCAGGAACTGGGCTTTTATTTCCACACGGGAGTCCAATTCCCTGCATTCCTCTGAGCGGGTTATTTCCCTTAAAGAATTGCTCCCTATCCGCTTGGCAGGTCGGCGTCCCACCTGAAATGCCCCGGCACCCTCGCCTCTGCCTCGCCTCGTTTTGCAGCTGACCTTTCTCGAAACGCCCCCCTCTTCTCGATATTAATAATAAATCCAGTGGCGTGATTATTTTCCACATTAGTCCTCGCCGGTCCACACTCCCATCTGGTTGGAATTTGACTCCATTAGCCGTACGCCCACCAGGAGAAAGGCGGGGGGGAATAGAAACCAAAAAAATATTCCCAGTTGTTTCAAAATCCAAACCTCCTGTCCCGAAGTACCAGAGAATGCTTTTTCTTTTTTTTCTATCTGAAAAATCCACAGTCATTGAAACTTGTTCACACCAGTGGGCTACGTTAAATTAGGAAGCCTGGCCCCTGTTTTTCAGAGCTACCAACCCCCGAAACTGGATTACTTCATAGAGCAGAGGTGAATGTAGCAGGTAAATTCCACTCTGTAGACCATAGCCATAGGTTCAGATATGGTGCAGGGATATCACCCTAAAACACCTCACCCAGCTCAATGCCCTTGGATGACCTTTCAGAACAACCAATTTGGTGTTGTGGTTAAGTGCGCAGACTCTAATCTGGGAGAACCGGGTTTGACTCCCCACTCCTCCACTTGCACCTGCTGATGTGACCTTGGGTCAGTCACAAGCTCTGGCACAGCTGTCCTTGAAACAGAGCGGTTTGTGTCAGAGCTCTCTCAGCCCCACCTACCTCACAGGGTGTCTGTTGTGGGGAGGGGAAGGGAAAGGAGTTTGTAAGCCGCTCTGAGACTCCTTTGGGTAGTGAAGGGCGGGGTATAAATCCAATCTCTTCTTCTTCTTCTTCTTCTACCTCACAGGGTGTCTGTTGTGGGGAGGGGAAGGGAAAGGCGTTTGTCAGCCGCTCTGAGACTCCAAGTGAAAGGCAGGGTATAAATCCAGTCTCCTCCTCCTCCTCCTCCTCCTCCTCCTCGTCGTCTTCTTCGTTCTTCTTCTTCTTCTTCTTCTTCGTCTTCGTCTAGAATACTTTAATGTTTCCAGCCAAGTGGCAACAGATGCAAAGGATATGCCAAGCGATGTTCCTAATTCCTCCCATACATTCGGAGGTTACTTTGGCTGTTGTGATTTTCCTTTTTCATATGTTCTAGCGAGTAGAAAATTTATTTATTTATTAGGTTCAACTTTTAAACCGCCCTTTTAAACTGATTTTTTTTTTTAGCCTCGTTTACGAGGATTCTCGTGTGGCACTGCTCAAAATTTATAGGTTAAACGAGTAGAACAAACTTTGAGTCCCGCGGCACCTTTAAGACCAACAAAGTTTAATTTGGGGTATAAGAGTGCATGGACGTTTCTTTGTATCTGAAGAAGTGTGTGTGAGCACGAATTACACTTTGTTGGTTTTAAAGGTGCCCCTGGACTCAAAATTTGTTCTGTTGCTTCAGAACAATACGGCTACCCAGGGCTTTTTTTGTAGAAAAAGCCCGGCAGGAACTCATTAGCATAAGAGGCCACACGCAACAGCAGAAACTCATTAGCATATTAAGCCACACCCAACAACAGCTCATTACGATATTAGGCCACACCCCCATGTTACCAGAAGTGTGGTCATCCAGCCATACCCACCTTTTGCTTCTTATTCTGTTTACCTTGTTTGTTGTCAAAGCCCAGGACTTTTTTTGTAGCAGGAACTCCTTTGCATGTTAGGCCACCCACCCCTCATGTAGCCAATCCTGATGAGTTTCTGTGGTTGGGTGTGGCCTGTTATGCTAAGGAGTTCCTGCTGGGCGTGGCCAACTTGGGAGCCAGCCAGAACTCCGTTCCTGTGCGTTCCTGCTCAGAAATAGCCCTGCTGCTACCCCACCCGAATCAATGTTAAATGAATAGTCTTGTCTAAGGAAGGAAGGAAGTTCTTTTGGTTTCACTGGTTCTGATGGATTTGGCTCAGTGGTAAAAGAAAGGCAGACTGGAATGGGAAAAATGGCCCTGGAAAAAGCCCTGCCCCTCGGTACAGTGGGGGGCTCTAATCTGGAGAACCGGGTTTGATTCCCGACTCCTCCTCTGCATGAAGGCCGATGGGTGACCTTGGGCCAGTCACAGTCCTCTCAGAACTCTCTCAGCCCCACCTCCCTCACAGGGTGCCTCTTGTGGGGTGAGGAAGGCGACTGTAAATCACGTTGAGACTGAAGGCAGAAAAAAGGAGGGGGGTATAAAAACCTTCTCTTCTTCTCTGTCTGGGCTCAATGCGAGTAGTTTATTGGTGGTACATAATCAGTACTCACGATGGGTTTTATTTTCTGTGTATGTTTTTTTTAAAAAAACCCAATAATAACAGAAAAAACTTGGGTGGGGGAAATGAGTGGGTGGGAGGGTAGATCTGTTTGTGATTAGCAGCCAGGTTTTTAATATCATCAAGGAATGCGTTGGGGTGAGATCTGCCTAGGTCGTTGCCGCCTTTTCCTTTCTTGCAGGAAGAGCAATATCTCCCTCTTCGAGCTCCAGGTGGTTTAAAAAATACATATCCTGTTTGTACCACCCATAAACTGAATTTTCAGGAGTTGGAATAGGAAACGATGTTTGCTCTAACGCCGCAGATAGTGGCGGTTATTAGGGGGGTGTCTCCTGAATTTTATTGTCAAGTTATTTCTTCTGGGGGGATTTAGGTATGATCTGTCAAAGTGTAGATATGTTAAGTTCAGGGCTTTTTTTGTAGAAAAAGCCCAGCAGGAACTCATTAGCATAACAGGCCACACCCAACAGCAGAAACTCGTTAGCATGTTAGGCCACACCCCCGTGTTACCAGAAGTGGGGTCATCCAGCCACACCCACCTTTTGCTTCTTATTCTGTTTCCCTTGTTTGCTGTCAAAAACGCAGGGCTTTTTTTTGGTGGCAGGAACTCCTTTGCATGTTAGGCCACACACCACAAATGTAGACAATCCCAATGCTGTTGGGTGTGGACTATTATGCTAATGAATTCCTGCTGGGCGTGGCCAGCTCGGGAGCCAGCCGGAACTCTGTTCCAGTGCGTCCCTGCCCCCAAAATAGCCCTGTGTAAGTTTGGGATGGGGTGGTGGTGAACGCAGTGATTGTGGGGATATAACTTTGGGGCAGAGGGCATCAACGATGTACTTCTGGTCTGGTTCTGCATTCAGATGGGTTGGTCTAAACCAGGAGGAAAACCGCAAGAGTCCTGGACTCCTGCCCTTTTCTGCTGCTGCAGCCAGACTAGCATGGTAACCCATCTTGACCTAAACCAGGATGTTGCACAAAATTTGGTACCCCCCAAAATTTATTTATTTAATTATTTAATTCGATTTGTATTGCCACATGCAACAACAGAAACTCATTAGCATATTAAGCCACACCCGACAACAGCTCATTACGATATTAGGCCACACCCCCATGATACCAGAAGTGTGGTCATCCAGCCACACCCACCTTTTGCTTCTTATTCTGTTTCCCTTGTTTGTTGTCAAAACCCAGGGCCTTTTTTTGTAGCAGGAACTCCTTTGCATGTTAGGCCACACACCCCTAATGTAGCCAATCCCAATGAGTTTCTGCTGTTGGGTGTGGCCTATTATGCTAATGAGTTCCTGCTGGGCGTGGCCAACTCGGGAGCCAGCCAGAACTCCTTTCCTGCCCCAAAATAGCCCTGTGTGTGTGTGTGTGTGTGTGTATATATATATATATATATATATATATATATATATATATATATATATATATATATATATATATATATATATATATAAATTTCTTGTGTGTACATTTCTGGGTGTGTGTCATTGTAATATAAAGAATATTGACCACTGAGGAAGGCCCGAAGGGGCCGAAACACGTATGGTCCTTAGGTCAAAAGATTTTTACCCATCAATTGTACTTGTATAATAACTAACTTGGTTGTATAAGCCTTTTAAGCCTGATACTTAGACTATTTCTTTTAACCGCAGAACGTTTTAGCTATGTGTACACCCTAAGCAGAGACATCACCTTGCCAACAAAAGTCCGCATGGTCAAAGCAATGGTATTCCCCGTAGTAATGTATGGCTGCGAGAGTTGGACTATAAGGAAGGCCGGGCACCAAAGAATAGATTCTTTTGAACTATGGTGCTGGAGAAGCCTCTTGAGAGTCTCTTGGACTGCAAAGAGATCAAATCAGTCAATCCTAAAAGAAATCAACCCTGATTGTTCCCTGGAAGGCCAGATCCTGAAGCTGAAGCTCAAATACTTTGGCCACCAAATGAGAAGGGAGCATTCACTGGAGAAGACCCTGATACTGGGAAAGACTGAAGGTCAAAGAAGAAGGGGACGGCAAAGGATGAGATGGTCAGACAGTGTCATCGATGCAACGAACATGAAATTGAGCAAACTTCAGCGGACAGCGGAAGACAGGAGGGCTGGCATAATCTGGTCCATGGGGTCGCGAAGAGTCGGACTCGACTGTGCGACTGAACAACAACAACAAAACACCCTAATAAACATTTTTGTATTTTTGTACAGTATAGTTTGTAGCTTGACCCTCTTAGTTCACAGGTCCACCAGTGGGGCCAGGATACTAGAAGCCCTCCCACTGTTGCCACCCCCCCCCAAGCATCAAGGATTCAGAGCCTCACTTGCCCCAGACTGAGAGTTCCTATCTATACCTTGTGGCTAATAGCCACTGATGGACCTCTGCTCCAGATGTTTATTCCATTCCCTCTTGAAGCTGCCCATGCTTGTAGCTGCCACCTCCTGTGGCAGTGAGACGACTACCCAAAGAGAACCAACATCTGCAACTCCCATGGATGCCGTGTGCTACCTAGGATTGGTCCAGAGGAGTAAAGCGGACGAATGGAGAAGTGGAGAAGTAAAGTGGACGAATGCCTGCCCTTAAGGGACATGATGATTTAGTACAACGTGTGAGTCACGACGATGCAGCGTTGTTTTCTTGGAAAGGCCAAGAGCCCAGGGCACTGCTGTTGAGGATCCAAGGGGATTGGTTGAGAAACAACTGGCGGAGAATCTCGATGTGGCCAAGTCTACGCAGTCCAGGAAACACACTTCAGAGAAACTTTGGCTCCTCACACGCCACAAGATGTCAAAAAGAGAAACTTAAAACTGCCCGGTCAGTGGTCGTCTCTTCCACTTGAGTCGGTTGCTGCCAGAACAATAGTGTTTTTGTGAGCCCAAAGTGTGTGTGTGTGTGTGTGTTTAGGAAACTGCATTAATTCCCACCGTTAAGAGAAGAATTTGTGGCACCGCATTTTCATTAAATGCCAAATTGCAAGAACATGCAATCAGCCAAAAGGAGGGGGTTGGTTCAGGCACAGCCGACAATGTCGGACTTCTTTATTAAACTCGGTGGTCACCAGACTTGATGGTTTTAAAACGGAATTTATTTTTTTCTTTGGCAAATAAACAGAAAAGGCTTGTGATGTATATTTGCTCTTTCGAGCGTCTTCCGCCAGAAAAAAAAAAAAGGATCTCACCGTTTTCCAGAAGCGTTATTATTAAAACAAACATCTTCACAGTTGCAACTTCTGCTTGGGTTAATAGTGTTGGGTTTCATTACTTTTATAATTCTCGTCGGATCCTTCCAAAATCCATGCAGGTTTTATGGTGCGCTTTGACGTCAGCAGTCCGATGAGACAATTTCCGATTTGTTGGGTCATAACAATCTGATGGAATTTCAACTGTATGTGTAATTATCGCCTTGCTTTTTCCTGGTGATACGGAGCTATTTGCCTTTTTATGGATTCTAAGGCAAATACGAGCAAGGGGATTTTTTTTATTAAACGTGTCTGCACGCAATGTCTCTTCCTCGTCCCCAGCCGTACCAAAGGAGAATGTTCCCATGGCTTCCACTGTCTGCATCCGTCATTACGCTTTTATCCGTCGATAGCACAGGAATCCTGCCCATCTTTATGGACATTCCCTTGAATCTGCTAACTGGCATCATCTGTAGGTTGTTTCTTCCAAAATCTCCGAAACCTTATCAAAAATTGGAAGCAGTTACGGTCGCAGCCTTGGAGGCTGCCAACATTACTCCAGACCTGTCTCCTGAGGCCAGTGTCTCTGTCGGCCTCACTGTAGAGTTAGCCACAATGGAGATGGTTCCCAAATTCTAATACAAGTGAGAGAGCAAGTTCTCTCTTGGTCCACACGGATAATTTTATGAGTCTCCATCGAGTCCTCGTACGTGGCTTGTCTTTTTTTCTAAACTGAAACATCCCAAACTCTTTGGCCTTTCTAGGAGCAAAGATGCTTTTGGAGCCTTGTACATCTTGGTTGCCCTTTTCTTTGAACTGTCAACAGAAACACTCAGCGCCACCCTGGAGCACACGAAGGGTCGCCAGCTCCGGGCGAAGAAATTGCTGGAGATCTGGGGAGGGTAAGGGTAGAGGCAGAAGAAAGGAGAAACAAGAAGAAAGAAGAAGAAGAAAGAAGAAGAAGAAGAAGAAGAAGAAGAAGAAGAAGAGGAGGAGGAGGAGGAGAAGGAGGAGGAGGAGAAGGAGAAGAAGAAGAAGAAGGAGAAGGAGAAGAAGAAGAAGGAGAAGAAGAAGGAGAAGAAGAAGAAGAAGAAGGAGGAGGAGGAGGAGGAGGAGGAGAAGGAGAAGAAGAAGAAGAAGAAGGAGAAGGAGAAGAAGAAGAAGAAGAAGAAGAAGAAGAAGAAGAAGAAGAAGAAGAAGAAGAAGAAGAAGAAGAAGAAGAAGAAGAAGAGGAGGAGGAGGAGAAGGAGAAGGAGAAGGAGAAGGAGGAGGATACTGGATTTATACCCCACCCTTCACTCAGAGACTCAGAGTGGCTTACAATCCCTTTCCCTTCCCCTCCCCACAACAGGCACCCTGTGAGGTAGGCGGGGCTGAGAGAGCTCTGAGAGAACTGCTCTTGAGAGAACATCTCTGAGAGAACTGTGACTGACCCAAGGTCACCCAGCTGGCTGCATGTGGAGAAGGAAGAAGAGCTGGTTCTTATATCCCACTTTTCTCTCCCCAACAGAGCCTCCAAACAGTTACAATCACCCTTCCCTTCCTCTCCCACAACAGATACCCTGTGAGGTAGGCGGGGCTGAAAGAGCTCTTTCCAGGACTGCCCTTGAGAGAACAGCTCTGACAGAACTATGGCTTGCCCAAGGTCAGCCAGCAGGTGCAAGTGGTGGAGTGGGGAATCAAACCCGGTTCTGCCAGATTAGAGTCCGCGCACTTAACCACGACATCAAACTGGCTCTCGACTTAAGCTCTCGACTGTATATGTCCTGTAGAGGTCCCTCCACGCCTAAACCCCACCGTCCGCAGGCTCCACCCCCAAAAATCTTCAGGTATTTCCATACCCTGAGCTGGCAACCCTACTTCAAAGGCTGAGAACAGAGAGAAAATGTAGCTTATTTACGATATCGGATATGACTTTGGTGGACTCGGCCAATCGATAGCAGCCCAGGCTAGCTTGACCTTGTCAACACTTGGAAGCTAAGCAGGGTCGGCCCTGGTTAGTATTTATTTATTTGTTTATTTATTTCATTCGACTTCTACCCCGCTCACCCCCGAAGGGCTCTGAGCAGCTTACATATATTCTGATTAACCAATCCTAATCTAGGGCCACATATGCGTAGGGGAGGTGAATATCCTACCAGGCACCCCGATTCTTGTTGTAGCAGATCTTTTTCTTTTTTGCGAGGGGACAGTCCAGCGGCGTCCTTTTCCCGGCGCTGGTTCTTTGAAGTTCCGCCTTCCTGGCCATCGCAACTCCTCCTCTTGGCCGGAACCACTCCGCACTTCCGCGCATGCTCGCAGCGGCCTCTGTCCACGTCAGGCTCTGGCCTGCTGCGTTGCTCCGCCTCCGCGCCTTGCCGGTCCGGCCTCCTTCCACTCGCCTCCTCGCCAGCCGCCAGCCACCATGTCTCATCTGCCATCGCTGTCCATTGCTATCACCGTCGCTGCTACACAAGGGGCGGGTGGGTGCCCCCTGCTCTAATAGCAGGCACCCCTTATATCTATTCGCCCTTTAACGGGCTTTCGAACCGCTGGGTGGGCGGGAGCTGGGACGTAGGGCCAGGAGCTCACCCTGACCGCGGTGGGGGTTCGAACCGCCGAAGCTGTTCGACCAGTTGTTAAGGCAGGCTTCTTTTTACTGCCTGCGCCACCGCTCCCTTTGGTACTCATCCTAGTACTTGGATTAGAGACCACTGAGGAAGTCTGGGTATGCTATGCAGAGGAAGACAATGGCCACCCACCTCTGATCAACTCTTCCTTTGACCTGGATGGCTAGCCCCATCTCATTAGATCTTGGAAGCTAAGCGGAGTCACCCCTGGATAGTACTTGGATGGGAGATTGCCAAGGAACAGTGGTATTGCTGTGCAGTGGGAAGTAATGGCAAACCACTTCTTCTCATCTCTTGCACTGAACACCACCCCACGAGTCAGCTGCAACTCCCTGCCACCAATGTTCCCTCTAAGCCGTCGAGTCTTGTGAGCAAAAATTCTACTTTGTGAGCTACTAGCATGAAAGTTGTGAGTGATTTGGCTGCTGCATAAATTAGTCTGCTCTGGAGCCCTCCTTCCTGAGCGGAGACAAAAATCTGTGAGCTGGAAGCTAAAACACTGTGAGCTAGCTCACAGTAACTCAGCTTAGAGAGAACACTGCCTGCCACACTTTAGAAGAAGAAGAGATTGGATTCCCGCCCTTCACCACCTGAAGGAGTCTTAGAGCCGTTTACAATCTCCTTTCCTTTCTCCTCCCCACAACAAACCCCCAGTGAGGTAGGTGGGGCTGAGAGAGCTCTTTGGAGAACTGCTCTTGAGAGAACAGCTCTGGGAGAACTGTGACTGACCCAAGGCCACCAGCTGGCTGCATGCGGAGGAGTGGGGAATCAAACCCGGTTCTCCCGGATTAGAGTCCGCGCTCCTAACCACGATACCAAACTGGCTCTCGACTTAAGCGAAGAGGTAGTGTACGGCCGGAGGTGCTTCATGCACGTGCTTGTTTTTATAGGGTGAAATGTTGGCAAGCACGTTTCTGGCCCAGCACCACATGGCTCGGTGGCAGAGCACTCCCCCCCTAGGCCACGAAAAACCTTTGCCTGCCATTAGAAAGTGGATTTTAAAAGCAACAGCTGACTTGTCATCCCCCCTGGGAAGAGAAAAGGCCGAGGGTTTTATTGGCGAGTCGGCCTTAAGGTCTTCCCAGTGCAAAGGGGAAGCCGTTGACGAGCAGATGGGACTAGGAAGCCGAGTTCCTCTATCCCAGATTGTTCAAACAGAGCGAGAGCCTTCCCCCTAAAGAACAGCACATGCCACAGAGGTCTTTGTCAGTGTACGCCAGATGTGGCTGCAGAGGATTTTAATTATTCGTGAAATGCCACAGGAAAAGAGGCCACAGCTGGCCGGCCCATGACTCGTCCCCTGTTGCCCCTCCCTCCCCCCGAAAAAACAAAACAAGATGTTTCCACGTTATTGAGACGCTCAAACAAGGTCCTGTTTGGACACCATCAGCAAATCTTGGCTTGCCAGGGGGGAACTGTGTCAAATTAAACATCTCCGCCACAAGGAAAAGGTTTGCTTTGTGCTGGTGACTTCTGCAGAATATGGTTTTGGGGGTTATCTGGAACTCCGAGCAGGATGTCCAGACCCCCGAGGGCAGCCAGTGAACGCTGAGCATGAATTAATTATACGAAGCCACTGATGTAATTCCTTCAATTTAGACAGATTTAAAACTAACAAAACAAACTTGCGTATCCGCAAGAAGGCTGAAGTACCCTGGAAGCCAGGGCTGTCAACCCGAGCAAGACTTCCGAGCGGGATAATCGTTTATCTTGAATGGACCGATTTTGTTTAAACGAAGGTGCGGACAGGCACCTTGAAGGGAGCAAGAGCTAACATAAGAACACAAGAGAAGCCAATGTTGGATCAGACCAATGGCCCATCCAGTCCAACACTCTGTGTCACGCAGCGGCCAAAAATACCAGGTGCCATCAGGAGGTCCAGCAGTGGGGCCAGGACACTAGAAGCCCTCCCACTGCTGCCCCCCACCCCCAAGCACCAAGAATACAGAGCATCACTTGCCCCAGACTGAGAGTTCCTCTCTATACCTTGTGGCTAAGAGCCACTGATGGACCTCTGCTCCATATAAGAACATAAGAGAAGCCAATGTTGGATCAGGCCAAATGGCCCATCCAGTCCAACACTCTGTGTCACACAGCGGCCAAAAATACCAGGTGCCATCAGGAGGTCCAGCAGTGGGGCCAGGACACCAGAAGTCCTCCCATTGTTGACCCTCCACCAAGCACCAAGAATACAGAGCATCCCTTGCCCCAGCCTGAGAGTTGCTACATAAGAACATAAGAGAAGCCAATATTGGATCAGGCCAAATGGCCCATCCAGTCCAACACTCTGTGTCACCCAGTGACCAAAAATACCAGCTGCCATCAGGAGGTCCAGCAGTGGGGCCAGGACACTAGAAGCCTTCCTGCTGTTGACCCTCACCCCCAAGCACCAAGAAGACAGAGCATCACTTGCCCCAGACCGAGAGTTCTACATAAGAACATAACAGAAGCCAATATTGGATCAGGCCAACAGCCCATCTAGTCCAACACTCTGTGTCACACAGTGGCCAAAAATACCAGGTGCCATCAGGAGGTCCAGCAGTGGGGCCAGGACACTAGAAGCCTTCCCTCTGTTGACCCCCCTCGAAGCACCAAGAATACAGAGCATCCCTTGCCCCAGACCGAGAGTTCCTACATAAGAACATAAGAGAAGCCAATGATGGATCAGGCCAGTGGCCCATCCAGTCCAACGCTCTGTGTCACACAGTGGCCAAAAATACCAGGTGCCATCAGGAGGTCCACCAGTGGGGCCAGGACACTAGAAGCCCTCCCACAGTTGCCCCCCCTCCAAGCACCAAGAATAAAGAGCATCCCTTGCCCCAGACCGAGAGTTCCTATCAAAAATGTAAGAAAGATTTCAAACGAAATCACAGCGTCAACCACATGGGAAGCCAGTAAGACCTACATTAGAGGAACTCCATTGGCAATAGCTGCAAGTGAGAAAAAAAGAGAAGGAAGACTCCATAAAGAAAGTAACAGAAGAAATAAAAACATTGGAACAAGAACATAAAACTATTGGTAAGAAGAAGAAATTGAAGGAGATGAAACAATTAAATAATCAATTGGATTTATTAGAAGTAGAAAAGATGCAGAAAAAAACCGAAATATTTATGACAAACACACTTTGGCTGAGTTCAGACTGGCAGTTTGAAGCGGGAGCCAGTCGTGGCAAAAAAGCCCTGGAACAAACTGCTCCGGGTTTTCCCGGTCACACTGTGCCGACTGATACGGGAGCATACCAGGAGGAGGTGCGAGGGAGCGTTCAGACTGCGGGCCCGGAGGCGTGCCTGTAAACGGCTTTTTCCTGGTAATTCGGCTATGTGTGCATATGCGCTCATGCGCACAAGTGCATCAGGGCGATTTGGGGAGGATCCCATTGCACCGGCATTGCATTGGGCGGCAGAGTGGAGCACATCCAATCATATTGCTGCTACCTCTCCAGGGCAATCAGGTGCATCTTATGTGTTACCGCGGGTTGTTCCCGGCTTTTTGGGTTAGCATTCACACTTCCCGGAAGTGGAATGAAGCGGGATAAACACGCTCTCCGGGATTTGCTACCACTTTCACCAGGTATCTTTTAAACGCGGGAGCAAAGTGTACAGGACGGGTTGGCTATGACTGGGGAACGCCAGACAGATATGCCTGTGTGAACGCCCCCTTTAATCTGGTTGTGAAACGTTGCTGAAACATGCCTCTCTCGGGGCAAACTGCCAGTCTGAACTTAGCCTTTGAATCTGCAAACAAACCTGGAAGGTACCTAGCTCATTGTTTAAGGAAATAAAGAGGGGGAAAAGAATACCCAACACTAGGAAAGGAAACCAAGTACTTTATGCAGAACAAGAAATGACTGAACATAGAATTTTTTTTTTCTTGACTCTCTACAAATAAGAATCTACAGGTCCTGTTCACATGCAGAATTTGCCGCGGGAAAGCTATGAATGCCGGGCGGATTATACGGGCGCGATGACGCGGAAACATCTGGTAAGCATCGCACACCTGTTGCCAACCCGTATTGTCATCTGAAAATGCGGAGTTAATATGTTCCTGGGAAAGTCCACTATCGAGCAGTTTGCGATGGGTCGCAGATGGACGTTCTCTGTGTGATCGCTCCAGCGCGCTCCTCTTGCATCCCTGCTTCCTCGTTGAAGCGCACCGGAAACACGCGTTGGCAAAAACACCACCGGTTCACTGCCGTCGCGTCTGATTGCAGAGGGGCGGGTCAAATTGCGATGGCGCAAATAGCCTCCCCTCCCCCCCACATTATCTGGCACGTGTGACCGGGGCCTACAGATGAGCAAGGAGTGGAGAAATACTTATCTGAGGCACCAATTAAAGGATTCACATCCAAGCATCAAAAAATGTTAAACTACGTGATAACAATACAAGAAATCAACCACACTATAAAAAACCTTAAAAAAGACAAAGTACCTGGACCAGATGGCTCAAGAGCAACATTTTATAAATGTTTTTATATTATATTAGCAATACCTCTCCAAAGAGTTATAAATGAAATACAAGAGAGTAAGCATCATATGCCACCAACTTGGCATGAAGCCAACATAACCTTAATACATAAAGAGAGAAATGCCCCATTATTACCACAGTCACACAGACCCATCTCTTTATTGAATGTGGATTACAAATTTTTTTGCAACAATAATGGCTGAAAGATTAAGAATATGTATTCCAGAATTAATTCACAAAGATCAAACGGGATTTGTTCCAAGAAAATATATGAAAGATAATATTAGATATCTACTGAATGCAATTGAATATTCAAGAAGAAAAGGAGGAAATATCGCATTTATGTTTCTGGATTCAGAGAAAGGCTTTTGACAACGTCTCTTGGTGATTTTTAATGAAGGTACTACAAAATATGCATTGTGGAACAAGATTTTTCAATTGGATGCAAAGTATTTATACAGATCAGCATGCTAGAATCCTAGTAAATGTTTCCCTGTCGGAGAAAATTGAGATAACAAAAGGAACTTGACAAAGGTGTCCATTGTCACCATTATTATTTATCTTGTCAATGGAAATGTTGGCCATAAAAATCAGACAAGAACATAAGAACATAAGAGAAGCCAATGTTGAATCAGGCCAATGGCCCATCTAGTCCAACACTCTGTCACACAGCGGCCAAAATATACCAGGTGCCATCAGGAGGTCCAGCAGTGGGGCCAGGACACCAGAAGCCCTCCCACTGCTGCCCCCTCCAGCACCAAGAACAGAGTGCATCACCTGCCCCAGACTGAGAGTTCCCATCTATACCCTGTGGCTAATAGCCACTGATGGACTTCTGCTCCATATGTTTATCTAATTCCCTCTTGAAACTGTCCATGCATGTAGCTGCCACCACCTCTTGTGGCAGTGAATTCCATGTGTTAATCACTCTTTGGGTGAAGAAGTACTTCTTTTTATCTGTTCTAACCTGACCGCTCAGCAATTTCATGGAGTGTCCACGAGTTCTTGTATTGTGAGAAAGGGAGAAAAGTACTTCTTTCTCAACCTGCTCTATCCCATGCGTAATCTTATAAACCTCGATCACGTCACCACTCAGCCGTTGTTTCTCCAAGCTAAAGAGCCCCAAACGTTTTAACCTTTCTTCATAGGGAAAGTGTTCCAACCCTTTTATCATTCTAGTTGCCCTTCTCTGCACTTTTTCCAATGCTAAAAAATCCTTTTTGAGGTGTGGCAACCTGAACTGTACACAGTATTCCAAATGAGGTTGCACCAATGATTTATACAGGGGCATTATGATACTGGCTGATTTGTTTTCAATTCAAGATATAAGGATTATTGGAATAAAAGAAGATAAAGAAGAATATAAGATGAAAAGTTATGCAGATGATGTTGTTATAACAGTGACAAACATCTATTTCTCCGAAGTATATAATGGAACAAATAATCAGATTTGGAACCTACTCCAGACACAAACTGAATAAAAAGATCATGATAATGTTATTGGAGGCAACAAATGAAGAGCAAGAAGAGATACAGAAGATAACAGAATGTACTGTTACCAAAAAAAAAAAACCCAAGAAAATATTTGGGCATTTACGTAACAGGTGATAATTTATTTAAAGACAGCTATTAAAAAGTCTGGGTGAGTATTATTTAGGACTTGCCAAGATGAGAAAGACCGAAAGACTTTCTTCTCCTCCTCCTCCTTCCAGAACGATGAAGAGATCTGGGGACCTTGGAAGCCTTTGTGCATCATTTTGAAATCTTTGGGTTGTCCTTTTTTTTTAAAAAAAAAGCATCACTGCTCTAAAGGAGGACAGTGGCTGTAGGGTGATCCTGGGACCGTCTGCAGTCTGTGGTGAACTGACTGCTGGATGGATGGTGGCAGGGCTCTTTTTGTAGCAGGAACTCCTTTGCATATTAGGCGACACACCCCCTAATGTAGCCAATCCTCCAAGAGCTTACAGAGCTCTTCTTACAGGGGCTACTGTAAGCTTTTGGGGGATTGGCTACATTAGGGGGTAGGTTGCCTAATATGCAAAGGAGTTCCTGTTATGTCCTGAAGCTGAATCCATCCTATTCTTTTACATGTTAAGCTTCAGGCATAAAGAGGATTGTAATCTGTCGCATTACTATTGACTGGTTTCTGTGAAACCTGTGTACATAACCAATCACAAGATAAATATGCATCTTGGAGGGAACGGACCTCATTGGTCTTTATCCTGAGTTTATGATTGGATGTTAACTTGTTTATGGGTGTGGCTTTGACAGCCCGGACAATTTAAAAAGGGAGCTGCGCTTCACTATTGTGTGGTGCGTTCCTGAGCTGGAGTTTGCTGTTAAAATAAAGCTGAATCGCTTTTGCTGAAATCAATCGTGTTAAGTTGCATACTTAACAGTTCCTGCTACAAAAAGAGCCCTGGCATGGTGGAGACCCCACCACCAAGAAAAATGTCATCTATTTATTTAGATACTTATACACTGTCTTTTGTCCCAACGAGGGCCCATGTTGGTGAACATCATTCCCTACTTTGTTTTATCCTAACAGCAACTACCATGTGGGGTAGGTTAGAGTGAGAGTGTATGACTATGCCAAAGGCTCCCAGCAAACTTCCACTGCAGAATGGGATTTGAACCCGGGTCTCCCAGACCCTAGTTCAGTCCAGCGGTGACTGCTTAAAGCAGGGGTGTCAAACATAAGGCCCAGGGGCTGGAACCGGCCCATCCAGGGCTCTTATGTGGCTAGGGTTGCCAAGTCTGAATTTACTTACCGCGGGGGAGTCCCGCGCCATCCCAGGAGTCTGTGCGTGCACGCAAAGCGTTCTCACTGCCGCAATGATGCCACCTGGAAGTGACATCATCACATTGGCACGTTGGGGGTGGGGCCACTAGGATTCGAGGGAAAACCATAGAGTTTCCCCTCAAATCATAGAGCGTCCCGCCCCCATCATAGAGCGTCCGCCCCGTCACCTCCGGGTGACATCATCACACTGGGGACATGTGCCGGAAGGGGGTGGAGTTCCCCCTCGGGGCCCGATTTGCTGGTGTCGGGTAACGGGCCTCTCAGGCGGGGGTTTACCCACCACCTGGGGGGACTTGGCAAGCCTATATGCGGCCCACAAACAACTAATGCGAGGGAGGCAACGGGAGACTGCTCGAGACTCTGATTGTGGCTTCAGCCTGGCGGAACAACCTCGTCTGCAGCAGTCAAGCAGTGTAGGAGCATCTGTCCAGTGCTGTACCACTAGCTCTGCAGTCTGCCCATATGGGTTTTCCTTTGCACACCCTCTCCTGGCCCATGATGAGACCTTGCAGTAAGGATACACCAACTCTGAGCTTACCGGCTGCTGTCCTTTATACAATTTACTAGGAATATGGCCCGTTGTGGAAATAAATACAATGAGCTCTAGAAAGAGGCTCTGGGAGAGTGCCAAGGCCATGGACACTCAGCGTCAATTTGCTGTGGCGACCTCAGCAGAGTATAATGACATAGAGTCCACCATTTTCTCCAGGGGAACTGATCTCTGCTACCTGAAGAGCAGTTGTAATTCTGAGTGATCTCCACCCCTCACCTGGAGATTAGCAACAGCGGTTCCCCAGGAGGAAATGGCTGGTTTGGAGGGTGGAGTCTATGGCATTATACCTGTCTGAGGTCCAGCCCCTCCTCAAACCCCACCCTCTCCAGGGGACAGATTCTGGGATTTTTCTACAAAGCTGGGGAAGCTCCAGGTTTGCAGAAAAATCTCAAATTCAAAAAGAAAGCAAATAACAGAAAGGCATTTATAACTTAAAGAAAAACACACACAAATGCCCACTCTGAAATCTCAGTGGCCGTTTAGGGGGTTGCTAGGAAACCACAACCACTGCTGAGGTTTCCATGTCTCAGTTACTGTTGTCAAAATGGGGGGGGGCGGGGTTTGAGGCAAAGACTGGAAAAAAAGTAAAAAAATGGGAGGATGGGAAGCAATGCTCCCTCTAAGCTGTGGAGTCTTGTGAGCAAAAATTCAACTTTGTGGGCTACTGGCATTAAAGCCATGAGCGAGCAATTTGGCTACTGCATAAATCAGTTTGCTCTGGAGCCGTCCGTCCTGAGCAGAGGCAAAAATGTGTGAGCCGGGGGCTAAAAAAACTGTCAGCTAGCTCAGGGAACACTGGTGGGAAGAAGGTGAAGCTGAAAGGGGAGAACAGGAAATAAGTAGGTGGTAGGAACAGAATTGTATTCATCTCTTTTTTATTTTTCAAAATGTATACTCTGCCTTTCTGCCCTCATAAGGGCCTTCAAGGGGAGTCTGCAGGGGCTGCCAGGGGGAGGAAAGAGAAAATAGCACAGGGAGGGGGGGATACAGGGGAAAATGAGATCCATTTGTGAGTCCTCACAGGTCCCCCGCGTGCTCGAAGTAATTTGGAACAGCAGGATAGTGGTTAGAGCATCAGACTGATTGAGAGGGAAGCCCAGCGACTGGGCCAACTGACCAATGTCAGGGTCACTGTTTACCTTATAAAAACCTTGATCGTATTCTCCCAGAAGCAGGCACAGGGGTCTCGCAGAGTTTAAACAATCATTGTGTATGTCTCAGTGCCAGCAGGTAAATGCTGCATTGGGAGTCTATCAGACCTAGATTTGGGCAACTGTAGGAAACAATTGCTCAATATTTTGGGGCATTAGGTTTACGTTATTGTCATAATTCCGTTAAATCTGTCATAATGTCGAAACAAATCTGTAGCTGAAGGGCAGGAAGGGTTTTTATTTGGTTTTGGGTTTTAAGAAAACCCATATGTCATGTTTGCGGTTGCTATACTTTGAGGACCTACTAGTTTCTGCTGCACACAGTGCCTACCAGTAGTTTCACAGAGCTCTAAGTTCCACCTGGCTCAGGAGGACTGACTTCTACAGACAGAACACGAACCCTGCCATTGAGCTAGGGTGCCTTCCCTGCTCATGTGAACGAGAAGAAGAAGAAGAAGAAGAAGAAGAAGAAGAAGAAGAAGAAGAAGAAGAAGAAGAAGAAGAAGAAGAAGAAGAAGAAGAAGAAGAGGAGGAGGAGGAGGAGGAGGAGGAGATTGGAATTATACCCCGCCCTTCACTACCAAGGTAAAGGTAAAGGTTCCCTTGCTCGAAAGCCAGTCGAATCCGACTCTAGGGTTGCGGTGCTCATCTCCGTTTCAAAGCCAAAGAGCCAGCGCTGTCCGAAGACATTTCCATGGTCATGTGGCCGGCATGACTAAACACCAAGGTGCACGGAACGCTGTTACCTTCCCACCGGAGTGGTACCTATTTATCTACTTGCAATTTCTTGCTTTCGAACTGCTAGGTTGGCAGGAGCTGGAACTAGAGACGGGAGCTCACTCCGTCATGCGGCACTCTCGGGTCTCGAACTGCTGAACGACTGACCTTCCACAGCCTGCAGTTCAGCGTCTTAACCACTTGAGCCACCGCAGCTCCTTTCACTACCAAAGGGAACCCCAAAGTGGCTTACAAACTCCCTTCCCTTCCTCTCCCCACAACAGACACCCTCCCGTGAGGAAGGTGGGGCTGAGAGAGCTCTGACAGAAATGGCTCTCTTTCAAGAACAGCTGTGCTAGAACTATGGCTTGCCCAAGGTCACATCAGCAAGTGCAAGTGGAGGAGTGGGGAATCAAACCCGGTTCCTCCCAGATTAGAATCCGTGCACTTCACCACGACACCAAACTGGCTCTGTATTGGAAGTATTGGCTCTGCATTGGAGTACTGGAACTGACTTAGCTGTCAGGTAGGGTCGCCAGTCTCCAGGTGGGGACTGGACATCTCTTGGAATTATAATTGATCTCCAGACTAGATATCAGCCCCCCCGTAGGAAAAGGCTGCTTTGGAAGGTGGACGTTAGGGCATTATACCCTATTGAGGCCTCTCCCCTCCCCCAAACTGCACCTGCCCCAGGCTCTACCCCCGAATTGCCAAAAATTTCCTAACCTGGAGTTTGCAGCCCAACAGGACTTCAGACCTGTGATGGGAGTTCGTCTGTATTGACAGGGACAAGAGAACAGCAGGAAGAAGATGCAGCTCTATTGGGCCAGCGAGGCAGAAGACCTGGTTCCCAGTACGTCTACCAAAAGTGACCAATCTGGGGACTGAGGGTTGCCAGATCTTCCCAGGCCACTGGTGGAGGATGGAGGGAAGGATTGCCAGGTCCGGGCCAGGAAACACCTAGAGATTTGGGGGTGGACCCTTGGGCAGACAGAGAAATCAGTGGGGCACAATGCCATGGAATCTATCCTCCAAAGCATCCTTTCCCCCAGCGGAAGTGATCTCTGTAGTCTAGAGATAAGCTGTAATTCTGGGGGGGATCCCCAGGTCCCATCTGGAGGTTGGCACCCCTAAGGGGCTTCATACTGCCCGCCAGACTAAGAAACCCAGTTCACATGGCTATTTCATAAGAGCATAAGAACATAAGAGAAGCCAATGTTGGATCAGGCCAATGGCCCCTCCAGTCCAACACTCTGTGTCACACAGTGGCCAAAAGTACCAGGTGCCACCAGGAAGTCCACCAGTGGGGCCAGGACACTAGAAGCCCTCCCACTGTTGACCCCCCCCCAAGTACCAAGAATACAGAGCATCACTTGCCCCAGACCGAGAGTCCCTATCTTTAGCTTGGAGAAATGACGGCTGAGGGGTGACATGATCGAGATTTATAAGATTATGCAAGGGATAGAGCAGGTTGAGAAAGAAGCACTTTTCTCCCTTTCTCACAATACAAGAACTCGTGGACACTCCATGAAATTGCTGAGCAGTTGGGTTAGAACAGATAGAAGGAAGTCCTTCTTCACCCAAAGAGTGATGAACACATGGGATTCACTGCTACAGGAGGTGGTGGCAGCTACAAGCATGGACAGTGTCAAGAGGGAATTAGATAAACATATGGAGCAGAAGTCCATCAGTGGCTATTAGCCACAGGGTATAGATGGGAATTCTCAGTCTGGGGCAGGTGATGCACTCTATTCTTGGTGCTGGGGGGGCAGCAGTGGGAGGGCTTCTGGTGTCCTGGCCCCACTGCTGGACTTCCTGATGGCACCTGGTATTTTTGGCCGCTGTGTGACAGAGTGTTGGACTAGATGGGCCATTGGCCTGATTCAACATTGGCTTCTCTTATGTTCTTATGTTCTATCTATACTTTGCGGCTAATAGCCCTTGATGGACCTCTGCTCCATATGCTTATCTAATTCCCTCTTGAAGCCGTCCATGCTTGTAGCCGCTGCCACCTACTGTGGCAGTGATTTTCCTCCTGTGCCTGAAACGGGTTCTTAGGCCTGAGGACAAAAAGTCCTACGAAGCTCCCTAGAATAATTCCCAAACTGTGAAGTTCCTGTTTTTAGCTGCAGAATACCTGGCACTATATCTTAGCGAGCCATCATTACGTGCATGAATCCAATTACCTGCCCTACACGCTCAGAACTGAGGCCCTGTGTTCGGAATATGAAAAAACTTGTTGAGGCATTGAATTTCCATGATCTAGAAATAATGTATAGACTCATACCGGCTGCCTGAGACAGGTTAAGCACTGGCTTTGGTTTTTCCCATATCTTCTTGCAGCCCGGACATATGTTTCGCATCTTGGGGGTTCATGAAACACGTCGGATCAAAGATCTGACCACATGGATGCCCATAAATACAGGGGAAAAAATTTTCTCCCTGGGATGACTGGACAGCACAAAGAATAATCTAGTTAGCTTTTGGTCAGACTGGGGAGGAAAAATCGCCCCCCTCTTCCCCACCCAAGTGAACAAGCAAGGGGAAAGAAAATTACTTTTGTTTACCGCAAGCAATCGGCAAAATGCTGTGTTTACTGTTCGTGAAACCATTTCATCATCTTATTTCCCTGATAAGTATATGTTACGGGAAATCAGACAGGCAAGCAACATATATATTGAAAGGTCCTTTTTGATTTCAGAAAGTGCTGGAAGCGAGTGAAATGCTATCTTTGCGAGGGTCTAAGAACTGAAGTGAGTCATCGGAGCCTCTTTCCGTTCGTGAAGAATAATGGTGGCACCCTCCTGCGTAGGTTTCATGCAAAACACTGGGACGGGTGCACTTAGCACTCTAAGGAAGAAAGGTGGCTGGTAGACGTTTTAAATAAATAAATAAATATCTGAAAAGTAGGTGGAACATCCCTTAGGAATTCCCCACCACAGAGCCGACAATCCTATGTACATGTGATACAAACCCTACATTTATCCAGGTACTGATTGCCTGTTCCAGTCATACACTGTGCATATGTTGGCTCTGATTTAATTTTATTTAAAACCAACATTTTATTCTGGATTTAAGCTTTTGTGGGTGGCCACATTTGGAAGGCTGTGTACACTTCTGGTCACTGTTATCTCCAAAAGGACATCGCAGAGCTGGGAAAAGAACAGAGGAGGACAATCAAGATGATTAGGGGGTTGGAGCACTCTCTCCAAAGGCTGAAGAGTCCGGGATTTTTCAGTTTAGAAAAGAGACAACTAAGGGGGACATGATACAGGTTGAGAAGGGTAGAGAGAGCTGACAAAGATAAATTTCTCTCCTTCTCCCAAAACATTAGGGCATCCAATGATGGGCAGCAGGTTCAGGGCTATGGTTGCCAACTTCCAAGCAATGCTCCCTCTAACATGAGCCTGCAGTGTGATGTGGCTGCGAAGAAAGCTAATACAATCTTAGGATGCATTAACAGAAGCATTGTGTCCAGATCAGGGGAGGTGGTAGTTCCGCTCTATTCTGCTATGGTCAGGCCTCACCTGGAGTCCTGTGTCCAGTTTTGGGCACCACACTTTAGGAAGGATGTTGACAAGCCCAAGCGTTTCCAGAGGAGGGCGACCAGGATGGTGAGAGGGTTGGAATCCAAGTCTTACGAGGAAAGGCTGAAAGAGTTGGGTCTGTTTACCCTGGGAAAGAGAAGACTTAGAGGGGACATGATTGCAGTCTTCAAGTATTTGAAGGGCTGTCATGTAAAAGATGGAGCAGATCTATTCTCTCTTGCTCCGGATTGCAAGACTAGATCGAATGGGTGGAAATTACAAGGGAGTCGATACCGGCTAGATATCAGGAGAAACTTCCTAACTGTAAGAGTGGTTGAGCAGTGGAACAGTCTGCCTCAGGAGGTGGTGGATGCTCCTTCCCTGGACGTTTTCAAGTAGAGGCTGGACGACCATCTTTCGGGTATGTTGTAGGTGTGTAGGGCTATCTCTCGGCTACGCTCCTGCAGAGTGCAGGGGGTTGGACTAGATGACCTGCAAGGTCCCTTCCAACTCTAACATTCTATGATTCTAAGTTCATCTGGAGAAAATGGCCAGTTTGGAAATTGGACTCTGTGGCATTATGCTCCAAACCTCACCCTCTCAGGATCCACCCCCAAATCTCCCAGTATTTCCCAACCTGGAGATGGCAACCCTCTTCGGGACGGACAAAAGGAAATACTATTTTTCATAGCAAAGCGACTGAAATGCAGAATTTGCTGCCAGAGAACGTAGTGATGGCCGCAGGAATAAACAGCTTTAGAAGGGTGGATTAGAGAGATTCACGGAAGATAAGTCTATCAATGGCCACTAGCCATGGCGACTGAAGGGAACCTCCGCGTTCAGAGACACTAATCCTCTGAGTACCAGAACTAGGAGGCAACATCGGGGAAGGCCTTAGGAACTGGCTGGCCATAGTTCTGTCAGAGCTGTCCTTGAAAGAGCAGTTCTTGAAAGAGCTCTCTCAGCCCCACCTACCTCACAGGGTGTCTGTTGTGGGGAGGGGAAGGGAAAGAAGTTTGTAAGCCGCTCTGAGACTCCGAGTGAAGGGCGGGGTATAAATCCAATCCCTCCTCCTCCTCCTCCTCCTCCTCCTCCTCCTCTTCTTCTTCTTCTTCTTCTTCTTCTTCTTCTTCTTCTTCTTCTTCTTCTTCTTCTTCTTCTTCTTCTTCTTCTTCTTCTTCTTCTTCTTCTTCTTCTTCTTCTTCTTCTGTGTGAGACAGGATGCTGGACTTGATGCCCTAGTGGTCTCGTTCAGGAGGGCTCTTCTGATATTCTTCAGATATCTGAATAAGGGTCCATGTGCACAGAAGCTTACAGCCAGTCTTAAAGGTGCCACTGGACTAAAACTTTGTTCTGTTGCTTCAGACTAACACAGCTATCCACTTGAATTGATCTTATTTAAAAACTCTCCCTTATTTAAAAACTCTCCCTGGTTTCAAACCTTTCAAGGTGCTGACATTCTCACTGGAATGGCTCATGTCTGAACTGCATCTGTCTCCGAAAGGATCTCCCCAGTGCAAAGAAAGACTCTGCATTGTGGAGTTTGCATTGAAGAGTTATCAATTTGGTCTTCATTTGGTGCTGGGTTTTTTTAAAAGAAACCAAAATGACGGCAAGACACTGTGCCCAGTTTCGTGGGAATCCCCTCTTCATTCAGCCAGTTTGGCGTGAGAGCCAGTTTGGCGTACTCCTTCCGGTAGTGAAGGGCAGGGTATAAATCCAATCTCTTCTTCTTTTTCTACCTCACAGGGTGTCTATTGTGGGGAGGGGAAGGGAAAGGAGTTTGTAAACTGCTCTGAGACTCCTTTGGGTAGTGAAGGGAGGGGTATAAATCCAATCTTTTCTTCTTCTACCTCACAGGGTGTCTGTTGTGGGGAGGGGAAGGGAAAGGAGTTTGTAAGCTGCTCTGAGACTCCCTTGGGTAGTGAAGGGCGGGGTATAAATCCAACCTCTTCTTTTTCTTCTTCTTCTTCAAAATACGAAGCCTAACAGCCATTGTTTCACACGTGTCAAAATATTAATCAACCGTACCATAAACCAGGGAATATGAATGCAGTGGTCATTCTGAAAAAACAACAACAAGGTCCTTGATTCTTTCCTTGCAGGGAAAAAAACCCCTATAGGCTAATTTTAGACCTTAAGAATGAAGGTGGGAAATACAGCTATTATTAAAAAAATACAAAGGGCCTCAGCTGAAATATTTCAATAAGGGTTTTTGGGTTTTTTTTTAAGCTTCCCTTGCAAACCATTTTTAATTAAACTTTCCTTTGTTAACTTGGCAGACCCAAAACAATGCTGGGAAGGGGGGGAAAATGGGTTTTCATTCAGAATGTCTGTAAACAAAAATGAAATGGATGTCTTTGGTTTTTCGGGCTGTCTGAAGAAACGCAGAGTTCGTTTATAATAGCAGAAAGAACAAGCAGGCTTCAGATCTGGATTTACGAGGCTGTCAGAGGGTTCGGTTCACTCGCCCAGGTATTCACTGCTCCGAGCAGGCAGTGAAATTCCAAGCTGTTCCCAGTCCGGTGCAAATGAAGAGGATCATGGAGGCACCTGGACTTCGCATTTGATGCACCCCCACTACTGACCCAGGGTAGTCCGATCTCGTCAGAAGCTAAACAGGGTCAAGCCCTGGTTAGTACTGGGATGGGAGACCTCCAAGGAAGTCCAGGGCCTGCACGGCCGAAGCAGGCGCTGGCAAACCACTTTTGAAAGTCTCTCGCCTTGAAAAGCCCACGAGGCGTCACCATAAGTAGGCTGCAGCTTAGCAGCGTCTTCTGCCGCCGCCGCTGAGCCGCAGTCTCTCTTCCCAAAGCCGGTCGTCTGGCCAAGCCACCCAAGCAATGGCTTCGGGCAGTGGCAGATTAACCATTAAGCGGGCTGAGCACGTGCCTTAGGGCAGTGTTTTTCAACCTTTTTTGTGCAAAGGCACACTTTTTTCATGAAAAAAATCACGAGGCACACCACCATTAGAAAATGTTAAAAAAATGTAGAACTTTATGTCACCAAAGGAGCTGCGGTGGCTCAAGGGGTTAAGGCACTGAACTGCAGGCTGTGGAAGGTCAGTAGTTCAGCAGTTCGAGACCCGAGAGTGCCGCATGACGGGGTGAGCTCCCGTCTCTAGTTCCAGCTCCTGCCAACCTAGCAGTTCGAAAGCAAGAAATTGCAAGTAGATAAACAGGTACCACTTCGGTGGGAAGGTAACAGTGTTCCGTGCGCCTTGGTGTTTAGTCATGCTGGCCACATGACCACGGAAATGTCTTCAGACAGCGCTGGCTCTTTGGCTTTGAAACAGAGATGAGCACTGCAACCCTAGAGTCGGATTCGACTGGCTTTCGAGCAAGGGAACCTTTACACGCAAGGGAGTGTTCACGCTGTTGGCCTGCCCCTAGCAGAGGCGCGGTGTAAGCAGCTTTTTGTAATGTAATCTGATGATATGCGCATAAGTGCATCCAGGGCTTTCTTTTGTAGAAAAAGCCCAGCAGGAACTCATTAGCATAATAGGCCATACCCAACAGCAGAAACTCCTTAGCTTATTAGGCCACACCCCCATATTACCAGAAGTGTGGTCATCCAGCCACACCCACCTTTTGCTTCTTATTCCATTTACCTTGTTTGTTGTCCAAACCCAGGGCTTTTTTTGGAGCAGGAACTCCTTTGCACGTTAGGCCGCACAGCCCTCATGTAGCCAGTCCTAATGAGTTTCTGCTGTTGGCTGTGGCCTATTATGCTATTGAGAAGCGGAAGAAGAGAAGAGATTGGATTTATACCCTGCCTTTCACTACCCAAAGGTGTCTCCGAGTGGCTTACAAACTCCCTTCCCTTTCCCTCCCCACAACAAACACCCTGTGAGGTAGGTGGGGCTGAGAGAGCTCTTGACAGAATCGGTTCTTTTTCAAGAACAACTCTTATCAGAACTACGGCTTGCCCAAGGTCATCCAGCCAGGTGCAAGTGGAGGAGTGGGGAATCAAACCCGGCTCTCCCAGATTAGAGTCCACATATTTAACCACTGCTGGGCGTGGCCAATTTGGGAGCCAGCCAGAACTCCGTTCCTGTGCGTTCCTGCCCCAAAATAGCCCTGAGTGCATTCCTACCGGATCAGCTTGTTTGTGTTCACACATCCCCGAAGCGGGATATACATGGGATAAACACGCTTTCCAGGGTTTGCTACCACTCCCACCAGGTATTTTTTAAACGTGGGAGGGAAGCGTTACAAGATGGGTTGAGTACGGCTGGGGAACGCCTGATAGATGTGCCTACGCGAACGGCCCCTTTAATCTGTTTGTGAAACGTTTATGAAACATGCCCGTCTGAACTTGGCCTCTGTCTGGGATCCTGGAGATCCTTTGCCCATTTCAAGTAGACAATACCGAACTAGATAGACCAACCGGCAGACCCAGTTTAAGGCTGCTTTATCGGCGAAGGGAATAGCTCCTTGGTAGATCACCTGCTTTGCATGCAGACGATCCCAGGCTCATTCGCTAGTGAAAGGGTAGCAGGCATTGGAAAAGGAAGGTCCTTCTGGTTTGGAGACCCTGGAGAGCTTCTGCCAGCCAAAGAAGACGCCGGGGATTGAGCTGGACCACTGCTCTGATATCACCTAGGCTGAGTTCAGACGGGCAGTTTGCCTCGAGAGAGGCATGTTCCAGCAAAGTTTCACAACCGGATTAAAGGGGCCGTTCACACAGGCACATCTGTCTGGCGTTCCCCACCCGTAGTCAACCCGTCGTTTACCCCTTCACTCCCGCGTTTAAAAGATACCTGGTGAAAGTGGTAGCAAATCCCAGGGAGCACCTTTATCTCGCTTCATTCCGCTGCCAGGAAGTGTGAACGCTAACCCAAAAAACCAGGAACAATCCGCGGTAATAATGTCCGCCGGGTGTTTCCGTGCATAAGGTGCACTTGATTGCCCTGGAGAGGCAGCAGCGATATGATTGGATGTGCTCCGCTTTACCGCCCAATGCGGTGCTGGCACAACGGGATCCTCCCCAAATCGCCCTGATGTGCTTAAGCGCATGAGCGCATATGCGCACATAGCCGAATTACCAACAAAAAGCCGTTTACAGCCACGCTTCTGGGCCAGCAGTCTGAATGCTACCTTGTGCTTCCTCCTGGTATGCTCCCACATCAGTTGGCATAGTGTGACCAGGAAAACCCAGAACAGTTTGTTCCGGGTCTTTTTTGCAACGACTCCCTCCCGCTTCAAACTGCCAGCCTGAACTCAGCCCTAATTCCCCATTTCTGTGATCAAAGAGGTATGGTGGCAGGTTTCACAAAAGACCATAAGAACGTAAGAACCCTGCTGGATCAGACCAGCAATCCATCTGTTCTGGCATCCTGTCTCACACCACGATCAAGCAGTTCCTGTGGAGGGCCAACGACAGGGCATAGAGGGCCAAGGCCTTCCCCCCTGATGTTAAGAACATAAGAACATAAGAGAAGCCAATGTTGAATCAGGCCAATGGCCCATCTAGTCCAACACTCTGTCACACAGCGGCCAAAATATACCAGGTGCCATCAGGAGGTCCAGCAGTGGGGCCAGGACACCAGAAGCCCTCCCATTGCTGCCCCCTCCAGCACCAAGAATAGAGTGCATCACCTGCCCCAGACTGAGAGTTCCCACCTATACCCTGTGGCTAATAGCCACTGATGGACTTCTGCTCCAGATGTTTATCTAATTCCCTCTTGAAACTGTCCCTGCTTGTAGCTGCCACCACCTCCTGTGGCAGTGAATTCCATATGTTAATCACTCTATGGGTGAAGAAGTACTTCCTTTTATCTGTTCTAACCCGACTGCTCAGCAATTTCATGGAGTGCCCGCGAGTTCTTGTATTGTGAGAAAGGGAGAAAAGTACTTCTTTCTCAACCTGCTCAATCCCATTCATAATCTTATAAACCTCAATCATGTCACACCTCAGCCGTCATTTCTCCAAGCTGAAGAGCCCCAAGCGTTTTAACATTTCTTCATAGGGAAGGTTTTTTCATTCTAGTTGCCCTTCTCTGCACTTTTTCCAATGTTTTTTCCAATGTTGCCTCCTGGCTCTGGGATTCAGAGGTTTAGTGCCTCTGAATTTGGAGGGTTCCTTTAGTCGTCATGGCTAGTAGCCGCTGATAGACCTCTCCTCTATGGGATCTGTCTAACCTCCCCTTAAAACCATCTGTGCCTGTGGTCATCATTATGTCCTCCGGCAGTAAATTCCACATTTTAATCACGGGTGAAAAGAAATATTCCTTTCTCTCCGTCCTGAACCTACCACCCGTCAGCTGCAGTGAATGTGCATCTTTTTCTTATAAGCTTTGAATTTTGCTGCTCAAGCCAATTGAACATTCGGTGGGTATACAACAGTTGCTTTCTCCAGATGTTCTCAGATTCGCCCCCCTCCTTTTATGCAACCTGTGGGAAAGGCGATCGGAAAAAAAAGAAGAAATAAGCACATTTTTTCCTTTGTACTGGCAAGCACCGGGTCGGCCAGAGTCGACCTATCTCTGGAAACATCAGTTGATTCACAAATCAGAGCCTCTCTTCTGATGGGAGATAATCTTTGACCTCATTCCTCTTCTTATTTGCTTTCTCTTCCTCGTGAAATATTTGGTTGCAGCTGCAGATGATTAAGCGCCAGCAGTGTGCTGCCCACCAACAATGGTGTCTGGTATAAAGGGATGCATATAAAGGGTGGCAGATTGTGGATGGTGAGACAGGCCAGGAGCGAGCCGAGCTAGCAGTGCTGGCCGTGGGCAGGGGCTGTGGCTTAGTAGCGGAACATCTACTTGGCATGCAGAATGTCCCAGGTTCAATCCCCGGCATCTCCGGTTTAAGGATCCGGCAGTAGGTGATGTGAAAGGCCTCTGTCTCAGAGCCCGGAGAACCACTGCCAGTCTGAGTAGACAATACTCAGCTCCACCTACCTCACAGGGTGTCTGTTGTGGGGAGGGAAAGGAGTTTGAAAGCCACTCTGAGACTCCTTTGGGGAGTGAAGGGCGGGGTATAAATCTAATCTCTTCTTCTTCTACCTCACAGGGTGTCCATTGTGGGGAAGGGAAGGGAAAGGAGGTTGTAAGCCACTCTGGGACTCCTTCGGGTAGTGAAGGGCGGGGTATAAATCCAATCTCTTCTTCTTCTACCTCACAGGGTGTCTGTTGTGGGGAGGGGAAGGGAAAGGAGATTGTCAGCCGCTCTGAGACTCCTTTGGGTAGTGAAGGACGGGGCATAAATCCAATTTCTTCTTCTTCTTCTTCTACCTCACAGGGTGCCCATTGTGGGGAGGGAAAGGGAAAGGAGTTTGAAAGCCACTCTGAGACTCCTTTGGGGAGTGAAGGGCGGGGTATAAATCTAATCTGTTCTTCTTCTACCTCACAGGGTGTCCATTGTGGGGAGGGGAAGGGAAAGGAGTTAGGAAGACGCTCTGAGACTCCTTCGGGTAGTGAAGGGCGGGGTATAAATGCAATCTCTTATCCTTCTTCTTCTACCTCACAGGGTGTCTGTTGTGGGGAGGGGAAGGGAAAGGAGTTCGTAAGCCACTCTGAGACTCCAAGTGAAGGGCGGGGTATAAATCCAGTCTCCTCCTCCTCCTCTTCTTTTTCATGTCGAAAGGGGCCCAGTGAGCAGCTGTAGTAACGATGAGCACAGGAAGGGGGGCAAGCCAAAAGCCATCAACTTTTGCCACTTGCTGAATCCATCTCTGAATAGTCTCATTGGCACTTGGCTCGACTTGTTCATGGTCCATCAGGATTACGAGCCAATACACCCCTGATAGCAATGGGGGGGGGGGAGATGCTTCATCAATCGCTCCGGCTCCTTCTTCCCTTAGATTGTTGCAGGGCTTTTTCTGTAGAAAAACCCAGCAGGAACTCATTAGCAAAACAGGCCACACCCAACAGCAGAAACTCATTAGCATATCAGGCCACACCCCTGACAGCACAGCTCATTAGCATATGAGGCCACACCCCCATGTTACCAGAAGTGTGGCCATCCAGCCACACCCACCTGTTGCTTCTTATTCTGTTTACCTTGTTTGTTGTCAAAGCCCCAGGACTTTTTTGGTAGCAGGAACTCCTTTGCATGCTAGGCCACACACCCCTAATGTAGCCAATCCTAATGAGTGTCTGCTGTTGGGTGTGGCCTATGATGCTAATGAGTTCCTGCTGGGCGTGGCCAACGCGTTCCTGCCCAAAACCAGCCCTGGATTGTTGCAGCATTTAGGTTGATTCACGTCACTGTTTTTACCAGACGGAGGTGTAGAAAAGCTAAATCAACTTTTTGGAATGACTCAGTTCAAGTAGTCTGACGTATCTCTCCTGTACTGATAATGAGGTCTTGATTCATGGACTTGAGCCGCACCCTGCTTTTTAACAGTCTTCTAGGCGATGCCGAGACATAATTTTCACACCTCTCGTCAGTCAGTCTAAAAAGGTACTAAAATACAGACCCTCTTGAAATTTCATACTGAAAACAGATTTTTTTTTAATTAGACCAACCTCTTTCTTATTAATATTGTATGCATGTATATTCCAAACTTACCACACCAGCAACTTCTTGCTTCAGTTACAGGCAGTCAGATGTTTGGGGCATACAATTCATGCACTGCCTCATGGGTTCTGTAATTTATAACTTTGTATATGCAAAGCATATTTTTGTCTTCTTCTTCTTCTTCTTAATTAGACCAACCTCTTTCTTATTAACATTGTATACATGTATATTCCAAACTTACCACACCAGCAACTTCTTGCTTCAGTTACAGGTGGCCAGATGTTCGGGGCATACAATTCAAGCACTGCCTCATGGGTTCTGTAATTTATAACTTTGTATACGCAAAGCATATTTTTGTCTTCTTCTTCTTCTTCTTAATTAGACCAACCTCTTTCTTATTAATATCGTATACATGTATATTCCAAAATTACCACACCAGCAACTTCTTGCTTCAGTTACAGGTGGCCAGATGTTCGGGGCATACAATTCATACACTGCCTCATGGGTTCTGTAGTTTATAACTTCGTATATGCAAAGCAGTCCAACGTCTTCATTTAGTGAAAATATATAGGAGCTTGCAAAGGCAAGGAGAAATCCATTAAGTTTTCCCACAATTTCCGAACACTGTTTCTGAACTTTAGACTGAATTCCATTTTAGATCATTTTGGGAGGAACCCTTGCTGGTCACCTCACTCCCAAGTCAGTAAGTGTGATTCCTACCTAGATTTGTTGAAAGGACGGAAGGGTTTTTTGTTTGTTTGTTTCGAAAGTAACGAAACCACAATATTATACCAAATCCTGCTCTTTCCTCTAAAGTTTTTTTGGCAGCGAAGCATGGTGAGATGGGTCCTTTCCAGTTGCATAACTTGATGGTTCTCTTGTGTCTGCAGAGAGTTGGAATTGTAATTTAAACAGATGTGAATTGCTCCAGCCCAGTTTGCTGAGGACTCTTCTGCCACATCTAAGGAGAAGCGGATGCTTGATATACAGGCGAAAGCTTCCCCCGCACTCCCCAAAGAAGGGGAAACAGGAATCTGGTCTGTGGTGCTCTGGAACGTTTGCACTAGTCGGGGAAGGTTAGAATGGTTTGCAAAATGGTCTTCCTCAGGTCCTTGCTAGGTGGCAGGAGATCAGAGGCTTGTGTTCCTCTGAAATTTCCACCCCCCCCCTTCATTGTCCGTGGATACCAGAAGCCACGTTAGGTTTGTGCTGTTCAAAAACTTGCAGGCTCTGGCCTGGTCTGCTTAATCCTGCCTGGAAAAATTGACACTTTGCAACCTCTGGATACCAGCAACTCTGCATGTGCCAACAGCTAGGCCAAGCCCTTGAGAGACTGCGGTGCAATCAGCAAGTTATTTATGTCAGATTCTCTCCTTTTATGTTTATCTGATTTTCGCTGGAAAAGAAATGTCTTGTTTTCATTACTTCTTCCTTCATCCTAGGCTGTTTTGACTGTACTCTGGCTCCTAAACCCACAAAATCTCACTTTTTACCAATAAGCTTCCGTGCTGTAGTAAAATATATTTTTGAATGTGGGCGGAGAACTGGCTTGGAGCAGATGCCTCTGTTAAGTTGGGAAAGGGGGGGGGGGTTTATTGGAAAAAGTGGAGAAGGGCAACTAGAATGATAAAAGGGTTGGGACACCTTCCCTATGAAGAAAGGTTAAAACGCTTGGGGCTCTTCAGCTTGGAGAAACGACGGCTGAGGGGTGACATGATCGAGGTTTATAATATTATGAATGGGACTGAGCAAGTTGAGAAAGAAGTACTTTTCTCCCTTTCTCACAATACAAGAACTCGTGGACACTCCATGAAATTGCTGAGCAGTCGGGTTAGAACAGATAAAAGGAAATACTTCTTCACCCAAAGAGTAATTAACATATGGAATTCACTGCCACAGGAGGTGGTGGCAGCTACAAGCAGGGACAATTTCAAGAGGGAATTAGATAAACATCTGGAGCAGAAGTCCATCAGTGGCTATTAGCCACAGGGTATAGATGGGAACTCTCAGTCTGGGGCAGGTGATGCACTCTATTCTTGGTGCTGGAGGGGGCAGCAGTGGGAGGGCTTCTGGTGTCCTGGCCCCACTGCTGGACCTCCTGATAGCACATGGTATTTTTGGCCGCTGTGTGACAGAGTGTTGGACTAGATGGGCCATTGGCCTGATTCAACATTGGCTTCTCTTATGTTCTTATGTTCTTATTGTATTGAAATAGTCACCTTTCCACCTAATACAGACCTCCAAAGCAGCTTATAGCAAATATTAATGCATTATTCTAATGTAATCGATTGCAAACTCCGGAGGACAGGAGGGCCTGGGATGATGTGGTCCATGAGGTTGCGAAGAGTTGGACTCGACTGTGCGACTGAACAACAACCACAACCACAACAATAAAACCTACTGCAATAAAGCAGAAACGTGGAGCTAGCAGTTTTAAGAAGCCATTAAAATTAAGCTGTTGGGTGCCATCAAACTGTGCGGATTTTTTTAAAGTGTTACCCAAAAGAGATCCAACTAGGTGCCTGGCAACTGTCCCAGCTTCCAAATGGCTCCGTATCTAGTTAGCACTGCCAACCTCCAGCTGGAGTAAACGTGGAGAAACACCGTGTTCAGACACACAATTCTGATATGCTACTATGCCTTCATGTATTTGCTTAAATCATATACTTAAATATACAATAAAGACTCTATTGCAGGGGTGTCGAACTAATTTGTTATGTGGGCCAGATCAGACGTAAATGACACCCTGTTGGGCCGTGCCGTGCCGTGCCGGGCCGTGTGTGTCATAAAATGTAATGCCAGGTAGCGGAGATACAAACTTTATAAAGGACGCAGACAAACACAGTTAAAGATTTTTTAAACTTTAAATAAAACATAAAAAAGTGTAATGCCGGTGCTTTACCAGACTCTCCCAATCACACAGGAGAGGCTTGCCCATCTACCTCTCCTGTGCGACTGAGAGAGTCTGGTAAAGTAAGCTGTGATGTCACAGCAGCAGAACTGGAAAAGGAAGCAGGAAACAGCCAGGGCCTTGCGGGCCGGATTGCAGCCCTCCGAGGGCCTGATCCGGCCCCCGGGCCACATGTTTGACACGCCTGCCCTAGTGTATCTTATTAATTATAGTTCATTGATAACAAAAAACCTAAAGAACAATATAAATCTTGTAGAAAAGTCTACAGCTGCAGAGACGGATATGCAGACAGGATTCAGTGCTGCGGACTACCTTGCTTTCAGATGAGAGATGCAGCAGTCATCAACGCTTTTCAAGCGGAGACTGGACGACCACCTTTCGGGTAGGTTGTAGGTATGTAGGGCTATCTTTCGGCTCTGCTCCTGCAGAGTGCGGGGGGTTGGACTAGATGACCTGCAAGGTCCCTTCCAACTCTTAACATTCTATGATTCTATGAATGCCAATATCGTAGGCAGTTTTGCTTTCTGAAAAGAGATGCAGCAAGCATTGACGCAACACGCCTCCCAGGCAAACCTCCGGTTGGAGTCTGGAGATCTCCTGGAATTACGACTGATCTTCAGGATACAGAGATCAGTTCCTCCGGAGGAAATGGCTGCTTTGGAGAGGGGGATTTTATGGCATTATATCCTGCTGTGGCCCCCTCCTGTCCCTAAACCCCGCTCTCCCCAGGCGCTACCTCTAAAATCTCCAGGAATTTCCCAACCTGGGGTAGGCAATCTGGTATCCGTCCACTTCACTTTTGAAGGGGTGTGGGGGTGCTCAGAGCAGAACCTCAAGATGGAAGATGTTACTATAGCTCCTGGTTGTATTTCCTGCCTGATTTAAAATGTACAGTAGCTCACTGGGCTGTGAAATACCAGTGTAAAAACTCGAGATGACTTCGGGTCCACTTTAATTCTTGCCCAAACTGTGCTAGAAGAAGAAGGAGGAGGAGGAGGAGGAGGAGGAGGAGGAGGAGGAGGAGATTGGATTTATACCCTGCCCTTCACTACCCAAAGGAGTCTCAGCGCGGCTTACAAACTCCTCTCCTTTCCCCTCCCCACAACAAACACCCTGTGAAGTAGTAGTAGTAGAAGAAGAAGAGATTGGATTTATACCCTGCCCTTCACTACCCAAAGGAGTCTCAGAGCGGCTTACAAACTCCTTTCCCTTCCCCTCCCCACAACAGACACCCTGTGAGGGAGGTGGGGCTGAGAGAGCTCTGACAGAAACTGCTCTTTTTCAAGAACAGCTGTGCCAGAACTATGGCTTGCCCAAGGTCATCCAGCAGGTGCAAGTGGAGGAGTGGGGAATCAAACCTGGATCTCCCAGATTAGAGTCCATGCTCCTAACCGCTACACCACTGCTAGAGGTGAAGGAATCAAGTTACCTCATTCTGGACAGCTTGGTCTGCAACCGTCTTCTATAAGGACCAGAGACATGATAAGATGTTTGTCTGATGCTGGTTTTTTTATGCTTTGCTTGCTTTTAATGGCTTGTTTGGATTTTTCTGTATTTTTTACTGGTAAATTGCCTCAAGTGGGTCTCCAGAGAGGCTCTATATCCATTCTCTAAACCAACAAACTGTGGCTCGCACATCTCGTATGTCAACAGCAACAGTGTGGGTTCCCTGGTCTGTGCTCCCCACCACCCCAGATGGAAGCCATCCTTCGTGTCACCAGATCCTCTGGCAGCGAGTTCCACAGTTTCATTCTGTGCCATTTGAAAAAAGCACTTCCTTCCACTCCATCTGTTCTGAGTCTGACTTTCTACAAGGCGACTTCTTCAATCTGTACAGCTTCGGGACACAGATGCTTAGGTCAGATGCCTGTCAACAGCGGGTGGGTCTCAATAGCCCTTTGAGCTCTGTTCCCAATGAACCCGTGAATGCGGTTGCTAGGCCCTGTGCTTTCGACAGCCCAGCCTGGTTCTAATTTGATAGTGGCTGTCAGTCTCGCTTCCTGTTTCACGGTCTTCAAGGGTGCACCGTGACCTCAGAGGTCATCAGCCGCTGGGCTTGTCCGAGAACTTGACACACAAACACATAACCCTGGGTCTTTCTTTTGGGGCTTGAAACTGCACCCCCTCGACCGGAACTGCCCGCACGGCAGAATGACAAAATAATTGACAACGGCCAGCCGAGCTTGAGGTCCCGACCCTCGGGAGCAGATGCCAGCCTTCTTATTTTGACAGCTGCGTGGAAAATGACGAGATGGTGCCTACTGATGTGTCGAGAATTCTCCCCACGTCAGCCAGTGCCTGGGGGTGTTTCTGCATATGCACACACACACACACATATATATGTGGGGTTTTTTGTAGAAAAAGCCCAGCAGGAACTCATTAGCCTATTTGGCCACACCCCTGACAGCACAGCTCATTAGCATATTAGGCCATACCCCCATGTTATCAGAAGTGTGGTCATCCTACCCACCTGTTGCTTCTTATTCTGTTTACCTTGTTTGTTGTCAAAACCCACGGCTTTTTTAAAAGCAGGAACTCCTTTGCATGTTAGGCCACACACTCCTAATGTAGCCAATCCTAATGAGATTCTGATGTTGGGTCTGGCCTGTTACGCTAATGAGTTCCTGCTGGGTGTGGCCAACTTGAGAGAAGAGAAGAAGAAGAAGAGTTTGGATTTATACCCCGCCCTTCACTGCCCGAAGGCGTCTCAGAGCGGCTTACAAACTCCTTTCCCTTCCCCTCCCCACAACAGACGCCCTGTGAGGTAGGTGGGGCTGAGAGAACTTCTGACAGAAACTGTCCTTGAGAGAACAGCTGTGCCAGAGCTTGTGACTGACCCAAGGTCACATCAGCAGGTGCAAGTGGAGGAGTGGGGAATCAAACCCGGTTCTCCCAGATAAGAATCTGCACACTTAACCACTACACCAAACTCCGTTCCTGTGCGTTCCTGCCCCAAAATAGAAAACCCTTGGGAAGTCTGCTCAGCTGCATGGGGTTTGGACCACCTTCTGTTTTGAACTCTTTCATCCTGCCTCAGCAAGTGACACAGAAGTCTAAGTGGTCCTACAAGATCATAGACCGAGGCCACAACAAGATCCCAGAGGGCCCATAAACAGAAAATCAAGATTTTCAGTACCTCAATTTAACAGCAGCTATGTTCTGCTTCTGCTTGTTCCCATTCTGTCTCCCAAGAGATTTTGTGCAGCCTGTGTTGTGGCCGAGACGGAGAGATGCTTAATGACTCTTCTTTTTTATGTATTTCCAGAAAGTCCATATGTCTTTTCGCGAGCTGTTTTTATTTCTACAGAGGCACGGCGCAACTTAATAGCTTGCAATTTTGGGGTACCTAATTAGGTGCCCCGGCTCAAGTGGTTAAGACGCTGAACTGCAGGCTGTGGAAGGTCAGTAGTTCAGCAGTTCGAGACCCGGGTGCCGCATGAGGGGGTGAGCTCCTGTCTCTAGTTCCAGCTCCTGCCAACCTAGCAGTTCGAAAGCAAGAAATTGCAAGTAGATAAATAGGTACCACTTCGGTGGGAAGGTAACAGCGTTCTGTGCGCCTTGGTGTTTAGTCATGCCGGCCACATGACCACAGAAACGTCTTTGGACAGCGCTGGCTCTTCGGCTTTGAAATGGAGATGAGCACCGCAACCCTAGAGACGGATTCGACTGGCTTTCGAGCAAGGGAGCCTTTACCTTTACCTTTAATTAGGTGCCCTTCTCTAATCCCCTTCCCCTCTTTTGTGATTTATTTTTATTTTTTAAAAAACAGCCCTGCACAAGATAGCTCAGCAAACATATGATCTGGCCAGCACCATTTTTGATGGGTAGCTTTCTCTTCCCTGAGCACTTCTTTTGACGGAGAGGATTTTGCAGGCCTCAAAAACTGGCATCCTGTCCTTATTCTGGGAACTGGTTGTTCCAAAGTTTACCTCACTTTCTCTGCAACATGCTGAAAGTTTTTTGGAAGGGACTTTACGGTGGATTTAATACTATTTAATACTATTCATTAAGGAACGTGATCTGTACAAATTCAAATATTAACGTATTTACTTTGGCTTTTTTTGTTATAATGCATCATTTCTCCCTTTCTCACAATACAAGAACTCGTGGGCACTCCATGAAATTGCTGAGCAGTCGGGTTAGAACAGATAAAAGGAAATACTTCTTCACCCAAAGAGTGATTAACATATGGAATTCACTGCCACAGGAGGTGGTGGCAGCTGCAAGCATGGGCAGTTTCAAGAGGGAATTAGATAAACCTATGGAGCAGAAGTCCATCAGTGGCTGTTAGCCACAGGGTATAGATGGGAACTCTCAGTCTGGGGCAGGTGATGCACTCTATCCTTGGTGCTGGAGGGGGCAGCAGTGGGAGGGCTTCTGGTGTCCTGGCCCCCACTGCTGGACCTCCTGATGGCACCTGGTATATTTTGGCCGCTGTGTGACAGAGTGTTGGACTAGAGGGGCCATTGGCCTGATTCAACATTGGCTTCTCTTATGTTCTTATGTCACAGCTATGAGAAGCAGAGCTATCTGGGATCTTCGCAATGGAATCATCAAATGTAAACCATTAAGGTGTAGCAGGCTGAGTCCTCCATTGGCATGTGGGACTCATGGAAGTAGCCTCACAGGGATAGGGTTGCCAACCCCCAGGTGAGGCCTGGAGACATCCCGGAATTACAACTGGTCTCCCAAGGACAGAGATCAGTTCCCTGTGGGAAAATGGCTGCTAAGGAGGGTGGACTCTATGGCATTGGACCCCACTGAAATCTCAACCCCTTCAACTCGCACTCTTCCCAGGCTCCACCCCCTAAGTCTCCAGGAATTTCTCAACTTAGAGTTGGCAACCCTAGGGATGTTGTGAGGATGTACTGAGAACAAAACCAGACATGAGCTTAGAGTTCTGTGTCTGGAATTCTCAAAATATTTTTAAAACTTATTTTCTGGCATGCAGGGGTCTGATTCGGATCAGGGCCAGGGCACATAGAATCATAGAATGTTAGAGTTGGAAGGGACCTTGTGGGTCATCTAGTCCAACCCCCTGCACTCTGCAGGAGCGAAGCCGGAAGATAGCCCTACAACATACCTGAAAGATGGTCATCCAGCCTCCGCTTGAAAATGTCCAGCAAAGGAGCATCCACCACCTCCCGAGGCAGTCTATTCCACTGCTCAACCACTCTTACAGTTAGGAAGTTTCTCCTGATATTTAGCCGGTATCAACTCCCTTGTAATTTCCACCCATTAGATCTTGTCTTGCATTCTGGAGCAAGAGAGAATAGATCTGCTCCATCTTCTACATGACAGCCCTTCACATACTTGAAGACTGCAATCATGTCCCCTCTAAGCCGCCTCTTTCCCAGGCTAACCATACCCAACTCTTTCAGCCTTTCCTCATAAGACTTGGATTCCGACCCTCTCACCATCCTGGTCGCCCTCTTCTGGACACGCTCGAGCTTGTCAACATCCTTCCTAAAATGTGGTGCCCAAAATTGGACACAGTGCTCCAGGTGAGGCCTGACCATAGCAGAACAGAGCGGAACGACCACCTCCCATGATCTGGACACAAGGCTTCTGTTAATGCATCCTAAGATTGCATTAGCTCCCTTTGCAGTCACATGGCACTGCAGGCTCATGTTTAGCTTGTGATCAACCATAACACCTAGATCCCTTTCACATGTGCTGCTGTCAAGCCAAGTCCCTCCCGTTCTATATCTGTGCCTTTGATTTTTTGTACCTAAGTGTAGGACTTTGCACTTATCTCTACTGAAATTCATTTTATTTGTCTCAGCCCACTGTTCCAGTCTATCTAGATCATTTTGAATCCTGACTCTGTCTTCTTCAGGATTAGCAATCCCACCCAGCTTCTACATAGGGTAGAGACTTTACAGCTTCCCTCCTGCATCGTTTTCCTAACCTGAAACTTTTGATCTCCTCTAACTGTCTTCCAAACTGTGCCGCAGCCAGAGGAGCAACTCCCCACAGCCAGTTTATAATGAGAAAATGGTGTGAGATGGAAAGCTTAACTTGCCACATGCCCCCCAACACCCCCAAACACACAACATGTAGATAGCTGCTGTTAAGAATCATGGTTACAGATGTTGCTTGATAGTTGCAGATTCTGAGGTGTTGGTACCCATGGTCCACAGCAGCTCACTAGCCTAGCTTGTGGTTCATGCCTTCCTGATCCAAACAGCTAAGGTTTGCCAAGTCCATCTTGGAAAGTTCCAGACAATTTGGGGCAGTGCTTGTGGGGAAGGGAGTTTGGGGAGGGGAGAGTGCTCAGCAGGGATATGATGAACATAAGAACATAAGCGAAGCCAATGTTGGATCAGGCCAGTGGCCCATCCAGTCCAAAACTCTGTCACACAGTAGCCAAAAAGACCAAGTGCCATCAGGAGGTCCATCAGTGGGGCCAGGACGCTAGAAGCCCTCCCACTGTTGACCCCCTCAAGCACCAAGAATACAGAGCATCCCTGGCCCCAGCCTGAGAGTCCCTATCTATACCTAATAGCCACTGATGGACCTCTGCTCCAGATGTTTATCTAATTCCCTCTTGAAGCCGTCCATGCTTGTAGCTGCCACCACCTCCTGTGGCAATGAATTCCATGTGTTAATCACTCTTTTGGGTGAAGAAGGACTTTCTTTTATCCGTTCTAACCCGACCGCTCAGCAATTTCATGGAGTGCCCACGAGTTCTTGTGTTGTGAGAAAGGGAGAAAAGGACCTCTTTCTCGATCTGCTCTATCCAATGCATCATCTGATAAACCTCGATCATGTTACCCCTCAGCCGTCGTTTCTCCAAGCGCCTCAACCTTTCTTCATAGGGAAAGTGTTCCAACCCTTTTATCATTCTAGTTGCCCTTTTCTGCACTTTTCCCAAAGCTATAATATCCTTTTTAAGGTGTGGTATCAGTTCGGCCCTCCACAGCTCCCATTTTCTCCAGGGTAACTGATCTTGTTGCCTGGAGAAAACTTCCAATTCCAAAGTGAACTCCAGGCCCCGCCTTGAGGACGGCAACTCTCCCAAAGACCCACAAAAACCTCTGCTTTGTTTCTGTTTGTGGAACTTTTCCAGAATTTTGGTGTGAGAATGGCGTGTTTCAGTCCCAGATGTGTGCCCCACGAGGGGCAGCCCAAGGTCTTTCAGCAGATGGACAATTCCACCTGGGTGGGTCTATGGCTTTTTTTTTGGACACCTGGTTGCCAGGCGTACTTCTGCTTCTGATTATCCCTGGGTTTTGTTGGTCTGCAGCCCTGGGAATCTGTCAGGATCTCGCTGTCCTAATTCCCAGGTGTTACCAATCCCCTGCGGCCTTCACATAAGCAGCCCACTTGGGCACACCTTCTATGGGAGAAGATGGAGGGAATTTAATCTATTTGTTGCAGTGCACACCTGGCTGATCTCTTGAGGCCAGTGAGTCAAAATAAATCTCCGAGGAAAACGAACGCCAAGAAAATACCTCCAGGTTTGCTGGAGGATGCCTTATAGCAAACCACATTGCCTCTTACACTAGTGACCTGGGGCCAATGTTCCCTCTAAGCTGCAGAGTCTTGTGAGCAAAAATTCTACTTTGTGAGCTACTGGCATTCAAGTTGTGAGCGAGAGATTTGGCTGCTGCATAAATTAGTTTGCTCTGGAGCCCTCCTTCCTGAGCGGAGACAAAAATGTGTGAGAAGGAGGCTAAAAAACTGTGAGCTAGCTCACTCTAACTCAGCTTAGAGGGAACACTGCCTGGGGCTGGTTCACACATGTGAGAATGTCTCTTGGCCTGGTCTTCGTCGTCTGGCAACAGGTTGGGGAAGAACGCGGGTCCAACGTTCACGGAAGGACTATTCAAATCAGGCTACGGTGTATGTGCTTTGGCTGGTATGGAAACGGCCGCCGAAAAACCTTCTGAGTGACTGGCCCCAAGTCATCCTTTGAGTCTTGCGGTCTCCCCGGCTTGTGTCCAACCTTCAAATCACAACGCGTGGCTCTCGGACTGCTCGGACCTCTAGCCTTGTAGATTCTGAGCACAGGCCTGCCAAGCCTTGGACTCCATCCTCCCATGTATTTTGAGCAGGAACGCACAGGAACAAGTTCCGGCTGGCTTCTGGGTTGGCCACGCCTACAGCCTCCCCCCCCCAAGGTTCCCCCAGGCACCTCGCAAGCCGTGGGGCACCTGGGGAAGCCAAGCTGATCCATGGAGGGAAAGCAGTTTAAATGGCCTCCCCTCCTCAGGTTCCCTTCCCCTCCTCTGGAAGCTGATCCAGAAACTGCCTTCCTTCCCTCGGGTTCCCCATACGCCCCACAACCTGCGGGGCACCCGGGGAAGCCGATCCTGGGAGGGAGCTACGCCGTCTGGGGTGTGGCTTAATATGCTAATGAGCTTCTGCTGTTGGGTGTGGCCTGTTATACTAATGAGTTCCTGCTGGGCTCCTTCTACAAAAAGAGCCCATTGACCCTGATGCTGCTTCCGCAGCGTCCCTCTGAACTTGTTGCTGGCATCTGCCTCTCTTGGTACCGGACTTCAGATGCCCGATCCCCTACCTCCACCGTGCCATTCTTCCCCTTCATTCTGATGGGAGTGAAAAAAAACAGGCAGGGAGAGTTGATGCAGCTCCGTCACCTGGCAAAGGTGTGGCCATGGCTGTCAAGAGAGGCAGCGGCCACCAAGCATTTAGAATGATCAAAGGGTTGGAACACCTTCCCTGTGAAGAAAGGTTAAAACGCTTGGGGCTCTTCAGCTTGGAGAAACAATGGCTGAGGGGTGACATGATTGAGGTTTATAAGATTATGCATGGGATAGAGCAGGTGGAGAAAGAAGTCCTTTTCTCCCTTTCTCACAGTACAAGAACTCGTGGGCACTCCATGAAGTTGCTGAGCCGTGGGATTAGAACAGATAAAAGGAAGTACTTCTTCACCCAAAGAGTGATTAACACATGGAATTCACTGCCACAGGAAGTGGTGGTGGCTACAAGCATGGATGGCTTCAAGAGGGAATTAGGTAAGCATATGGAGCAGAGGTTCATCAGTGGCTATTAGCCCCAAGGTATAGATAGGAACTCTCAGTCTGGGGCAAGCGATACTCTGTATTCTTCGTGTTTGGGGGAGGGCAACAGTGGGAGGGCTTCTAGTGTCCTGGCCCCACTGGTGGACCTCCTGATGGCCCCTGGTATTTTTTGGCCACTGTGTGACAGAGGCTCTGGTCACACTTCAAATGACATGCGCTTTGTTCCCGCTTTGTTTAAATCAGGAACATTTTTCTTCGCAATGGGCTGACTAGATGCAGCCAGCCCCTCTTTCCCAGCACCCGCTTGCCTGCAGCTGCGCCATCCCTCCAGGCGATCCTGCCGGCCACGGGGAGGCTCGGGCGGCTGCTGCTCCTGCCGACACTTTGGGGGGCCGCCGCTGCCACCACTGCCCCACGAAAATAGGCTCCGCCGTGTCCGCCGTCTCCGCCATCCTCCTTGCCGGCCCCATCCAGGCTGCCGGAGCCCCCGCCTCTCGTTCCCGCCTCCAGGGCTATCGTTGTGCGTTTTTTTTTTAAAGCTTCTGGTTTGAGCGCTTGACTAAACATGCGCTTAATAAATCCATTATTAAACATTAAATGGATTTATTAAGCGCATGTTTGCTCAAGCGCTCAAACCAGAAGCTTTAAAAAAAAAAAAAGCACAAAGAGCGTTCAGACGACCCTAATCGCAATCATTGCGAGAGATGGGCTGTCCAGATAGGCGAAATCACGCATGCAAAGCGGAAGTGCCAGGAAAACACTAGATTTTCCAGGGGTCGTGAAAACCTGGCATCATTGCGCGAGTGAGCCTGCTTCGGGGGGGGGAGGCGGATTGGTGCATGTGAACGTGAAACTGACATGCGCAAGGAAACAGCAGCGAATCCTGATCAAAATGGCAGTGTGACCGGACCCAGAGTGTTGGACTAGATGGGCCATTGGCCTGATCCAACATTGGCTTCTCTTATGTTCTTATATGGAGCTGATGTTCATCAGTGGCTGTTAACCACAAGGTGTATAGATAGGAACTCTCAGTCTAGGGCAAGTGATGCTCTGTTTCTTGGTGCTTGGTGGGGTCAACAGTGGGAGGGCTTCTAGGGTCCTGGCCCCACTGCTGGACCTCCTGATGGCACCTGGTATTTCTGGCCACGGTGTGACAGAGTGTTGGACTGGATGGGCCACTGGCCTGATCCAACATTGGCTTCTCTTATGTTCTTATATGGAGCTGATGTTCATCAGTGGCTGTTAACCACAAGGTGTATAGATAGGAACTCTCAGTCTAGGGCAAGTGATGCTCTGTTTCTTGGTGCTTGGTGGGGTCAACAGTGGGAGGGCTTCTAGGGTCCTGGCCCCACTGCTGGACCTCCTGATGGCACCTGGTATTTCTGGCCACGGTGTGACAGAGTGTTGGACTGGATGGGCCACTGGCCTGATCCAACATTGGCTTCTCTTATGTTCTTATATGGAGCTGATGTTCATCAGTGGCTGTTAACCACAAGGTGTATAGATAGGAACTCTCAGTCTAGGGCAAGTGATGCTCTGTTTCTTGGTGCTTGGTGGGGTCAACAGTGGGAGGGCTTCTAGGGTCCTGGCCCCACTGCTGGACCTCCTGATGGCACCTGGTATTTCTGGCCACGGTGTGACAGAGTGTTGGACTGGATATGGGCCACTGGCCTGATCCAACATTGGCTTCTCTTATGTTCTTATATGGAGCTGAGGTCCATCAGTGGCTGTTAGTCACAAGGTATAGACAGGAACTCTCAGTCTGGGGCAAGTGATGCTCTGTATTCTTGGTGCTTGGGGGGGGCAGCAGTGGGAGGGCTTCTAGTGTCCTGGCCCCACTGCTGGACCTCCTGATGGCACCTGGTCTTTTTGGCCACTGTGTGACACAGAGTGTTGGACTGGATGGGCCACTGGCCTGATCCAACATTGGCTTCTCTTATGTTCTAAGCAGAGAGAGGGAACGGGGTAAGGGAGAGGCATCAGCTGCTGAACTTTCTCTAAGCCGCTGTTCACCCCTACGTGGGCTTCAAGGGCCCCGTCTTCCTACCACGACACAGTGCAGTAGGGCAGGCAATGGTGGTCGCTGTTGTGCCACAGTGGGTCCTCCGGAGGCTCTTTAGTCTGGGCAACTGCTGAATCGTTCTGACCCAAAGGTAAGGCTGTGGCAGGAGCTGTCGTTCTTAAGGACTGGACTTTCAAAACTGAGACTTGAGTATCTCATTAAAGTTGGGGTGATAGCTGGAATGTGGACAATCCAAGGGCAGGGTGTTGTGTTTTTTTTTGTACCCTTTTGGTCTTTCGCGAGCAGGCAGCTGACACCGGCCCGATGGCTGAGAGGCAAGTTCAGAGATTCCATATGAAAATATAGCATGTCTAGAAACACTTCAAAGGGGAGGCTCCGGAAGCCAATGATTGTGACTTTCCATTGTTGCAGAGAAAAGGACTGTGACCATCCAGGCATCTGGCCTTGTTGGAATGGAAGAATGCCGGCTATTTTTTCATTCTGATCCTTTACCAGCCACTCAAATCCTCCAGTGATCAAACCCACATTTATTGTCTTGGATGTAGCTGGCTTCCTGTTCTTGGAACTTTCTTGTGGTCAAGCCCATAGTCATTCTGAGTTGTACAGACAACTTCCTGCTTCCTCTCGGGACCGTCCAGGACTAACCACTCAGCCTGCCTTTCCAGTCCCCAGATTATACCAGCTTGATTAGGTTGGGTCTTGAAAGCTGATATCAGGGAGGATGGTCACCTTAATTCGGCAGCAAAAGGGAAGCGTCTAGATCAGAAGACCAACACTTCTGGTTTCACCGAACAGTGCCTGGAGGATTCTTTGCTTTCGGTTTAATACAAAGAAACTCGGGCCCCACAGAAGCTTAGAAAAGTAGAGCAATGAGCGTAAACGGTGCCACAGTATTAAATGGGAGACAAAGTTTCAGGATTACTGGCCAGATTAATAACGAATAAGATTCTGGGCCAAATGGTCTATGCCCAAAGGCATTCAAAAAAACCCTGAGATGTGAAATTGCTGTTTTACTAACCAGCGTATTTAACTTGTCACTCCAATCGAGCCTCTGTTCTGGAAGGCTGCAAAGTAGCAAATGTTACACTGATGTTTAAAAAAAAGGGTTCAAGGGAGACCTAGGAAGGGAGACCTAGTTTGTCTGTTCTGGATAAATTGGCAGAAACTGTTATTGAAGAGAGAAATATTAAGCATACTGAAGAATAAAGCCTGCTGAGAGTGCATCAGTAGAAACCAGCAAGAGTCCAGTTAACACTGCAGCCAATTGGGTATGGTGGTTAGGAGCGTGGATTCTAATATGGGAGAACCAGGTTTGATTCCCCTCTTCTCCACATGCAACTGCTGGTGTGACCTTGGGTCAGTCATAAGTTTCACAGCTGTTCTCTCAGGGGCAGTTCTTGGGAGAGCTCTCTCAGTCCCCCTACCTCACAGGGTGTCTGTTGTGGGGAGGGGAAGGAGATGGTAAGCCATTCTGAGACTCCTTTGGGTAGTGAAGGGCAGGGTATAAGTCCAATCTCTTCTTCTTCTTCTACCTCACAGGGTGTCTGTTGTGGGGAGGGGAAGGGGAAGGAGTTTGTCAGCCACTCTGAGACTCCTTTGGGTAGTGAAGGGCGGGGTATAAATCCAATCTCTTCTTCTTCTACCTCACAGAGCATCTGTTGTGGGGAGGGGAAGGGAAAGGAGTTTGTAAGCCGCTCTGAGACTCCATTGGGTAGTGAAGGGCGGGGTATAAATCCCATCTCTTCTTCTTCTTCTACCTCACAGGGTGTCTGTTCTGGGGAGGGGAAGGGAAAGGAGTTTGTAAGCCGCTCTGAGACTCCTTTGGGTAGTGAAGGGCGGGGTATGAATCCAATCTCTTCTTCTTCTTCTTCTACCTCGCAGGGTGTCTGTTATGGGGAGGGGAAGGGGAAGGAGATGGTAAGCCACTCTGAGACTCCTTTGGGTAGTGAAGGGCGGGGTATAAATCCAATCTCTTCTTCTTCTTAAAGATCAAGAAAATTTGTAGCAGGGGATGAGTCACTGCCGACGCTCCCTCTAAGCTCTTGGAGCCTTGTGAGCAAAAATTCTACTTTGTGAGCTAGTGGCATTAAAGCTGTGAGCGAGCCATTTACCTGCGGCATGAATTAGTTTGCTCTGGAGCCGTCCTCCCTGAGTGAAGACAAAAATGTGTGAGCTGGAGGCTAAAAAGCTGTGAGCTAGCTCACACTAACTCAGCTTAGAGGGAACACTGGTCACTGCTCACTTCTTCAGACAGTGAGCAGTAAAGGGGACTGAGGGGTGACATGATTGAGGTTTATAAGATTATGAATGGGATAGAGCAGACTGAGAAAGAAGTACTTTTCTGCCTTTCTCACAGTATAAGAACTCGTGGGCACTCCATGAAATTGCTGAGCAGTCGGGTTAGAACAGATAAAAGGAAGTCCTTCTTCACCCAAAGAGTGATTTACACGTGGAATTCACTGCCACAGGAGGTGGTGGCAGCTACAAGCATGGACAGTTTCAAGAGGGAGATAAGAATATGGAGCAGAAGTCCATCAGTGGCTATTAGCCACAAGGTATAGATAGGAACTCTCAGTGTGGGGCAGGTGGTGCACTCTATTCTTGGTGCTGGAGGGGGCAGCAGTGGGAGGGCTTCTAGTGTCCTGGGCCCATTTGATGGACCTCCTGGTGGCAGAGGTCCATCAGTGACTATGAGCCACAAGGTATAGAGAGGGACTCTGGGGCCAGCGATGCTGTGTATTCTTGGTGCTTGGGGGGGGGGTCAACAGTGGGAGGGCTTCTAGTGTCCTGGCCCCGCTGCTGGACCTCCTGATGGCACCTGGTACTTTTGGCCACTGTGTAACACAGAGTGTTGGACTGGATGGGCCATTGCCCTGATTCAACATGGGCATCTCTTGTGTTCTTATGTTCTTATGTTAAGTTTGCAGTGGCTCATGAAAGCTCATCTCATGCCACAGATTTTTGCTGTGGTCATAGAAGCAGTTTGTCACTGCATCCTAGCATTACCTGTGCGGATGTAAAGGCTTCGTTCACGTTGTGTAGTGGGTTCAACGCATGAAGAACCAGGACACAGTGTGACTGTTAGCTCCTAGTTTACTGGCACACACAACAGAACAGAGAATATCGGCCCGATGGCCAACTATATACAGTCCCTGTGGACCACCCCCAGGTTCCATTGGTGGGTTTAAACTTCCCGCCCAGGTTCCTGTTGGTCTCCTCTCGAGGTTTCAGGATCCTAGTCCCTATTGTCTCTGAGAGTCAAGCTCTGGTAAAGGTTGCTGGTGTCTAGTGGCGGTCCGTGGACATAACAGATCACATGATGACATGTGCCTTCCATGGCCCAATCATCTCGCTCCATGTTAGAACCTGAGTAATCAGGCACCAAGGAAAGTCCGGTAGTAAGGGATGGCAGTGCCTCCACTCGGTTTCATCCGATGTCTGGACTCTCCTGGCACGAAAGGAACCTGGAAAGGGAAGTGTGAACAGGCACTTCCATCTCATTCATGGGTCGTGGAGCGAACTAATGGAAGCAGTTGTTCAGTTATGTGCACACGCAATGGTGGCTTTTTTAAAAAAGAAACTCATACCGGCACAGCAAGTTCCATGACTGACATGCAACACTACTGTGGATGCTTTACCACAGGACGGCTGCATGGTAACCTGCAGCAGGGCGTGCTGTCTGGTTGGTATGCCCCGCAACACTTCAAGCTGATGCAATTAGAGGCGCTTCCCTATGGTGCCAAGCCGCCCGTGAAGCTGCAGCCTTCGTTAGGCTTTAAGGTGGTCCTTTTCTGCTGCTACGCACAGATTAACGTGAGTAACCATCTCGAGAGTATTACGTCAGTATGGCTTCTGAAAAGGGAAGCTATGCTATTCTTCCTCACTGGAGACCCAGAGTAGCTTTTAACATCATTCCCTCTTCATCCACTTAATCCTTATAACAACAACCTCCAAAGCGGCCATTTTCTCTAGGGGAACTGCAGGGCTCTTTTGGTAGAAAAAGCCCAGCAGGAAGTCATTAACATAACAGGCCACACCCAACAGCAGAAACTTATTAGCCTATTAGGCCACACCCCCATGTTACCAGAAGTGTGGTCATCTAGCCACACCCACCTTTTGCTCCTTATTCTGTTTACCTTGTTTGTTGGCAAAACCCCAGGGCTTTTTTGGTAGCAGGAACTCCTTTGCATGTTAGGCCACACATCCCTAATGTAGCCAATCCTAGCGAGTGTCTGCTGTTGGGTGTGGTCTATTATGCTAATGAGTTCCTGCTGGATGTGGCCAACTCTGGAGCCAGCCAGAACTGCCCCAAAAATAGCCCTGGGGAACTGATTGCTGTAGTATCTAGTTGTAATTCCAGGAGATCTCCAGCTCCCATCTGGAGCTTGGCAAATCTAATTCCCCACACTGCTAGTCCTTCCCCTTTTCAGTTTCAGGACAGGCCAGGGCCTCCCTCCTGCCCCCCCCCCGTCAGTTCTCCCTTCTCTTGGGCTGTGCCCCATTGTAAGACAGAGTATGCAGCATGAAAGGCCCAAGAATTGGGTTGCCAACTCCGGACTGAGAAATTCCTGGAGATTTACGGACGGAACCCGGGGAGGGTGGGGTTTGGGAACGGAAGGGACCTTAGTAGGATGTAATTCCATAGAGTCCATCCTCCAAAGTAGCCATTTCCTCCAGGGGAACGGATTCCTGTCGTCTGGAGATCAGTCATAATTCCAGATCTCCAGGCCCCACCTGGAGGGTGGCTACCCTACCCAGGTAGCATGGATAGAAAATGATAAATGGATTAACCCAATACTATAACAATTGAAATTTGTTATATAGTTTTAATCAAATAGGAACCGCGGTGGCTCAAGGGGTTAAGACGCTGAACTGCAGGCTGGAAGGTCGGTAGTTCGGCAGTTCAAGACCCGAGTGCCACATGACGGAGTGAGCTCCCGTCTCTAGTTCCAGCTCCCGCCAACCTAGCAGTTCGAAAGCAAGAAATTGCAAGTAGATAAATAGGTACCACTTCGGTGGGAAGGTAACAGCATTCTGTGCGCCTTGGCGTCTAGTCATGCCGGCCACATGACCACGGAAACGTCTACGGACAGTGCTGGCTCTTCAGCTTGGAAACAGAGATGAGCACCACAACCCTAGAGTCGGATTCGACTGGCTTTAAAGCAAAGGAACCTTTACCTTTATTAATCAAATACCGTAACAACATGAAAATGGAAAAGCATTAACACAGGGTATTCTGGCATGATTATGGCCCATGGGGTCACAAAGAGTCGGACTCGACTGTGCGACTGAACAACAACAACAACATTCTTCAAATAGACGAAGACAAAGACAACGAAGAAGAAGAGGAGGAGGAGGAGATTGGATTTATACCCCGCCCTTCACTCAGAGTCTCTGAGCCGCTTACAATCTCCTTTCCCTTCCCCTCCCCACAACAGACACCCTGTGAGGTAGCTTGCCAAATACGAAGGGCAAAACTAGGGTTGCCAACTCCCAGTTGGGAAATTCATGGGGATGGAACCTGGGGAGGACAGAATTTGGGGAGGGGACAGAGCTCAGCATAGATGTGATGCCATAAAGTCTGCCACATCCTCCAGGGGAACAGATCTGAAAGGGCCACAAAAACGGAGCTCTTCTGCCAGGCATTTAGGTAAAGAGCTGCACTTCAGCATCCGTGCCCTGTGCCAATTATTGCCAGTCTGAGCCTGCTGAGAGTGGATGTAGATAAACATATGGAGCAGAAGTCCATCAGTGGCTATTAGCCACAGGGTATAGATGGGAATTCTCAGTCTGGGGCAGGTGATGCACTCTATTCTTGGTGCTGGAGGGGGGCAGCAGTGGGAGGGCTTCTAGTGTCCTGGCCCCACCGCTGGACCTCCTGATAGCACGTAGTATATTTTGGCCACTGTGTGACAAGAGTGTTGGACTAGATGGACCATTGGCCTGATCCAACATTGGCTTCTCTTATGTTCTTATGTTCCACTGAACGTTTGTCTCTGTATGCACTTTACCACAGTTGTATCACCATCGCTGTGTTAATGGTTTTAATGCTCCATCGTATGTTTTATATTGATATTTGTACTGGTGTTTTATCTATTATTTTTTCGGCAGGACAGGCAGAATAAAAATTGAATAAATAAATAAATAATAGTATCTCTGCAGTCTGGAGATCAGCTGTAATTTGGGGGGGGGGGAATCTTGAGTCCTTGCCTGGGGGTTGGCAACCCTACAAGTGTGCAGGAACTCACGTCAAATCCAAATTGTGCTGCAGGGAAGCCCGGAAGGTTCCTCCTCAGGGATGCCAGCTCTGGCTTGGGAAATTATCTGGAGACCTGAAGGTCACCAGTGCATTTTAATGCCACAGAATCCACCTTCCAAAGCAGCCAGTTTTCTTCAGGGGAACTGATCTCGGCAGTCTGGAGTTAAGCTGTAATCCCGGGGGATCTCCAGGTCTCACCTGGAGGCTGCAAACCAAAGAGAGAGATCACGGGATGAAGGCGGAAAGGAAACAAACAACCGTGATGTATTGTGCTAAAAAGAAGTCTTCACAGACTAGAAAATTCTTTTCCCAGTTTTGAAATACCTATATGATACTTACAATATTATGACTAGAGTGTCTGCCAAGTAGATTAATCTTGAAGTATAATATAAAACAGCCAGTTGTTAGAAGAAGAAGAAGAAGAAGAAGAAGAAGAAGAAGAAGAAGAAGAAGAAGAAGAAGAAGAAGAAGAAGAAGAAGAAGAAGAAGAAGAAGAGGAGGAGGAGGAGGAGGAGATTGGATTTATACTCCGCCCTTCACTTGGAGTCTTAGAGCGGCTTACAAACTCCTTTCCCTTCCCCTCCCCACAACAGGCACCCTGAGAGGTAGAAGAAAAAGAGATTGGATTTATACCCTGCCCTTCACTACCCAAGGGAGTCTCAGAGCGGCTGACAAACTCCTTTCCCTTCCCCTCCCCACAACAGACACCCTGTGAGGTAGGTGGGGCTGAGAGAACTCTAACACAAACTGCTCTTTCAGGAACAGCTGTGCCAGAGCTTGTGACTGACCCAAGGTCACATCAGCAGGTGCAAGTGGAGGAGTGGGGAATCAAACCCTGTTCTCCCAGATTCTTTTTTGCTAATACTGACAATAGAAATTTATATTTGTATTAGATATAGGTATTTCAACGCCACCCACTTCGATAGCTATACACAAAACTAGATATAATATGCATGGTTCATTGGTGTTGATGGCGTTTGAATTGCTTTCAGTAAACTGAATATTGGGGGGGGGATTTCTAGTCTGTGATGACCTTTTTTTGGCACAATACATCACAATTGTTTGTTTCCTTTCTACTCACCTGGAGGTTGGCAACCCTAACTCCCACAAGGAAAGCCACCGCTAGAAAACACAAAAAGTTCCCTACAGGGACTGTATTACCGGACTTCGAACTTTGTTTCAATTACCTGATCCGTTTTAAGTCAGTCGCGCCCTCCGAACCCACCACAGCCTTACAGTCCCGCAGCTGCTGTGAAAGAACAGCCTCCCGCCCTCTGCAGGGCCTTATATGCTTTCTCTCAAGGCTCCGCCTCCTCAACGATTGGTTCCCGTTTTCCCTCCATTTTCACCAGGGCCCAGTCCTGAGGCTCGGGAAATGTAGGCCTGCAGGGCAATGGGCGGCAAGGCCTGAGGGCCGCCCGTGAGGGAAAGGCTGCCCTGAGGCCTGTAGGCCGCTCCACACCTCGGCCTCAGGCCTGGGACCACGAGGGCAGCCAGGAGGGTAAGAGGATGGGGTTGTCCTCTGGACTGAAAACTGGTTGAAGGGCATGAGGCGGGCAGTAGGAATGAAAGGGCAGTTCTCACGAGGGAGAGAGGTGAGCGACAGGATCACAGAAGATGGTATTTAACTTGTTGATCGGTGATTTGGAACTGGGGGTAGGGTTACCAGCTCTGGGCTGGGAAATACCTGGGGATTTGGGGGTGGTGGTGGTGGAGCCTTCTGCAGCTGCCATTTTTCTCCTGGGGAATGGATCTTGTCCCCCGGAGAGCAGTTGTCATTCCCAGGAGTAGGGTTGCCAACTTCCGGGAGGTGGCTGGAGAGCTCCCACTATTGCAACGGACCCCCGGGTGACAGAAATCAGCTCACCTGGAGAAAATGGCGACTGCAGAAGCCTAGAATCAGAGTTGGAAGGGACACCCCAGGATCAACTAGTCCGACCCCCTGCACAAGGCAGGAAATTCACAAAGACTTCCCCCTCCACACCCACAGTGACCGCTGTTCCAGGCCCAGAAGAGGACAAAAAAACCTCCAGGCCAAACTGGCCTGGAGAAAAATAACTTCCTGAACCCAAAGTGGCCGTTGGCATTTCCCTGGGCCTGTAAGAAAGGGCCACGAGAACTAAGCACGGAGGCAACCCTTCCTGCCCTCCCTCTCGTGATCGGCCCCAGTTCACAGAATCCTCATTGCTGTCAGACGGCCATCTAGCCTCTGCTTGAAAACCTCCCAAGAAGGAGAGCCTACCACCTCCCATTCCACTGAGGAACCGCTGTTAACTGTCAGGAAGTTCTTCCTCACGTTTAGCCGGAAAACTCCTGGAGGGTTTTTTTTTGTCATTTTCTGGGCATGGAACAGGGGTCATTGCGGGTGTGGAGGGGGAGGTATTAGTGATTTTCCTGCATTGTGCCGGGGGTTGGACTAGATGACCCTGGAGGTCCCTTCCAACTCTATGATTCTATTGTTCTAAGTTAGGAAAATGGTATTCGTCCCCATCTCATGGTCCCCCAGCAGATTCTATCGATCAAATAAAATCTGCTCAATATGTTGTCGAAGGCTTTCACAGCCGGAGTTCATGAGTTGCTGTAGATTTTCTGGGTTGTGTGGCCGTGGTCTTGGCATTGTAGGACCTGATGTTTCGCCAGTAGCTGTGACTGGCGTCCTCAGAGGTTTAACATATGGATTAACATATGGAATTCACTGCCACAGGAGGTGGTGGCAGCTACAAGCATGGACAGTTTCAAGAGGGAATTAGATAAACATCTGGAGCAGAAGTCCATCAGTGGCTATTAGCCACAGGGTATAGATGGGAACTCTCAGTCTGGGGCAGGTGATGCACTCTATTCTTGATGCTGGAGGGGGCAGCAGTGGGAGGGCTTCTAGTGCCCTGGCCCCACTGCTGGACCTCCTGATGGCACCTGGTATATTTTGGCCGCTGTGTGACAGAGTGTTGGACTAGATGGGCCATTGGCCTGATTCAACATTGGCTTCTCTTATGTTGTTCTTATGAACACAGAAAGATGGACCTCGACACAGAGGTGTTGCATAAGTACAGGTGCACATAGGGTTGCCAGCCTCCAGGTGGGACCTGGAGAGCTCCTGGAATTACAACTGAGTTCCAGACTATGGGGATCAGTTTCCCTGAACTGTATGGCTTTATACCTTACCAAGTTCCCTCCCCTCCATAAACCTTGCCCTCCTCAAGCTCTACCCCCTAAATATCCAGGAATTCCCCAACTCAGAGTTGGCATCCCTAGGTGTATCCCTTCCCCACAGATCTTTGCGGCCTCTTGCCTGTAACATATAATAGCAATAACAATTTTTAAAAGCACTAACATAGCAGCTAAATTGACCCCGCTGTACATTCCTCCTTACCCAGATGTCAGAGTGAAGGAGAAACAGGCCCGTAGCTACAGTGTGACATCTCGGGGCTAGGCCCCCTGACTTGCTGGCAAGGCCCCCTGACTTCCCATTCAGCCCAGGGCATCATGGCCTTCTCCCCTGGATTAAATGGATTAGCCAGTGCCCCCCCCCGAAACGTAATTGCCCCCTGACTTAAAAAATCCTGCAGAGTGCAGGGGGTTGGACTAGATGACCTGCAAGGTCCTTTCCCACTCTAACATTCTATGATTCTATGAATCCTGGCTATGGGCCTGGGAGGAAAGTATGCTTTAAGTACTGGGATATTTGTTCAATGTGGTTCAATTTGCCCAGTTGCAGAAGCGTGATACTGAGTGCAGTCAATAAATCTCCCAAGAAACTTAATTGGGAAAAAAAAAAGTAAACTTACATTTATGCAAGCAGATCTGGTTCTCATTCAGGTTTGCAGCCGAAAAGGAGAGAGAAAGTCCTAACTGAAAGAGGACTTTCCCTCTCGCAAATGGCCAGCTTGACCGGCATCGTGTGTGTGGGAACATAAGGGCATTGGGCTCTACAGGAGAGACCTGCAGAGACCTGTGTCTCTATGGAAGGCCATGTGCAGCGAGGGAGAGGACAAAGGGAGAGAGAGAGGAGCTCCCAGGCTGAGACAAAGAGAGGCATCCCATCCAGGGAGAAAACACCTATATGCCCTTAGTGTGATGTAGCGCCCCCCCAATGTCCAGGCATGCTGAGTTACCCATTCCAACAATAAGCACCTTTTCCTGTGGTGCTTTTTCCACTGGGAAAACAGGGGCCTGCGCTCCAAGGGTGTTTTTGCTGAATGCGAGGGGTTCCACTGCGTCTGGCCTCGAGTGACCTCCTGTCGGCGAAACAGAAGGGAGATTTCTGAAACGTCATCCCAAACTCCCCTCCCCTCCGCGTTTACCCTTCTTGTTTTTCAAGCATTCGTTGTCAGTTTGAATTAGAGTGACAAAAGACACAGGCAGTGGGGGAAGCAAGATAAAGGCCGGGTTTCTGGAGGAGGCTTTCTCAGGGCTTAGGATTGTCAAAGGCACGTTATTTACTGGGTAACTTTATGAGCCATTGGAGCGAGTGCCAGGACTTTCAAGTGTCTCTCGAGAGCGGTTCGGTTTAACAGCCTGCGTGGCTTCCAATCTCAGAGCTGGCCAAGCCGGGGGTCAGAAAGACGCAATAAACGACTCGCACAACTCACGTTAAGCCATCCACGTTCAGGCTGCCTGACAGGATTTGCACTCAGGCCTCTGTTCCATGCCACCGGTTGACCTGGCACCAGAAGGAATTACTTGCTGAAAGGTAGCCGAGTCCAGACACTCTTTTTCTCTGCTGGCACCAATCAGTCAATCAATCAATCAATCAATCAATCAATCAATCAATCGAGAACACAAAACGTTCTATGGAGTCTGAGACGAAATCGTGGTCCGGCCTTTATGTCCAGTGTTACATTCCCAGATGTGGAATTTTTATCGATTGATTGATTGATTTGATTTTTACCCTTCCTTCCCCGCCAAGGCAGGCTTAGAGCAGCTTACACAAAAAAGCAACAGATAAGACAATAAATATCAATATAAAATACACAGCATAATTATTAAAACAATTAACACAGCGATGGCGGTACAGCTGTGGTAAAGTGCATATAAACATACATTCAGCGGCAAGATCCATTATCAGTGAGCTCAGGCTGGGAATAGTATTGGCACAGGGCGTAGAGGAATGCGGCTCCTCACCTAAACGTCTGGCGGAAGAGCTCCGTTTTCACGAACCTGCAGAACTGTTGAAAGGTCCCGCAGGGCCCTGATCTCTTCCGGAAGCTCTTTCCGCCAAGTTGGAGATGTCACAGAGAAGGCCGTGGTCCTGGTCGATACCAGCCTGGGCGTCCTTAGGGCCAGTAAGGGCCAGCCGATTTTGCGACCCTGAACGTGGTGCTCTTTGGGCACAAGAAATCGGTCACGTTTTGTCTTCTCTTTTCTGTGTCCTCTTCACAGCAACCCTGTGAAGCAGGCCAGGCTGAGAGAGGGTGCCTGGCTCAAGGATAGGCCGCTGAGTGAGCTTCATGACGGAGTGGGCATTTGAACCTGGATCTTCAAAGGTGTGGCCAAAGAATTACCCTCCAGGGCTATTAAACAGGGCTGCCGGCTCCAGGTTGGGAAATTCTTGGAGATTTCAGGTGTCGAGCCTAGGGAGGGGAGGGTTTGGGGAGGGGAGGGGAGGGGCTTCAGCAGGGTGTTTATGGCAGAAAGTCCACCCCCCAAAGCAGCCATTTCTTCCCACAGAACTAGGGTTTCCAACCTCCAGGTGGCACCTGAAGATCTCCCGCTGTTATAGTTGATCTCCAGGTGACCAAGATCAGTTCCTCTGGAGAAAATGGCTGCTTTGGAGGATGGACTCTATGGCATTAGAAGAGAAGAAGAGAAGAGATTGGATTTATACCCCATCCTTCACTACCCGAAGGAGTCTCAGAGCGGTTTACAACCTCCTTTCCCTTCCCCTCCCCACAACAGACACCCTGTGAGGTAGGTGGGGCTGAGAGAGCTCTTCTGAGGACCACTCGTGAGAGAACAGATCCGAGAGAGCTTGTGGCTGACCCAAGGTCACACCAGCAGCTGCAAGTGGAGGAGTGGGGAATAAAACCCGTTTCTCCCAGATTAGAGTCCGTGCACTTCACCACTACACCAAACTGGCTCTCGTTATGTCCTGCTGAGGTGTCTCCCTTCTCAAACCCTGCCCTCCCCAGACTTTCCCCCGCAAATTTCCAGGTATTTCCCAAACCAGAGCTGGCAACCCTAAGGAGAACTGATCTCTGTAGTCTGGATATACAGTTGTAATTCTGGGAGAACTCTAGGCACGATAAGAACATAAGAACATAAGAGAAGTCAATGTTGGATCAGGCCAATGGCCTCTCCAGTCCAACACTCTGTGTCACACAGTGGCCAAAAAGACCAGGTGCCATCAGGAGGTCCACCAGTGGGACCAGGACACTAGAAGCCCTTCCACTGTTGACGCCCCCCAAGCACCAAGAAACACAGCATCGCTGGCCCCAGAGTCCCTATCTATACCTTGTGGCTCATAGCCACTGATGGACCTCTGCTCCATACGTTTATCTAATTCACTTTTGAAGCCGTCCATGCTTGTAGCCGCCACCAACTCCTGTGGCAGTGAATTCCATGGGTTAATCACTTACCACATGATTCACTTTTTTACACTTTCCAGCCTCCAGCAGCAATGAACTTAAACTGAAGGTCAACCTTTTTGGGGAAGGAAAGAGTGTTCAGTTTCATGAGCCCCCTATGTCCTTTAGTTTTGGTGTAGTGGTTAAGTGCGTGGACTCTAATCTGGGAGAACCGGGTTTGATCGCCCACTCCTCCACTAGTAGCTGCTGGATGACCTTGGGCAAGCCATGGTTCTGACAAGAGCTGTCCTTGAAAGGGCAGTTCTTGAAAGAGCTCTCTCAGCCCCACCTACCTCACCTACCTCACAGGTAGGTGTCTGTTGTGGGAAGGGGAAGGGAAAGGAGTTTGTAAGCCGCTCTGAGACTCCGAGTGAAGGGCAGGGTATAAATCCAATCTCCTCCTCCTCTTCTTTAAAAACCTGTCTTTCCGCCCTTTTAAAATAGAATCATAGAATCATAGAGTTGGACAATGCAGGAAATTCACAAATACCTTCCCCCTTCACACCCCCAGTGACCACTTTTCATGCCCAGAAGATGACAAAAAACTTCCAGGATCTCCAGCCAAACCGGCCGGGAGAAAAATGGCTTCCTGACCCCAAAGTGATGATCAGCATTTCTCTGGGCATGGAAGAAAGGGCCACAAAAACTGAGCATTGAGGCCACCCTTCCTGCCCTCCCTCCTCGTGATCTGCCTCAATTCACAGAATCTGCATTGCTGTCAGATGGCCCTCTAGCCTCTGTCTGAAAACCTCCCAAGAAGGAGAGCCCCCTCACCTCCCGAGGAATCCTGTTCCACTGAGGAACTGCTCTAACAGTCAGGAAGTTCTTCCTCATGTTTAGCCGAAAACTGTTCTGATTTAATTTCAACCCGTTGGTTCTGGTCCGACCTGCTGGGGCAACAGAAAACAGCTCCCCGCCATCCTCTATGTGACAGCCCTTCAAGTACTTGAAGATGGTTATTGTTGTGTATTAATACGAACTAAAATGGCCACGCCAGCGCTAGTGAGACTATGCGGTCTAGCGCGCCTTTGGGTGTTAAAACAATAGCCACTGCAGATCCTAAGGCGGACCAATAGGGTCGCTCAGATCCTAGAGTTGACCTACGGGGAACTCTTATACTATAAATAGCCAATCACGGGGAGTGGGGTATGTGTTAGGTGTTGTAGTGCTGCACGGATAAAAGCCGGCTTTGGGACCAGCTAGTTTGTCTTGAGTTATGGGTTGAAAATAAACCATGAGCTGAAATTACGCGTCTGGACCCAGTACTTTACAGTTATCCTAACACCTCTCAGTCGTCCCATCTCCAGGCTAATAACCATGTGAGGAGCTGAGTTTTGGTTTACAAAAACCAAGTGGGGACTGAAGGGTTAAGTGCCCTCTTGCCCTCCGCATGTGGCTCTACATCTGGATATAAAGTACCTTTGACGAATGGATGGGTAACCACGATCTTCAACCTATCTGCCTGTGCCATAAGAAAACTTGGAAATTTGTAGACCCCTTATATAGATAGCCAACCTAGGAGTTTGAAAGCAAGAAATTGCAAGTAGATAAATAGGTACCACTTCAGTGGGAAGGTAACAGCGTTCCGTGCACCTTGGTGTTTAGTCATGCCGGCCACATGACCACGGAAATGTTTTCGGACAGCTCTAGCTCTTCGGCTTTGAAACGGAGATGAGCACCGCAACCCTGGAGTCGGATTCGACTGACTTTCGAGCAAGGGAACCTTTACCTATATAGATAGGGGGTCTACAAATTTCCAAGTTTTCTTATGGCACAGGCAGATATGTTGAAGATCGTGGTCATCCATCCATTAGACCCCTTATATAGATAGAGGAGCTGCGGTGGCTCAAGTGGTTAAGACACTGAACTGCCGGCTGTGGAAGGTCAGTAGTTCAGTAGTTGGAGTCCCGAGAGTGCCGCATGACAGAGTGAGCTCCCGTCTCTAGTTCCAGCTCCTGCCAACCCTAGCTGTTCGGAAGCAAGAAACTGCAAGTAGATAAATAGGTACCACTTTGGTGGGAAGGGAACAGCGTTCTGTGCGCCTTGGTGTTTAGTCATGCCAGCCACATGACCACGGAAACGTCTTCGGACAGGGCTGGCGCTTCGGCTTGGAAACGGAGATGAGCACCGCAACCCTAGAGTCGGATTCGACTGGCTTTCGAGCAAGGGAACCTTTACCTTTGCTTTATATAGGCCCCGTTCACAGGGAGCATTTGCCCCGCTGAAGGCACGGTAGCCCTGCGGACTTTCCGTGCACGATCACACCGGCACATCTGGGAGGCGTAGCACTCCCGTGGCCAATCCGCGGCTTCCCGTGGAAAATGCAAAGTAAAAAACTACTAGGGTCAAAGCACTGGTTTCTGGAAACTCCAGGGCAAAGGCTGGTGTCTGATTGCGGGAGCGCCAGTATCCCACGGCTTCCGATGCCCGCCCGTGTCCCAGGGTTTCCGGATGTTGTAAGTTTCCATGGGATGCACACCAATGCCGAATGGTGCATGTGCACATGCAAGACACCAACAGCAGCCTCCCCCATGGCGCATGCACACTTCGCAACCGCGTGGCTTGCGTGGTCTGCTGTGCCGCTTTTTTTGCCGCGCTGCAGCAGCGCGGTGTGATCGCCACTCAGAGCTGGAGCGTGGCAACCCGGTGGCCCGTGTGATTGGGCTACCGCGCCTTATTTTGCTCCGGGGCGAACTGCCACACCTCCCCCCTGTGTTTTCTGGCCCGTATGACCGGGGCCATAGATAGAAAGCTGATTGAAAAGGAGAGAATGCGGGAGAATTAAATGTGTAGCTTTCACAGTGGAGGCCCAAAGTATTTGTACTGGGAGCATGGGTAGTCGCCTGTAAATAGTCTGGTGGGGGAGGTAGAAGAATGACGTAGCAAACTTTGCGGGTGATGACCAATTAAAGCCGCCAAGCGGACTGCAAAGCCCTTTCCTCCAAACCAGACAGTTCCAGCAAATAAATTCCGTCTCTTCCTGAATCAAAGTGCTCTCATCTCCTAGAAATTTAAATGGTACTGATGTCAGTTTTTCTCCCCAGGTTTCATCTGTAAGTCAGCAACCACAAGTTTCTGCCACAGCTTACGTAGGAACATAGAACCGCCAGGAAGTTCTTCGTAATGTTTCGTCCAAGAACTTATATGAACCACAGTGTTTGAGTCCTGCATCCCTAGAAACAGGTAAAGTAAGGGTGAGGTCAGACGTGCCAGATAATGCGGGGGGGGAGGAACGAGGCTTTTTGCGCCGTATCAATTTGATCCACCACAGCGTGATCAGCAGTGTTCCCTCTAAGCTGAGTTAGTGCGAGCTAGCTCACCGTTTTTTAGCCTCCAGCTGACAGATTTTTGTCTTAAGCTCAGGAAGGAGGGCTCCAGAGCAAACTAATTCAAGTTCAATGCCAGTAGCTCACAAAGTAGAATTTTTGCTCATAAGACCCCACAGCTTCGAGGGAACATTGGTGATCAGATGCAGCGGTGGGCGAATCGGGTTTTTTCCTCTGCCACATGTTTCCAGACGATGCGCTCCAATGAGGGATCAGTGGTTAAACAATCTTCAAAGGTTAAACAATCTTCAAAGCAGTTAATTTGTTTTAAACGACCTGCAAGGTGATTTAAGCCCGTTAGTATTAGGATATTTGGTTAATATAAGAGAGTATTGCCCAGTCATAGAAGGGTAATACTGAGTGCAGTAAATAAAACTCCCAAGAACTATATTGCGAAAAAGGTAAACTGAGTGCCGCGGGACAGAGTGAGCTCCCGTCTCTGGCCCCAGCTCCTGCCAACCTAGCAGTTCAAAAGCAAGAAATTGCAGGTAGATAAATAGGTATCAGGAGCTGCGGTGGCTCGAGTGGTTAAGATGCTGAACTGCAGGCTGTGGAAGGTCAGTAGTTCAGCAGTTCAAGACCCGTGAGTGCAGCATGATGGGGTGAGCTCCCGTCTCTGGTTCCAGTTCCTGCCAACCTAGCAGTTCGAAAGCAAGAAATTGCAAGTAGATAAATAGGTACCACTTCAGTGGGAAGGTAACAGCGTTCCGTGCGCCTCGGTGTTTAGTTATGCCGGCCACATGACCACGAAAATGTCTTTGGACAGCGCTGGCTCTTTGGCTTCGAAACGGAGATGAGCACCGCAACCCTAGAGTTGGATTCGACTGGCTTTCAAGCAAGGGAACCTTTACCTTTTACCTAAATAGGTACCGCTTCGGTGGGAAGGGAACAGTGTTCCGTGTGCCTCGGCGTCTAGTCATGCCAGCCACATGACCACGGAAACGTCTTCGGACAGCGCCGGCTCTTCAGCTTGGAAACGGAGATGAGCACTGCATTGCTAGAGTCAGATTCGACTGGCTTTCGAGCAAGGGAAACCTTTACCTTGATGTTATGCTTATTCAAGTGGATCCAGTTCACATTCAGGTTGCGGAAGTCAAAAGAAGAGACAGAAGCTTAATCTAAAAGTACTTTCCCTACCACAAATGGCCAGCTAATCTGGCATCATGTGTGTGTGGGTATGAGGGCATTGTCTCTCCAGGAAAGACCTGCAGAGACATGTGTCTCCATGGAAGGCCATGTGCAGAGAGGGAGAGGACAAAGGGAGAGAGAGGAGCTCCCAGGTCGAGACAAAGAGAGGCATCCCATCCAAGGAGATAACCCTGACGTAGCCCCCCACTCCCCCATGTCCTGGCATGCCGAGTCACTCACTTAGTTAGGTGAACCTGTGACCCCGTGTAGTCTAGCAAGGATGCTGAAAATTCTCTATTACAGTTCCCTCCATAAAACTACACCTCCTGACGTTCTCTGAGAAGAAGAAGGGGACCGCAGTAGGGGGAGGGGCTGTGGCTCAGTGGTAGAGCCAGTTTGGTGTAGTGGTTAAGTGTGCAGACACTAATCCGGGGGAACCGGGTTTGATTCCCCGCCACTTGCACCTGCTGATGTGCCCTTGGGTCAGTCACAAGCTCTGGCACAGCTGTCCTTGAAAAAGAGTAGTTTCTGACAGAGCTCTTTCAGTCCTGCCTACATCACAAGGTACCTGTTAGGGAGAAGGGAAGGGAAGGGAGTTTGTAAGCCGCTCTGAGACTCCTTCGGGTAGTGAAGTGCAGGGTATAAATCCAATCTCTTCTTCCTCTTCTTCTACCTCACAGGGTGCCTGTTGTGGGGAGGGGAAGGGAAAGGAGCCTGTAAGCCGCGCTGAGACTCCCTTGGGTAGTGAAGGGCGGGGTATAAATCCAATCTCTTCCTCTTCTTCTACCTCACAGGGTGTCTGTTGTGGGGAGGGGAAGGGAAGGGGAAGGAGATTGTGAGCCACTCTGAGACTCCTTTGGGTAGTGAAGGGCAGGGTGTAAATCCAATCTCCTCCTCCTCTTCTTCTTCTTCTTCTTCTTCTTCTTCTTCTTCTTCTTCTTCTTCTTCTTCTTCTACTTCTTCTTCTTCTTCTTCTTCTTCTTCTTCTGCATCTGCCAGGTTCGATCCCTACAATCTCCAGTTGGTGTCGCGAAAGACCTCGACCTTAGACCCTGGAGAGCCGCTGCCAGTCTGTGCAGGCGATACTGACTTTGATGGATCAATGATCCGATTCAATACAAAGCAGCTTCATGGGTTTTGTGTGGGATGCATGCCCATTAGACAAGTCCAGTCCAGTCATGCAGGCATGCCCGCCGTTCTCTCTCTTTCTTCTCATCGGTTTAGTTCCTGCTGTCTTCTCTCTGTACTCCCCCTTTCTCCCTATCTCTACCTTCCCAAAGCAACGAAAACGGACCCCCCGTACAAAGAGTTAATTTTTTTTTTGCCACGGCTAAAGGAAAGCATTTGTGGGAGCATTTCTCTCCCCCACCCAAGAAGTAACAATGGCTGGGGGAATATTTCTGTTCTAATGCCGACGCAAAATAAATTGAAAAATTACCCATAAACGGTAGGTTTTCATCATCCGGCTCTCCCTGTTCTTTCCATAAACAAACCCGCTGGAATAAAAACCCTCAATTGTCTTAATCTTCTAATTCTAATTCAGGGGTTACCAAATTACTTTGCCAAGGCCCCTCTCAAAGAACGGGACCCCCCTGCGGGGTTCCCTTTTCTTCGCTACCCACCAGCCCACCCACTCAGGTTCAGCTCAGGTCCTTTGCACGAAAATTCGGGGCACTCCTTCGGTTTGCGGTGTCGGGGGACGAACACGCTTCCAGTATTCCACCGGGGGGAACTGGCCAAAACGACACTCCGAGGGTCCCATCTTTCAATTGGTAAGCTTCATACGGATCAACGAAGTGTTTCAGAATCCGGGTGTGCCTTCACTGTAGTGAGGTTAACTGGTGCAGTTAGTCCAGTCACCGTTAGTTAGCAGAGTGCTTAAATAAAGCAACAAATGCAGGAGCATGACTTTACTGAGTTATTCACCTTAACAAAGTTACACAGAGCCACACTGCAAGTTTAGAAGAGACATGCTTCTCCTTTCATTTGAGAAGTAGACTTTGGGTAGGAAAGAGTAGGGACATGATAGGGTACTAACTTACTAGCTAGCGGATGGAAGCAGAGGGCAAGAGGCCCATCTGCCTCATGTTGCCAAGAGAGGACCGCATGATGTCTCTCTCTTGGTGCATGCAGGGAGAGAGCTCGTCTTCAAGAGAGTGAGAGAGAAGAAGGAAGAGGAAACGGTCTCTGAGAACACAGTCTGCATTTCAAAGGGGACAGCGGCAGACGAGTAAAGACAGAAAGAAAGGTCAGTATGCCTATCTAGCCATCTAGCTTCTCTTGCCGCTCAGTTTGGAGGTCTGAGGCAAGGGACATCGTGCCTGGAACTTCCAACACACTGCAGATTGAAATCACCTTCAAACCTATCGAGGTTCTCAGCCGAGGAATCTTGGAAACTAGATCTGCGAACGGCCAGGGTTGGAATTTCTACTCAGAAGGCTATGTCTAGAAAACTCTGTTTCCTATCCAGTAGCACCTTAGGGATCAACAAGATTTTGGAGGTATAAGCTTTCGAGAGATAGGATATCTGACGAAGGGAGCTTTGACTCATACCCTGAAAGTCTTGTCTGTCTCTAAGTTGCCACTGGACTTGAATCTTATTTATTTTATTTATTATGAGATTTATACCCCGCCCTCCCCGCAGAGCACCAGCACGGCTCCCCTCTGAAACGGTAATTCCTATGTGATCGTTTCCCGAGGTAGTTTAATTTGAATTTGAACCGTAACGTTTTGTCACACTGGGCAGATCCCCGGACGTTTTCACTGTTCTTCCACTTTTGCTCTGTAGGATCAGGTCTGTATGATTCCTGTCACGGAAACGGTCCACATAATAACTGGGAATTCAGTGAGAAGGTAGCAGGGGCTCAAAGCGTACGGGGTTCACGGAGGGAAGAGATTTTGGGAATGCCACCAGAGAACTCAAACCTAGGCCAGCCACCCTTCTGAAATCAGTCGAAATTGGTTTTGAAATTGGGGCTGAGAAGAGTTTGCTCCTTCCGTCATCGTGGCTCATCATGCAAGCGGCGGAAACAAATATTATTTATATTTCTTTATTCTCCGTTAAAGTATCAATACCGAGTGGCGTGGAACTAATAAAACCAACAAGAGTCCTTTTTTTAGTGGCAGCAGTTGTAATTGAATGTGACAGTACTGGGTTAGGGAACTCAGAAAGTTCTAGAAGAAGGTGTCAGGCTCTGTAGTCAGGTCACACAACACAGGCCATTGGCCTGATCCAACTTTGGCTTCCCTTATGTTCTTATACCCGAGGCAAGTGATACTCTGTATTCTTGGTGTTTGGGGGGATCAACAGTGGGAGGGCTTCTAGTGTCCTGGCCCCACTGCTGGACCTCCTGATGGCTCCTGGTATTTTTGGCCACTGTGTGACAGAGTGTTGGATTGGATGGGCCATTGGCGGGATCCAAGATTGGCTTCTTTTATGTTCTTATAGGAACTCTCAGTCTGGGGCAAGTGATGCTCTATATTCTTGGTGTTTGGGGGGATCAACAGTGGGAGGGCTTCTAGTGTCCTGGCCCCACTGCTGGACCTCCTGATGGCTCCTGGTATTTTTGGCCACTGTGTGACAGAGTGTTGGACTGGATGGGCCATTGGCGGGATCCAACATTGGCTTCTCTTACGTTCTTATAGGAACTCTCAGTCTGGGGCAAGTGATGCTCTGTATTCTTGGTGTTTGGGGGGGATCAACAGTGGGAGGGCTTCTAGTGTCCTGGCCCCACTGCTGGACCTCCTGATGGCACCTGATAAGTTTAGCCACAGCTTCTCTTATGTTCTTAACTTTGTACTGTTTGGTTGTGTCCTGGGCACACCGTCTCCCTATAAATTCTTTCCTCAATGAGAGCAGGCTCAGTGGTTGAATATCTGCTTTGCATGAAGAAGACTCTATGATAAATCCTTGAAAGGTTCAGTTAAAAGGATCAGGTAGTAGGTGATGGGAAAGACCTTGGAGAGCCGCTGCCAGTCAAAGTACATGAGACTGATGGTCAATGTTCCCTCTAAGCTGTGGCGTCTTGTGAGCAAAAATTCTACTTTGCGAGCTACTGGCATTAAAGCGAGTGACTTGGCTACTGCATAAATCAGTTTGCTCTGGAGCCATCCTTCCTGAGCTAAGATAAACGTGTGAGCCAGAGGCTAAAAAACTGTGAGCTAGCTCACATTATCTCAGCTTAGAGGGAACACTGTTGGTGGTGGTCTGGCTTGGAATAAGGTGGTTTCATGAGTACTTCAGCATGACTTCCTGCAGGAATGGATGAGATTTGTAGTTTTTGCAGCCTTCAGAAGAACTGAATTGGAAGTACAAGCAAGCTGCACTTCCTGCCAACTTCAGCAATCTAAGAACTTCTGAGCATGTGCAAATAGTGTCTACCAGACTGGCCACCTAGCGTAATGCTGAGGCATTGTTGTTTATTGAAAGATCCTCTGTGTTGCATGCAGAAGGTCTCAGGTTCAATTCCCAGCATCTCCAATTAAAAGGACCAGGCAGTAGGTGACGTGAAAGACTGTTGTAGCCTAGCTGGTCTCACAGGCTCCAAGTCCAGGTCATCCAGGCAGGAGCAGGTCAAAGGAACGTTCACAATCCGAGGTCAGTTCTTACAGCCAGAGAGAGTCCAAAAGCAGTGACCAGCCAGTCCAAGAGTCACAGGAGTGAAGCAGAGCCAGGAAGCTGTGGTCGCAGGATTCACCGTGCGGTGACATGTCGCTTCCACAATTTGGCAACAGCTCACACCCAGCTTTATGTAGCTTTTCCCTAATTAGTCTTATCTGCAGCTGGCAAGTTAGCAGGGCTCCTATAATGACTCGTCTTGTAGCTGTCGACGGGCCATTAATCTTTTACTCTGTCGGCGTTCTTGCACTTGCCTTCTGATCTTAGCCCTTCTTCTTTCTATGGGGGGGGGGATCTGGGGAAGTCATGGGTGCCTCTGGAGGTGCCTGTTCCCTGACTTCAGCTGGCTCAGTATTATCTAACTGGAATTCCTGAATGTTCGCTACTCTGAAGTCATTTTTCGCCACACTGGACTCAGGCTCGACTTCTGAGGAGTCCTTACTCACACCGGGCTCCAGTTGCCAGTCAGACTGGTCAGGCTGCAGATCAGTCAGTCAGCCTTTATTGGCATAAAACAATACCTTAAAAGAGGATCACTGTAAGAAAACATGCATATAAAACCATACATATAAAACCAAGTATTTCCCAAACTACATAGTATTGCATAATGTTGCATAAAGCAATTTGTTGGAAAGTGTTGCTCATTTTGATCGTTTTTCCTGACGTAGCTTTATAGCTGATTGTAAAAACATGGCTACCTTCACTGATGTCTCAGTAGCAGAGTCATTTAGAAGACGGTGCACTTTAAAAGCATCGGGAAGGTCCGTCATGTTGGCTAAAATAGGGTTTAAATATCTAAAAGGTATATCTACAGTGCAAACAGATCTGTGAAACTGTCTCAGTGCATCCGGAGTTACAATGGCAAAGTCTAGACGTATATGCTATATTATTATATCTCCCATGCAAGATTGGTAGTGCATTGAATCTTGCTAGTGAAAAGGCACTGCGCTGTTGCGGTGCTTGTATATCAGATAGGTATGGGGCCATTCGGCCTACTGTGAGGGGAATCTCAAAGTTCAGACGGGGGCAAGATTTGTTGGCTAAGTTGTATAGCCTTTGTGTTTCAGTGTCAAGGATTCTACCTTTAATCATCAGAAAAGCGCCCATAAAAGGGAGCATAAGCAGTGAGTCCAATGGGATGGCCCATGGCAGTTATTTTGTTCTCAATGTGTGGTAGCCAGTTAGACATATTTGACTCTGTGAGCATTTGTTGTATAAGGCTCCCTTGGTCTACACTGTAAAGTAAATGCAAGGCTGCAAGCCAGACTGGCCCTCACCCAGGCTGGGCCCAGGCAGCAAATCAGAGTCTGGTTACTCCTCAGGCTGAGGCTGGTCCACGTCAAAGAACCTCGGCTTGAGACCTGGGAGAGCTGCAGCCATCTACATGGACAATATTGGTCTTGGAGGACCGATCGTCTGATTCAGTATAAGGCAGCTTCATGTGTGATTGGGCAGATATAAGATCAGCATATATTGGCCAAATATGGTTAAGAACACAAGAGACAAGCCCATGTTGGATCAGGCCAATGGCCCATCCAGTCCAACACTCTGTCACACAGCGGCTAAAATATACCAGGTGCCATCAGGAGGTCCACCAGTGGGGCCAGGACACTAGAAGCCCTCCCACTGTTGACCCCCCCCAAGCACAAAGAATACAGAGCATCACTTGCCCCAGCCTGAGAGTGCCTATCTATACCTTGTGGCTAATAGCCACTGATGGACCTCTGCTTCATACATTTATCCAATTCCCTCTTATAAGAACATAAGAGAAGCCCATGTTGGATCAGGCCAATGGCCCATCTAGTCCAACACTCTGTCACACAGTGGCCAAAGATACCAGGTGCCGTTAGGAGGTCCAGCAGTGGGGCCAGGACACCAGAAGCCCTCCCACTGTTGACCCCCCAAGCACCAAGAATACAGAGCATCACTTTCCCCAGACCGAGAGTTTCTCTCTATACCTTGTGGCAAATAAGTGGTATCCAGTATTGGAAAAACTTTCAAAGAATGTAAAAGGTAAAGGTTCCCTTGCTCAAAAGCCAGTCGAATCCGACTCTAGGGTTGCGGTGCTCATCTCCGTTTCAAAGCCGAAGAGCCAGCGCTGTCTGAAGACGTTTCCGTGGTCATGTGGCCGGCATGACTAAACACCAAGGCGCACGGAACGCTGTTACGTTCCCACCGAAGTGGTACCTATTTATCTACTTGCAGTTTCTTGCTTTCGAACTGCTAGGTTGGCAGGAGCTGGAACTAGAGACAGGAGCTCACCCTGTCATGCGGCACCCGGGTCTCGAACTGCTGAACTACTGACCTTCCACAGCCTGCAGTTCAGCATCTTAACCACTTGAGCCACCGCAGCTCCTTTAAAGAATGTAGACTCCCTATATTCCTTTAGCAATCATCGTTATTTCAAATTGATTTTGTTAATGTAATGATTTAAGTTTTGTATAAGTATAGTATTGAAGTCTGCCTTGTAGTATAGATAGTTCAACTCTGTTGTTGATGTCTTTGTTGATATTCTGTTACTGGTCCATGTTTTGTCACCGACTGATGTTATTGTTGAATATTTTTCTTAATAAATTATTTTTTGGAAAAGTTTGGTTCTGCCCACTTTACATTTTGAACCCGGCCATCCTGTGATCGCACGGGGTGCTCATCTCCAGTGGAGAACAGGCTCTGGGAGCAGAGGAGAAGAAGAAGAAGAGATTGGATTTATACCCTGCCCTTCACTACCCAAAGGAGTCTCAGAGTGGCTTACAAACTCCTTTCCCTTCCCCTCCCCACAACAGACACCCTGTGAGGTAGAAGAAGAAGAGGAAGAAGAAGAAGAAGAGGAAGAAGAAGAGGAAGAGGAAGAGGAAGAGGAGATTGGATTTATACCCTGCCCTTCACTATCCAAAGGAGTCTCAGAGCGGCTTACAAACTCCTTCCCCTTCCCCTCCCCACAACAGACACCCTGTGAGGAAGAACAAGAAGAAGAAGAAGAAGAGATTGGATTTATACCCCGCCCTTCACTACCCCAAGGAGTCTCAGAGCAGTTTACAAACTCCTTTCCCTCCCCCTCCCCACAACAGACACCCTGTGAGGTAGGCGGGGCTGAGAGAGCTCTGACAGAAAATGCTCTTTTTCAGGAACAGCTCTTGCCAGAACTATGGCTTGCCCAAGGTCATCCAGCCAGGTGCAAGTGGAGGAGTGGGGAATCAAACCCAGTTCTCCCAGATTAGAGTCCGCGCACTTAACCACTACACCAAACTGGAAAGGAAAGGTTCAGTCGATGAGCACATGGTTTATGATCACTGAAGTGTCACTTGGCGTTGGAAGGATAACAGGAAGTGGACCTTGGAGGATGAGAAAAGCCAAATCGTGCTTCAAAGGGACGCCTAGAAACAGCCTGGTAGCCGCAGAGTGACCAAGCGTGTGTGGACCTGCTGAATCCAATTTGCTAGCTCCGAAAGGAGCATGAGCCAGATGGGAAGAAGTCTGTGCGCTGATGACTAAGCACGCGTCTCCCGCGCAAGGCATTGGTGCGGCCTGTTCTTCAACTCTATCTTGTCTTTGACACATTGGACATTTACGGGCAAACATTGTCATCATCGTGCATTAGTAAATGTGCACCGAGATCCCAATGAAGTGATGAGTGTTGGCCATTAGACCTGTCATTTCCTTGTTCGCTCCCGATATTGTACGCCCGTCAGCAAAGGGAAAGTACAGCATGTCCCCCAGGCCTGAGTGGATGTTCCGCACATCCCTATAAATTCTGTTTGGCCATATGCAAACAAATCTGTGTCAATTAGCCATGGCCCTCCTGCCTGTGGTATGACGCCGGGTGCCAAACAAGCTCTCCTTAAAGATGTGGGTTAAGTTTCCAGCTGGTACTGTCGCGCGGACGTGTGCCACAAAGAGAGGGGAAAGAGGTCGCCTCTTTGGGAGCCAACTTCTGCTCTTGGAAGCGTGCAAAGTCTTCCGGGTTACACATATAGACGCTTAGAAACTGTGCAGCGGGTCTTGAGTCACATGGCATTAATGGTGATTTTCCTGCCTCCCCGAAAAGTGGTTTGACTCGGTACAAGGCAGCTCCATGTATGCAAATGAAAACAGTTGTACAGGGGTGGGGCCGGGTGGAGCTTTTGCCCAGCATGGCTTCTGATTGGCCGTCGGAGATTTTATTGGTGGTGCAATTTTTTTTTAACAATTGCTTTGGCAGTGGCTGCCACCACAGCATGAGGGTGTTTATTATGACTGGGGGTATGCTATAGCAGCCATTTTGTGGCTGGCTCTGCCTCCTGCGGCAGCCATTTTGTGGCTGGCTCCGCCTCCTGCAGCAGCCATTTTATGGCTGGCTCTGCCTCCTGCAGCAGCCATTTTGTGGCTGCGCCTACCATTTATTTCTTTTTTATTTATTTATTTTTGTATTTATACCCCGCCCTCCCCACGAATGGGCTCAGGGCGGCTTACAAGAGGGCAAAATATGCCCATACATAAAACAAGGTAAAAACAGTAAAAACCAAAAATCAAATATTACAAATAAAGTGCTCAGATTTAAACAAGATGGTCATCCAATTGAGGTATACGGTTTTTCATGGAGGTAGGGAATGTCCAGTAGATGTTAAACTGTCCAGTCCAGCAATACACGCCCAGCGCTGTATTGTGGCCAGATCTTCCGTAGGGCTGTCTCATTATTCCATTTGTTGCCAACACCGTTGGTAGTGGTGGTAGTGGTAGTAATAGTGGCAGCCCCTACATAAAAGCCAGTTTGGTGTAGTGGTTAAGTGCGCGGACTCTTATCTGAGAGAACCGGGTTTGATTCCCCACTCCTCCACTTGCACCTGCTGATGTGACCTTGGGTCAGTCACAAGCTCTGGCACAGCTGTTCTCTCAAGGACAGTTTCTGTCAGAAGTTCTCTCAGCCCCACCTACCTCACAGGGTGTCTGTTGTGGGGAGGGGAAGGGAAAGGAGTTTGTAGGCCGCTCTGAGACTCCTTTGGGTAGTGAAGGGCGGGGTATAAATCCAAACTCTTCTTCTAAAAGCCTGGTGGAAGAGCTCCGTCTTGCAGGCCCTGCGGAACTATACTAGGTTCTGCAGGGCCCTGATCTCTTCTGGGAGCTCCTTCCACCAGGTAGGAGTCGCCACTGAGAAGGACCTGGCCCTCATCACAGCAAGCCTTGCCTCCCTGGGGCCTGGGATCACCAAGTGATCTTGTGTCCCCAATCGAAGTGCTCTTAGGGGTCTATGTGGGGAAAGGCGGTCCCTCAGGTATGTCAGACCCTGGCCGTATAGGGCTTTAAGGGTAAGCACCAGCACTTTGAAACGGATCTGGTATGCTATTGGCAGCCAGTGCTGCGTCAGAATTCCAAAGGTGTCTGTGGGCTCAAAAAAACTGGGGAACCTAATGTGGTGAATGGGGTGATATCACTGAAGGGGGGCGTAAAGGAGATCAACTCAAGGAGCATTGCCCTCACTCTGAATGGGCTCCGCTTCAGAGCACTCACTCCCCTCAAAATTGCCGAAGAGGAGGGAAGCCTTCAAGGCTGCCAAAAATGTTCACAGAACAAGGTTGCCAAGTGTCCCCTTGGCAAGTGGCAGAGGATGGGGCACACTTACCAGAGGGAGGCCTAGGCTACCGTCACTGAGGTGACTTCTGGTGTACACTGGGCATGACATCACTGTGTCGCCAGCGACACGGGGCACTCTGCTGTTTGGGCAACAACTCTATGGTAGAAGCCATAGAGAACTCGTGGGCACTCCATGAAATTGCTGAGCAGTCGGGTTAGAACAGATAAAAGGAAGTACTTCTTCACCCAAAGAGTGATTAATACACCCACCTTTTGCTTCTTATTCTGTTTACCTTGTTTGTTGTCAAAACCCCAGGGGGGGTTTTATAGCAGGAACTCCTTTGCATGTTAGGCCACACACCCCTCATGTAGCCAATCCTAATAAGTTTCTGCTGTTGGGTGTGGCCTGTTATGCTAATGAGTTCCTGCTGGGCATGGCCAACTCGGGAGCCAGCCAGAACTCCGTTCCTGTGCGTTCCTGCCCCAAAATAGCCCTGCTCAGTATTTTACACTTCTTCTTCTTCTTCTTCTTCTTCTTCTCCTCCTCCTCCTCCTCCTCCTCCTCCTCCTCCTCCTCCTCCTCCTTCTCCTTCTCCTTCTCCTTCTCCTTCTCCTTCTGGGTGGGTGCAGAGTCTAGCCATTAAACCAAATTTTATTTCTTTTTTCAAAGCTCCTTCAGATGGATGGGAGTAGCCGTTAGGAGGGGAGACAAAAATCCAGGACCCTGACCTAACTAGCTCAGTCGCATCAGATCTCAGAAGCTACGTGTGGGTCAGCCCTGGTAATGGCCGCCACCAAGGAAGTCCAGGGTGGCTACGCAGAGGCAGGCAATAGGCAAACCACCTCTGCCTGTCTACCTTGACCCAGATAGTCCAGGCTAGCCTAATCCCATCAGCTCTTGGGAATTAAGCAGGGTCAGCCCAGGTGAGCACTGGGACAGGAGACCACCAAGGAAGTCCCGGATTGCTAGGCGGAGGCAAGCAAAACCGCCTCCGAGCATCCCTTGCCTTGAAAATAACGAAGGGGTTGCCAGTCGGCTGCAACGATGGCTCAGGGGTGACATGATTGAGGTTTATAAGATGATGCATGGGCTAGAGCAGGTTGAGAAAGAGGTCCTTTTCTCCCTTTCTCACAATACAAGAACTCGTGGGCACTCCATGAAATTGCTGAGCAGTTGGGTTAGAACAGATAAAAGGAAGTCCTTCTTCACCCAAAGAGTGATGAACACATGGAATTCCCTGCCACAGGAGGTGGTGGCAGCTACAAGCATGGACAGTTTCAAGAGGGAATTAGATAAACATATGGAGCAGAAGTCCATCAGTGGCTATTAGCCACAAGGTATAGATGGGAACTCTCAGTCTGGGGCAGGTGCTGCCCTCTATTCTTGGTGCTGGGGGGGGGCAGCAGTGGGAGGGCTTCTAGTGTCCTGGCCCCACTGCTGGACCTCCTGAAGGCACCTGGTCTTTTTGGCCGCTGTGTGACAGAGTGTTGGACTAGATGGGCCATTGGCCTGATTCAACATTGGCTTCTCTTATGTTCTTATGTTAACTTACTCGACCGTCAGAAAAAAATCGAGAAAGAGGTCAGGGGCTACCATTTTATTGGGATTTCTCTCCATCCCCGCCCCGTGCATCCCACCTCCCTTTTAGGAGCCTCTGTTTCCTGTAGGAGTCATCCAAGTCAATAGCAGAGGAGGGAAAATGGCTGTGCGAAAACATCCCCAAATATGGATGAGAAGCCTGTGTGTGTGTGTGTGTGTGGGGGGAATTGACCCTTCCCCAGCCTCCAGCTCCCTACAAGACCCTCCAAGTCTGCCGAAGGAACATAACGATCCACGTTAATTGATGTTAAGTTTGCACCCCCCCGGAGGGTGTTAAGAGAAGAACATCAATCAGTTTAAGAACTTTTCAACCCCTCCTTGCCTGGAGGGGGGGAACAATACCAAGAGGGTCTTTTTAATCTCTCGGGCTTCCGATTTTATAGACTTCTGGGGTTTCTCTTGGCCTTGGGGGGGGGGGTAGCGTCGGTGGGACTCGGGCAAGAATCACCCCCGTCTGCTGCAACACGGAACCTTTGAGCAAATGTGTACGACAGATCAGAGAAAGCCATTTCCCTTTGACAGCAGTTATGTGACACATACTTAACCAATGAAAGGGGGAGGGGGGCCTTTCATTCATATTTTCTGAATTTCATTTATAAATGCCTGTGGTTGTTACATGTGGTGTATTTCCACTGTCTCTTTCCCAAGAACCAGGAGGATTGATGCTATTAAATAGCTTGGCTCCAGATGCACACAGGGCAGGCTCCGGTTCCACTGCACTGTAATCCTGTCCATGAGTCATTTAAGAAGCCCTCCCGAATCTCGCCTCCCTCTTCCTCCCCCCCCCCACAACCTCCAACAGGAGTTCTTGTGTCACCTGGAAGGCTAGGATAGGTAGGCCGCTACTCCTGGCTCCCGTTCCACCGTCATATTTCCCTCGGCCGCCTCCGCCTCCGAAAGCGTCACATGGCCCTCCTTACGAAAGCCTTGGTAATCGCGGATTCCTTCGGAAGGACATTGCCGGCGCAAACATCTGGAGGAAGCCCAGTAAATGTCACGTTATTAATGGCAACCAGAAGAAAGAATCCGGGACTGCACACAAAAAAGGCAGATTTGACATTATTTCCAAGGCGAGCTGAAATGGGTTTCGACGCGGCAGCTCTTCTTGATTTATGCAACTGTTCCTTCTGGGCTTTGTGGAAGACATGTTGCTGCTGTGGTGGTGGTTCTGGGGGAAAGATGGCAGCATTCGGCCGAGCCCGTTTGACCTCTTTTGAAGGAGTTGTTCCATAAGAGTGCTAATTTAATAGTTGGATGTTACAGGATATGTTGTCTGCGCAATCTGTCCTGGCCCCCTGGGATGGGAAGGCCGTTCATCAAAAATGTATGGTATGGATGCAAGACATTATTCTGCTGTTGGTGCAGATGGCATGCCCACACGCCACCCCAGTCTTGCTGTTGAAGAAGAAGAAGAAGAAGAAGAAGAAGAGATTGCATTTATACCCCGCCCTTCACTGCCCAAAGGAGTCTCTGAGTGGCTGACAAACTCCTTTCCCTTCCCCTCCCCACAACAGACACCCTGTGAGGTAGAAGAAGAGAAAGAGATTGGATTTATACCCCATAGTTCACTGCCCAAAGGAGTCTCAGAGCGGCTCGCAAACTCCTTTCCCTTCCCCTCCCCACAACAGATACCCTGTGAGGTAGAAGAAGAAGAAGAAGAAGAAGAAGAGATTGGATTTATACCCCACCCTTCACTACCCAAAGGAGCCTCAGAGCGGCTTACAAACTCCTTTCCTTTCCCCTCCCCACAACAGACACCCTGCGAGGTACAAGAAGAAGAAGAGATTGGATTTATACCCCACCCTTCACTACCCAAAGAAGTCTCGGAGTGGCTCACAAACTCCCTTCCCTTCCCCTCCCCACAACAGACACCCTGAGAGGTAGAAGAAGAAGAAGAAGAGATTGGATTTATACCCCACCCTTCACTACCCAGGGCGGCTTACAAACTCCTTTCCTTTCCCTTCCCTTCCCCTCCCCACAACAGACACCTTGTGAGGTAGAAGAAGAAGAAGAGATTGGATTTATACTCCGCCCTTCACTACCCAAAGGAGCCTCAGAGCGGCTGACAAACTCCTTTCCCTTCCCCTCCCCTGTGAGGTAGGTGGGGCTGAGAGAGCTCTGACAGCAACTGCTCTTTTTCAAGAACAGCTCTGATCAGAACTACGGCTTGCCCAAGGTCATCCAGCCAGGTGCAAGTGGAGGAGTGGGGGAATCAAACCCAGTTCTCCCAGATTAGAGTCTGCACATTTAACCACTATACCAAACTGGCTCTTACAATCACCAATGTCTTGGAATCTAGCCGAACAGCAAGGTCTACCTAACGGGATTTTGTCCATGGATGTCTTCCATTGTCACAATGCTTGGGGAGTTCTGTGATCTTGATAATAACAGCTTCCGACCTCCTGTATGAGGAAACACGAACACGTTTGGGGCTTTTCAGCTCGGGATGCCGGTCTCCAGGTGGGCAAACAAGCAGTAACGAGATCAACCAAACATACAAAAGCAACCTTGGAGAGTGGAAACCAAACCTGTTTTTTTTGAAAAAATATTCGAGATAGCTGCCATCTCGAGCTCATCATCAGGGATGCTGGCCTCCATGCGCTTGTGAATTTTTGGAAACTGGTGGAAGTCCCACAAGCCTTACGACGACTTAACAACTTGGTAAATATATCGATTGGAAACAGGCCTGTCGTGTGTAACAACCTTGAAGGCTTCATGCTATGAGGGACTTCTCTTCAGCTGGTAAAGTCAAGGCTATTTTTGGGGCAGGACTGCACAGGAACGGAGTTCCGGCTGGCTCCCGAGTTGGCCACGCCCAGCAGGAACTCATTAGCATAACAGGCCACACCCAACAACAGAAACTCATTAGGATTGGCTACATTAGGGGCGTGTGGTCTAACATGCAAAGGAACTCCTGCTCCAAAAAAAAGCCCTGGGGTTTTGACAACAAACAAGGTAAACAGAATAAGAAGCAAAAGGTGGGTGTGGCTGGATGGCCACACTTCTGGTAACATGGGGGTGTGGCCTAATATGCTAATGAGTTTCTGCTGTTGGGTGTGGCCTGTTATGCTAATGAGTTCCTGCTGGGCTTTTTCTACAAAAAAAGCCCTGGTTAAAGTGAATGGTTTTCTCTGCCCTTACAGCATAAAGAATATGGCTCAGTCCCTTTAAGATGGTATCTCAGAAAGGGTTTATGTCCCGCTTGTAATTGTCTGGTCCCTTCTGCATTTGCCTGCCACTTCAGATTTTCTCAGGAGGCTGAAGTTGGTTCCTTATTCGCACTTTCTTATTCATTCCTTATTCATTCCTTATTCGTGAAGTCATGCAGAAACACTGCAGAAACAGTAAGGAGAGTTGGAAAGCTCTGAACCCCAAAATGAGGTCTGGACCACCACCTATCATATATCCCCAGGTTCTCAGGAGTCTCCCCTTCGAGGAGACATATGCTGTGCCCTGGTCCAAAGCACGGTTCTGGTGCCAGCTGCTCCGAAGTGCAGTGCCCCTAGGACAGCGGACACTGGGGCCAGGCTGCACCCCCTAAATAATCTTTGGACCACCCCAAATGACACATTCCCACGCTCTGGACATTGTGCCCTGCAAGGTGACATACAGTGATGCCCGGTCCAAACACCGGTTCTGATGCCATGAGCTGCTATTTGCAGGGCTTCCCCGAGGCCTGTATTTCTAAGTAGATTTGAATAAGGAAGTGCCTTCTGCACCCGAAATAAGGTTCGGACCCCCGCACTTCATACACCCCCATCTTCAGCAGACTCTCCCCTTCAAGGGGACATATGTTGTGTCCTGGTCCAAAGCGCAGTTCTGGTGCCAGCTGCTCCGAAGTGCAGTGCCCCTAGGAAAATCACACAAGCGGACACTGGGGTCAGGCTGCACCCCAATTTAAGTCCCTGGCAAAACAGCATCCAAATAAGTCCTGGGGCAATAGCAGGCTGAAACTGGGCTGACCACTGAAGGGAGGTCATGTAATGCAGAATTAGGGGGGGGGGGAACCCGGAATAAAAAGAAGGTTGAACTCAATTTTAGTGCAGAATGGGGGGGTGGAAACCTGGATTAAAAAAAGAAGGTCGAATTCGATTTTAGTGCAGAATGGCGTGGAGGACATTGTGGTGAACATGGATTAAAAGGAGACTGCAGAAACGGCCACCGTCTCTTAATATTATTACACATTTTGTACTTTATTTGCACTTTATTTTATAACTTATAATACTATGGCCCCGGTCACACGGAGCAGTTGCCCCACTGAAGGCACGGTAGCCCTGTGGAGTTTCCAGGTGTGATCACACCGGCGCATCTGGGAGGCGTAGCACTCCCGTGGCCAATGTGCGGCTTCCCGCCAAAGATGTGGAGTAAAAAACTACCAAGGAAGGAGCACTAGTTTCTGGAAAACACGGGAAAAGGCCGGCATCTGATCGCGGGAGCACCAGTATCCCGTGGCAACCGACGCCTGCCCACGTCCCGGAGCAAACCGGATGTTGTAAATTTCCATAGGATGCACACCAACGCCAAACGGCGCATGTGCACAAACAAGGCACCAACAGCGGCCCGCCCCCCTGAATGGCGCATGTGCACATAAGAACAGCGCAGCTTGTGTGATTGTGCTGCGCCGCTTTTTTGCCACGCTTCAGCATCACCGTATGATCGGCGCTAACAGCTGGAGTGCAGCAACTCGGGGGACCGGGCTACCGCGCTTTATTTTGCTCCAGGGCGAACAGCCACATCTTCCCCCCGTGTTTTCTGGCCTGTAAATGTTTTTTGCAAAAAGACAGATTTTGTTTTCACTCTTCAAGGCTGCTTTTGTATGTTTGGTTAGTCTCCAGGTGGGCTCATTTCCAGATGGCAGAGGTCAGTTCCCCTGGATAAAATGGCTGCTTCGGAGGGTGGACGCTACGGCACTGTACCCCACTGAGGTCCCCGTCCTCCCCAGGCTCCATCCCCAAAATCTCCAGGAGTTTCGTAACCTGGAGTTGGCAACCCTACCTCCCATCTCCACCTGGTGGCCACGGGGGACCTCGCAACCCTATTTTTAACTCGGGGGGGAATGATTGGACAGACATGGTGTTAAGTATGAGAACAAAGGATTCAGCTTCAAGTGATTTCAGCTTTATTAAACAGCAACTGTAAGTCAGGAACACACAACTGAACACACCCAACAAGGGAAGCACAGCTCCTTCTTTTAAACTCTCCCGGGCTGTCAAAGCCACACCCATAGTCAGATAAGAACCAATAGTAACGCTGGGATAAAGGCCAATCAGAATACAGGGATAAAGGCCAATCAGGACCGTTCCCTCTTTGCAACAATATCACTCAGTGATTGGGTAATTACACAGGTTTTGCAGAAACTGACCAATAGCAATGCGACATCTGAAAAGCCACATTCAGACTCAAGCTTAACATGTGAATAGATAGGAGCGATTCACATTCAGTACATAACACATGGTATCAGTATATTTTGATAAGGGAGATGTATCACTTATTTCGTAATTGTAGAAGTGTCTTGAGGTCAGCTGGTGGAATTGGTTGCCCCGGAGGGGGAATCTGGATGGGTATCAGTAGCTTAGGCGGCTCTGCAAAAGGATTTGTGAAATTCATAGGGGAGGGCTCTATCAGTGGCTATGACTCATGACAAATGGGAGACATTTCCTCTCTCTTTGCATTTCCTCTTCATCTCCCACTGTCAGTGCCTGTCACTACTCCCCTTTCCTATTTGCAGTTTTAAATCCGTTTCGTGCTGCTACGACGCCGTCAAGCATCGAGAAAGGCCGAATCTGCATTGGTCTTTCCCACCGGTGTCCCCGCCTTTTGACTCCGTCTTCAAAAAAGCTGTCCACATTTGGCGTCGTTTTCACACCTCAATAGTGTTTCGGCGTTGCGAATGGCGGCTGCCTCTTGGGACGCTCCCGGAGGTGGTTAGCCCACGAGCAGTCAGGGGGGGTCTTCGCATGTGCGAAAGACCCTAGTGAGCCTTAGGCAAAGGCTCCGAACCGGGGGCGCTTGGGGAGTAGCCTCTTTGCCGGCAGACAGCCGGGAAATTGAGGCTTTCTCCCCGCCCCAATCGGCCCCGCTGCATCGTGCCCGTAATGGGACTTAGCAGCGCCTCCGAATTCCACCAGGAGTGAGGAACAGCGACATGAATTAAAGTAAAAAGAAGAAACGGCAGTGAACCATGAGTTGGATGTCTAAATTTGAAGCGAAAACCCGAGCCCTTCCCCGTAAGCGAATAAGCGTCTGGGAGGAGGGGGAATCCCCCCCCCCCACTGAGAAGCGGGACTTATATAAGAAAGCTAAGGGGGACGGAAGGGAAGAAGGGTTGGTGAAATTACCTTTGGGGTGCTATTGAAGCCAAAGAGTTAGCGGGTCTCCTGAGCGACGCGTCACGAACTTTGATAAAGTAAACAAATAAAAGAAATGTCAGCCATGAAGAAGGTCCCTTTGAAACTGGAAAAGAAGGGAGGCGGGACTTCCGGTCCAGGTAATCCCCCTCCAGAGCCTGCTGTCAGTCAACAGACAAGCGAGCTACTGCACCCTCTGCTGGTCCAAATACAGAAAATCAGCGAAACTTTAACTAACATGGAAGGTGTTCTCAACAGTCAACAAAAGCAACTAACAGAAACGTCAAAGAAAATGGAGGAGATCGCACAGAAGTGTTTGGTCTCGACGGAAGACATCGGAAAAGTGAAGAAAAGGGTCAACAAGTTAGAAAAACATCAAGATGTGCAAGAAAAAAGAATTTTGATGTTGCAAATGGAGAAATCGAATCTGACCCTTCGTTTTCAGGGCATTAAAGAAGAAGAGAAGGAAGATCTCAGATCTATACTAGCGAATGCCTTGGCACCCGTAACTGGCAGAGATCAGCGAGAATTAAAAGAAGAGATGGATAAGGTCTATAGGGCCTACTCCACTTTTACAAAGAAAAATAATCTGCCAGCAAAAGTGGTTGTCAAGTTCGTTAAGCAGAGTACTAGAGATCAAATTCTGCGTGCAGTCTCAGCGGTGCCCTTGAAAATTGGGGAGCAGACTATCAGAATATTGAAAGATGTGCCTTATGAAATCCGGATGAAAAGGAAAGCTTACAAAGGATTGACCACCTTTCTACAAAGACATCAGACTATATACAGATGGACCTTCCCTGAAGGCCTAGTGTTCAAGTATAAGGATAAAAGAGAAAAGATTGACTCCATCTTCAAAGCACATGAATTTCTGAAGAGACACGCCAGTTCAGAGGAAGAGGCAGCACTCGCAACTTGGACAGACTTGAGCAGTGAGGATGACAGCGGCCCAGAGGAGGGAGGTGCCGGAGCGGGAGACGTGAAAACCAAAGAGGGCCCATCCTATAACCTGAGGGATACCAAAAGAAGACAACCTAAGAAATAACTGTTCGAGAAGCGTCAGAAAGGAGTTGATTAACAACTAACCCCAAAGGACATTACTAACCTCATTAACAGAGTTACTTTGGACTTTTGTTAGATGAAAAGAAGACTCTCTAATCATGGGGATCGCCAAAAACTGTATTTATACTGACTTAAACTAACCTTTATTAACAGAATACTCACTCCGCTCTTTTCTTAATCCCTCTATATACCCTACCTCTTTCCATTTATAAAAAGAATAAACTCCTCTCCTTTTTAGGAGGGTTTTGCTAAAAAACAAAACAAAACAGTGCTAGCATACTTTCGCAGGTCCACATATGTTTATCGTCCTTTCGTGGCGGCTCCACTGTCATTGCACCTCCGCACTGCTTTAGAGGAATCTTCTCCAAACAACATTCAAATGAGCATAGAGAAAGACGGCGTCACAGGAGCACGCAACTGATTTAAAAATGCAAATGCAGATTCGACCAAAGACAGCGTCACAGTAGCACGAAACTGATTTAAAAATGCAAATGCAGCACGAAACTGATTTAAAAATGCAAATGCAGATTTGACAGGCTCGAGCGTTTGCGTTTCGGTTCTGGTGTAAATCCGCTAACATGCATTTTTTCACTGTTCTAGCTAACTTGCCGTTTTCAGCCTTGAAGGTTCACACTGTGTCGGCCTACGTAATAGCTACTCTCTAAACTGACCACACCCAATAACCCCGAATCTTTCATACCTGGAATTCAGTGAACTCTGCTTCTCTTCTTTTTTGGCAGAGCTCTGAGTAAGAAGCTTTGGAATGTAAGAACATGAGAACATAAGAGAACCCAATGTTGGATCAGGCCAATGGCCCCTCCAGTCCAACACTCTGTCACACCGTGGCCAAAAATACCAGGTGCCATCAGGAGGTCCGCCAGTGGGGCCAGGACACTGGAAGCCCTCCCATGGTTGCCCCCCAAGCACCAAGAAGACAGAGCATCACTGCCCCAGACATAAGAGCATAAGAGAAGCCATGTTGGAGCAGGCCAATGGCCCACCCAGTCCAACACTCTGTGTCACACAGTGGCCAAAAATACCAGGTGCCATCAGGAGATCCAGCAGTGGGGCCAGGACACTAGAAGCCCTCCCACTGTTGACCCCCCCCAGGCACCAAGAATACAGAGCATCACTTGCCCCAGACCAAGAGTTCCCATCTATATCCTGTGGCTAATAGCCACTGATGGACCTCTGCTCCATATGCTTATCCAATTCCCTCTTGAAGCCATCCATGCTTGTAGCTGCCACCACCTCCTGTGGCAGTGAATTCCATGTGTTCATCACTCTTTGGGTGAAGAAGGACTTCCTCTTATCCGTCCTAATCCGACTACTCAGCAATTTCATGCCCACGAGTTTAACCTTTCATTTTACAGTCAGCTAGAACAGGAATGACATAAATTGATTGGTTTTTATGCCAGTGCACGCTGTATCTGTGCAATAGTATTTTGTTAACCCGATATGAAGCTAACCAGATAGACGGTTTTTAAATAAAGGTTTTAATTAACATGTTGACCGGTCTGTTGGCTGGGAAATACCGGGCTTCACTTTATACCTGGTCCTGGAACAAATAAACAAACCTCAGTATTTCCCTTAGAGAGTGGGTGCTGTGCCTTTGCAAATTCCTGAAGTTTTAAGGAGGCATTCACTTATCAAGCAGCAACGTGACCTAGTTGGCTAATGCATTGCTTTAATTCAGGCAATGAGGTTTTAATCTCCATGTAGGTGTTTCAAGTAACAGTCCAAATAACTGCCTTGGGTCAGTCACAGGCTCTGGCACAGCTGTTCTTGAAAAAGAGCAGTTTCTGTCAGAGCTCTCTCAGCCCCACCTACCTCACCGGGTGTCTGTTGTGGGGAGGGGAAGGGAAAGGAGTCTGTCAGCCGCTCTGAGACTCCTTTGGGTAGTGAAGGGCGGGGTATAAATCCAATCTCTTCTTCTTCTTCTTCTTCTTCTACCTCACAGGGTGTCTGTTGTGGGGAGGGGAAGGGAAAGGAGTTTGTCAGCCGCTCTTATACTCCTTCGGGTAGGGAAGGGCGGGGTATAAATCCAATCTCTTCTTCTTCTTCTACCTCACAGGGTGTCTGTCCTGGGGGTGGGAAGGGAAAGGAGTTTGTCAGCCGCTCTGAGACTCCCTTGGGTAGTGAAGGGCAGGGGATAAATCCAGTCTCTTCTTCTTCTTCTACCTCACAGGGTGTCTGTTGTGGGGAGGGGAAGGGAGTTTGTAAGCTGCTCTGAGACTCCCTTGGGTAGTGAAGGGCGGGGTATAAATCCAATCTCTTCTTCTTCTTCTATCTCACAGAGTGTCTGTTGTGGGGAGAGGAAGGGAAAGGAGTTTGCAGGCCGCTCTGAGACTCCCTTGGGTAGTGAAGGGCAGGGTATAAATCCAATCACCTCCTCCTCCTCCTCCTCCTCCTCCTCCTCCTCCTCCTCCTCCTCCTCCTCCTCCTTCTTCTTCTTCTTCTTCTTCTTCTTCTTCTTCTTCTTCTTCTTCTTCTTCTTCTTCTTCTTCTTCTTCTTCTTCTTCTTCTTCTCTCCTCCTCCTCCTCCTCCTCCTCCTCCTCCTCCTCCTCCTCCTCCCTTCCAGGCAGCTTCTGCTGTCTTGTTCATTTACTCACTTACCCACTGACCTGTTTCTGTTCCCCCATTTTCAGCTTTCTTTCTTTTCTTTGTGCTGTTCTTGCTCCTTCCTCCTCTAGCTTGCTTTACCTTTCGTCCCTGCAGTTTGGTGTAGTGGTTAGGAGTGCCGACTCTAACCTGGGAGAACCCGGTTTGATTCCTCACTCCTCCACATGCAGTTGCTGGTGTGACCTTGGGTCAGTGACAAGTTCTCTCACAGCTGTTCCCACACAAGCCATTTCTGTCAGAGCTCTCTCAGCCCCTCCGACCTCATGGGGTGTCTGTTGTGGGGAGGGGAAGGAGATTGTAAGCCACTCTGAGACTCTGAGTGAAGGGTGGGGTATAAATCCAATCTCCTCTTCCTCCTTCTCATCTGAGATCCAGTTTGGTGTAGTGGTTAAGTGTGTGGATTCCCCACTCCTCCACTTGCATCTGCTGGATGACCTTGGACAAGCCGTAGTTCTCTCAGAGCTGTTCTTGAAAGAGAGCCATTTCTGTCAGAGCTCTCTCAGCCCCACCTACCTCGCAGGGTGTCTGTTGTGGGGAGGGGAAGGGAAAGGAATTTGTAAGCCGCTCTGAGACTCCTTTGGGAAGTGAAGGGCGGGGTATAAATCCATCTTCCTCCTCCTCCTTCTCTTCTTCTTTCTCCTCCTCATCCTCCTCCTTTTTTATCCGTCTGTCTGTCCCTTCCCACATGTTCATACTAACTAAGACTATGAATCTTCAGCAATATTGGTTGTGAGTCACCTAGCAGCCTGCAAAATTTGTGTTGAGATCTCACAACCCTGGCATTCTTTTCTTAAAGAAGCAGACATTGCTTCTATGGTTTTGGGGATTTTAAAACCCTTCAATGTATTTTTTTTTTAGTATTTCAGATTTTTCTCCAAACCTTAGGCTTTCCCTTGTGGGAAAATACCCTCTATCTGTACATGGCCCTATTGTGCAGATTGTTTTTGATCCACATTTGGAGTCCGTTGCTCAGAACTGTGTCTAATGATAGCTAAATGGAACCCCCACGTCATGTGCGGAAGCGGTCTAGTTCTATTTTTTAACAGAAAACTAAGTACAGTTGTCGCTCTGAACTGGAGTGCACTGTAACCTTTTTGGAAGTAGAAGTAGAAGTAGAAGTAGACAGGGCCTAGAGGCCTAAACTATAGGAGGGGCCTGTCTGGCAGTAGAAAGCAGACAGCCTACAATCCCCACAATGCTTGGGGATGGTTTTTAGCCAACGGGAGTTCGGGGATTCTGGGAGGCGACTGTTGCATTCTGGTGGAGGTGTGTCTTAAGCTGTAGGCTGTGGGGAAAATGGTGTCTTTCTTCACACAGGAGTGAATTGAAGGGGACTGTGATAAACTCTGTGTGTCGTGAGGAAACGGATCTTGCTGCCTCTCTGCAGTTTTCCCTCTCACTGCGGGAGAAGGGCTGGTCTGAGAGGAGAAGGTCTCCACACTAGTCAGAGTGACTGTACAGGTAGTGAGGCCTGGTAAGAAGGCTTGTAGGCCTTAAGTAGTAACAGTTAAGGAGTAATAGGTAGCGGCGTTCGCTTTGTGTTCTTTTTGCCTTTCAACACTGTTGTACCTTTTTGAAGCACCTTGCCTTATTTGCCTTGCCCCAGTATTGTTCTTAAGAAACCATTGCTAAGTACTCTGCCTGGCCATCACGCCTGTGTTTTCTCGGCTGCAAAAGGGGCATTTTTGGATGGGCTTGGGGGGGTACCCTGGGCCTTCTCAAGGGACCGTAAGTCCAGGGTGGTGGCAGCGGAAGGTGGCGACACCCTGGGGTCATGACAGCTCGAGTAACATTTCTTTGTCTACTGGTTCCTTAATAAGTAGAAATATTTTATCTGTCTCCCAACAACTCTTTTTGTTAAGTCTTCCCAATTCTTGCTGAGTGTTGAACCCACAGACTTCCAGTACAATCCTGTTCGGTGATGGCACCAGTTGGACTGAGATGGGTGGGTCTCCAAACATCTTGAACCCATGGACGCTTCTAGAATTCTGAGAAAGGGTAGTGGGTGCAACCACAAAATGTCTGCCAGGAGAGGGTCATCAAAAAGTTCGATGTTCCAATCCACGCATTATCCTATGATGGGGAGAGATATTGCACAGAATCAGGGAATTATAGAGTTGGGAGGTACTTCCAGGCAATGCCTCCTCTAAACTGTGGAGTCTTGTGAGCAAAAATTCTACTTTTGTGAGCCACTGGCATTAAAGTTGCGAGCGAGCGATTTGGCTACTGCATCAATTAGTTTGCTCTGAAGCCGTCCGTCCTGAGCCGAGACAAAAATGCGTGAGCCGGAGGCTAAAAAACTTTGAGCTAGCTCACACCAACTCAGGCTTAGAGGGAACACTGCTTCCAGGGTCATCTAGTCCGACCCCCTGCATAATGCAGGAAATTCCCAAATACCTCCTCCCCCACCCCCAGTGACGCCTGCTCTATTTCCAAACGGATGTTCCCTATAGGGCATAAAACAATGCCTCCTGGGCTCTTCTGGAGTTCCTCCTGGTCCAGTGAGGTGAAGGAGGGCCAGGATTCCCGGAGAAACCAGTTCCCCCGGAGAAAACTGAAACTTTGGGCGGGGGACTCTATGGCAGAAGAAGAAGAAGAAGAAGAAGAAGAAGAAGAAGAAGAAGAAGAAGAAGAAGAAGAAGAGATTGGGTGATTGCCCTTCACTTGGGAGTCTCAGAATGGCTTACAAACTCCTTTGCCTTCCCCTTCCCACAACAGACACCCTGTGAGGTAGGTGGGACTGAGAGAGCTCTTTCAACAACTGCTCCTGAGAGAACAGCTCTGAAAGAACTTGTGACTGACTCCGGGTCATCCAACCAGCTGCGAGTGGAGGAGTGGGGGAATCAAACCCGGTTCTCCCAGATTAGAGTCCGCACACTTAACCACTACACCAAACCGGCTCTCTTATACCCCACGGAGGCCCCACCCCTCCCCAATCTCTGCCCTCTCCAGGCTCCACCCCCCCAAACCTCCGGGAGTTTCCCAACCTGGAAGCTGGCGATGCTGAGCTACCCGGAGCAATGGGCAGACTGGGGATCAGGCCGTTTCCTGCGTGCTCATAAAAGAGTTCTGAAGATGATTAAAGATCAGAAGAGAAGAGTCCTTAAAAGACTGGAGGGGGCTGATTATGATTATGTAATTAAGGGGTGGAGAAATAGGCCCGAGCTGGAAAGGATTTCAGATTCTTAGGCTTTGGGGGGAGTCGGCATCCGATTAATAGGTATCTGTATCTGGCCCTCCCCCTCCCCCCAAGACTGCCACATGTTGGTGGTTTTCAGATAGCTGGAGGGATAAGGAGAAACTACTGCAAATTTAAAATCTGGAAGAGCGAGCGTTAAATGCCGGGGGGGGGGGGGGTGCAGGCATCCCCTGTCTTAAACCAGCCAGATGGCTGGAGGACTGCCACCTCCATTGAGGACTGAAGGTCAAAGCGAGAAATCTGAAATCTGACAACAATAAAATTCCGACGGGGGAACAATTGCGGAAGCGAATGCAGAGGAGCCCAAAGCCGCAATGTTTCTCAGAGCCCGACTGCAGGAAACATGTGAAGTGCTTTCCCAGTGTTTTATTTTAAATTTCCAAGTAGCCACAGGAGGGTTTCAGACTCAGCGTCGGTGGGAGGGTCCTTAACCCTTCCCCTGCCCGAGAAGCATAGCTTATTTCCCTGCAGGGGGGCTGCTACGTGAACGTGCCAAAGATGCATTTTCCCGGAGCAGATGATAAACCTGCTTAGTTTACATAACTGTCTTGTTGGTTGTATATTTAAAATAAACATTCATGGGCTCGAACAGCTGGGCGGGTTGAGAGGAAAAATGACCAGTAGGGGAATTTTAAGCACCCTTCCCCCTGTTGCCGTTTCATAAAATTGTGACTCCCCTCCCGCCCCGTTAAATAGCGGGTCCCATGGATGAACAGACCAGAACTTTATTTCAGCAAGAACAAGACAAGACCCCCAGAGCCTCAGCTCTGTTAAATAGCATGCAATGGCCACACCCGAACACACCTCACTCCCAGTGATAGGCTATTTACATAGCATTACTACTTGATTGGTTGCTTCCAGAGTCCTGGTCGGCTATTGTTCTTGTGCTCCAAGCTCAGCCAGTCTCTGGTGTGACATACCCGGTATGCTTCAGTCCCAAATACATAACACACCCCACCCCCAAATATTAAATTAACAAAATCCCCGTTGTCATGTCTAGTTGGGACCTTAACTCTCCTAATTTCTAAATCTGAACACCAAAATAATCCAGTGGTTGATTCAAGGTTTCACAGAATCATCGAATGTTAGAGTTGGAAGGGACCTTGCAGGTCATCTGGTCCAACTCATATTTGAGCTTAATAACTCCCAGAAAAAAAAGCCCAGCAGGAACTCATTTTTTTGTAGAAAAAGCCCAGCAGGAACTCATTAACATAATAGGCCACCCCCAACAGCAGAAACTCATTAGCATATTAGGCCACACCCCTGACAGTGTGGCTCATTAGCATATTAGGCCACACCCCATACCTTCAATTGGCTTTCCGGGGTGCCTCATGGCTGTGGGGAGCCCGGGCAAGCCATCCCTTGGAGGGTAGAGAAGGCAGTTTAAATTGCCTTCCTTTGGCTTGCCTGGGCACCCTGTAGCTGCATGGAGACCGGCCAAGTCGGCCCTTGGGCAAGCCAGGGAAGGCACGGGGAGGCCCGCCTCAGAGTCGCCAGGAGTGGTGGTCACTCCCTAGGTCTTCCCTCTGTAGCCATGCACGTAGAGGTTTTGGCTGTAGTGGGCGTGGCCAACTCTGAAGCCAGCCGGAACTCCATTCCTGTGCGTTCCTGCCCCAAAATAGCCCTGATAACTCCAGAGTGAATTACAGAATGCTGTCTTCTGATTGGTTTAGACTTCGCTGGTTTTGGGGTTTGCTTGGGTACACTTATTCCCCCCGCCTTTATTTTGTGCTGAAATGGAAACTTCATGGCTGTGCAATTCCTCTCCTTCCTTGCCTCCTAACGGAACAGAACCATAAGGGTCGCAATGTTAAGGATAAGAACATAAGAACATAAGAGAAGCCAATGTTGAATCGGGCCAATGGCCCATCTAGTCCAACACTCTGTCACACAGCGGCCAAAATATGCCAGGTGCCCTCAGGAGGTCCAGCAGTGGGGCCAGGACACTAGAAGCCCTCCCACTGCTGCCTCCTCCAGCACCAAGAATAGAGGGCATCACCTGCCCCAGACTGAGAGTTCCCATCTATACCCTGTGGCTAATATCCACTGATGGACTTCTGCTCCATACGCTTATCTAATTCCCTCTTGAAACTGTCCATGCTTGTAGCTGCCACCACCTCCTGTGGCAGTGAATTCCACGTGTTAATCACTCTTTGGGTGAAGAAGTATTTCCTTTTATCTGTTTTAACCCGACTGCTCAGCAATTTCATGGAGTGCCCACGAGTTCTTGTATTGTGAGAGAGGGAGAAAAGTACTTTCTTGAGATGAGTTAAGACAGGTCACTTGACTTCCTTTAGGCAACGAGGTAACAATCCAAAGAACCATTCAATTTGATCTTTGTGTCCAAGGTGGTTTTATGGTTGCGTTTCTTAAACACTGGGCGTAGAGCTAGTAAGGCAGACTTCTTGGGTAACTGAGGGGAGTCTTTTTTTAAGGAGAAAATGTCACAAAGATCTCCCAAGACTCTGTTGTGAAATATCAGCATCCGTTTGGGGGTTGCCCCAGCCCTGAGAAAAGTTTAGCATTTCTAAGGGTAGTCAGAGCGTCCAGTGGATGCTGAGCAGGCGGTGAGTAACATGCTCGCCAGTTTAAAAATAAAAATGGCAAAGCTCATAACGTTATAACGAAGATATTAATAACGGGAGGCTTTTTCAGTGATTCAGTCAGGAGCCGTCGCTAATGAACGGGCCCATTTTGATTTATGGCTGTCCCTTACCCTTTTGGATAAACCCAGCTCAATTCCTGTACAATTTGGCATCGGTTTCAGAAATCTGTGTTCCTGTTGGGATTGTTTCCAGTCTGAGGGCAGCGCATATTTTTGGAATGAATTCTTTCTAAATTAAATTTGGATCAATCGTGCTTCTTTTATTAAAACATGCTTTTTTGTTGTTTTTCTTCTATAAGGGCCCTCGCAAAATGGTGGAGAAAAGAAACAAAGTCAAACGAAAGAAGAAGAAGAGATTGGATTTATACCGTGCCCTTCACTACCCGAAGGAATCTCAGAACAGCTTACAAACCCCTTCTCTTCCTCTTCCCACAACAGAAACCCTGCGAGGTAGAAGAATAATAAGAAGAGGTTGCATTTATACCCCGCCCTTCACTACCCAAGGGAGTCTCAGAGCAGTTGACAAACTCCTTTCCCTTCCCCTCCCCACAACAGACACTCTGTGAGGTAGGTGGGGCTGAGAGAGCTCTTTCGAGAACTGTTTGTGAGAGAACAGCTCTGAGAGAACTTGTAACTGACCCAGGGTCACCCACCAGCTGCATGTGGAGTTGGTTCTCTCAGATTAGGGTCGGCGCTCCTAACCGCTACACCAAAGTGGTGCAAACAAATAAAAAGTGCTGCAGCATAAAGTGATTGGCTGATGGGGTTAGCAGGTCTAATCGATTAGCTGTTATGCTAAGCCTCAAACAAAAGCCAGATCTCACCGTATGGATCCACTGCATCACTGGTTCAGGGAAAGAAAACATACTGATTTGAGCCAAGAAATCACCATCAAAATGCTGATTTCACCTGCAGCCCTCTATCCCATCATGCAGTTCTTTGGAACCTCTGGAAAGATTATCCCTGGGTTCATGATATCCATGTGGATGAGTAGTCATGTGCATTGGGGGAGCTGATGTGGAGAGGAGGAAGGCAGTAGAACCTCCATAGGCAGTAAACTTCTGAATCCCAGAGCCAGGAGGCAACATCAGGGGAAGGTCTCAGCCTCTGTGCCCTGTTGTTGGACCTCCAGAGGAATTGGTTGGCCACTGAGTGAGGCAGGATGCTGGACTAGATGGACCACTGGTCTGATCCAGGAACACTTTCCATATGAAGAAAGGTTAAAGTGCTTGGGGCTCTTTAGCTTGGAGAAACAACAGCTGAGGGGAGACATGATCAAGGTTTATAAGATTATGCATGGGATAGAGCAGGTAGAGAAAGAAGTACTTTTCTTCCTTTCTCACAATACAAGAACTCGTGGGCACTCCATGAAATTGCTGAGCAGTCGGGGTAGAACAGATAAAAGGAAATACTTCTTCACCCAAAGAGTGATTGACACATGGAATTCACTGCCACAGGAGGTGGTGGCAGCTACAAGCATGGACAGTTTCAAGAGGGAATTAGATAAACATCTGGAGCAGAAGTCCATCAGTGACTATTAGCCACTAGGAATAGGCAGGAACTCTCCGTCTGGGGCAAGGGATGCTCTGTATTCTTGGTGCTTGGGGGGGGGTCAACAGTGGGGGTGGGCTTCCAGTGTCCTGGCCCCACTGGTGGACCTCCTGATGGCCCCTGGTATTTGTGGCCACTGTGTGACACAGAGTGTTGGACCGGATGGGCCATTGGCCTGATCCAACATTGGCTTCTCTTACGTCCTTATGTTCTTATTAGCATCTATCGTGAGATAAAAATCCTATGACCCTATTCAGCCGAGGAGGGGTACATTATTCTGAATAACTGACAGTTTGCTTCGTACTAAAGACTGTAACTGGCACGAGCTAAAGACCAAGATATTGTCATGCAGACATTTTTATGGATGCACGGAAGGTCATGAGCCTAGGAAGGCATGGAAGCCCCGTGTAGACAGCATACTCGACGGCGTGGCCTGTCTGCAGTTTCGCTCATTTGCCTCTCCAGTTTTCTGCTTGGCCCTGTTCTGAATTCTGAGATGTCCACCGGATTGCGTTATACAAAGTCTGGTGGCATTTTCTGTGGGTTGCGTCCCCTGACCTCAGCGGAGAGCCAGTTTGGTGCAGTGGATAAGAGCGGCAGATTCTAATCTGGGAGAACCAGGTTTGGTTCCCCACTCCTCCACATGGAGCCAGCTAGGTGACCTTAGGTCAGTTGTCAGGTAGCCCTGTCATGGAGTTGGAAGGCGAGGGGAGTACTCTCAGTCTACCAGCCTCTGACCATTACTGTTCTACTGTCTGTATGTTATCATCTTCATGACCTTGTAGTGTCTCCAGCTGTAGAACTCCTCTGCTGGGAATCAACAACTTTTAGATTGTTTTGCACACTTTGCCCGCTTACTTTGCCCGTGCGCGAGAATTATACTCATTGGCTTCAGCTCGTTTAGGGGGGCGTTTGATGCCACTATAATTTAGGGAGCCCTGGTGTTCCCGGGCATTCCTGACACAAGTTGTACACGTGACTTTAGTTATGATTCACTAATAAACAGATTCTTCTACTAAAGCCCTGCGTTGTGTTACCTGACTAAGGAACCAGTTATCTCAGAGCTCTCTCAGAGCTGTTCTCTCAAGGGCAGTTCTCTCAGAGCTCTCTCGGGCCCACCTACCTCAAAGGATATCTGTTGTGGGAACGGGAAGAAGCAGAAGCAGAAGCAGGAGAAGAGGAGGAGGAGGAGGAAGAGGAGGATGAGGATGAGGATGAGATTGAATTTCTACCCCGCTTTTCACTTGGAGTCTCAGAGCAGCTTACAAACTCCTTTCCCTTCCCCTCCCCACAACAGACACCCTGTGAGGTAGGTAGGGCTGAGAGAACTCTAACACAAACTGCTCTTTCAGGAACAGCTGTGCCAGAGCTTGTGACTGACCCAAGGTCACATCAGCAGGTACAAGTGGAGGAGTGGGGAATCAAACCCGGTTCTCCCAGATTAGAGTCCACACACTTAACCACTGCACCAAAAAGGAAGGGAAGAAGAAGAAGAAGAGTTTGGATTTATACCCCGCCCTTCACTGCCCAAAGGCATCTCAGAGTGGCTTACAAACTCCTTTCCCTTCCCCTCCCCACAACAGGCACCCTGTGAGGTAGGTGGGGCTGAGAGAACTTCTGACAGAAACTGTCCTTGAGAGAACAGCTGTGCCAGAGCTTGTGACTGACCCAAGGTCACATCAGCAGGTGCAAATGGAGGAGTGGGGAATCAAACCCGGTTCTCCCAGATAAGAGTCCGCACACTTAACCACTACATCAAACTGGCTTACAAGGAGATTGTAAGCCACTCTGAGACTCCGAGTGAAGGGCAGGGTATAAATACAATTCTTCTTCTTCTTCTTCTTCTTCTTCTTCTTCTTCTTCTTCTTCTTCTTCTTCTTCTTCTTCTTCTTCTTCTTCTTCTTCTTCTTCTGTCACAATATTGCTGGGACCTCTGTAAATCTAGTATCCTGCCCCCTGTCCCTTTCCCTGCCCTGCTATTGAAGATTTAGAGCTGGAAGCACTGTAGAAAAATCAGCCACCGAAACCGAATTGTATGCCACATGAAAAATTCATTAGGAATTCAGTCCACATTGAGTATTGTGGAAATGTCTGTTACGGTGCATGGAATTCACCACGCGGGTGAGGCTCAAAGCTTTTTGTTTGGGTCCACACAAGAACTTTTATTTCAACGAGGCTTAATTTAATCAACGAGGATCAAGGGTGAAATTCTAAATCTCGGTGACCGTGTGGCTCTGTAAAGATTAGCAGTGAAAATTGGACAGTTGTATCGGACAAACCCCATAAATGAGATCTTGCTTCTGTCTTTTTGCCCAGTGGTTCTCAGACTGTGGATCGGGACCCAGAAAGGGAGTTGCGAAACTCTCTGTCCGGTGGTTCGCAAAGCCAGGAAGGAGGAGGTGGAACGGGGAGAGGAGACGCTCCGGAGGCTCGGTAACAAGTTGGGGTGGGTCTCAGCCGAAAGTTCAAAGTGGCCACGAAATCCCAGCTATACTGCTATATATCCATATACATGCTTCAGAGGAAAAATAAATTTAAACCCATTCGGCATTTATTTATTTATTTATCTTGGCCGCCCTTCCCCACTGACGCAGGGCTCAGGGCGGCTCACTACAAAAATTCAATACATCATGAAACCAGTTTTTTAAAAATTAAATATCGTGAGATCCCTGCATTTTATTTGGGGAGGGAGAATGTACTGTCATGTTACCCTCTGGGTCCCAAAACATGCATTCAGTTCAGAGCTGACTCTCCACCCCTCTTCGAAAGGTCTGAACATCACTTATTTAGCTTTTATTTATATTTCTCCCCCCAGAAGCTTTATGGGCAAATTTTGCAAATGTTTTAAAATGGCCCAAAGCTCCCCCTCCCGAAATATTATTAAATGGCATTCCTATCCAAATGCAGGCAGTGCCCACCAAACGCTCCCTCTAGGCTGAGGCGTCTTTGTGAGCAAAAATTCTACTTTGTGAGCTATTGGCATTAAAGTTGTGAGCGAGCGATTTGGCTCCTATTAGTTTGCTCTGGAGCCATCCCTTCCTGAGCTGAGACGAAAACGTGTGAGCCGGAGGCTAAAAACCCCCTGTGAACTAGCTCACACTAACTCAGCTTAGAGGGAACACTGGTGTCCACTATTCAAAGTGATCCTATTCATTCTGACAGATTCGAGTCCAGTCGCCCCTTTGGGAGCAGCAAGATTTTCAAGCATGAGCGTTTGCAAGTTCAAAGCTCCCTTCGTCAGAGAGCTTGGAGTCTCGAAAACTCATACCCCGAAAATTCCGTCGGCCTCTGAGGTTCTCCGGGACTTGAATCCGGCTCTTCTGCCGGAGACCAGCACGGCTGCCCTCTCTGAAGCTTCTCATTCTGAAGGGTCCTTTCATTAGATCAGACTTCTCCAGGTAGTCCTGTAATTATTTTTCCTAACGACTTTTGTTTAACATACTGCAGCTGTGGAGGCTGTGTTTCGGGGGGCGGGGGAGAGGGAGATGGATGTTCTGGGGAGAGAAGGTATTTCACGTTGACACTTCTTCTTTTTTGTGGGTCAGCCCCACTCGGAGACGGCATGTTTTGGCACGAAAATCCCCAGCGAATCAAGACTTCCTCTTCCGTCCGTGTCGTTCTCCCCTTTTAAATCACAGCCTTCCGCCCAATGCTCCCTCTAAGCAGTGGGGTCTTGTGAGCAAAAATTCTACTTTGTGAGCTGCTGGCGTTAAAGCGGTGAGCGAGCGATTTTTGGCTGCTGCATCAAGTAGTTGGCTCCGGAGCCCTCCTTCCTGAGCCAAGACAAAAACGTGCGTGAGCCGGAGGCTAAAAAAAACTGTGAGCGAGCTCACACTAACTCAGCTTAGAGGGAACACTGGCCAACCCCCCCGCCCCCGCTCCTGCCGATGCGCCCTCTAAGCGGTGGAGTCTTGTGAGCAAAAATTCTACTTTGTGAGCTACCGGCATTAAAGTTGTGAGCAAGCAGTTTGGCTGCTGCATCAGTTAGCTCGCTCTGGAGCCCTCCTCCCTGAGCGAAGACAAAAAGGTGTGAGCCAGAGGCTAAATAACTGGGAGCTAGCTCACACTAACCCAGCTTAGGGGGAACACTGCTTCCGCCGCAAATACACTTCTGTTAAAAAAACCATTGCTGGGAAAAATGGCCCTATGGCTGTACGAAAGATGTACCCTTCGTTCGTTTTCAGCTCAGGAACGGAAAACCAGCAACAGACCTCTGCTGTACTCATTCTAATTTCTCCCCCCCCCATCCTGATTTCAGGTCGTTCTCCCATTCCTGCGAACGCCGTTAAATTATTACTTTTTTTAACGGCTATGGAGAATATCCAGTTTTGCCAGCAATTTGTGGAAAACAAACGCAGGGCTGAACAGAACACTGAAGCCAGCGAGAAGGCGCAAGGAGCCCACGGATCTGCCGATGTTTCCGGCTGGGGAGGGGGGGCACCCTTCTGCCCTGCAGAGATAAAAAGTTTGGAAAGAAACAGCCCAGGTCAGTAGCTCTCCGGCAAAAATTTATCCGTTGCCGTCCAAAAGGAAAAGGGCACGGCTTTTTGGATTCCCTCGCGCACCCCCCCCCTTTCGCTCTTGCCAAGAGACACTGAGCTTGTCATATGGAATACGTCTGAGTAAATTGAAGTGATTAAATCCCCCCACCCCCCACCCCGTTTCTGAAATAAGGTCCCGAGGAGAGTCTGACTAATCCATAAAGTCTGTCGGAGGGTTTTTACGGGGGGCCGACGGTGACTCGGGGGGCAAGGGTGAAAGAGCGTCTCGTCAGCAGGGACACGGTTAAATCCCTGACTCCACCCCGATAGTTTGGGAAGGCTTTCCGTCGAACCTGATTCCCTAGCCATGGCAGAAGTTCAGCCCGAGCGACGCAATGCGGCCAGGCAGCTCCCGGGAGAGGTCGAACCCAGCAGAGGTTAAACCTGGAGCTTTCTTAAGTCGGAAAGGCTGTTCCGTTTGTTCTTCGACAAGGGATCTTCTCGGAGTCGGCGAGGAAGGGGACCTCCGCCTTTAAAAGCGCTCGCCGGGTCTGCCTTCGATGTCTCTTCCACACCGTGGTGCCGACGTCAGGCTGAACGCCTTCGATGCCCGCTCTATGCCACCTTAGGGGCCGTGTCTCGTGCCAAGAACCAACTCTCGGGAGACGCAGTGAGCGTTTCTCTCTCTCTCCTCTCCCTCTCTTTTATTATTTGCGCAAGGGCTGTTTTCTCTCCGCCGCTTCCTCGGCGTCTGGCAGGAGGAGGCACGTCAAGCCGTTTGGATGACCCGATGCTCGCCTGGCCCCAGATCACCCCTGGCCAGATGCAGTGGATACTTTTCCTGCTGCTGTTATTCATAAACTCCATGGAAATGCTCACTCAAGCCCGGAGGAAGAAACGAGGTATGTGCTGGGGTGCGCGTGTGTTTGTCTCGTGTCGGTAAGTGGCGGACCAGTTTGCGTGGCTGCTTTTAAGGGCGGCAACGAACCTGGCGGCGTCTTTTCCTTCTCTGAGCCAGCATGTCTGGTGGGTTGAACTGGTCTTGGGAACCAGGGGTGGATTGGCCCTTTGGCGTGGCGGGGAAGTTCCAGGTGGACCGTCACCTTGGAGGGTGACCGGTTGCCAGGCGCAACTGAGCGGCGTGGCTTTGTGGTGGGAACAACCCCACAGGTGGGCTTCTTGGCTGGGACTCGGGCTGTGATGAGGGGGACTATGCCAGGTGAGCCTATACCCATTGTTCTCGTTTCTCTGCAGCTGGGGTTCAAGCCAGGCAGTCCCTGTGTCTGGTGCTGCTGGCACTACAGGGACCTTGGGCTCTGCTCATGCCAGAACTATAAGAGAACATAAGAGAAGCCAATGTTGAATCAGGCCAATGGCCCATCTAGTCCAACACTCAGTCACACAGCGGCCAAAATATACCAGGTGCCATCAGGAGGTCCAGCAGTGGGGCCAGGACACTAGAAGCCCTCCCACTGCTGCCCCCTCCAGCACCAAGAATAGAGTGCATCACCTGCCCCAGACCGAGAGTTCCTATCTTTTCCTTGTGGCTAATAGCCACTGATGGACTTCTGCTCCATATGTTTATCTAATTCCCTCTTGAAGCTGTCCATGCTTGTAGCTGCCACCACCTCCTGTGGCAGTGAATTCCACGTGTTAATCACTCTTTGGGTGAAGAAGTATTTCCTTTTATCTGTTCTAACCCGGCTGCTCAGCAATTTCATGGAGTGCCCACGAGTTCTTGTATTGTGACTATGGTTTGTGGCTCACTGGTAGAGCATCTCCTTGGTGTTCAGAAGGTCCCAGGTTCAGTCCCTGGCATCTCTGGTCAAATTGATCAGGGAGCAGGTGACGTGAAGGGCCTCTGCCTGGGATCTTGGACAACTGCTGCCGGTCTGAGTAGCCAGTAGCGACCCTCATGGACCAAGATTCCATGAGATCGCATGTGCGACTGCAATAAGAAAGGCCAACGCTATGCTGGGGATTATGAGGAAGGGAATTGGAAAGCCAGTATCATCATGCCCCTGTATGAATCGGTGGTGCGACCTCATTTGGAGTACTGTGTGCAATTCTGGTCACCACACCTCAAAAAGGATATTATAGCGTTGGAAAAAGTGCAGCAAAGGGCAGCTAGAATGATCAAAGGGTTGGGATACTTTCCCTATGGAGAAAGGCTTGGGGCTCTTTAGCTTGGAGAAATGACGGCTGAGGGGTGACATGATTGAGGTTTACAAGATTATGAATGGGATTGAGCAGGTAGAGAAAGAGGTCCTTTTCTCCCTTTCTCACACTACAAGAACTCGTGGGCACTTCGTGAAATTGCTGAGCAGTCGGGTTAGAACGGATAAAAGGAAGTCCTTCTTCACCCAAAGAGTGATTCATGTGTGGAACTCACTGCCACAGGAGGTGGTGGCGGCTACAAGCATGGACGGCTTCAAGAGGGAATTAGATAAACGTATGGAGCAGAGGTCCATCAGTGGCTATTAGCCACAAGGTAGAGATAGGAATTCTCAGGCTGGGGCAAGGGATGCTCTGTCTTCTTGGTGCTTGGTGGGGTCAACCGTGGGAGGGCTTCTAGTATCCTGGCCCCACTGCTGGACCTCCTGATGGCACCTGGTATATTTTGGCCGCTGTGTGACAGAGTGTTGGACTGGATGGGCCGCTGGCCTGATCCAACATTGGCTTCTCTTATGTTCTTAAGGGACTGATTTAGTAGAAGGCAGCTTCATACATGTTCCATGTTTCCCAAGTTCAGTTTTTGGTCTCGACAGTTGAAAAGGATCAGGTGGTGGGCGACTTCGGAGGCTTTCGCCCGCCGGGCGGCTGCCAGTCTGAGTAGGCAACACTGACCCTGATGGACCAACGGCCTGATTCAATATATGGCAGGTTAAGATGGGTAGCCACATTAGTCTGTTTGTAGCAACGGAGAAGAGGAAGAGTCCCGAGAAGAGCAAGAGATCAGGGACACCTTAAAAGACTAACAAAAAATTGCAGCTGGGCATGAGCTTCCGCGAGTCACCACTCATTTCTTCAGGCAGCTCTCTGTGCTGGTGTGTTTTTAAATGTCTATGGTCACAATTTTTTAAACGCTTAGATAGGGGTCCACCTTACAACTCTGCGTACTGCGTTTCAAAGCGTTCTGGAAGGATTCTCCAGGAGGCTCTGACTTTTGCTGCTAAAGTGACGCTAAAGTGTCATTTTGATGTTTCCAGAACCTTGCCTGAAACTGACCCTCTCTGCATTGTGCAGTGATTTGATGCGTCTTCAGAACGTACGGTTGCAATAAGGGATGGGGCAGACAGAACAGGGTACGTTGGAAAGGGTGTGAAAAAGGGGTAGAAGAAAGTAAACAGAATGATCGAAGGGTTGGAGCACTTTTGAGAAACAGCAAAACGGTTTACTTTTTGAGAGCCAGTTTGGTGTAGCGGTTAAGTGCGCGGGCTCTAATCTGGGAGAACCGGGTTTGATTCCCCCGCTCCTCCACTTGCACCTGGTTGGATGACCTTGGGCAAGCCATAGTTTTGGCATGGCTGTCCTTGAAAAAGAGCCGTTTCTGTCAGAGCTCTCTCAGCCCCACCTACCTCCCAGGGTGTCTGTTGTGGGGAGGGGAAGGGAGAGGAGTTTGTAAGCCGCTCTGAGACTCCCTTGGGTAGTGAAGGGCGGGGTATAAATCCAATCTCTTCTCTTCTTCTACCTCACAGGGTGTCTGTTGTGGGGAGGGGAAGGGAAAGGAGTTTGTAAGCTGCTCTGAGACTCTCTTGGGTAGTGAAGGGCAGGGTATAAATCCAATCTCTTCTCTTCTTCTACCTCACAGGGTGTCTGTTGTGGGGAGGGGAAGGGAAAGGAGTTTGTAAGCTGCTCTGAGACTCCTTTGGGTAGTGAAGGGCAGGGTATAAATCCAGTTTTTTCTCTTCTTCTACCTCACAGGGTGTCTGTTGTGGGGAGGGGAAGGGAGAGGAGTTTGTAAGCTGCTCTGAGACTCCTTTGGGTAGTGAAGGGCAGGGTATAAATCCAGTTTTTTCTCTTCTTCTACCTCACAGGGTGTCTATTGTGGGGAGGGGAAGGGAGAGGAGTTTGTAAGCTGCTCTGAGACTCCTTTGGGTAGTGAAGGGCAGGGTATAAATCCAGTTTTTTCTCTTCTTCTACCTCACAGGGTGTCTATTGTGGGGAGGGGAAGGGAGAGGAGTTTGTAAGCTGCTCTGAGACTCCTTTGGGTAGTGAAGGGCAGGGTATAAATCCAGTTTTTTCTCTTCTTCTACCTCACAGGGTGTCTATTGTGGGGAGGGGAAGGGAAAGGAGTTTGTAAGCTGCTCTGAGACTCCTTTGGGTAGTGAAGGGCAGGGTATAAATCCAGTTTTTCTCTTCTTCTACCTCACAGGGTGTCTATTGTGGGGAGGGGAAGGGAGAGGAGTTTGTAGGCCACTCTGAGACTCCTTTGGGTAGTGAAGGGCGGGGTATAAATCCAATCTCTTCTTCTTTTTCTACCTCAGAGGGTGTCTGTTGTGGGGCGAGGAGGGGAAAGGAGTTTGTAGGCCGCTCTCAGACTCCTTTGGGTAGTGAAGGGCAGGGTATAAATCCAATCTCATCTTCTTTCTCTACCTCAGACGGTGACTGTTGTGGGGAGAGGAAAGGAGTTTGTCAGCCACTTGGGTAGTGAAGGGCGGGGTATAAATCCAATCTCTTCTCTTCTTCTCTTCTTAATTTGGGGGAAAAGATCACTTTGGGGAACACAATAGGGTTTTTATGAAATTATGCAGGATTTAGAGGAAGTGGATAGAGAGTTTTTTCTCTCTCTCTTATAATACCAAATTTTTAAGACATAAGAACATAAACGAAGCCAATGTTGGATCAGGCCAATGGCCCATCCAGTCCAACACTCTGGGTCACACAGTGGCCAAAAAGACCAGGTGCCATCAGGAAGTCCACCAGCAGGGCCAGAACTCCAGAAACCCTCCCACTATGGCCCCCCAGGCACCAAGAATACAGAGCATCACTCACCCCAGACAGAGTGTTTCATCTATACCTTGTGGTTAATAGCTGCTGATGGACCTCTGCTCCATATAGAAACACAAGAGAAACCTTGTTGGATCAGGCCAATGGCCCATCCGGTCCACCACTCTGTGTCACACAGTGGCCCAAACCCAGGTGCCGTCAGGAGGTCCACCAGCAGGGCCAGAACTCCAGAAGCCCTCCCACTGTTGCCCCCCAAACAGCAAGAAGACAGAGCATCACTGCCCCAGACAGAGTGTTCCATCTATCCCTTGTGGTCATAATAGCCAATGATGGACCTCTGCTCCATATGTTTATCCAGTCCCCCCTTGAAGCTGTCTATGCTTGTAGCTGCCACCACTTCCTGTCTAAGAACACTCAATGAAATTGATGGGCTGAAGCTTCAGGAAAGTCCAAGTCAAAAGCTTCTTCATACAGGGAAACATTGACTTGTGGAATTTGTTGCCGCAAGACTTGATGTGCCCTACTCACTCAGATGGCTTTCAAAGGGAACTTGCCACGTTCATGGAGGATGGGCCCATTAACAGTGGTGAGCCATGATGGTGACATGGAACCTCCATACACAGAAGCAGCCTATCGGAGAAACAGCAGGGAAGGGCTGGTGCTCCCCTCCCCTCCTTGTGGGACCCCCAGGAGCATGTGGGTGCCACTGGTGGGTACCCGAATTACTAGGCTATCACAGCCTGGTGGAGGCAAGGTATTTTATGTTAACTTTCCACAGGGCTCTTTTTGTAGTAGGAACTCCTTTGCATATTAGGCAACACACCCCTGATGTAGCCAATCCTCCAAGAGCTTACAGAACTCTTCTTACAGAGGCTGCTGTAAGCTCTTGGAGGATTGGCTACATTAGGGTGTGTCACCTAATATGCAAAGGAGTTCCTGCTACAAAAGAGCCCTGACTTTCCAAGTGTTCTTTGGTCGGAGATGACTGCAGCAGATGCCGCTAAGTACTCCTGAAGAGTTTCTACTTCTGCAGAAGTCCTTTGGCATTAAATTGGGCCTGAAGTAGTTCTGAAAAACAGGAAGAAGACCACCAGTTCAGGGGTGTATGTATTTCTCTGCCCCCTGGACAGAAAGCCTGGCTTGGGCCACGTTGAATCCGATAAACAGATCAATAAATTTGAAAAAGGTAAAAATTGCACGCCGTTCCTTAGCGCTCCGGCTGACTCGCCGCCTTTTATTTCTTTAAGATATTTATATCCCGTCGTCCTAGAGCGTTTGCACCCGCAGCGGCTTCTAGCAATAAGCCGTAAAAATAATATTCTGTCAATAAGAACAAAAAGCAATTCATAAAGCAGTGAATCCGGCAATTAAACCATCAACAAAATCAGCGGGGTTCCGTGTAAAATTAATAGCCAAGCGGGCGGAAGAGAAAGATCAACAACAGGAACCAACAATGAGCTCTCGGAACTAGATCCCCCCCCCCCCCGTGCTGCCTAGAGCGCATTATGCTCGACGCCTGGTGAATGTGCCCCGGGGAAGGAATTAGCATAGCAGAGGAGCCACAACGGAATAGGTCCCGTCTGTGTCTCATCCCCCTTTCTTCTGAGAGTGGGGCAAGCTGAGCCGTCCTAATGGACAGGCCCACGTGGAAGAAAGTGGTCTGTAAAGACAGTGCGGAAGAGCCAGTTCTGGCATGCCAAGACTGAATAGCCAAAAGCAATGCTCCCTCTAAGCCGTGGAGTCTCATGAGCAAAAATTCCACTTCGTGAGCTACCAGTAGTAAAGTGGTGAGCGAGCGATTTGGCTGCTGCATAAATCAGATTGCTCTGGAGCCGTCCTTCCTGAGCGAAGACAAAAAGGCACGAGCCGGAGGCTAAAAAGCTGCGAGCTAGCTCACACTCACTCGGCTTAGAGGGAACACCAAACACAGGCTAAGGAGGGGATATTAAGGGCTAAGGAGGGGATATTAAGGGCTAAGGAGGGGATATTAAGGTGGCTCACCCTGGCCAACGTCCCAGGCTAGCTCGGTCTCGTCAGATCTCAGAAGCTAAGCAGGGTCGGCTCTGGTTAGTACTTGGATGGGAGACTGCCAAGCAATGTTCCCTCGAAGCTGTGGAGTCTTGTGAGCAAAAATTCTGCCTTGTGAGCTCCTGGCATTAAAGTTGTGAATGAGTGATTTGGCCCCTGCATATATTTAGCTTGCTGTGGAAGCTTCCTGGGAGAAGAGAAAAACCTGTGAGCTGGAGGCTAAAAAAACTGTGAGCTAGCTCACACTAACTCAGCTTAGAGGGAACACTGCCACCAAGGGAGTCCAGGGTCGCTACACAGAGGCAGGCAATGGGAAACCCACCTCTCTTTGTCTCTTGCCTCGAAAACCCTACAGGGTTTGCCGTCCGTTGGCTGCAGCTTGACAGCATTCCCCACCACATTAAGGCTCAAGCGGGTGATCGAAAGATCACGCCTTTCATTCTGTCTATAAAAGGCAAGTTGCAGGGTCAGGTGGCCTCAGTTTGCCTTGGGGTCATCCAGGAAAGGGAGAGGGTGTTAAACTTGACGTTCCCCATTCTTTCCGTGTTTGAAACCGGGCTCTTCTTTTTTTATTAGCATCCTTGAAAACAAAAAAATACTCTGGTTTCTCTTCAGATCGCCTAAATCTTTCGCCTTTCAAAACAAAAAATCTTGAAGAAATTATTTCATTTTTTAATGCATTTGTTTTCTTGGTGTGTGTGTTTTTTTAATGAGCATCCTTTAAAAACAACTCCCCTTTTCTCTTGGAAATGCTCCTGGCTAAACAAGGGAGTCTGGTTTTCAAGTGGAAAAGCCCAAGTGAAGGTTTGGGGAATAAGCGGCCTCTCTTTTCCCTGCACGGCCCCGAGGCAAATCGAGGTATCGTGAGCCCCCGATCTGTTATTTTATGGACAAAACGAGATGGATGATCTTCATCTCATAGGTCAGAGCACTGACAGCAGGGCTAGTGATTTGTGTGGATGAAAAGGAATAAAAACACTTAGGAAAGAATTGGCACCAAAAGTGATTAATTTTATCACACCCTTCCTCTAGGGAATTTGGAGCAATGTAGGGTGTTCTCCCTTCCCCTTTCTGTCATTACAACAGCCCTGCGAGGCGGGTTAGGCGGAGTGAGAATGACCAGCCCAAGGCCACGCAGTGAGTTTCATTGCAGGGTGAGGATTTGAACTTGGATCTCCCCAGTCTTGGTCCACACTGGGTCCCTGCCTCTGGGAGAGAGAAGAAGTTCCAACATATTTACAAAGTTTGGAGAAACAGTCACTTCAATCTGCTTGACCTTTGGCATGCCTGATCCTCTGATTTATTCTCCACGGAGGAAAAATAACGATGGGAAGGTGATTCAGCAAATGGTTGGAAGGGGGGAAATCGAGAAGAAGAAGAAGAGATTGGATTTATACCCTGCCCTTCACTACCCAAAGGAGTCTCAGAGCGGCTGACAAACTCCTTTCCCTTCCCCTCCCCACAACAGACACCCTGTGAGGTAGAAGAAGAGGAAGAGATTGGATTTATACCCTGCCCTTCACTACCCGAAGGAGTCTCAGAGCAGCTGACAAACTCCTTTCCCTTCCCCTCCCCACAACAGACACCCTGTGAGGTAGAAGAAGAGGAAGAGATTGGATTTATACCCTGCCCTTCACTACCCGAAGGAGTCTCAGAGCAGCTGACAAACTCCTTTCCCTTCCCCTCCCCACAACAGACACCCTGTGAGGTAGAAGAAGAAGAAGAAGAAGAGATTGGATTTATACCCCGCCCTTCACTACCCAAAGGAGTCTCAGAGCGGCTTACGGACTCCTTTCCCTTCCCCTCCCCACAACAGACACCCTGTGAGGCAGGTGGGGCTATGAGAGGTCTTGTGAGAGAACGGCTCTGAGAGAACTTGTGTCTGACCCAAAGTCACACCAGCAGCTACATGTGAAGGAGGGGGGACTCCAACTCAGTTCTCCCAGATTAGAGTCCATGTCCCTAACCACTACACCAGACTGGCTCTCCAGTTTGGTAGAGTGGTAGAAATCGAGGTGGAATGCGCATCAGAAGATCACACCTCAGAACGGGCCTCCAAAATGCAGATTTCCATCAGGACTCTGTTGTGATCTGTCTGTCACATTTCACATCTGCAAACAGTGCAGCGAGGAAACATGCGTCATCGGCTGGTGATACAGACACCAGGGTATGTGGCTGTTCGTTCAAGCTCCCATCACCCCCCAAGCCCTGAAATTGTTCAGAGAAGCAAGGATATCCGAGACCCTTCCCAAGAACGTGGGAAGGAAACCCTGTGGAAACAAAGGGTCAGCTTGCACATTCTTTTGACCTGTAGATTCTCCCTTCTTGAGAGCCAGTTTGGTGTAGTGATTAAGAGCGCAGACTCTAATCTGGCAGAACGGGGTTTGATTCCCCACTCCTCCACATGCAGCTGCTGGGGTGACCTCAGGTCAGTCACAAGTTCTCTCAGAGCTGTTCTTTCACGAGCAGTCCTCGAAAGAGCTCTCTCAGCCCCACCTGCCTCACAGGGTGTCTTTTGTGGGGAGGGGAAGGGAATGGAGATTGTAGGCTGCTCTGAGATTCCTTCGGGTAGTGAAGGGCGGGGTATAAATCCCATTTCCTCCTCCTCCTCCCTCTTCTTCCATAATCCAGAACACAGGGGACTGCAGCTTCTCCGTCCACTGGCTTCTAGCCCTCTGGTCCTTCCACTAGCCAGCTGTAAGACAGGCGAGGGAGGACGCTCAAGAACAGGAGTTGAGGGAGGCTACCCCTGAGCCAGCGTGGCGTCCTAGTTAAGAGTGTTGAACTAGGATCCGCGAGACCCCAGTTCGAATCCCCATTCTGCAGTAGAAAGCTCACTGGGTGGCCATGGGCCAGTCACAGGCGGTCATTCTAAACCACCTCACAGGGTTGTTGTGAGGATAAAACTGAGAAGTGGAGGACAATGTAAGCCATTACGGAAGAAAGATACCAAGATAAGTAAGGGGCTGGAGCACCTTCCCAGTGAGGACAGGCTGAAGATTCTGGGACTTTTCGGTTTAGAAAACAGGCAACTAGGGGGTGGGGGAGAGACGTGACAGAGGTTGATAAAATTATGCCTGGGGTGGAGAGAGCTGACAAAGAGAACTTTTTCTCCCCCGCCCAAAATATTGGGGCTCAAGGGCATCCAAAGAAGCTGACAGGCAGTAGGTTTAGGATGGACAAAAGGTAATACCACTTTACACAGAGAGTGATTAAAATGAGGGATTTGCTGCCAGAGGATGTGGCGATGGCCACAGGAATCAGAAGCTTTAAACGGGGATTAGAGGGATTCACGGAGGAAAAGTCTATCAATGGCTACTAGCCCTGGTGACTGAGGGGAACCCCCACGTTCAGAGGCAGGCAGCCTATGAATCCCAGAGCCAGGAGGCAGCATCAGGGGATGCCCTGTTGTTGGCCCTCAAGAGGAACTAGCTGGCCACTGTGTGAGACAGGATGCTGGACTGGATGGACCCTCCCTGGTCTGACCCAGCAGGGCTCTTCTGGTGTCCTTATCAGGGGAAGGCCTCAGCCTCTCTGCCCTGTTGTTCACCCTCCAGAGGAACTGGTTGGCCACTGTGTGAGACAGGATGCTGGACTAGATGGACCCTCACTGGTCTGATCCAGCGGGGCTCTTCTGATGTTCCTATGAAGGCCTTGGCCTCTCTGCCCTGTTATTGGACCTCCAGAGGAACTGGTTGGCCACTGTGTGAGATGGGATGCTGGATTAGATGGACCCTCACTGGTCTGATCCAGCGGGGCTCTTCTGATGTTCCTATGAAGGCCTTGGCCTCTCTGCCCTATTATTGGACCTCCAGAAGAACTGGTTGGCCACTGTGTGAGATGGGATGCTGGATTAGATGGACCACTGGTCTGATCCAGCAGGGCTCTTCTTATGTTCTTATGAAGGCCTCGGCCTCCACGCCCTGTTGTTGGCCCTTCTGAGGGACTGGTTGGCCACTGAGTGAGACAGGAGGCTGGACTAGATGGACCTCTGACCTGATCCATCATGGCTCTTAAGTTCTTACGTAATCTCCTGATCCAGCACCAGAGTTACAGATAAATTTGTATCTGCCTGGCTACGGCATATTTATGAAAATGTATTCATACCCCACCTTTCTCTGGATACACAAAGCAGCTTACAAATGCAAAACACCAGGTTGCGGTGATGATAAAAAATCAGTATAAACGTTCCATCGATACAGACATCAAATCTGAAGCAGCCCAGCGATATACAGAAGCCTGTTAAAGTTGCCTACCACAAATCTAATAATTTGTCAAAAAAACCCCAAAAGGAACAACCTTTATATGTTCTATAACACATAGGAAGAGACGGTGCCCTCTGTATCTCCTTGGGTGGGCTGCTCCATAGGTGTGTTCCCACAACCAAAAAGACCTTGCTTTAAAACAAAGGGGAATGGAACATAAGAACATAAGAGAAGCCAATGTTGGATCAGGCCAACGGCCCATCCAGTCCAACACTCTGTCACACAGCGGCCAGAAATACCAGGTGCCATCAGGAGGTCCAGCAGTGGGGCCAGGACACCAGAAGCCCTCGCACTGTTGCCCCCCCCCCCCAAGCACCAAGAATAGAGTGCATCACCTGCCCCAGACCGAGAGTTCCTATCTATACTTTGTGGCTAACAGCCACTGATGGACCTCTGCTCCAGATGCTTATCCAATTCCCTCTTGAAGCCGTCCATGCTTGTAGGCACTACCACCTCCTGTGGCAGTGAATCCCATGTGTTAATCCTTCTTTGGGTGAAGAAGTGCTTCCTTTTATCTGTTCTAACCCGACCGCTCAGCAATTTCATGGAGTGCCCATCAGTACTTGTATTGTGAGAAAGGGAGAAAAGTACTTCTTTCTCAACCTGCTCAATCCAATGCATCATTTTATAAACCTCGATCATGTCACCCCTCAGCCGTCGTTTCTCCAAGCTAAAGAACCCAAAGCGCTTTAAGCTTTCTTCATAGGGAACGTGTTCCCACCCTTTTATTATTCTAGTTGTCCTTTTCTGCACTTTTTCCAAAGCTATAATATCCTTTTGGAGGTGTGGTGACCAGAACTGTACACGGTACTCCAAATGAGGTCGCACCATCAATTTATACAGGGGCATAATGATATTGGCTGATCTGTTTCCAATACCCTTCCTAATAACCCCCAGCATAGCATCGGCCTTTTTTTATTGCAGTCGCACACTGTCTCAACATTTTCAGTGAGTTATCAGTGACTAATCTAAGACAGGACAGTAAAAGAGGGGGTCATCTGAAGAGCACGATCGTTGTGTATGTTAAGTGCCGCCTACGAATCACCGTCCTCCGAAATGTCCTCTTGCTAACAGCCTTGCAAACCGAGGGTCTTTGCGGCTTCCTCGATTGAGCCGATCCATCCCTGATTGGCCCTTCCTCTTCTCACGCCACCTTCAGCTCGCCCTACATTATTGTCTTTTCAGGGAGTCTCGTCTTCTGACAATATGCCCAAAGTACAATAGACCTCAGTCGAGTCCTTTTAGCTTCTGGGGAGGTTTCAGGTTTGATGATTAACATATGGAATTCACTGCCACAGGAGGTGGTGGCAGCTACAAGCATGGACAGTTTCAAGAGGGAATTAGATAAGCATATGGAGCAGAAGTCCATCAGTGGCTATTAGCCACAGGGTATAGATGGGAACTCTCAGTCTGGGGCAGGTGCTGCCCTCTATTCTTGGTGCTGGGGGGGGCAGCAGTGGGAGGGCTTCTAGTGTCCTGGCCCCACTGCTGGACCTCCTGAAGGCACCTGGTCTTTTTGGCCGCTGTGTGACAGAGTATTGGACTGGATGGGCCATTGGCCTGATTCAACACTGGCTTCTCTTATGTTCTTATGATGGGCGCACAGGATTATTTATTTAGCCCACCTTTCTGTGAGACCCCAGGCAGATTGCAGAGTAAAAGGGAGGGGGAGGCGTAATCATACTGCGCAAGACACTTGATGCAGAACATTCAAAGTCTTTGAGAATGACAAGCATCCTAAGGCAAAGGTATGCTGTAAGCAATGCTGAGTGTGGGATTACAAGGTATGTTGTTGTTCAGTCGCACAGTCGAGTCCGCAGCCCTGTGGACCACATCACGCGAGGCCCTCCTGTCCTCCGTCGCCCTCCGGAGTTTGCTCAATTTCACGTTCATTGCATCGGTGACACTGTCTAACCATTTCATCCTTTGCCGTCCCCTTCTTCTTTGACCTTCAGTCTTTCCCAGCATCAGGGTCTTCTCCAGTGAAAGCTCCCTTCTCATTGGGTGGCCAATGTGTTTGAGCTTCAACTTCAGGATCTGGGCTTCCAGAGAACAGTCAGGGTTGATTTCTTTTAGGATTGACTGATTTGATCTCCTTGCAGTCCAAGGGACTCTCAAGAGTCTTCTCCAGCACCACAGTTCAAAAGAATCTATTCTTTGGCGCTCGGCCTTCCTTATGGTCCAACTCTCGCAGCCATACATGACTACTGGGAATACCATCGCTTTGACCATATGGAGTTTTGTTGGCACGGTGATGTCCCTACTTTTTATTCTGCTGTCTAGGTTTGCCATAGCTATTACAAGCAGTGTTCCCTCTAAGCTGAGTTAGTGTGAGCTAGCTCACAGTTTTTTAGCCTCTGGCTCAGACATTTTGGCCTTAGCTCAGGAAGGAGGGCTCCAGAGCAAACTAATTTATGCAGTGGCCAAATCGCTCGCTCACAACTTTAATGTCAGCGGCTCACAAAGTAGAATTTTTGCTCACAAGACTCCACGGGTTAGAGGGAACATTGAAAGACAGCTGGAAACGAGTCCTCTAGCGCCTTAGATACCAGCAAGATTTTCGGGGATAAAATTGTGGGAGTCAGTGCTCCAGAGAGTCACTGCATCGATCCTTGGAAGCTCGTACTCGGAAAACCTTGTTCTCTAAAGGTGCTGCTGGGTTCAAATCTAGCTGTTTTAGTCCAGACCAACACAACCACCCTCTGCGACGAAAGTTTAAGACAGGGATGGCCAAACTTGCTTAATGTAACAGCCGCACAGAATGAACATCAGACGTTTGAGAGCCACAAGACGCGAGCAAATATTTCATAGCCGTTTTTATTAAAAAATATGCAACTTCGCTTTTTTATTAACATTAAATTAGACTGTGTGATTGGATTTATACCCCGCCCTTCACTACCCAAAGGTGTCTCAGAGCGGCTCACAAACTCTGTTCCCTTCCCCTCCCCACAACAGACACCCTGTGAGGTAGAAGAAGAAGAAGAGATTGGATTTATACCCCACCCTTCACTACCCGAAGGAGTCTCAGCGTGGCTTACGATCTCCTTTCCCTTCTCCTCCCCACAACAGATACCCTGTGTGGTAGGTGGGGCTGAGAGAGCTCTTTCGAGGACTGCTCGTGAGAGAACAGCTCAGAGAGAACTTGTGACTGGCCCAAGGTCACACCAGCAGCTGCATGGGGAAGAGCAGGGAATCAAACCCAGTTCTCCCAGTTAGAGTCCATGCTCCTAACCACTACACCAAACTGGCTCTCAGTTGAGTGGTCCAGGCAGCAGGAGTCTGCGGTGTCAGTCGGAGGTTGGAGAGGCATGGAGTGGCATAGACCCTGGGCAATATGTCTGCCTTATCTCCTTTCCGTGTCTCCGCCTTCTCCCGGACTACACAGGCAAGGGGCAGAAGAGGCTCAAGGAACAGGGAACAGTGTCTGAAGGAGTGAGCCGTGGCACACAGAAGCTCCTACCCTGGGGAAGTGTGCGTGCCCACGAAAGCTTGTACCTTGAATCAGGGCTTTTTTTGTAGAAAAAGCCCAGCAGGAACTCATTAGCATATTAGGCCACACCCCTGACAGCACAGCTCATTAGCCTATTAGGCCACACCCCCATGCTACCAGAAATGTGGCCATCCAGCCACACCCACCTTTTGCTTCTTATTCTGTTTACCTCGTTTGTTGTCAAAGCCCAGGGCCTTTTTTTTGTAGCAGGAACTCCTTTGCATGTTAGGCCACGCACCCCCTAATGTAGCCAATCCGGATGAGTTCCTGCTGTTGGGTGTGGCCTGTTATGCTAATGAGTTCCTGCTGGGCGTGGCCAGCTCGGGAGCCAGCCGGAACGCCGTTCCTGTGCGTTCCGGCCCAGAAATAGCCCTGATGATTTATTTATAACTGAACCGTTTTTAGGTGATTTTATGTGACCTCGTTGTTTCGTATCGACCCGCGTAAGCCGCCTTGAGCCTCTTGTGGGGAGGGGGTGGGATAAATCAAATGAATGAATGAATAAATAAATAAACCAACAGGGCTGCCCGATGACCCTAGTTGGCTCACAGGGACACGTGGGAAGGAAACGGTCCCCTTGAATTGTGCAGCCTTGTAGGTCAGACAGGCTTGCAAAAGAGGTCAGCAGGGGTGGATGAAGGCTCCCTGAGCACTGACCCATCTGGGTGCCCCCCTCCTTTCCACACTGACCCCGTCCACTTTAGTTGTTGACCCGTCTGACCAGATATACCATGCAGGTTTGCAGCAATACAAAAATTGATTCATTTGATAACACGGTATACTGTACAAACGAAGCCAAGCTTTGGCTACATAAAGCTCTACAACAATGCAGTACAACATCTATTTTAATACTGCACAAGTGAAATGTATCAGAGTTCCAATCTTCATGACCTGAAAGGCAACTTTCTACATTTTTTCACCCTTTTCCCAACTTTGTGGTGCCCCCTTTGGCCCTGGTACCCTAAGCACCTGCTTAGTCTGCTTAATGGTTAATCTGCCGCTGGCTCTAGGGTATCATTCCAGGGTATCTCCTCCAGGATCACCACCACCCCGGGAGTGGGCAATGCTCCCCCGCTGCCTCCCCCCTCCGCTCAAAGTATGCCAGTTTAATCTTCTCCTCGAAAACCTGCTTACCGTTGCCTCTCCCCCCACCCCACCCCATACAATCTCTTTGCTCTGCTGTATAAACTGCGGGGGACGCTGGAGCCAGGTGTCTGTCGACAACTGGGTTTCCAGAGCTTCGAGAAACGTTATCAAAGTGATAGCTGCGGCATTGCGCAGTCTTTAAGTTCTGTTGGGTTGTGGCTAATTGTGGGGGGGAAACCCCCTGGGGTGATAGATTGTGCTGTCCATGGGAAAGTAAACAGGATTTAAAAAATGATGTAGCATTGGGGGGAAAATGGAAGAACAGGACGGGCTTGATGGATTTTCTAAACAGGGGGTGGATCCGGTGCCGCTCTCGGAGGTTTGAGCAATACTTGGCTTCCCGCACATGGAAAAAGATCGCACTGCTCATTATTCATGATGGTTTTGTTGACACAGTCTTGTGCCATGGGGAGGGCAGGAGAGGGTCCAGCTAAATACCGACTGGTGCGATTCATTTATCTGAAGGGAAGCGGGTGATCCGGGAGTGGTGATTGCCTGCCTGCCAGGGCTCCCCTCCGCCTCCACCACCGCGTGAAGCAAAATGCAGATATTCCCGGCTGAAAACTGATCTCAGTCAAAGCAGGTGTGATATCGTCAGCACTGTTCCCTCTATGCTGAGTTCGTGTGAGCTGACGCACAGTTTTTAAGCCTCCGGCTCACACATTTTTTGGTCTCCGCTCAGGAAGGAGGGCTCCGGAGCAAACGAATTTGCGCAGCAGCCAAATGGCTCGCCCTCAACTTTATCGCCAGCAGCTCACAATGTACAATCTTTGCTCACGAGACTCCACAGCTTAGAGGGAGCATTGCCAATGAGGTAGGTGGGTCTGAGAGAGCTCTTTTCAAAAGTGTCCTTGAGAGAACACTTCTGACATAACTACGGCTTGCCCAAGGTCATCCAGCTGCTGCAGCTGGAGGCGTGGGGAATCAAACCCAGTTCTCCCAGATTAGAGTCCACGCACTTAGCTACTACATCAAACTGACTCTCAAATGAATTAAATAAATAGTACTGCCCATAAGAGGAGCTGCGGTGGCTCAAGTGGTTAAGACGCTGAACTGCAGGCTGTGGAAGGTCAGTAGTTCAGCAGTTCAAGACCCGAGAGTGCCGCATGACGGAGTGAGCTCCCATCTCTAGTTCCAGCTCCTGCCAACCTAGCAGTTCAAAAGCAAGAAATTGCAAGTAGATAAATAGGTACCACTTTGGTGGGAAGATAACAGCATTCCGTGCGCCTTGGTGTTTAGTCATGCCGGCCACATGACCATGGAAGCGTCTTCGGACAGCACTGGCTCTTTGGCTTTGAAATGGAGATGAGCACCGCAACCCTAGAGTCGGATTCGAGCAAGGGAACCTTTACCTTTACCTTATTGACCATAAGAGAATTTGTCCAAGTGCTTGTGGTCCAGGCACCTAGATGAACTCTCTTATGGGTAGTATTGTGCATTCATCCATTGAGGGATAAAACTCCTGGCCAGTAGAATTAGATAGACATACAGAGCAGAGGTCCACCAGTGGCTGTTAGCCACAATGTATAGACAGAGCACAATGTCTGGGGCGGTGATTCTCTGTCTTCTTGGTGCTTGAGGGGCAACCGTGGGAGGGCTTCTGGAATTCTTGCCCCGCTGATGGACCTCCTGAAGGCACCTGGGTTTTGGCCCCATGACACAGAGTGTTGGGCTGGATGGGCTATCGGCCTGATCCAACACACCTTCTCCTATGTTCTTATATGGAGTAGCGGTCCATGTGTAGCTAACCACAAGGTCTAGAGGGAACACGCTGTTTGGGGCAGTGATGCTCTGTATTCTTGGTGCTTGGGGGGCAAGAATGGGAGGGCTTCTAGTGTCCTGGCCTCACTGCTGGACCTCCTGATGGCATCGGGGTTTAGGCCACTGTGTGATACAGAGTGTTGAACTGGATGGGCCACTGGCCTGATCTAACATGGCTTCTCTTAGGTTCTTATGTCTGGGGCAATGAGGCTCTGTCTTCTTGGTGCTTGGGGGGCAAGATTTGGAGGGCTTTTGGAGTTCTGGTCCCTCTGGTAGACCTCCTGATGGCACCGGGGTTTTGTCCGCTGTGTGACACAGAGTGTTGAACTGGATGGGCCACTGGCCTGATCTAACATGGCTTCTCTTAGGTTCTTATGTCTGGGGCAATAATGCTCTGTCTTCTTGGTGCTTGGGAGGCAAGATTTGGAGGGCTTCTGGAGTTCTGGTCCATCTGGTAGACCTCCTGATGGCACCGGGGTTTTGTCCACTGTGTGACACAGAGTGTTGAACTGGATGGGCCACTGGCCTGATCTAACATGGCTTCTCTTAGGTTCTTATGTCTGGGGCGGTGAGGCTCTGTCTTCTTGGTGCTTGGGGGGCAGGATTTGGAGGGCTTCTGAAGTTCTGGCCCCACTGGTGGGCCTCCTGAGGGTCCCTGGGTTTTGTCCACTGTGTGACACAGAGTTCTGGACCGGAGGAGCTGTCGGCCGGATACAACATGGCTTCTCTTGTGTCCTTAATTAAGTCCAGTGGCAACCCTCGTCGTCGTGAGGCAAACATTTCTACACAGCCGTCAGCAAATCTCCCTCAATTTGGCCATTACACAGATGGTGAGCAGAGGCGATGACTTTCCCTCAAGGGAAGCTTCTGAAATTCTCCCTGTCCAAATTTCTCCCAGATTTGTGTTTTTCGATGGACTGGGCCTCTGAAGTGGAACTGATGCGTTCGACATGCTCCCTTCTCTCTTTTTAAAAAACGGTGTCCAAGTTTAGAGCAGAGTGAAGGCATGCATAGCTCGCCGCAGCACCAGGCAGGTTGCCACCTCTGGGTTGGAAAATTCCTGGAGATTTGGGGTTGGAGCCTGGGGAGGATGGGGACCTCAGTGGGGTACGATGTCATAGAGCCCACCCTCCAAAGCATCCATTTTCCCCCAAGGGAACAGATCGCTGCATCCTGGAGATCGGCTGTAATTCTGGGAGATTTCCAGGCCCCACCTGGAGGTTGGCAAGCCTACACAGCAGTCAGATTATTATTTTATTTTTTTGGTATCTTCTTCCTGTCTCCCGTACTGATAAATACATTTGCATCAATGAAAGGCTGGATTCTGTAGAGCCTTTCTACTCACTGCAATGCCTTTTTCTGGCGCAAAGGGCATTAGGTGTCTGAATCCCAGAGCCAGGAGGCAGCGTCAGGGAAGGCCTCGGCCTCTCTGCCCTGTGGCTGGCCTTCTAGAAGAACTGGTTGGCCACTGGGTGAGGCAGGACGCTGGTCTAGATGGACCACTGGTCTGATCCAGCAGGGCTCTTCTGATGTTCTTATGAAGGCCTCGGCCTCTGTGCCCTGCTGTTGGCCCTCCAGAGGAACTGGTTGGCATATGCGTGAGATGGGATGCTGGAGTAGATGGACCCCTGGTCTGATCCAGCAACACTTTTCTTATGTTCTTATGAAGGCCTCGGCATCTTTGCCCTGCTGTTGGACCACTGGTCTGATCTAGCAGAGCCCTTCTTATGTTTTTGATGCCAGGTGTGTATATGATTGTGTGTGTTTTTGTGTTCTCAGTGCACATAGAAGGAGAAAATGCCAGCCCACTGGACAGTCCAGCAAAATGCACATGCCCCAGTTCCAGAAGAATTTGTAGGAATTCGGCTAATTAAACTGGACTTAAGTGGAAAGCAGTGCAGTGTGAGCTTGACGGCAATGAAGGAATGGGCTGTTTCCCCACGCAGGTTTTTTGGCCCCGGTTTTTGCCTGTGTTGTGGTGTATTCATGCACCTCCTGAGTTTTCACAGGGTTTTTAAAGCTTTGGGATTGGGAAAGGTCACAGGAACACTTGGATGGCTGCCATGTGGTAGGAAAATTTGGTTTTTTTACCACGTGGGTTGTATGGTTTGCTCCACTGCTGCTGTGGCTGTTGATAAAACACAGCAGAAATGTGGCTTCCACATGGCTTGCAGGTTCCCCACATTTTCCTCTGCCTTTTTGAAAAATTGTCAACTGCATACCATTATAGCACTGTAGCATTACAACACTTTGTGTATCAAATGGTCTGAATTCATCCCTCCCTCCCTCCCTCTCTTCCATTAAAAATAAGTCTTTGGCCCTTTCATTGTGGAGATATGCCTTTGCCCTTGTGTCTTCACAACAAAAAGGGCCGGGAACATTTTTCTTTTTAAAAAGGAAAATTGGGAATTCATAGAACCTGAGGTGCAGGTTGTTATGACATTTTAAGAACATTTGAGTACAGATTTAAAAAAAAACCCACCGAATGAAGCCAGATTGCCTAGTGTCATCAGGGATTCACGTTAACACATCTTACCTGATGGGAGGAACAGTTCTGTACTTTGCGTGTACTGGGCCCAGCTTTGCAACAGATTTTGAATCTGAGCAACAAGATGCCAGGATCTTAAGGCAACAATTCAGCCGTTTGATTCGTGCAGGAACAACTCCAGGTACAAATACTTTAGGCAAAGCTCCGCTTTGGCAAATGCCAGCTCTTTCTTTCTTGGGGTGAAAGACAAGATGGGCAGGCGGACTTCAGGCACGGAGAGCATGTTGTGGGCTTTGCCTTGCTCCCGTTGCAAACCAGACACACCTGCGACAAGGCGCAGGCCATGCTGTGGAAGCGGTTCCTCATTTGGCCACAAGCCTTTCTGCACGGGCTTGGCAAAAGATCAGAGCATTCCCCCTTTTCGATACACCTTCTGGGGCCAAGAGCTTCTGGCAGAGCCAAGCTACAATCTTCAGACCTTGGGCACTGAACCTGGCGCCTTACTGGAGCTTGTTGACAGGGTGTAACATCTTTAAGTGAAATAAGTTTCTAGAGGGAGGGAGGGAAAAGGAAGGAAGGAGAGGAAGGAAGGAAGGAGAGGAAGGATGGAAGGGAGGAAGGAGAGGAACAAAGGAAGGAAAGAGAGGAAGGATGAAAGGAAGGCGAGGAAGGAAGGATAGAAGGAAGAATAGAAGGAAGGAAGGAGAGGAAGGAAGAAAGGAAGGAGAGGAAGGAAGAAAGGAAGGAGAGGAAGGAAGGATGGAAGGAGAGGAAGGAAGTATAGAAGGAAGGAGAGAAAGGAAGAAAGGAAGGAAGGATGGAAGGAGAGAAAGGAAAGATGGAAGGAGAGGAAGGAAGGAGAGAAAGGAAGAAAGGATGGAAGGAGAGGAAGGAAGGATAGAAGGAAGGAAGGAGAGGAAGGAGAGGAAGGAAGGATGGAAGAAAGGACAGGAAGGAAGGACAGAAGGAAGAATGGAAGGAGAGGAAGGAAGGATAGAAGGAAGGATGGAAGGAGAGGAAGGAAGGATAGAAGGAAGGATGGAAGGAGAGGAAGGAAGAATAGAAGGAAGGATAGAAGGAAGGATGGAAGGAGAGGAAGGAAGGATAGAAGGAGAGGAAGGAAGGATAGAAGGAAGGAGAGGAAGGAAAGATGGAAGGAGAGGAAGGAAGGATAGAAGGAAGGAGAGGAAGGAAGGACAGAAGGAAGGAGAGGAAGGAGCGGAAGGAAGGAGAGGAAGGAAGGAAGGATGGAAGGAGAGGAAGGAAAGATGGAAGGAGAGGAAGGAAGGATAGAAGGAAGGAGAGGAAGGAGAGGAAGAAAGGAGAGAAAGGAAGAAAGGACGGAAGGATGGAAGGAGAGGAAGGAAGGAGAGGAAGGATAGAAGGAAGGAAGGAAGGAGAGGAAGGATGAAAGGAAGGAGAGGAAGGAAGGATGGAAGAAAGGAGAGGAAGGAAGGATAGAAGGAAGGATGGAAGGAGAGGAAGGAAGAAAGGAAGGAGAGGAAGGAAGGATGGAAGGAGAGGAAGGAAGAAAGGAAGGAGAGGAAGGAAGGATGGAAGGAGAGGAAGGAAGTATAGAAGGAAGGAGAGAAAGGAAGAAAGGAAGGAAGGATGGAAGGAGAGAAAGGAAAGATGGAAGGAGAGGAAGGAAGGAGAGAAAGGAAGAAAGGATGGAAGGAGAGGAAGGAAGGAGAGGAAGGAGAGGAAGGAAGGATGGAAGAAAGGACAGGAAGGAAGGACAGAAGGAAGAATGGAAGGAGAGGAAGGAAGGATAGAAGGAAGGATGGAAGGAGAGGAAGGAAGGATAGAAGGAAGGATGGAAGGAGAGGAAGGAAGAATAGAAGGAAGGATAGAAGGAAGGATGGAAGGAGAGGAAGGAAGGATAGAGAGGAGAGGAAGGAAGGATAGAAGGAAGGAGAGGAAGGAAAGATGGAAGGAGAGGAAGGAAGGATAGAAGGAAGGAGAGGAAGGAAGGATGGAAGGAGAGGAAGGAAGGACAGAAGGAAGGAGAGGAAGGATAGAAGGAAGGAAGGAAGGAGAGGAAGGATGAAAGGAAGGAGAGGAAGGAAGGATGGAAGAAAGGAGAGGAAGGAAGGATAGAAGGAAGGATGGAAGGAGAGGAAGGATGAAAGGAAGGAGAGGAAGGAAGGATAGAAAGAAGGATGGATGGAGAGGAAGGAAGAATAGAAGGAAGGATGGAAGGAAGGAGAGGAAAGAAGGAAGGATGGAAGGAGAGGAAGGAAGGATGGAAGGGGAGGAAGGAAGAATAGAAGGAAGGATGGAAGGAGAGGAAGGATGAAAGGAAGGAGAGGAAGGAAGGATAGAAAGAAGGATGGATGGAGAGGAAGGAAGAATAGAAGGAAGGATGGAAGGAAGGAGAGGAAAGAAGGAAGGATGGAAGGAGAGGAAGGAAGGATGGAAGGGGAGGAAGGAAGGATAGAAGGAAGGATGGAAGGAGAGGAAGGAAGAATAGAAGGAAGGATGGAAGGAGAGGAAGGATGAAAGGAAGGAGAGGAAGGAAGGATAGAAAGAAGGATGGATGGAGAGGAAGGAAGAATAGAAGGAAGGATGGAAGGAAGGAGAGGAAAGAAGGAAGGATGGAAGGAGAGGAAGGAAGGATGGAAGGAGAGGAAGGAAGGATAGAAGGAAGGATGGAAGGAGAGGAAGGAAGAATAGAAGGAAGGATAGAAGGAAGGATGGAAGGAGAGGAAGGAAGGATAGAAGGAAGGAGAGGAAGGAAGGATGGAAGGAGAGGAAGGAAGGACAGAAGGAAGGAGAGGAAGGAGCGGAAGGAAGGAGAGGAAGGAAGGAAGGATGGAAGGAGAGGAAGGAAGGATGGACGGAGAGGAAGGAAAGATGGAAGGAGAGGAAGGAAGGATAGAAGGAAGGAGAGGAAGGAGAGGAAGAAAGGAGAGAAAGGAAGAAAGGACGGAAGGATGGAAGGAGAGGAAGGAAGGAGAGGAAGGATAGAAGGAAGGAAGGAAGGAGAGGAAGGATGAAAGGAAGGAGAGGAAGGAAGGATGGAAGAAAGGAGAGGAAGGAAGGATAGAAGGAAGGATGGAAGGAGAGGAAGGAAGAATAGAAGGAAGGATGGAAGGAGAGGAAGGATGAAAGGAAGGAGAGGAAGGAAGGATAGAAAGAAGGATGGATGGAGAGGAAGGAAGAATAGAAGGAAGGATGGAAGGAAGGAGAGGAAAGAAGGAAGGATGGAAGGAGAGGAAGGAAGGATGGAAGGGGAGGAAGGATGAAAGGAAGGAGAAGAAGGAGAGGAAGGAAGGATGGAAGGGAGGAAGGAAGGAAGGAAGGAGAGGAAGGATAGAAGGAAGGATGGAAGGAGAGGAAGAAAGGATGAAAGGAAGGAGAGGAAGGATGGAAGGAAGGAAGAAGAGGAAGGAAGGAAGGAAGGGGAAGTCGTAGTGGTCTCCTGTCCAACTTGGTGTAGTGGTTAAGAGCAGCAAACTCTAATCCTGAGAACTGGGTTTGTTTCCCCTCTCCTCCACATGAAGCCAGCTGGGTGACCTTGGGTTGGCCACAGTCCTCTCAGAGCTCTCTCCACCCAACCTGCCTCACAAGGTGCCTGTTGTGGGGAGGGGAAGGGAAAGAGATTGTAAGCCACTCTGAGACTCCTTCGGGTAGTGAAGGGTGGGATATAAATGCAATCTCTTCTCCTCCTCCTCCTCCTCCTTCTTCTTTATGGTTACATAGTATTTTATGGTATTTGTATGCAATTTGTTATTTTAATATCATTTTAAGTGTATTATTTAACTGCCGTACAGCGCCCTGAGCCCACCTGGGGAGGGAAGTATATAAAATCTAATTAAACAAACCAATCAACCAACCTGGGCCGCCCAGGTCGGGATGTTGTACAAGTGGAGATGAGTTGTTTGGGGGGCAAGCACTGGAGAAGTCATGTTGCTGTCGTGTCCCATTTGCGGGCTTACCAGACGGACTCTGTCGCTAAGAAACGGGATCCTTGTCTTGGCCTGGAGGCGTCCTCCGGCTCTCTGGCCCTGGCCCAGGAGGAGATGGGTACCCCTTGGGTGTGGCGGCAAAACACCTTGACCCAGTCCTGGATCCAGCAGGGCCCTTTCCATATTGCAATACCCCTGTGATGAGGATGGCAGCTGCAGGCTGAATCATTCCGGGAGTCGGTGGCTGAGTCTGGGGAGGATGCTCAGCAGGGAGGTGAGGCCGTAGAGTCCGCCCTCCAAAGCAGCCATTGGCTCCAGGGGAACTGGTCTCTAGACCAGCTGGAATTCCAGGAGATCTCCAGGCCCCACCTGGAGATTGGCTACCCTGTTGTTGATATTGCACATGCAGCATCCCTGGGTCATTTTCAGGTCAGGAAGAGGGCCCCGAGGGGAGGCTGAAGTTCTCCTTTCACCTTTGCAGCCCTCACCTGAATCGGTCCCTGCGGTGCTTAGGGAAACAAGTTTCCTGCCACAGCTGTGGGAAACGCCAGCTGGGAGAATCCCAACTCGACGTGTGAAGAAATGTCTCATGTCATAGAATCACAGAGCTGGAAGGGATCTCCGGGATCATCTAGTCCAACCCCCTGCACGATGCAGGAAATCCACAAATACCCCCCATACCTCTAGTGACCCTCATTCCATGCCCAGAAGATGACCAAAAAAACCCTCTGGGATCCCCGACCAAACTGGCCTGGAGGAAAATTGCTTCCTGATCCCAAAGTGGTGATCGGCATTTCCCTGGGCGGGTAAGAAAGGGCCACGAGAACTAAGCACCGAGGCAACCCTTTCTGCCCTTCCTTCTCGTGATCTGCCCGAGTTCACAGAATCAGCATTGCTGTCCGATGGTGGTCAGTCAGGGAGTGAGAATCAGATTGTTCTGGATGGCGTTGCGTTCTTCCGGGAAAGGAGTGGGTACTATCAGATCATCTGTGGCGAGGGTGGCCAATCCTGGGTTGGGGGTGGAGCCTGGGGTGGGCAGGGTTTGGGGATGGGGGGGGACTTCACTGGGAGGCTGGCAACCCTACTGCGGCCTGTAGCTCAACTAATCAGGTTTGGTTGGTGGCCCTTCAAAAATGGCTAGCCGTGGTTCTCCATGTCCTGAACGCATCCCGGTTAGATTACTGCAGTCCGCTCATAGTAAAGCCACCCTTGAAGACTGTTCAGAAATTACAACAGGACCAGAATGCAGGCTACAGACAAGATCATGAGAAGGGAGCGCAGGAAGGGTTTCACAAGTGCTTAGTTCTTGCGGCCCTTTCTCACAAGCCCAGGGAAATGCTGATTGCCACTTCGGGGGGCCGGAAGCCATTTTTCTCCAGGCCAGTTTGGCCAGGGATCCTGGAGAGGTTTTTTGTAATCTTCTAGGTGTGGAACAGCAGTGCCTGTGGGTGTGGAGGGGGGAGGTATGTGAGAATTTCCTGCATTTTGGAGGGGATTGGCCCATTCCAGAGCTGATAAATGAAGAAGAAGAAGAGACTGGATTTATACCCCGCCCTTCACTACCCAAAGGAGTCTCAGAGCGGCTTACAAACTCCTTTCCCTTCCCCTCCCCACAACAGACACCCTGTGAGGTAGGTGGGGCTGAGAGAACTTCTGACAGGAACTGTCCTTGAGAGAACAGCTGTGCCAGAGCTTGTGACTGACCCAAGGTCACATCAGCAGGTGCAAGTGGCGGAGTGTGGAATCAAACCCGGTTCTTCCAGATTAGAGTCTGCACACTTAACCACGACACCAAAACGGCTCTCCATGAAACGCATGGAAGTGTGATGCCATCTCATGGTTACTGTGATATCATCACATTTCGGTGAGATCCCCAGTTGGCTTCATGATGTTACTGGGAAGCCTCCTCAGACTGAAGGCAATCCTTTCTGCTTCCCCCGTGATGTGGCTTTCCGAAGGTATCATGCTCCCAGAGCTGATAAATGCACAGAAGTGTAGTGCCATCCCTGATTGGCTCCATACTGCCACCAGGAAGCCTATTGAGACTGAAGGCAATCCTTTCTGCTTCCCCCGCGATGTGGCTTTCCGAAGGTCTCATGCTCCCAGAGCTGATAAATGCACAGAAGTGTAGTGCCATCCCTGATTGGCTCCATACTGCCACCAGGAAGCCTATTGAGACTGAAGGCAATCCTTTCTGCTTCCCCCGCGATGTGGCTTTCCGAAGGTCTCATGCTCCCAGAGCTGATAAATGCACAGAAGTGTAGTGCCATCCCTGATTGGCTCCATACTGCCACCAGGAAACCTATTGAGACTGAAGGCAATCCTTTCTGCTTCCCCCGCGATGTGGCTTTCCGAAGGTCTCATGCTCCCAGAGCTGATAAATGCACAGAAGTGTAGTGCCATCCCTGATTGGCTCCATACTGCCACCAGGAAGCCTATTGAGACTGAAGGCAATCCTTTCTGCTTCCACTTCAATGGGGCTTTCCGATGGCATCGTGTTCCCACCCAGGCATAAGGGAGCGCTGTGAGAGGAGAGAAGGAGCTTCTGGTTTCCTCTCCATACCGCTTTTGCCAGCCAAAAGAGAGGTGGGGGACCAGTGGTCCACGGGGAAGCGTCCTGTCTCATGCAGTGGCCAACCAATTTCTCTGGAGGGCCAACCATGGGGCATAGAGGCTGAGGCCTTCATAAGAACATCAGAAGAGCCCTGCTGGATCAGAGCAGCGGTCCGTCTAGTCCAGCATCCTGTCTCACACAGTGGCCAACCCGTTCCTCCGGAGGGCCAGCAACAGGGCATAGAGGCTGAGGCCGTCCCCTAATGTTTTCTCCTGGCTCTGGGATTCAGGGATCAACTGCCTCTGAATGTGGAGGTTCCCCACTGATAGACTTGTCTTCCATGAATCTATCTAATCCCCTTTGAAAGCGGCTTATTCCTGTGGCCCTCACTACATCCTCTAGCAGCGAATCCCACATTTGAATCGCTCTCTGTGTAAAGCTGTATCAACGAGCACCACGGTACCCACAGGATTAGGGCCCACACTGCAAGGAAGACCAAAGCTGTACTGGTTGCTGTGTCTTGACGGAGAGGAAGCGAAACTTCGGCTTCAGAGACTCCCAGCCATTGAAGAGGGTGTTTCAGATTGTTCAGTAGTACAGCTAGAGAGTTCGGGAGCCTGTTGTTGACGAAGCTCTTTTGTTCTGAACTTTACTTTATTGCTGTGGTCAGCGGCATATTTCGTTGGAGGCTGTCTGGAGCCTTGCAGAGGAGGGACAGCAACATTTGAAGTAAACAAACGTTCAGAAATGACAGTCCTGGGGGCTGAATCTCCCCGTGTCAGGTGCCAAAAGGACAAGTTTGGCCAGGGTCAGGGGTTTGCTTTCTTAGGGGTTTGCCCACCTTGGGCTGCCAATCCCCAGGTGTGGCCTGGAGCCGTGTTCTCTCTAACCCTCCCCCACCCCAAGAATGTAACTGCTGTAATCTTAAAATTACTTCTTCCCCCCAAGAGTGATTCACACATGGAATTCACTGCCACTGGAGATGGCAGTGGCTACAAGCATGGACGGTTTCAAAGCGGGAATTGGATAAACATATGGAGCAGAGGTCCATTGGTGGCTCTTAGCCACAAGGTCTAGATAGGAACTCTCAATCTGGGGCAGGTGATGCTCTGTATTTTTGGTGCTGGGGGTGGGGGGCAACAGTGAGAGGGCTTCTAGTGTCCTGGCCCCACTGCTGGACCTCCTGATGGCAGCTGGTCTTTTTGGCCGCTGTGTGACACGGCGTGTTGGACTGGATGGGCCATTGGCCTGATCCAACACTGGCTTCTCATGTTCTTATGTCTGGGGCAAGTGATGCTCTGTGTTCTTGGTGCTCGGGGGGGAGGTCAACAGTGGGAGAGCTTTTAGTGTCTTGGCCCCACTGATGGACCTCCTGATGACAGCTGGTCTTTTTGGCCACTGTGTGACAGAGTGTTGGACTGGATGGGCCATTGGTCTGATCCAACATTGGCTTCTCTTATTTTCTTATGTCTGGGGCAGTGATGCTCTGTATTCTTGGTGCTCGGGGTGGGGGTCAACAGTGGGAGGGCGTCTGGTATCTTGGCCCCACTGGTGGACCTCCTGATGGCTCCTGGTCTTTTTGGCCACTGTGTTGGACTGGATGGGCCATTGGCCTGATCCAACACTGGCTTCTCTTATATTCTTATGTTCTTAAAGTGGTCAATAAGCACTGCAAGACCCTGTGTGGATCCAGATGGCTGCTGAGCAGGGCTTCCGTTGTTAAAGAGCAGCTTGCTCACATGCACCGCTTAGAGGGAGCACTGGGATCTCCTGATCTTTAGACTACAGTGACCAGATTTAGCTCACAGTTCAGGCTGTGTTGTACCTCAACAGTTCTGGAAGATTAGCAGCTATTAAAACAAAAGAGGGTATTATGAAGGCTTATTTTTTTATTTATTTGACTTATATCCCATCCTCTCTGCAAGGCAGTCTCCGGGCAGCTTACAAAAACTGTATAAAACCACTAAAACAGGGAATTCATAAAATCACAACAATATAATCATAAACGTAACACGATATAAAGTGCCACCTGTATCAGTGCTTGGTTCTCGTGGCCCTTTCTGACCCGCCCAGTGAAATGCCGATCGCCACTTTGGGGGTCAGGAAGCAGTTTTTCTCCAGGCCAGTTTGGCTGGTGATCCTGGAGGGTTTTTTTGGCATCTTCTGGGCATGGAGCAGGGGGTCACTTGTGGTGTGTGTGGGCGAGGTATTTGTGAATTTCCTGCATTGTACAGGGGGTTGGACTAGATGACTCTGGAGGTCCCTTCCAACTCTATGATTCTATCTGAAAATAATATGTTTTGGGGTCTGAGGACTTCTTGTTGGCAGATGCATTCGCACAACTGTAGTGAGTGGGCGTGTGGATTTCCCTTTATCCTCCAAAGCCTGCTGTTTAATGAAACGGATGGCTTCTACTTGGGGAGGCGGTGGCTCAGTGGTAGAGCATCTTTCGCTTGCAACAGGTCCCAGCTTCAATCCCCGGCATCTCCAGGTGATGGGAAAGACCTCTGCCTGAGATCCTGAACAGCCGCTGCTGGTCTGAGTAGACAATACTGATTCCGATGGAGCAGAGGTCTGATTCAGTATAAGGCAGCTTCATTTGTGTACCAGAGAGATCAGCTCCCCTTTGGGGAAAATGGCTGCTTTGGAGGGCGGGCTGCCTGGCATCGTTCCCCACTGAGGCCCCTCCCAACCCCACCCATCCCAAACTCCACCCCCAAACCTCCAGGAATTTGCCAACCTGTTGGCAGCCCCAGGCCTGCCACTTTTCATGTGAGTTCTAAGAAAATAAACTCCATGTTACATTCTATTTTAAAGGATTAGGTAGATTTCGTTTCCTGCACTTGCTGTTTCCAGGGGAATGCACAGCCCCCTCCACACCAGAGAGCCAGTTTGGTGTAGTGGTTAGGAGTGCAGACTCTGATCTGGGAGAACCGGGTTTGATTCCCCGCTCCTCCATGTGCAGCTGCTGGTGTGACTTTGGGTCAGTCACAAGTTCTCTCAGAGATGTTCTCTCACGAGCAGTCCTCGGGAGAGCTCTCTTAGCTCCACCTACCTCACAGGGTGTCTGTTGTGGGGAGGGGAAGGGAAAGGAGTTGGTAAGCTGCTCTGAGACTCCTTTGGGTAGTGAAGGGCGGGGTATAAATCCAATCTCTTCTTTTTCTTCTACCTCACAGGGTGCCTGTTGTGGGGAGGGGAAGGGAAAGGAGTTTGTCAGCCGCTCTGAGACTCCCTTGGGTAGTGAAGGGCGGGGTATAAATCCAATCTCCTCCTCCTCCTCCTCTTCTTGCATACTGCCTGCAAGCTGATATTTTCTGACCATTGCGGGAAAATACACAAGCTTTTTTTTTTTTTGCCTAGATGGGGTAGGGTTGCCAGTTCTGGGCTGGGAAATTCCTGGATGTTTGGGGGTGGAACCTGGGGAGCCAGAGTTTTGGGAAAGGTGAGCCCTCATGGTGGTACAATGCCATACAGTCCACCTTCCAAAGTAGCCATTTCCTCCAGGGGAACTGATCTCTTTTAGTCCGGACATCAGTTGTAATTCTGAGAAATCTCCTGGTCCTGCCTGGAGGTTGGCAACCCTGGGAAATGCAACTTGGCCATGGTGGGGAGGGGGAGAACAGGCCAAAACCCTTTCTGTCCCTTTGGTCAAATCTACATTTGCGTTTTTAAAATCAGTTTCACACTGCTGCGACACCATCTTTCTCTATGCTTGTCTGAAAGTTGTTTGGAGAAGACTCACTTAAAGCAGTGCGGAGGCGCAATGGCAGTGGAGCCGCCACAGGAGGGCGATAAACATATGCAGACATGTAAAAGCGTGCTAGCACTGTTGAGGTGTGGAAACAAAACCAAATGGAGACAGCTTTTTGGAAGACGGAGTCAGAAGGCCGGGACACCGTTGGGAGAGACAAATGCAGATCCGACCCTAGCGTCCGCCAGGAAAGGGCTGCCCCAGTACCTGCAATCCGTAAAAGAAAACCCGTCTTTTTATTTTATTTTTTTATTTATTGGACTTTTATCCCGCCCTCCCGCCAAGGCGGCTCAGGGCGGCTTACAAGGAGTTCAAACCAGTATACATTTTAAAACACAATATTACTACATCTAAAAACAATACAATAAATACTAAATTACATTAAAATATGGCAGTATTCTGTATAAAGAGCCGGTGCTGTTGTGGTATTGCCGGTGTGGCAAGCATATCAAAATGCTTGACGGAAGAGCTCGGTCTTTACTGCTCTACGGAATCGTTGCAAATCCCGTAGTGCTTGGATTTCAGCCGGGAGCTCTTTTGATTTATTTATTTATTGGCTTCATCCTGGAATGAGATCGGCATCTTCCTTCTCTGAAATCTTCTCCTCTGGGATGTACCACTGAACGAGCTTGCTGTCCCCAGACCTCTATGGGCTGTTTCTCCTCCGAAGCAGGAAGGGAAATCTTCTGTGAAGATGTGAGGTCCCACCGCGTGCCGGTCTTTGCCACTTAACCTACCTGCCGCTCCTCTTCAGATCAATAACAGTATTCAGCAGCTAGCTGGTTTATTATTAGCCCCGTTTACAAACATTTTAAGTTCCTACTTCCCTGGTATTTAAACTGGTGAGTGCAGAGAGATAATACAGGAAATTCAGAATAGAAGTCCAAAGTATCATATCTTGCTGACTTTGCTATTCTGGCTCCCTGTCGTTGGAAGCTGCTGAGCGAAAGAACTCAGCATGCTTGCAGCTTGATACAACGAAGTGAAACGGGTGCGTAGTGCTTTGTTCCGAGGATTATATTTTGGTGGGATTTCGTTTCAGGACTTTTGGCTAATCCGGCCTGGCAGTAGGGGTGCCAACCTCCAGGAGGCCCTGCCAGAGATCTCCTGGAATGATACCTGGTCTCAAGACTACAGAGATCAATTCCCCTGGAGGAGACGGCTGCTTTGGAGTGTGACTTTATGACATCATGTTCCTGCTGAAGGCCTTCCTGTCCCCAAACCTTGCCCTTTCCAAGCTTCACCCCCAAATCTCCAGGAATTTCCCAACCCAAAGTTGACAACCGTAGTCCTAGAGCTGGCGCTCGCAAAAACTGTAGGGAATACTGACAGTGCATTAAAAAAAACAGCTTCAGGTCCTGCCTCGATGGACCCAAACTAATAGTTACTGCATTCAGTCACAAAACCCATTGTTAGTTTAGTTAAACTATGGTTCTATATGACGTCTGAACACGAGACCAGCGGGCTTTCACGGCCCTCTTGGGACCAGTTTGTAATTTATAGACTGCTGTAGTCTCAATGCTTTATAGATTTCATTTATTTATTTCCACTTATAGTCAATGTTCCCTCTAAGCTGTGGAGTCTTGTGAGCAAAAATTCTACTTTGTGAGCTACTGACATTAAAGTTGTGGGCGAATTATCTGGCTGCTGCATAAATTAGTTTACTCTGGAGCCATCCCTTCCTGAGCCGAGACAGAAATGGGTGAGCCGGAGGCTAAAAAACTGTGAGCTAGCTCACACTAACTCAGCCTAGAGGGAACACTGCTTATCGTCTGCCTTTCTCGCTGTGATTTGTGGTGGACTGCAAGTCTGATAGAACAATTCAGTCAGTCAACAAGCTGGTTACAAAATATGGTGGCTTCTAAGTTATGTTACGTGTGCCACGTTCCATCAGGTCCCTTCCAATTTACGGAGAACCCCGTGGATTAACAACCTCAAGAATGTCCTCCTGTCACTGGGCTCTTCCCCACTCTCCTTCCCCCCCACATATTACATGGCTGTATTTCTGGCATTTCCCCCTGCTGTTTTTAAAGTGCAAGGAAATATGCCAAAGATATTTGTTGTTGTTCAGTCGCACAGTTGAGTGCGACTCTTTGTGACCCCATGGATCGCATCACGCCAGGACCTCCTGTCTTCCGCCGTCCTCTGGAGTTTGCTCAATTTCATGTCTGTTGCATCGATGACACTGTCTAACCATCTCATCCTTTGCCGTCCCCTTCTTCTTTGACCTTCAGTCTTTTCCCAGCATCAGGGTCTTCTCCAGTGAGGGCTCCCTTCTCATTTGGTGACCAAGGTATCTGAGCTTCAGCTCCAGGATCTGGCCTTCCAGGGAACAGTCAGGGTTGATTTCTTTTAGGACTGACTGATTTGATCTCCTTGCAGTCCAAGGGACTCTCAAGAGTCTTCTCCAGCAACGCCAAAGATACAATGATGTAATATCGTCGGCCACTAGGGGGTGGAAAAACATGCAGAAAAGACCCTCCGAAGCAATAAGGACATACAAGCAATGAAAATGGGAAGAAGAGAAGAGAGGAAGAGATTGGATTTATACCCTGCCCTTCACTGCCCAAGGGAGTCTCAGAGCGGCTTACAAACTCCTTTCCCTTCCCCTCCTCACAACAGACACCCTGTGAGGTAGGTGGGACTGAGAGAGCTCTGACAGAAACGGTTCTTTTTCAAGAACAGCTGTGCCCGAACTATGGCTTGCCCAAGGTCATCCAGAAGAAGAAGAAGAAGAGAGTGGATTTATACCCCGCCCTTCACTGCCCAAAGGCGTCTCAGAGCAGCTTACAAACTCCTTTCCCTTCCCCTCCCCACAACAGACACCCAGTGAGGTAGGCGGGGCTGAGAAAACTTCTGACAGAAACTTCTCTTTCTCAAGGACAGCTGTGCCAGAGCTTGTGACTGACCCAAGGTCACATCAGCAGGTGCAAGTGGAGGAGTGGGGAATCAAACCCGGTTCTCCCAGATTAGAGTCTGCGCTCTTAACCACTACACCAAACTGGCGCACTTAACCACTACGCCAAAATGAGAGTGCAGAAGAGCCCATTAACAGCTTTGCTCAGGAGTATTTAAATCTGACAGCAAGGATTCCTGGAAAACAGAATGCACGGGCCCCTCCAGCACAGCTGGTGTAGCATGTTTACGGCCACAGAGGGGGGAGAGCTATGCATACAGGAGCATCACGTACAGGGGTTTTCCCCAGTAGTCCATTACGGTGGCAGAGGTCATTGCTCACTCCTTAAATGATGTCCTCCTCAAAGTTGTTTGCAGACACTGGCAGGCAGGCAGGGTTTGTAGCTATTCATTCCGGTTTTCACCGCTTGCTATTTCTTTGTTCCTCCATTCAATTTATACCCCGCCCTCCCCACCGAAGCATGTTGAAGGCGGCTTCCATACAAGGATTAAAACACATAAAAATAACGATTATAAAACAATCGTAAACAAGCCAGATTACCATAAAGTGCCGGTAGCAACGGAGCTGATAATAACAGTATTAGCGCAGAGATGGCGGAAACAGCCATGATGGAATATTCAGATGGGATCCACCCTGTGTTGATGATCAGCGCATCCTGATCTGTTTGTGCAACAGTCACATTCTAATAACGTGTTCTTTTACGTTCTGACTGTCAAATGAAGGGGCCAAAAAGAGGAAAGAAAGTGTGTGTGTGTGTGTGTGTGTGTTAGGTGCCATCAAGTCACTTCTCACTAACGGTGACCTTATGAATTAGAGACCTCCAAAATGTCTTATTGTTAGCAGCCTTGCTCAGATCTTGCAAAATGAGGGCCAGTGTGGCTTCCTTGATTGAGTCAATCCGTCTACTGTTGGCTCTCCTGCTTCTCCTGCTGCCTTCGTAAGAACATAAGAACATAAGAGAAGCCAATGTTGGATCAGGCCAATGGCCCACCCAGTCCAATGCTCTGTCACACAGTGGCCAAAAAGACCAGGGTCCATCAGGAGGTCCACCAGTGGGGCCAGGACACTAGAAGCCCTCCCATTGTTGCCCCCCCCCAAACACCAAGAATACAGAGCATCCCTTGCCCCAGACTAAGAGTTCCTGTCTGTACCTTGTGGCTAAGAGCCACTGATGGACACCTGCTCCATATAAGAACTCAAGAGGGGGAGGGGAAGGGAAAGGAGTTTGTCAGCCGCTCTGAGACTCCTTCAGGTAGTGAAGGGCGGGGTATAAATCCAATCTCTTCCTCTTCTTTGGTGTAGTGGTTAAGTGCGCGGACTCTAATCTGGGAGAACCGGGTTTGATTCCCCACTCCTCCACTTGCACCTGCTGGTGTGACCTTGGGTCAGTCAAAAGCTCTGGCACAGCTGTTCTCTCAAGGACAGTTTCTGTCAGAGCTCTCTCAGCCCCACCTACCTCACAGGGTGTCTGTTGTGGGGAGGGGAAGGGAAAGGAGTTTGTAAGCCACTCTGAGATGCCTTTGGGCAGTGAAGGGTGGGGTATAAATCCAAACTCTTCTTCTTCTACCTCCCAGGGTGTCTGTTGTGGGGAGGGGAAGGGAAAGGAGTTTGTAAGCCGCTCTGAGACTCCCTTGGGTAGTGAAGGGCGGGGTATAAATCCAATCTCTTCCTCTTCTTCTACCTCCCAGGGTGTCTGTTGTGGGGAGGGGAAGGGAAAGGAGCTTGTCAGCCACTCTGGGACTCCTTCGGGTAGTGAAGGGCGGGGTATAAATCCAATCTCTTCCTCTTCTTCTACCTCACAGGGGTGTCTGTTGTGGGGAGGGGAAGGGAAAGGAGCTTGTCAGCCACTCTGGGACTCCTTCGGGTAGTGAAGGGCGGGGTATAAATCCAATCTCTTCTCTTCTTCTACCTCACAGGGTGTCTGTTGTGGGGAGGGGAAGGGAGCTTGTCAGCCACTCTGGGACTCCTTCGGGTAGTGAAGGGCGGGGTATAAATCCAATCTCTTCCTCTTCTTCTACCTCACAGGGTGTCTGTTGTGGGGAGGGGAAGGGAAAGGAGCTTGTCAGCCACTCTGGGACTCCTTCGGGTAGTGAAGGGCGGGGTATAAATCCAATCTCTTCCTCTTCTTCTACCTCACAGGGCGTCTGTTGTGGGGAGGGGAAGGGAAAGGATCTTGTCAGCCACTCTCGGACTTCTTCGGGTAGTGAAGGGCGGGGTATAAATCCAATCTCTTCCTCTTCTTCTACCTCACAGGGTGTCTGTTGTGGGGAGGGGAAGGGAAAGGAGCTTGTCAGCCACTCTGGGACTCCTTCGGGTAGTGAAGGGCGGGGTATAAATCCAATCTCTTCCTCTTCTTCTACCTCACAGGGTGTCTGTTGTGGGGAGGGGAAGGGAAAGGAGCTTGTCAGCCACTCTGGGACTTCTTCGGGTAGTGAAGGGCGGGGTATAAATCCAATCTCTTCCTCTTCTTCTATCTCACAGGGTGTCTGTTCTGGGGAGGGGAAGGCAAAGGAGCTTGTCAGCCACTCTGGGACTCCTTCGGGTAGTGAAGGGCGGGGTATAAATCCAATCTCTTCCTCTTCTTCTACCTTACAGGGTGTCTGTTGTGGGGAGGGGAAGGCAAAGGAGCTTGTTAGCCACTCTGGGACTCCTTCGGGTAGTGAAGGGCGGGGTATAAATCCAATCTCTTCATCTTCTTCTACCTCACAGGGTGTCTGTTGTGGGGAGGGGAAGGGAAAGGAGCTTGTCAGCCACTCTGGGACTTCTTCGGGTAGTGAAGGGCGGGGTATAAATCCAATCTCTTCCTCTTCTTCTACCTCACAGGGTGTCTGTTGTGGGGAGGGGAAGGCAAAGGAGCTTGTCAGCCACTCTGGGACTCCTTCGGGTAGTGAAGGGCGGGGTATAAATCCAATCTCTTCCTCTTCTTCTACCTCACAGGGTGTCTGTTGTGGGGAGGGGAAGGGAAAGGAGCTTGTCAGCCACTCTGGGACTCCTTCGGGTAGTGAAGGGCGGGGTATAAATCCAATCTCTTCCTCTTCTTCTACCTCACAGGGTGTCTGTTGTGGGGAGGGGAAGGGAAAGGAGCTTGTTAGCCACTCTGGGACTCCTTCGGGTAGTGAAGGGCGGGGTATAAATCCAATCTCTTCCTCTTCTTCTACCTCACAGGGTGTCTGTTGTGGGGAGGGGAAGGGAAAGGAGCTTGTCAGCCACTCTGGGACTCCTTCGGGTAGTGAAGGGCGGGGTATAAATCCAATCTCTTCCTCTTCTTCTACCTCACAGGGTGTCTGTTGTGGGGAGGGGAAGGGAAAGGAGCTTGTCAGCCACTCTGGGACTCCTTCGGGTAGTGAAGGGCGGGGTATAAATCCAATCTCTTCCTCTTCTTCTACCTCTCAGGGTGTCTGTTGTGGGGAGGGGAAGGCAAAGGAGCTTGTCAGCCACTCTGGGACTCCTTCGGGTAGTGAAGGGCGGGGTATAAATCCAATCTCTTCCTCTTCTTCTACCTCACAGGGTGTCTGTTGTGGGGAGGGGAAGGAGTTTGTAAGTCGGTCTGAGACTCCCTTGGATAGAGACTCTCTTCCAGGTTTGATTCCCTCACTTCTCCACTTGCAGTTGCTGGATGACCTTTGGCAAGCCGTAGTTCTGTCAGAGCTCTCTCAGCCCCACCTACCCACACAGGGTGTCTGTTGTGGGGAGGGGAAGGGAAAGGAGTTTGTCAGCCGCTCTGACTCCTTTGGGTAGTGATGGGCGGGGTATAAATCCAATCTCTTCTTCTTCTTCTTCTTCTACCTCACAGGGTGTCTGTTGTGGGGAGGGGAAGGGAAAGGAGTTTGTCAGCCGCTCTGAGACTCCTTCAGATAGTGAAGGGTGGAGTATAAATCCAATCTCTTCACTTTTCTTCTTCTTCACTTCTACCAGAGACCCTGGAGAGCTGATTTGGAAGAGCCATCAGAGTGGCCAGTGCAGTGTAGCGGCTAAGAGAGGCGGACTCTAATCTGGAGAACCGGGTTCTATTCCGACTCCTCCTTTGCATGAAGCCCGCTGGGTGACCTTGGGCCAGTCCCAGTTCTCCCAGAAGTCTCTCTGCCCCACCTGCCTCACAGGGTGCCTGTTGTGGGGAGAGGAGAGGAATGTGATTGTAAGCTGCTCTGAGACAATTTAAGGTAGAGAAAAGTAGTATATGAAAACCCTCCTCCTCTTCCTCCTCCTCCTCCTCTTCTTCTGCTGCCACTACTTCTGCTTCTGCTTTATCGTGGACCACCAGTCTTAGGCTGGCCGCTTCAACTTTGTTCCAGTTTTGTGTCAACGCACATTGCCTATTAGTTGCCCACTTTCTGTGCCCCCAACCCCATTTCCCTGTCATCTGAGACTGGCGTCCTCAGAGGTATAACACAGACAGATGGAGCACTCTCTGTGTGAAGGTGAGAAGAAAAATGGCAGGCAAGTAATCTATATCTCCTCAGGAAGGTGGGGTAGGGCTGAGTCATTCTCTTGTAGGAGTTTCCCCAGGCTGTGACACGCTAATGGAGGAGCTTTCCTGAGGAGGTTCTTTTGCATATGGATTGGCTGTTGGAATTCTAATCTGGTCACCTTGGGATTAGACTACTGCAACGCTCTCTACATGGGGCTGCCCTTGTCTCAGATCTGGAAGCTGCAGCTAGTGCAGAATGCGGCGGCCGGGCTGTTGATGGGTCTCTCTATACGGGAACACATTCAGCCTGTGCTGAAGGCACTGTACTGGCTACCAATAGCTTACCGGATTCGTTTCAAGGTGCTGGTTTTGACCTTTAAAGCCCTATATGGTCAGGGGCCTGCCTACTTGAAGGACTGCCTTTCCCCATATGTGCCCCAGGGAGGACTGAGGTCAGAGAGTCGTCTGGCTCTCCCTGGCCTGAGAGACGCCAGGTTGGCTGCTACTAGAGCCAGGGCCTTTTCAGTGGTGGCTCCATACTGGTGGAACGAGCTCCCGGATAACATCAGGGCCCTGCGGGACCTTCTGCAGTTCCGCAGGGCCTGTAAAACGGAGCCCTTCCACCAGGCTTTCGACTAGGAGCTGCCACTGACCAATGTGCCACCGGAACACACTATGGCCTACATAAATATCAGTTGGATACCGCTTCCTGTGAGGGGATTGTATACTGATGCCACCATCATTTGCACTGCTTTGTTAGATTTTTATGATGTCAGGGATCTGTCTATGCATATTTTACTGTATTTTATTGCATTGATTGTTTTATTGTTTTATTGTTGTTCGCCGCCTTGAGCCGGTTCCCGGCAAGGTGGGATATAAATTGAAAATAATAATAAAATAATAAAAAATAATAAATAATCTTATCTGTAGTGCTGTTGTAAGATGGACAGGAAACCATGCCCAGTTTATTTTTAAAGTCTCTTATTTCCTGTTGAAGTTATGTTTATGTTTATGGATTTCAATGACTTCCCTGTGGAATCTGACACAGTGATGGGATGTGGGAGGATTTCTGGCACTGCTGGTGGATCTCCTGATGGCCCCTGGTTTTTGGCCATGGTGGGACAAAGAGTTTTGGACTGGATGGGCCATTGGCCTGCTTCAACATTGGCTTCTCTGATGTTCTTATGCCTGGGGCAGTGGTGCTCTGTCTTCTTGGTGCCTGGGGGGGGCACAGTGGGAGGGCTTCTGGAGTTCTGGCCCCACTGGTGAACCTCCTGATGGCCCCTGGGCTATCCCGACTGCTCAGCAATTTCATGGAGTGCCCACGAGTTCTTGTATTGTGAGAAAGGGAGAAAAGTCCTTCTTTCTCAACCTGCTCAATCCCATTCATAATCTTATAAACCTCGATTATGTCACCCCTCAGCCTGATGCACGGAGGGGGCCTGGTGATCCTTTTGTGACTTTTCAAAAACCTTGTCCAGTTTGAGTTCGTCGGTACCGATGAGGTTGCAGCGGAGTTTCTGTTCTCGGATGCCCCAGATGGACTGGGTTAAGAGGGCGTCCTCGAGATCTGGGAACTCGCAGTTGCTGGCCAGCCTGCAGAGATCAGCCATGAAGCCGGGTGGCCGCTTCACCGGACTTTTGGGTGCACGCCAAGAAGTCCATGCGCTTCGCCATCTTAGTTGGTCGATGCACGAAATGGCCTGTGAGGGCCTTGACGAGTTCATCGTACATGGCTTCTTCAAGGGTTTTAGGAGCGATCGGGCCCTGGCCTAGGCGTAGTGTGGCGATGCCGCATGTGCCAAGCAGGAGCAATTTTTTTTCCTTGTCGGCGTCATCTATGGCTTGGAACCGAACGAAGTACTTCAGCTGCTCCAACCATGCTTCCCAAAGCTCAGGGTGAGCGGGGTTGAACACAGGGATGATCCCCAGAGCGGCAGCCATGACCCATGCAGCGATGCGAGGCGCGGAGTCCTGGAGATCGTTGTGCAGTGCGGTGCTGGAGGCTGGGTCGGGGTTGCGCATTGGGATCCCATCCTCGTCGCCAGTGAAATATACCGGGTCCAGACGTGTGGAGTGATCAGCTCACGATTTATTGAGAGTTCAGCTCGAACTCAAGACTGACGAGCTGGGTCCGAGGCCTGCTTAAATCCCTGCAACACACCCCATCCAAACACACACCCACTCCCCGTGATAAGGCTATTTACCCAGTCACAAATTCTGTCAAGTCTTCAAGGGGTTCCTGGACGCTTGCTCTTTTCCTTCGGCTGCAGACAGACTAACGCGACCGCCCCATCTTGATCGAGCCTCGGTTGAGTCATTTTAGGTCCCAGGGAGAGTTCGGGCTTGATTGGGTCTAGAATCCACTGGTTTGTCTCCTTGGCACTCCACGGTGCCTGTGAAACTCTCCTCCGAGGCCGTGTTGCAAATGAATCCGCTTTCTTCACTGGCCAACTTTCACACCCATAAACAGTAATGGGGAATACGATGGTATGAATTATCTTGATCGCCAGCGAAAACATTTTTTGTGGCTCCTTCACGGCTGCCCTTCCCTGTCTGTAATGTGCTGGTCTGTAAACCCCTCTATGCTGGATCAGGCCAGTGGCCCATCCAGTCCAGCACTCTGTGGCCAAAGCCCAGGGGCCATCAGGAGGTCCACCAGCAGGGCCAGAACTCCAGAAGCCCTCCCACTGTGCCCCTCCCCAAGCACCAAGAATATAGTGCATCACCTGCCCCAGACTGAGAGTCCCTATCTATACCCTGTGGCTAATAGCCACTGATGGACTTCTGCTCCATATCCTTATTCTATTTCCCAGACTTTTTTTGTGTGTGCGGATACCTATTCCCACCAACAGGGGCCTCACTCTCCCCCAACAGCTTTTCCTACATAGTCAGTAGACTTCCTGGGTTTGTAGAAAAATCCAAAAAGTGAGGAAATCTCTTCAGGAACGGTTGAATTCCCCCCCCCAAAAAAAAATCTTTTGAAATGGCCTCTGCAGGGACCTGACTCCAGGCATCAACGGTGAGAGATTAGAACGTTGGGGGGGGGGGGAGGAGGCTTCTGACTGGCTCTGTCAGTAAAAGGGTGGGGGAGAAGGGCCATTTCTTTCCAGGCCTCCTTCGGCCTTGGAGGGAGGGAGGGAGCCTTGGGGCCAGGCTGGGGGATTCCTAGAGGTTTTGGGGTGGAGTGCAAGGAGGGCAGGATTTGGGGAAGGGAGAGGCCTCAGGTGGGTATCCTGCCACAGAATCCACCCTCCAAAGCAGCCTTTTTCTCCAGGGAGACAGATCTCTGTTGTTCACAGATCTCTGGAGTTCACTCTCCAGCAGGCCCCACTTGGGGGTTGCCAACCCTAGGCCTGGCAGCAGTCTAGGGTTGCCAAGTCCCCCCATGGGCACTGGCAGGGGATGGGGGTAGTGGGATTGCCAGCTCCAGGTCTGGAAACTCCTGGAGATTTGGGGATGGAGCCTGGGGAGGACAGGGACCTCAGTGGGGTACAGTGCCCTAGAGTCCACCCTCCAAAGCATCCATTTTCTCCAGGGGAAGTTATCTCAGTAGTCTGGAGCTGAGCAGTAGTTCCAGGAGATCCCCAGATCCCACCTGGAGGCTGGCATCCCTAGGCAGCACCCTCTGGGTGACTTGATACCACCTAATTTGCATGACTCAACTTGGCCTGGCTGCTTGCTGCTGTTCAGCAGCCACCCTATGAAAACCAGCAGTGGTGCAGCAGTTAGAGCCTCAGAGTAGGGTCTGCAAGACCCAGATTCAGATCCGCATATTGCGGTGGAAGCTGACTGGGTAATTTTGGACCAGTCACATACTTTCAGCCTAACCAACCTCACAGGGTTGTTATGTAGATAAAAAGGAGGTGAGAATAATGTAAGCTGCTTTGGTCCCCACTGTGGAGAAAGACTATAATTTTCCTTGGTAGAAGCTGTGGGGGAGGGGGTGGAGACAAAAAGCGGGAGACAGATAAAGGCAGATAAAAGTTAAGTTGGCTGTTGGGTGAGAAGGAAATAGGGTTGCCAACTCTGGATTGGGAAACTCCTGGACATTTAAGGGGTGGATCCTGGGGATGGTGGGGTTTGAGGAGGGGAGGAACTTCAGACTGGTATAATGCCATAGACTCCACCCTCCAAACCAGCCATTTCCTCCATGAGAACTACCATTGCCAGCCTCTGGGTGAGGGCTGGAGATCACCCAGAATTACAACTGTTGTCCGGGTGACAGAGATCAGTTCCCCTGGATAAAATGGCTGCTTTGGAGGGTTGAGTCTATGGCTCCACCCCCAGAAGGGAGAAAGAGTGTGAGATAGGTAAGGGTAGAGGGGAGGAAGCAAAGGTGGGAGGAATGGGATGACCATCCCGCAAGTTTCTTGTGGGTCTCCACTTGTGTTTAGCTAATTCCCTCTTGAAACTGTCCATGCTTGTAGCTGCCACCACCTCCTTTGGCTTGGAAACGGAGATGAGCACCGCCCCCTAGAGTCGGATTCGACTGGCTTTCGAGCAAGGGAAACCTTTACCTTTACTAAGATATAAGGAATACAAAAATATACTTTACAGGGTATATAAAACCCGAGAATATTTCTACCCGGCTCCTTTTCATTGCAATTTTAATGACGTTTCAAACATCTTGAATCTCAGATTTCATAACCAATCTATTTTACAAGTCTATTCTTGATTTCATCATTGCTACATATTCTGTGTTAAACGTTTCCTCATTTCTACTTACTTATTTTTGCTTTTAATCTACCAAGGTTTACAGGAAAAATCTACTATATATCTTACAGTAAAGACTATATAGAGAATTATCTTACGGTAAAGGATAGAGGGTATTTTTGTTCAAAGGTCAGTTCTTTATGCTTTCATATTCAAAGCTCATGCCCATTCCGCTTCTACATCGGCGCTCCTAAAAACAAAAATTATCAATGAGCAAATGCTCTCTACGTCCTTTCAATCTATTAACATCACGGAAGTTTTTTTAAAAGATGTCACACCACTACAATACAATACAACAACCTTTATGGGCAGCATGCACTAAGAAGTATACAAAACACAAGGAGTACTCAATACAGTTAACACATATCTCCCTTTTTAGAAGCCAGATACAAAAAAGTTGCCACTATTTCAACAGTTACAGCATTTTTTGAGGACGGGAGAAAAAAAGGACTTATCATTATCAGACTGGCCTATTAAATCCATTAACAACCGATCTAAATACTTTCACCACGAGTATCTGAACCCCTCGGTGTGTGGCCACGTCCTGTCAAGTCGCCTCCGATAACTTCTGGCACTTCCATGAATTAATAACCTCCAAAACATTCTATGTTTATCAGTGTCTAACGAGGGTGAATTTAGATTGCGTGTTGAAAGTATTTGGTGAATCTGAAGATATACCAGTTGTTGTTGTTCAGTCGCACAGTCGAGTCCGACTCTTCGCGACCCCATGGACCAGATCACGCCAGGCCCTCCTGTCTTCCGCTGTCCGCTGAAGTTTGCTCGATTTCATGTTCGTTGCATCGATGACACTGTCTGACCATCTCATCCTTGGCCGTTCCCTTCTTCTTTGACCTTCAATCTTTCCCAGCATCCGGGTCTTCTCCAGGGAATGCTCCCTTCTCATTTGGTGGCCAAGATATACCAGTAAGTGTTGTAAATGATTAAGTCACAAAGGCTTCTTCTGAACATATGCAAATGGGGGCAGTTATGTGCCCTCAGGTTCTTCCCACTTATCAGTGATCTTATGAATTAGTGAAGGAAGTCACCCCAACTGTCCCCTGGAAGGCCAGATACTGACGCTGAAGCTCATATACTTTGGCCACCAAATGAGAAGGGAGCACTCATTTGAGAAGACCCGGATGCTGGGAAAGACTGAAGGTCAAAGAAGAAGGGGACAGCCAAGGATGAGATGGTCAGACAGTGTCATCGATGCGACGAACATGAAATTGAGCAAACTCTGGAGGACGACGGAGGACAGGAGGGCCTGGCGTGATGTGGCCCATGGGGTCGCAAAGAGTCGGACTCGACTGTGCGACTGAACAACAACAAGGAATTAACGACCTCCAGAACATGCTATCTTTAACAGCCTTGCTCAGGTTTTGCCAACTGGGGGCCGCGGCTTCCTCGGTGGCGTCGATCCAACGCCCGTTGGGCCTTTCTCTTTTCCTACTGCCTCCAACTTTCTCTAGCGATATTATTGTCTTTTCCGGTAAGTCTTGACTTCTCATGGTACGACCAGAGCACAATAGCCTCAAGTTTAGTCGCGCCAGGTTCTGGGGAAGAATTCGAGCTCGATTTGATCTGGAACCCATCTTGGAAACTCTTTTACAAATATATTGTCTTTGGAGCACGTAAATGTTTGTCTGCGAGGGGAGACTCACAGATGGTAGCAATACCCAGAAAGATTTTGGGAAGTGGAGTTAAGCTCAGGGCTTTTAAGAGGTGCCGGAACTCTCGAGAGGGAAATGAAGTTTTCAGTCTGTGTACTGAAAACTCATGACCTTTTAAACACGTCTAAAAGAATTCTGTTGAAAATGTTCCGGAACTCTGTTCCGACGCGTCCCCCCAGGAAAAAAGGCCCTGGTTGAAGCATATTGAACTTATTATTTCTAGCCCATCGTTATCCCTCCCATCCTAAAGAAGAAGAAGAAGGGAAGAAGAGATTGGATTTATACCCCACCCTTCACTACCCGAAGGAGTCTCAGAGCGGCTGGCAAACTCCTTTCCCTTCCTCTCCCCACAACAGACACCCTGTGAGGCAGGCGGGGGTGAGAGAGCTCTTTTGAGGACTGCCCTTGAGAGAACAGCTCTGAGAGAACTTGTGACTGACTCAAGGTCATCCAGTAGTTGCATGTGGAGGAGTGGGAATCAAAGCCAGCTCTCCCAGATTAGAGTCCGCCCTCCTAACCACTAACTGGCTCTCTTGCGTAATTGGTAAAAGGAACTCAGGGTTCTTCTCATGTCCATTTTATCCTCACAACAACCCTGGAAGGTAGGTTCGCCTGAGAGAGTGTGATCTAGCTCCAGGTCATCCACTACATTTCATGGCTGTGCCAGGATCGGAACCAGGTCTCACAGTCCCTCTCTAGTGTAATAACTCTCCCCCCACATTGGTTTCTCATTATTTCATATGCAATTCGTATCAGACCCTTTACTATGTATTTTAAACGGCATGAAATGTATTTCTACCAAAATATATTTCTACCAAAATATATTTCTACCAAAATGTTATCAGGGCTTGCAAAATATTGAAAAAGAGGATACCCCTCCCGCCCAATAAAACTGTCTCAATGGGCTTTAAAATGTTTGGGAATTGTTTAATACGATAAAACTGACCACATGCTGTTAAATGTATTTAAACAGTTCAACGGCCGGCTTATTTTAAAGGAGGGAGGGCCCCCAGATTTGCGGTTTTACTATTTTATTTTTGGTTTTAGCTGGGGCTGTTTTAAGTATTATTGTAAGCTGCCTTGATGAAACATGAGGATCAGCAGTTATGTATGGTGCATGGAGACAATGTGAGACACGTTATAGTTTTGACTTTTTGGGAGTTAGATCGGTATCTGTGATGGGCAGCAAGCAATTGGAGGCTTTTAAGCAATGCTGTTTGAAGAAAGGGTGAGCTAGAAGGAAAATGATTTGACAGCTCACGGAGCTCCTTCTGATTGGGTGAAATCTGCTTACTGTGGGATGGGACACGGAGCTGTTTAAAAAATCCAAGTGGGAAGGAGTCGGTGTGGATCGGTTGGAGCCGGCGCTAGGGAGTGATAAGCCCCGTCTGGAGCAGAGCAAGGCCTGATCTGCAATCTAGCATTTGCTCCACTGTCTTACCAAACCCGCACTGGAACAGAAATCCCCCTCTACACTGCATGCCACTTTCACTTTGATTGAGTGTCGCATTTTATGGCAGTGTCCAGACTGCGTGCCGTTTTCACTTCATTTGACCTCTGGTTTTATGGCCATTCGGGGTGTCTCCACAGTCAGTACAGTGTTGGCCTGGGGTAGTCGAATGTGGTTTTGAACTGCGGGCCAATCTGCATTTAGCATCTGCTCCGTTGTTTTATCAAACCCACACCGGAACAGAAAAAGATACAGCTCAAAACCACATTCAGCTACCCCGGGCCAACACTGTGCTGACTACAGAGTCACCCCCGAATGGCTATAAAACGACCATAAATCTATGCAGACAGCCACCATAAAACCAGAGATCAAACGAAGTGAAAGCAGCATGCAGTCTTGGACACTGCCATAAAATGCGACACTCAATCAAAGTGAAAGTGGCATGCAATGTAGATGGGGATTTCTGTTCCAGTGTGGGTTTGGTAAGACGGCGGAGCAAATGCTAGATGCAGATCGGGCCTGCATCTTTTTCTGTTCCGGTGTTGGTTTGGTAAAAATGCTAAATGCAGATTGGCCCTTGCAAGTGTGCTGCGGCCTCTGCAAATAACACACTTAGGGTGGAGACAGTGAGTCTAGCAAAGGATTGTCAGAACCTCACCTATTCAAGGAGTGGAGAGAAATCTCCTGGTGTGAAAAACAGAAACACGACTTGTCATTTCCGCACTGTCATTCTGTCACTCTTTTGTCCCTATTGCTTTGGGTCCTCCCCTCCCCCCCTTTTCCACATGCGTTTTGCTCCCTCTGGGGCTACTAGAGAGAGCAAAACACATTAGGGGTGGAGGAACCCTGGAGCAATACAGACTAAGGAGTGACAAAAATGTGAATGCAGAACAGAGGTTTCTCGGAGACGGTTCTTCTGGGAGATAGGGATTTGACAAAAGGTTTGAGGAGGCACAGAGAGTCCCTCAAGCTATGGTCCATCTAGTCCAGCCTCCTGTCTCACACAGAGCCCAACCAGTTTGCTATGAAAGGCCAACAACAGGGCATAGAGGCCGAGGACTTCATAAAAACATCAGAAGAGCCCTGCTGGATCAGAGCAGATGTCCATCTAGTCCAGCATCCTGCCTCACACAGGGGCCAACCAGTTCCTCTGGAGGGCCAACAACAGGGCATAGAGGCTGAGGCCTTCCCCTGATAAGAACATCAGAAGAGCACTGCTGGATCAGACCAGTGGTCCATCTAGTCCGGCCTCCTGTCCCGCACAGTGGCCAACCAGTTCCTCTGGAGGGCCAACCACAGGGCAGAGAGGCCGAGGCTTTTATAAAAACATCAGAAGAGCCCTGCTGGGTCAGACCAGTAGTCCATGTAGTCCAGCCTCCCGTCTCACACAGTGGCCAACCAGTTCCTCTGGAGGGCCAGCAACAGAGCAGAGAGGCCGAGGCCTTCCCCAAACTCGCCTCCTGTCACTGGGATTCAGAGGGCGATTTCCTCGGAATGCGGAGGCTACCTTCAGTCACCGTGTCCAGAAACACTGATGGACCTCTCCTCCATAAATCTAATCCCTTTTTAGAGCCATGTATTCCTGTGGCCATCACTCCATCTTCAGGCGGCAGAGTCCACATTTTTAATCACTCGCTGTGTAAAGAAGCATTTCCTTTTGTCTGTCCTGAACCTATTGAATCTATAGACGCTATATTATTATGTCCTGGGCTTTTTTTGTAGAAAAAGCCCAGCAGGAACTTATTAACATAATAGGCCACACCCAACAGCAGGAACTTGTTAGCATATTAGGCCACTCCCCCATGTTACCAGAAGTGTGGTCATCCAGCCACACCCACCTTTTGCTTCTTATTCTGTTTCCCTTGTTTGTTGTTCAAACCCAGGGCTTTTTTGGAGCGGGAACTCCTTTGCATGTCAGGCCACACACCCCTAATGTAGCCAGTCCTAATGAGTTTCAGCTGTTGGGTGTGGCCTGTTATGCTATTGAGTTCCTGCTGGGCGTGGCCAACTCAGGAGACAGCCGGAACGCCGTTCCTGTGCATTCCCGCCCCAAAATAGCCCTGATTATGTCATTCATAACAGAAGCAAATAATTATTTCGAAGGCGATGGGCCATTCGCCTGCTGGGTATGAATGCTGGTCTTCTGGGGGCCCTTCTGATTATGGGCCCCCACTTCCCTTTTAGGAGATGCCTGTCCGACTGCCCCCCGAAGGCTTTGAAAAGGACCCCATCCTCTGATCCCGACGGGGGCCGGAGTGTCTCACGCCTGTCCTCTCTTTCTCTTGCAGTCAGTGTCGCCTTGTTTGAGAACTGCACGGGGTGTGTGATGTGTTCGGAGGACAACGGCTGCACTGCCTGTCAACAGAGGCTCTTCCTGCTCATCTGGAGGGACGGGATCCGCCAGTACGGCGCGTGCGTTCATGCCTGCCCGCCAGGCTACTTTGGACTGCGAGGCCAAGAGCTCAACAGATGCAGTAGTAGGTGTCCGGCTGCAAACAAGCCTGCCCATTCTCTCGTGGCAGACTCCAGCTTGTAACACAGAAGAACATGGTGGGATAGGCTGGGAACTCCAGGCTGGGAAATCCCTCCTAAGCGGCCTTTTCCTCCAGGGGAACTGATCTCTGTGGTCTGGAGGCTGGGTGTGATTCCAGGAGAACTTCAGTCCCCACCTGGTAGTTGGCAACTGTACTGGCACAATGGCTAAGTGTATAAGAGAACATAAGGATATCAGAGAAGCCATGCTGGATCAGGCCAGTGGCCCATCCAGTCCAACACTCTTGTGTCACACAGTGGCCAAAAATACCAGGGGCCATCAGGAGGTCCACCAGTGGGGCCAGGACACTAGAAGCCCTCCCACTGTTGCCCCCTCCAGCACCAAGAAGACACAGCATCCCTTGCCCCAGATATAAGAACGTAAGAGACGCCATATTGGATCAGGCCAGTGGCCCCTCCAGTCCAACATTCTGTGTCACACAGTGGCCAAAAATACCAGGTGCCATCAGGAGGTCCACCAGTGGGGCCAGAGCTCCAGAAGCCCTCCCACTCTTGCCCCCCCAAGCACCAAGAATACAGAGCATCCCTTGCCCCAGACTGAGAGTTCCTATCTATACCTGGTGGCTAACAGCCACTCACGGATCTCTGCTCCATATGCTCCTCCAATCCCCTCTTGGAGCTGTCCATGCTTGTAGCTGCCACCACTTTCTGTGGCAGTGAATTCCACGTGTTAACAACTCTTTGGGTGAGGAAGGACTTCCTCTTATCTGTTCTATGCCTAAGTAAAGGTAAAGGTTTCCCTTGCTCAAAAGCCAGTCGAATCCGACTCTAGGGGGGCAGTGCTCATCTCCGTATCCAAGCCGAAGAGCCAGCGCTGTCCAAAGACTTTTCTGTGGTCACGTGGCCGACATGACTAGATGCCAAGGTGCACGGAACGCCGTCAGCTTCCATCTGAAGCGGTACCTATTTATCTACTTGCAATTTCTCGCTTTCGAGCTGCTAGATTGGCAGGAGCCGGGGCCAGAGAGGGGAGCTCCCTCCGTCACGCGGCACTCGGCTCTCGAGCTGCCGAACCACCGACCTTCCGGTCTGCAGCTTCAGCGTCTGAACCTCTGAGCCACCACGCCGTAGTTCTAGGCCTACTGCTCGTTAATTTCATTTCATTTCAGAATATCTGACAAAAGGAACTTGGCTTCTCAGAAACCTAGCTGTTCCACTGAAGGCCAGCATGGCCAGCCATCTGAAACTGGCAAACACAATGGCTAGATGGGAGTCCACGAGTGCCGTAGAGACCAGCAAGATTTTTGGGGGGTATGAGTTGGTTACAAGAGGTGCGGTGACTCTGCATCCTTTGCAAGCATCCTTTGCAATACCCCTCCCCACCACCTCCTGACTGGGATAAAAGGACTCCCGGAGAGTTCCGTTTCTGCTCGTATCTAACAAAGGCAGCTCGGACTCTCGAAAGGTCACACCCCAAAGATTTTGCCAGTCTCTAAGATGCTCCGGGACTCCAATCTAACTGTTTCACTGGCGATCAGCACGGCGACGCTCAGAAATGATCTTCACGGCTGAGAGAAGAAGGTCTGGATCAGAACACGCAAAGCTGAAATCCCACGTGCAGTGTACAACACACAGTCTGGCAGGATTCTGGCCCCGCTGGTGGACCTCCTGATGGCACTTGGGTTTTTGGCCACTGTGTGACACAGAGTGTCGGACTGGATGGGCCGTTGGCCTGATCCAACATTGGCTTCTGTTGTGTTCTTATGTCTGGGGCAAGGGATGCTCTGTCTTCTTGGTGCTTGGGGGGGGCCACAGTGGGAGGGCTTCTGGAGTTCTGGTCCCGCTGGTGGACCTCCTGATGTCCCCTGGTTTTTGGCCACTGCGTGACACAGAGTGTTGGACTGGATGGGCCACTGGCCTGATCCAACATTGGCTTCTCTTGTGTTCTTATGTCTGGGGCAAGAGATGCTCTGTCTTCTTGGTGCTTGGGGGGGGCAACAGTAGGAGGGCTTCTGGAGTTCAGGCCCCGCTGGTGGACCTCCTGATGTCCCCTGGGTTTTGGTCTCTGTGTGACACAGAGTGTTGGACTGGATGGGCCACTGGTCTGATCCAACATTGGCTTCTCTGGCCAGATTCTGGTTCTGGACCTGCTCGCCATCTGCAGAATGGAATATATTTTTTAAATGGATAAATTCTTCTTAATACGACAGCCAGATTCTATTCCAGTTCCGTATGCGAAATGGTTGGCTGGTTCTTTCAGATCTCTCACACACTCTCTCTCTCTCACACACACATGGGTTGCCAATCTCCAGGCAGTGGCTGGAGATCCCCTCCTCTCTAGCGTTGCCAGGTACCCCCTGTCTGGTTTGCTGCTAGCGGTTTGTGCATGCCCGCAGCACCCGATTGGAACCTGGAGGGAGTGCAGCAGGGAAGTGGTGCCACAGAGGCATCGCTCCAAAGCAGCCGTCTCCCCCAGGGCAACTGCTGTGATTCCAGGAAACCTGCAGGTCCCACCTGGAGGCTGGCAACCTTAAGCACCAAGAGGCTACTTTTCATAGAATGCTAGAGTTGGAAGGGACCTTGCAGGTCATCTAGTCCAACCCCCTGCACTCTTCAGGAGCATAGCCAAAAGATAGCCCTACAACATACCCGAAAGATGGTTGTCCAGTCTCCTCTTGAAAACGTCCAGCGAAGGAGCATTCACCACCTCCCGAGGATGCCGTCTGTTCCACTGCTCGACCACTCTTACAGTTAGGGAGTTTCCCCTGATATCTAGCTGGTAACGACTCCCTCGTAATTTCCACCCATTAGATCTAGTCTTGCAATCCAGAGCAAGAGAGAATAGATCTGCTCCATCCTCTATATGACAGGCCTTCAGATATTTGAAGACTGCAATCATGTCCCCTCTAAGCCTTCTCTTTCCCAGGCTAAACAGACCCAACTCTTTCAGCCTTTCCTTGTAAGACTTAGCAGTTCGGCTAACAATATGCTCAAACTGGTTTATAAAAACTCTAAAAGAATCTGGCTAATAAAATTGGAATATTAAAAAAAGAGAGAGATTTAACTCAGATCGAAACCAGCTCCAGCCAAGATCAACTTTCATTACCAGTTCTGTCATTATATATATATATATATATATATATATATATATATATATATATATATATATATATAATTTTTTCCCCCCTTGCCCTTCCTCTGAGATGCAAAGCACAGCGCATAGGGTCACCGTTTTATACTCAAGACAACCTTGCGAAGGAGGTTTGAGAGAGAGAGAGAGAGAGAGAGAGAGAGAGAGAGAGAGAGAGAGAGAGAGAGAGAGAGACTGGCCAGCCAAAGATCATCCAGTGAACTTTGTGGCAGAACATAAGAACATAAGAGAAGCCAATGCTGAATCAGGCCAATGGCCCATCCAGTCCAACACTCTGTCACACAGCGGCCAAAATATAGCAGGTGCCATCAGGAGGTCCAGCAGTGGGGCCAGGACACCAGAAGCCCTCCCACTGCTGCCCCTCCAGCACCAAGAATAGAGTGCATCACCTGCCCCAGACTGAGAGTCCCTATCTATACCTTGTGGCTCATAGCCACTGATGGACTTCTGCTCCATATGTTTATCCAATTCCCTCTTGAAGCCGTCCATGCTTGTAGCTGCCACCACCTCCTGTGGCAGTGAATTCCATGTGTTAATCACTCTTTGGGTGAAGAAGGACTTCCTTTTCTCTGTTCTAGCCCAACTGCTCAGCAATTTCATGGAGTGCCCACAAGGAGTTCTTGTATTGTGACAAAGGGAGAAACGTACTTCTTTCTCAACCTGCTCTGTCCCATTCATAAACAGAGTGAGATGTTGTTCTTCCCAGGTTGACCCACTCACGGGAGCCACCAGAAGCTAACGCCAGTATCATATCAGTTTTACACAGCAAAACCTAACCAGAAAAGCCATGAATCTCAGAAAAACCCTGCAGGCTTTCCTCGACTTCAGTCAGGAGACGCTTGAATCTCCTACCATTCCCAGGGCCACATGATTTTTGTGGGCCCTAGGGACTTTGGCATTCATTTGGCCAGTTTGGTGCAGTGGTTAGGAGCACGGGCTCTAATCTGGGAGAACCGGGTTTGATTTCCCCACGCCTCCACTTGCAGCTGTTGGGTGACCTGGGGCAAGCCACAGTTCTCTCAGAGCTGTTCTCTCAAGAGCGGTTCTCGAAGAGCTCTCTCATCCTCACTTATTTCATGGGGTGTCTGTTGTGGGGAGAGGAAGGGAATGAGATTGTGAGTCCGTTAGGCCCTAACCAACTTTTTTCTTTTTTTCTTTTCTAATTCGTAATTTATTGGTTTCTGTAGTGCACCGTAATACAAAGCATTGACCTTGTTTCCCAACAATCCTACAGTTATTTACTAATAGAAAGTATTCTCACGCTAAACCTTAACTGCTAATATGTCTGTTTACTAACCAAGAATTACTTCCTATTCGGACTCTTGTTATCTCGTTCCACCCGTTATATGTGCCTCCAATTCAGTTTCTTCACTTCTTTCCCCATGTTCACATCAACCAACTTCTTTCTCTTCTGCTTCTCCCCATTGGCTTTTCTCCCTGGGCCCTTTGCTTCTTTCTTCCTGAGAGAGCCAGTTTGGTGTAGTGGTTAGGAGCACGGACTCTAATCTGGGAGAACCGGGTTGGATCCCCACTCCTCCACATGCAGCTGCTGGCGTGACCTTGGGTGAGTCACAAGTTCTCTCAGAGCTGTTCTCTCAAGACCAGTCCTTGAAAGAGCTCTCTCAGCCCCACCTACGTCACAGGGTGTCTGTTGTGGGGAGAGGAAGGGAAGGAGATTGTGAGCCGCTCTGAGACTCCAAGTGAAGGGTGGGGTATAAATCCAACTCTCCTCCTCCTCCTTCCTCTTTCTATTCCTCTTCTTCCTCTTCTTCTGCTTCTGCTTCTTCCTCTTCTCATTCCTCTTCTTTCTCTTCTTCCTCTTCTCATTCCTCATTCCTCATTCCTCTTCTTTCTCTTCTTCCTCTTCTCATTCCTCTTCTTTCTCTTCTTCCTCTTCTCATTCCTCATTCCTCTTCTTTCTCTTCTTCCTCTTCTCATTCCTCTCCTTTCTCTTCTTCTTCCTCCTCTTCTTCCTCTTCTTCCTGGCACAGTTGGTAAGACCTGTGAATGGCAGCAAATTAGCAGACAGATAATAAAAGCATTAACAACAGATCTGTCTTGGTGGACTCGTTACTTAGACGACAGGCTGGACGCTGCTGCTTAAAACCTCCACACGACTCTCAGTGGGTCCTTTGGTGCTTCCTGACCCGCTTGACGAGGGAGCAGAGGAGACTGGGGCAGGTTCTCTCTCTCTCTCTCTCTCTCTCTCTCTCTCTCTCTCTCTCTCTCTCTCTCTGGGGCAGGTTCTCTCTCTCTCTCTCTCAGCCAAGTTCCAACCGTTGCTTCTCATTGTGTCTCCCCCCACCCCCACCCCGTGCAGAGTGCCGGTCCCCCAGCTGCGAGAGCTGCTTCAGCAAAGATTTCTGCATGAAATGCAAAGAGCATTTCTTCCTGCACAAAGGGAAATGCTTCAGTGCGTGCCCGCCCGAGACCCTGGCCCAGTCCAGCACCCGGGAATGCCAAGGTAAGCCGCTTCTGCTCCTGGGGGGAAATAGGGCCCACGTGCCCCCAACCCACCGCAGACTCCTGCTCTTTCCCAGGCCAGTAGCCCCGGGGAGGGGGCATTTAGGGGCGGTGCCCCCTCACGCATGGCCCACACCCCAGAACCAATGTTCCCTCTAAGCTGTAGAGTCTTGTGAGCAAAAATTCTACTTTGTGAGCTACTGGCATTAAAATTGTGAGCGAGCGATTTGGCTGCTGCATAAATCAGTTTGCTCTGGAGCCATCCTTCCTGAGCGAAGACAAAAATGTGTGAGCCGGAGGCTAAAAAACTCTGAGCTAGCTCACACTAACTCAGCTTAGAGGGAACGCTGCCCAGAGCTTCTGCTGTGGGACTTGTGCTGGCAGGTAAGGAAAGACCTGCCTTCTTCTTCACCTGCCCGCCAACACAATCTCTCTCTCTCTCTCTCTCTCTCTCTCTCTATTCCCCCCCCCCGGTTTCCCAACACCCCCCAAAAAAATTTTCTGGCTACGCCCCTGCTCCTTCCTCAAGGGAGAGGGACCAGGAGGGATTTGTGCCTGTACTCCAGGTAGGAACTGGACAGGCTTTGCTGGATTGGGAGGGCAGGGTCCGCCTATATAGGATACCCTTTGTTTATCCCGGGGGTCCCCAATACGGTGCCCCCGGGTGCCCTGGTGCCTCCCCACACCATTCCTGCTGCCACCCCCAATTGTTTTTAGAAAGTGTGCGGGGCCACATAAGGTTTTTGCTTCTGATTGGCCCCTGCAGACCCGATTTAGTCACTTCAGCAGCCACTGCCGCCACAGCAGTAGGTTCTTCCCAGTATGAGTGAAGGGAAACCGTGCATTAAGCCAGGGAATATTTTACACGGCGTGTTCATTGTAAAAGGCATCTTGTTAATCAGATTGTCCCCTTGCATCCTTGAAAGGTTACTGCTAAAGTGAAGCATCACCCCACTCCGGGGCTGCACTCACACTCACTAAACAGTCCACTTTCAATCCACTTTCGATGCGCTTCCCAACTGGGTTTTACTGTGAACTGCAGGCTGTGGAAGGTCAGTAGTTCAGCAGTTCGAGACCCGGGTGCTGCATGACGGAGTGAGCTCCCGTCTCTAGTTCCAGCTCCTGCCAACCTAGCAGTTCGAAAGCAAGAAACTGCAAGTAGATAAATAGGGACCACTCCGGTGGGAAGGCAACAGTGTTCTGTGCACCTTGGTGTTTAGTCATGCCGGCCACATGACCACTGAAACGTCTTCGGACAGCGCTGGCTCTTCGACTTTGAAACGGAGATGAGCACCACAACCCTAGAGTCGGATTCAACTGGCTTTCGAGCAAGGGAACCTTTACCTTTACCTTTACCTTCCACACTTGGATCTCATCCCTGGTTTCATCAGAGTTCAACTCGCGACACAATACCTTGCACTTATGGCAAAATCCAGTTGGGAAGTGCATTGAAAGTGGATTAAATGTGGGTTATTTAGAGCAGGGGTGTCAAACATGCGGCCCGGGGCTGGGTTAGGCCCCCCCTGGAGGGATTCTATCCAGCCCGCAGTGGAACTGGCCGTCTTCTGCTTCTTCTTCCAGTTCTGCTGCTGCTACGTCATCGTAGGTTTGCAGCTTACAGATACACATCTGGACAGCATCCTCAAGATTGCAACAGCAGAGACATTTTGATGCAATAGTTCAGAGCAAGAGGTGTCAGTGATCAGGCCCTGTTAAATAAAGCAAATATTGCAAGAGTGCTAATGTTTTAAGCATATTTTTGTTTTAAGTAAAAAAGAAAACCCTTTGCGTTCGTGTCCTTAATAAAGTTTATATCTCCGCTACCTGGCATTGCATTTTATGACACACGTGGCCCGGCCCAACAGTAAAGGTAAAGGTAAAGGTTCCCTTGCTCGAAAGCCAGTCGAATCCGACTCTAGGGTTGCGGTGCTCATCTCCGTTTCAAAGCTGAAGAGCCAGCGCTGTCCAAAGACGTTTCCGTGGTCATGTGGCCAGCATGACTAAACATCAAGGCGCACGGAACACTGTTACCTTCCCACCGAAGTGGTACCTATTTATCTACTTGCAATTTCTTGCTTTCGAATTGCTAGGTTGGCCCAACAAACTCTCACTTATGTCAGATCCGGCCCTCGTAACAAATGAGTTTGACACCCCTGATTTAGAGTATGTGATCGCAGCCCAGGACATTTTGTAGCTAGCTCCGTTTCTTGTGGCGTCCATGTCGTATTTCCCTCTACCTCCCACGGTGGCCATTTTGGAGTTGCGTCTGCCGCCTTGCATCAGAATTAGGGTTAGGGTCACATGCACCTGATAGCTGGCCCCAACGAGAGGTCTAACTACAGTGTTCTGCACCAGCTGCAGCCTCCAAACAGTCTCCGAGGGTAAGCCCAAGCAGAGCACATTGCGGTAGTCTAGTCTAGATGTAATTACTGTGGCTGGATCTGACTGACCCATGAACGGATGTCGTTGGCACAACAGCCAAACCTGGGCAAGAAGCACTCCAACTCATTGCAGCGACCTGGTTTGCTAAGGTGACTGCTGCGCTGAGTGGCGCTCCCAAGCTGTGAACCCAAGGCACGAGACATGGGAATTCTCAAATCCCAGGTCTGCTTGCTCTTGGGCTAGTTTAGTGAAGCTGCCTTATACCAAATCAGGCCCTTGGTCCATCAGGGTCAGTCTTGTCTACTCAGACTGGTGGCAGGCTGAGGTCTTTCACTTCGCCTCCTACCTTGTCCTTTCAGTGGGAGATGCCGGGGACTGAAACCAGGACCTTCTGTATGTCAAGCAGAGGTTCAGCCACTGAACCACACACCTCCCTGTTGTGACCACAGTTCCCTGTAAGCTGTGCTAGGGGGGTGCTGGTGCACCATATTTCAGAGGCCAGCTCAGAGGTCTTCTGATTCAGCTCGCAACGAATCTTCCATAGGAAACCATGGAGGATGGGGGCACCTCCTTCTGGGGCCCATAGAATTGGACCCCCTTGTCCAATCTTTTTGAAACTTGGGGGGTTGTTTTGAGGAGAGGAACCAGCAGCTATGCTGCAAAGTCGGTGCCTCTACCTCAAAAAACAGCCCCACATAGCCCCAGATACCCCCGGATCGACTCTCCATTATAGCCTATGGGGCCCATCTACTATAATGGTCCCCATAGTCCAGGAAAAAAAACCCAGAGGTTTTTTTGCACACCCCCATTATGCATATCAGTATGATTTGTAAGCTGCCTTGAGTCACAGGGCAAAGTGGGATATACATATCTGAATAAATAAGTAGTTTGGGCAGGTTGATAACTGTGACGGACTTAAAGATCTGGGACCAGCAGGAAGTAAACACGGAACACTGCTGAGTCACTTGACAGAGTGAGGAGGGGGCCATTTAGCTCGGAACCCTCTGTGATTGGCAGATAACAGACCCAATGGTCCGTTCGGAATTGGCGGTTGAGAAGCAGCAGTTTAGTTCATTGTTAGACGGAGAGCTAACGGGTCTGTCAGCGAACTGAAGAAGCTCTGTAGCTCTGTGTGGAAGAATCTGGTTTACTGAGTTCCTCAGAAGGAAGGGGACAGTGACCAGACAGTTAAAAACTAAACACAATAGAGTCACACACCACTGAGACATCTCTCCTTAAAAAGGAACTGGAGGTGGTTTAGAAAGGGCTAAAGAATGGTCTGGCAGGAGTCTGGAAAGCTGGTCTGGTGACTGGGGAGACGCAGAGGGACCTGTTAGTAAAAGCCCAAGGGAAACCACTAAAGGAGTGACTGGAGAGTGAGATCTGAGGTGTGTGTTGTGAACTGATGAACATCTCTGTATGAACTGAAAGTAATAAACATACAGCCTAAGTGAACATAAGGGCAAAAGTTTAAGCCTGAAAAGAAACAAAATATCCTCTGAGAAGCTTTCATCCCCCTGTTGTGTTGTTTATAAATAAAGCCTGGTCAGTTTTAAAGTTAACAAGCTGTGGTGCCTACCTATTTAATGGTGAAACAAATACACTTAGCAATGGTCCTTACAAATATCCCTGACCAAGAAGTAAAACTATTACCCCAAAGAGACTTTTGTAGATTTGCATTGTGGACTGGTCAGAAAAATCAGCAGCAGCTCTGACCAGGCACCACACGCAGACCCTCACAGTAAAGGTAAAGGTAAAGGTTCCCTTGCTCGAAAGCCAGTCGAATCCGACTCTAGGGTTGCGGTGCTCATCTCCGTTTCAAAGCCGAAGAGCCAGTGCTGTCCAAAGACGTTTCCGTGGTCATGTGGCCGGCATGACTAAACGCCAAGGCGCACGGAACGCTGTCCCCTTCCCACCAAAGTGGTACCTATTTATCTACTTGCAATTTCTTGCTTTCGAACTGCTGGGTTGGCAGGAGCTGGAACTAGAGACGGGAGCTCACCCTGTCATGCGGCACTCTTGGGTCTCGAACTGCTGAACTACTGACCTTCCACAGCCTGCAGTTCAGCGTCTTAACCACTTGAGCCACCGCAGCTCCTACCCTCACAGTACTGTCTGTATAAAAGGGGCGTGTGTCATAATAACATTTAAGCAACTTCCTGTTTGGTAGGTTAGGCATTGTTCCACCTATGTTATACTTGACCTGTAATGCTGGTTGTCATATTTCACTAAAAAAACCCCCAAAGTAGACTGCAAGTGCTGGTATGTTTTCTAAGGATCAGCGCAGGGCTACCTTCCAAGGCCAGGTCTACCAATATAGTGGCCTGGGGAAGGTAGACCTGTTTTCCGGGTGCCAGGTCTACCAATATAGTGGAAAGGGGTGGGGAGACCTGTTTTCCGGGTGCCAGGCCTACCAATATAGTGGAAAGGGGTGGGTAGACCTGTTCTCCGGAGGCCAGGTCTACCAATATAGTGGACTGGGGTGGGTAGACCTATTCTCCGGAGGCCAGACCTACCAATATAGTGGACTGGGGTGGGTAGATCTGTTCTCCGGAGGCCAGGTCTACCAATATAGTGGAAAGGGGTGGGCAGACCTGTTCTCCGGAGGCCAGGACTACTACCAATATAGTGGACTGGGGTGGGTAGACCTATTCTCCGGAGGCCAGACCTACCAATATAGTGGAAAGGGGTGGGCAGACCTATTCTCCGGAGGCCAGGTCTATCAATATAGTGGACTGGGGCAGGTAGACCTATTCTCCGGAGGCCAGGTCTACCAATATTGTGGAAAGGGGCAGGTAGACCTGTTCTCCAGAGGCCTGGTCTACCCCTGTAGAGGACAACATTTTGTGTAATGAAATTTGATTGGATTTTGTTTTCTCTTGTAATGTTTAAATTATTCTTAAAATATAGTTTAAATGTAGCTTAAAAGTCTGCATTCTGACATTTTTACAAGGTTATGGAAATAGTCTTCTAAAAAATCGTCAAATATAGACTTGCTCACATCGCTACTAGCTTTTTTCTCTCACGAGGTAGAATTTCTGCTCACAACACTGGAGCTTAGAGGGAACATTGGTTGTGACCCAGTCTGCCTCTTGCTGAGGGTACGGTTAGGGCGGCCTGTCTGACTATGAGTACAAGTCATCGAGCAAGCCATGTTTTGGGGGCGTTTGTCAATACAAAGGGGCCAGAATAGGGCCAAGCCAACCACTCAGAATCTGGTTGTGAGTGCCAGGGCTGGTTTGCTCTTGCCTGACGGATTGTCTTCTTCTCTCGTCCCACCCAGAAAAGTGCGAGATGGGTCCCTGGGGCGACTGGAGCCCCTGCACAAACCAGGGCAGGACCTGTGGCTTCAAGTGGGGCACGGCGACAAGGGTCCGCGAGGTCATCAGGAGCAGCAAAGAGGAGTCGGCCATGTGCCCGACGCTGTCGGAGTCCAGGAAGTGCCGGATGAAGAAAAACTGCCCTGGAGGTGAGGCTCAACGGGAGGGGAAATGGGAAGGAGGACACGGATACCACTGCCTACTAATCACGATGGGCGTCTAACGCCTCCAGTACTAGAGGTAGTATGCCTCTGTAAGTCAGTTGCTGGGGAACCCCGGGCAGGAGGATGCTGTTTCAGTCTTTCTGTTTATGGGCTTTCTAGGCGAGTTCACCATGGAGACTAGCAGCTATGCCCTAGCTGCTAGTTAAGAACATAAGAGAAGCCAATGTTGAATCAGGCCAATGGCCCATCTAGTCCAACACTCTCTCACACAGTGGCCAAAAATACCAGGTGCCATCAGGAGGTCCAGCAGTGGGGCCAGGACACTAGAAGCCCCTCCCACTGCTGCCCCCTCCAGCACCAAAAATAGAGGGCATCACCTGCACCAGACTGAGAGTTCCTATCTAGACCTTGTGGCTCATAACCACTGATGGATGCCCACACTTCTGGTAACATGGGAGTATGTGGCCTAATATGCTAATGAGCTGTACTATCAGAGGTGTGGCCTGCTATGCTAATGAGTGTCTGCTGTTGGGTGTGGCCTATTATGCTAATGAGTTCCTGCTGGGCTTTGTCTACAAAAAAAGCCCTGGTTATTACAGTGACTCTGAAAGATATACAGTCACTATCTAGCCAGGCACAGTCTTCTCCAAGGACATTTCTCATGTGAAAGATTTCTTGGGGCCCCCTTAGGAAAATCACCAAGCAATCCTCCCTAGTGAACTACATGCTCACTCCCCTCCCCCTTAGGAATTTGATGGCAAACGAGATCAACGATAAGGATACAGAATACAAGCAGTGTAAATCAAGCGTGGGCAATGTGGTCAATTCAACCAGCTTGTTCCGGTGTCAGATGCTCGAGTTTGACACCTGTCTCCTGGCTGGAATAATTTACAGGGGGTGTTCAACCGATCCAGGGTTGACCTGATTCTGCTATTGCTTTTCTAGAAAAGAATGAGAAGAAGAGAAAAGGGAAACAGGAGAAGAAAGAAAAGAGAGAGAAGAAGAAGAAGAAGAAGATGGATTCCCTGATGGTCACTTAATCAGCTTTGGAGCGAGCCGTATGTTGCGGGGGAGAGTAACGTGGGGAGCTGTCCAGCAGGGGGTGCCGTCTTGGACAAAAGAGAACTTCCTCTCTCTTTCTCTCTCTCTGCCTCAGCGATGATGTCTCCTCCGCAGTTTTTTAAAATTTTTCTCCTGCCTGTCCACCCATCTGATGTGGAACCATTCCCACCCCCTCGCCCCGTCTCCAGCATACTCAGATGACGAAAGAGAGAAGAAGGAGAAAGCAGGTCTGGTGAAATGTCCCGTAATTTGCAGCATCCCCCACACCACAAGGATTTTCTTCTTCTCTCCGTGGCCCTGGTTTGTCTATCGAGCTCATAAGTTGTGCAGACAGGACACTACTGAAGGAAACTTCCGGGCTGTTGCAGCGGGCGTCACCTCCAGGGCCTTTACTGAAACAGGAGACGTCCCAGTCGGATTCGCAGAGAAAACGGAGGTCCACCAAAGGTCCGTGGTCAGATAGATGCTTTGACCCAGCTGCAGGCAAGAGACAGCGGGATGTCTGAACTCTGGTGGGGACTGGAAACGTCTTGTAGACCCAAGACCGCCTGCCTGCTGCAGTATATGTCTTTCTCCAAGGCCATATAGGGAATGGACCACTCGAGATGTTTTGCTCGCTACCTGTCAGCTAATTTTGCCAACTGTCTTGTAGATGGATGCGTTCTCGGCTTTCCCGAATGGACGGGCCCGCTTAGTTCTCTGCATCATTTTTTTGGGAATGAACGATGTTGTCTAAGACAAATGGCTTTTCTCCAGGGGGGAAGCACCTGATCGAGGACTTCAGCATACACCTGACACATTTCTTGTCTGGGAAGAGGACGGGGGGAGCGCTTTGGGCAGTTCTCAGGCAACCATCCGATCTTGCCTCCCATCTCCGTCAGAATTGGTCAGAACCGGAGCTTAGCTTACATGGCAGAGATACCAAATTCATTTGCTGGAAAGGTTTACTTGAGGGTTATCTCTTGATTTCTAATGAGGATAACTGGGGGTGGGGGGGTGCCCGTGGGGGGGTGCCCGTCTTCATGGCCCACCTGACATCACAGGGGACATTCTAATGGTAAGGTCAAAGGGGAACGTGTGCGGTGTGCATTTCCGGAGCCCATGCCCCACGGGCACTCCAACCCTTCCTTTTCAGCCCCCCTTCCTTATTTTGGCAGCTCCAGTTCCCTCTTTGCCTGGTCGTTAGCCATGCACCCAAGGAGCTGTCGAGGACTTACTTGTGAGTCGCCAGCTCAGACACCTGATTTATGCAGGTGTCCGTCCTCAGTGGGCAGGTGCCCCAATCCTCCTCTTGACACAGTACTTACTTCCAAGCAGTGTTCCCTCTCAGCTGAGTTGGTGCGAGCTAGCTCACAGTTTTTTAAGCCTCCAGCTCACACCTTTTTGTCTTAGCTCAGGAAAGGATGGCTCCAGAGCAAACTAATTCATGCAGCAGTCAAATTGCTTGCTCACCACTTTAGTGCCGGTAGCTTACAAAGTAGAATCTTTGCTCCCAAGACTCCGCAGCTTCGAGGGAGCGTGGCTTGCAAGTAAATCTGCTGGCATGTAGCCTCTGCCTTCCTCTAGTCAGCTGAATCCAGGGCGGATTACACGTGATGACCGTGGAGTTCCTGAGTTCTGGACTCCAGATTTATTATTTCAGAGAGGAGCCGTGTTTGGTTGGCTGGAGAACAGTTAAGGCTGGAGTCCAGGAGCACCTTAAGAGAACAACAAGATTTGGGGAGCGTGAGCTCTCAAGAGTCAAATCTCCTTTCAAAAGTTTATACCCCAAAAACCTTGTTGGTCTCTGATCTGGCGGGTTGACTATTTGGCCCTTAAAAGTGGGGGGTGGGGAAGGGTTCTACACAGGGCTATTTTGGGGCAGGAACGCACAGGTACAGAGTTCCGGCTGGCTCCTGAGTTGGCCACGCCCAGCAGGAACTCATTAGCATTATAGGTCACACCCAACAGCAGAAACTCATCAGGACTGGCCACATGAGGGGTGTGTGGCCTAACATGCAAAGGATTTATTTCCTGCTACAAAAAGAGCCCTGGGTTTTGACAACAAACAAGGGAAACAGAATAAGAAGCAAAAGGTGGGTGTGGCTGGATGACCACACTTCTGGTAACATGGGGGTGTGGCCTAATATGTGAATGAGTTCCTGCTGTTGGGTGTGGCCTATTATGCTAATGAGTTCCTGCTGGGCTTTTTCTACAAAAAAAGCCCTGGTTCTACGAATCTGGGCCGAAGCACTGGCCAACAGAGGGAAGGAGCATTCTTCTTCCTATATCATTTCCCTGAACGAAAATCCCCCTTCCCAGCTGCTTTAAGCCATGATGTGTGTGGAGGGGTGGAAGTATCCATAGGTTGTGGCCACACGCGCCTTTAGATCCGACGTAGTTGCGAATGCCTGCCGGATCTAAAGGGCACGATGAGACAGCAACATCCGGGAAAGGTCCCGCAGTTGTCGGCGATCCATGCTGCTCCGCCACAGAAGTAGTGTTAAAAGACGCCGGGGAAAGTCCAGTCCTAATGCTTGCCAACAGGCCACGGATGGACTTGCCCCTGTCTGATCGCTCAAGCACACTCTCAAGCTGTCAGGATGGTCTGCTCATTCCAACCCAACTTGGTGCCTCCCCCCCACTTAGCAGTATGTGCATAATCGCATACTCCATGGGGAACCCTCAATGCAGAGGTGTGATTCTTTGGCTGAGTTCGGACTGGCAGTTTGAAGCGGGAGGGAGTCGTTGCAAAAAAGACCCGGAACAAATTGTTCTGGGTTTTCCCAGTCACACTGCGTGGATTGATGCGGGAGCATACCGGAAGGAGGCGTGAGGGAGCGCTCGGACTGCTGGCCTGGAGGCACGGCTGTAAACGGCTTTTTCCTGGTAATTTGGCTGTGTGCTCATATGCGCATATGCAGGGCCAGCTTGCCCACTAGGCGAGCTTGGCGCTCGCCTAGGGTGCTGGCCCTGCAGGGGCGCCAAAATGCCCCCCTTCCCGCCCAGCGCCGACAGCCCCGGCTTTCCTGGGCGTCTTGCGGCTGCGAGGTGCCCAGAAAAGCCAGCGCAGCCACTGGGAGGAAAGGGGCGGGCGTTCTAACCCTGCCCCTTCCCTGGCTAGCCTGGGTGCCTTGCAGCTGCGAGGCGCCCAGAAAAGGCACCGCCGCCGCTGGGAGGGAAGGGGCAAGGGTTCTAACTCTGCCCCTTCCCCGGCTTTCTGGGCCATCTCCAGGCCCCACTGGGAGGTTGGCATCCCCGGTGGGGTGGGCGCCCCAGGCTGTCCTGCCTAGGGCGCCCAGACACCTGGGGCTGGCCCTGCGCATATGCGCTCATGCGCATAAGCGTATCAGGGCATTTGGGGAGGGATTCCATTGTGCTGGCACCACTTTAGGGGGTAGAGTGGAGCACATCCAATCATATCGCTGCTTCCTCTCCAGGGCAATCAAGTGCACCTTATGCGCGGGAACACCTGGCAGACAGTATTACCAAGGGTTGTTCCCGGCTTTTCAGGTTAGCGTTCACACTTCCCAGAAGTGGATCGAGGCGGGATAAACACGCTCTCCGGGATTTGCTACCACCTTCACCAGGTATCTTTTAAATGCGGGAGTGAAGCGGTACACGATGGGTTGACTACAGGTGGGGAATGCCAGACAGATGTGCCTGTGTGAACGGCCCCGTTAATCCGCTTGTGAAATTCGGCTATAGCGGGGCAAACTGCCGGTCTGAACTTGGCCTTTGTTTATCCGCATGGGAAACAAATGGCAGGAAAAACCCCCACCTCACTCACACGCAGCGGCATCTGATCACAGTCACGGGCTGAGCCCGCAACACAAAGGGACGTGTGATCTCACGACTGCGAGTCAAATTCCTCCGGAGGAAATCGGGGAGCTTCCCCTCCGCTCCAAGTGGCACGTGTGACCGCAGCCATATAGTGCCTTGTCCTTTCCAGTGGCTTAAAATGGTTCAGGAGACACCCCTTCCCACCCCTCTCTACTCTGACCCATACTGGACTCATATATGACTGCTTTTGAAGCCACTTCATAGGCCTGGAGTTTTCTTAAAATCCAATTGGAAATGGGGGCGGTGGCAGAGGGACGCTTCTCTCTTTGAGCCTTATTTCTTTAGAAGGCGGTATAAGAGGATTCCGTCTGCTGAGGAAAGGAAAAGAGCAAACGGTACAAGCCGTTGACGTCGGACCTGCACCAAACAAGGGTGGTGGTGGGGACACAGACACAGGTCAGTGACGGAGCCGTGGAACTTTCGGGGCTCTGTCTCTTCCATGCACCAGAGTTAACTGAACCACACTAAGGTGCCCTGAAGAGCATTGTGAGGAGATTTCTCATTAACCATCGGTCGGCCCTGCTCCTGAGGAGACGGCAGCAATGAGGCAGGAGGGGGTCTCCTTAGCCATCCCGTGAGAACCCGGCAACTTGTTCCCAGTACACACACACACACGTCACCTCTGGGCCAAGGTCTTCTTCACACAACACAACCGCCCAATGGTTCAGAAGGTGTTCTGGATCTGGGAAGGCCGGATTCGAATCAGAGGGCAAACCGGGTGGTAGACTGGTGAAAGCATTTTGACGGGGGGCGGGCAGTCAATAAGCAATTCTTTATTTAGTTCATTCAGACCCCACCGTTCTCCCCAACGGGTACCCGAGGCTGCTTACATCCTTCTCCTGTCCTCCGTTTTATCCTGAGAAAGCGTGACTGGGCCCAAGGTCACCCAACGACTTTCCGTGTGGGGGTCTGATCGCTAGTTTCCCAGACATGAGTCTTACAGACCCGGGAGGTGGTAACTGCACATAGAATGGCCCAATACGTCCTCTCTGTTCCCTGGCTACATTCCCCCCCCCATCATGCTAAACAAGTTGCTAACGCCGCATAGCCTTCTGTGATTCCGGATTCTGTTTCAAATGACATTGTATGGTTTCTATAAATAGTAAAATATATATATATAAAATATAGAGAATTTATTTCTAGAGCGTCAATGTATTTAAAGAAGGTCCTTCACTAAATCTATACGTATGTTGTAAACATTTTGGTTTCTTTAAAAAAATTAAGATAACTTGTAAATAGTCGTCCCTTCCAAACCTTGGTGAGTCCGAGACTGGAAAATGCAAAATTCCGAGTGGGCAGGCAAGGCGCGCGGACTCCGTTCCTTACGTTTTCATCTCAGTAATTCAAACAGCGGGCCCTTCTGCACTGGCTTTTCCCCTCCGTTGTTTTAGCAAACCCACTCTGGGACAGAAATCCCCCTCTGCATTGCACGCCACTTTCGCTTCCTTTGGTCATTGGATTTTATGGTCCCCTCCACACCGCATGCCGCTTTCGCTTCCTTTGATTGTCGGGTTTTGTGTTACCTTCTGCTTAGATATATGGCCGTTCGGGGGTGACTTTGTAGTCAGTATGGCATTGCCCCCGGGGGTACTTGAATGTGGTTTTGAGCTGCACCTTTTCCATTCCGACACGGGTCTGGTAAAGCAACGGAGGGAAAAGCCATTGCAGAAATCAGCCAAGCGACTCGCAAACACACGCTTCCAAGCACAATGTCATTTTTATCGGTGACCACATGGAGGCACTACACAGTAGGCGATGGATGATTCTTTCTTTATCAATAGTACTTTTCGAGTTGTCGCTTTGTGGGGGGGCAAGGGGGGCACAGAAGCTTCAACAACTGCAGTTGTACATTTTTTTAAAAAACAACAACACAGCGTTTGGTTATGTTACGTCAACGCAGGGCAGCCGTCCGGTTTATTCGCTTTTCAATAAAGCCATTTTCAAAAGAAGTCTGTGTTGCGTGTGGGTATGTCCTATGCTTCGAAACCAGCAGGTGAGTCTTAATTTAAGGGATGATCGTCCCAAATCTAAGTATTAGTGGCGCAAGATAAAGTAGCCACTTACAGGCTGAATTAGGCAGGGCGCTGGGTGATTTGAAGGAGCTGGGTATGTTTAGCCTCGAGAGGAGATGATGGAGAGGTGATATGAGAACCATTCCCAAGTCCTTGAAGGGCTGTCATCTAGAGGAAGGTGCGGAGCTGTTTTCTGTTGGCCAGGAAGGTCGGACCAGAACCAATGGGATGAAATTAAATCAGAAGAGTTTCTGGCTAAACGTGAGGAAGAGTTTCCTGACAGTTAAGAGCGGTTCCTCAGTGGAACAGGATTCCTCGGGAGGTGGTGGGCTCTCCTCCTTGGGAGGCTTTCAAACCAAGGCTAGAGGGCCATCTGACAGCAACGCTGATTCTGTGAACTTGGGCAGATCATGAGAGGGGGGAAGGGAGGGTTGCCCCTGTGCTTAATTCTCAGTTCTCGTGGCCAGTTTGGTGTAGTGGTTAAGTGCACGGACTCTAATCTGGGAGAACTGGGTTTGATTCTCCACTCCTCCACTTGCACCTGGGCGGATGACCTTGGGCAAGCCGTAGTTCTGGCACAGCTGTTCTTGAAAAAGAGCAGTTTCTGTCAGGAGCTCTCTCAGTGCCGCCTACCTCACAGGGTGTCTGTTGTGGGGAGGGGAAGGGAGAGGAGTTTGTAAGCCGCTCTGAAACTCCTTTGGGTAGTGAAGGGTGGGGTATAAAACCAATCTCTTCTTCTTCTTCTACCTCACAGGGTGTCTGTTGTGGGGAGGGGAAGGGAAAGGAGTTTGTAAGCCGCTCTGAGACTCCTTTGGGTAGTGAAGGGCAGGGTATAAATCCAATCTCTTCCTCTTCTTCTACCTCACAAGGTGTCTGTTGTGGGGAGGGGAAGGGAAAGGAGTTTGTAGGGTGCTCTGAGACTCCTTTGGGGAGTGAAGGGTGGGGTATAAATCCAATCTCTTCTTCCTCTTTTTCTACCTCACAGGGTGTCTGTTGTGGGGAAGGGAAGGGAAAGGAGTTTGTCAGCCACTTTGAGACTCCTTTGGGTAGTGAAGGGCGGGGTATAAATCCAATCTCTTCTTCTTTTACTTCACAGGGTGTCTGTTGTGGGGAGGGGAAGGGAAAGGAGTTTGTAAAGCGCTCTGAGACTCCTTTGGGTAGTGAAGGGTGGGGTATAAATCCAATCTCTTCTTCCTCTTCTTCTACCTCACAGGGTATCTGTTGTGGGGAGGGGAAGGGAAAGGAGTTTGTAAGCTGCTCTGAGACACCTGTGGGTAGTGAAGGGCGGGGTATAAATCCAATCTCTTCTTCTTCTTCTTCTACCTCACAGGGTGCCTGTTGTGGGGAGGGGAAGGGAAAGGAGTTTGTAAGCCGCTCTGAGACTCCTTTGGGTAGTGAAGGGTGGGATATAAATCCAATCTCCTCCTCCTCCTCCTCCTCCTCCTCCTCTTCTTCTTCTTCTTCTTCTTCTTCTCCTTCTCCTTCTCCTTCTCCTTCTCCTTCTCCTTCTCCTTCTCCTTCTTCTCCTTCTTCTTCTCTTTCTTCTTCCACCTCCAGGGAAATGCTGATTGGCACTTTGGGGTCAAAAAGCAATTTTTCTCTGGGTCAGTTTGGCCGGGGATCCTTGAAGCTTTTTGCCATCTTCGGGCATGGAACAGGCGTCACTGGGGGTGTGGAGGGGGACATATGTGCGAATCTCCTGCATCATGCAGGGGGCTGGACTAGATGACCCTGGCGGCCCCTTCCAACTCTCTGATTTTATTATTCTATTCTATGATTTGCAGCGGGGTCTTCCCAGCTTTGTTAAAAGGGCAGAAGCTGCTAAAGGGGGGGGCTCTTCTCCCTCACTATCCACAGTTACACCCAGCGGTTCCCCCCCCCAACCCCACTCTGGAAAGGAAGAAAGGGCAGTCCCCATTTCTTTATTCCCAATGACTACAAGAGGGGGACCAATTTCAGGTGGAAAAACAATGCAGAGGAGAGGGTGGAGAGATTAGTGGCTACAGCAGCAGTCCCCAACAAAGTGCCCTTGGCCCCATGTCACCATCCATACATGAGTGGGGCTGGCTGTGTCTGATTAAGCACCGGAGAGTTGATTGGCTCTGAAGATTTTCAGACTCTGCCCCCAGAGCACAAGGATCTTCACCGTGCGGCTGAAGGTAAGCTGCGGCAGCCATTTTTTGGTTGACTCCACCCCCTGCAGCAGCCATTTTGTGACTTCACTCACCACACCGTATCAGATTCCCAAAAGTGCCCCTTGGGGGACCCCCTGTGTTAGAGCGTTGGACTAGGGTCTGGGATTGCCAAAGTTACTCTTAGGCCGTGATCCTCGTAAGTCAGTCCCACCCTGAGCCCGTTCCAATGAAATGCAGTGGCCAGAAGAACTGGAGCCAGTCTGGTGTCGTGGTTAGGAGCGCGGACGCTAATCGGGGAGAACCGGGTTTGAGTCCCCACTCCTCCACACGCAGCTGCTGGTGTGACCTCGGGCCAGTCACAAGTTCTCTCAGAGCTGTTCTCTCAGGAGCAGTCCTCGAGTGAGCTCTCTCAGCCCCGCCTACCTCACAGGGTGCCTGTGGCGGGGAGCAGTGTTCCCTCTAAGCTGAGTTAGTGTGAGCTAGCTCACAGGTTTTTAGCCTCCGGCTCACCCATTTTTGCCTTAGCTCAGGAAGGAGGGCTCCAGGGCAAACTAATTTCTGCAGTAGCCAAATCTGCTCGCTCACAACTTTAATGCCAGTAGCTCGCAAAGTAGAATTTTTGCTCACAAGACTCCACAGCTTAGAGGGAACATTAGTGGGGAGGGGAAGGGAAAGGAATTTGTAAGGTTTATAAGATAATGCATGAGAGAGCAGGTGGAGAAAGAGGTCCTTTTCTCCCGTTTCTCATGACACAAGAACTCCTGGGCGCTCCATGAAATTGCTGAGCGGTCGGGTTAGAACGGATAAAAGGAAGTACTCCTTCACCCAAAGAGTGATGGACACTTGGGATTCACTGCCACAGGGGGTGGTGGCAGCTACAAGCATGGACAGTTTCAAGAGGGAATTAGATAAACATATGGAGCAGAGTTCCATCAGTGGCTATATGAGCCCCAAGGTATAGATAGGGACTCTGGGGCAAGTGATGCTCTGTGTTCTTGGTGCTTGGGGGGGGGGTCAACAGTGGGAGGGCTTCTGGTGTCCTGGCCCCACTGCTGGACCTCCTGATGGCACCTGGTCTTTTTGGCCACTGTGTGACACAGAGTGCTGGAGGGGCCATTGGCCTGATTCAACACTGGCTTCTCTTATGTTCTTATATGGAGCAGAGGTCCCTCAGTGGCTCTTAGCCACAAGGTGTATAGATAGGAACTCTCAGTCTGGGGCAAGGGGTGCTCTGTGTTCTTGGTCCTTGGGGTGGGGGGCAACAGTGGGAGGGGCTTCTCCTGTCCTGGCCCCACTGGTGGGCCTCCTGGTGGCACCTGGTCTTTTTGGCCACAGAGTGTTGGACTGGATGGGCCATTGGCCTGATCCAACATTGGCTTCTCTTATGTTCTTATGTTCTTAAGCCCTCCTTTGGGTAGTGAATGGCAGAGTATAAATCTCCTCCTCCTCCTTCTCAGAGTGAGAACAAGCCCTTGAGACCATGAGGGATTATGTTAGATTAGCTGTGCCCAAACTCTGTGGTGGAGCCAACCTGGGTTTAAGGGACCAGCCCCATATGGCCCTCATCTGTCCACACACTGGAAATTTCCGGGATACGTCACACGCTTCTCTTCTTTTGGGCAGTTCCACTGCTTGAGGGACAGATGGTTGGAGGGTTGCAGAAAAAGTGTTGGACTAAGACTTGGGAGCTGTGGTGGCTCAAGTGGTTAAGACGCTGAACTGCAGGCTGTGGAAGGTCAGTTGTTCAGCAGTTCAAGACCCGAGAGTGCCACATGGCAGGGTGAGCTCCTGTTTCTAGTTCCAGCTCCTGCCAACCTAGCAGTTCGAAAGCAAGAAATTGCAAGTAGATAAATAGGTACCACTTTGGTGGGAAGGTAACAGCGTTCCATGCGCCTTGGTGTTTAGTCATGGCAGCCACATGACCACGGAAACGTCTTCGGACAGCGCTGGCTCTTCGGCTTTGAAACGGAGATGAGCACCGCAGCCCTAGAGTCGGATTTGATTGGCTTTCGAGCAAGGGAATCTTTACCTTTACCTAAGACTTGGGAGTGTGTGTGTCTGTGTGAAGTGTTGTCACGCTGCAGCCAACTGATGGCGACCGGCGTTCCCTCTAAGCTGAGTGAGTGTGAGCCAGCTCACAATTTTTTTAGCCTCCAGCTCACAGATGTCTGTCTTCGCTCAGGAAGGAGGGCTCCGGAGCAAACTCCTTTATACAGCGGCCAAATCGCTCGCCTCGCAACTTCAATGCCCGCAGTTCACCAAGTAGAATTTTTGCTCACGAGACTCCACAGCTTAAGGGGAAGCGTGGAAGGCGACCCCGGCAAGGGGCTTCCAAGGCAAGTGAGAAGCAAGAGGTGGTCCGCCACGGCCTTCCTCTGCAAAGTCTTCCTTGGAGGCCTCCCTTCTGAGTACCGGCCCCGCTTAGTTTCTGAGCTTTTGGGAGGTCGGGCTACACCACGGGAGACCCAGTTCCAAACCTCCAAACTCTGTTTCCGCTACACGTTACAGCTTCTCATGTGTTCTTACTCTGTCCGGAGACAACTTATATGTAGGGATGCCGTGAACTTGGCCGTGAACAAATCCAGCAGGTGGAGAGACTGTGTTCGACAGCTGGGGTCCCTCGCAAGCCAAGCCTCCGATCTATTTGGTTAATTGCGGTTCAAGGCAAACAGCTTTGCAGCTGTTGTGTGAGCGGTGGCGGCCTTTCAGTTCCCTGCCTTACGGAACCCTTTGCACCTTCTCCGTCAGTAAAATCGATTCTCCCCCACATTCAGGGTGCTGGAACAGGCAATGTCTGGTGTATACAGAAGAAGAAGAAGAGAAGAAGACCCTGCAGGGGGCGGGGCGGCAAGATGATAGTTAGATAGGATAGATCTTCACCTTCTGCCGCTCCTTGTCTCTTTCCAGGTTGCTACTCTCAGGGTGTGTTCAGACATGCCATTTGAACCGCTTTCGGCATGCTTCAGTAATGGATTTTCTGGAATAAAACACTGGGATCTGGACAGCCCAGGCTAGGCAATCTCATCAGATCTCAGAAGCTAAGCGGGGTCAGCTCTGGTTCGTATTTGGAAGGGAGACCCCTCCGCCAAGTAAGTCCAGGGTCTCTGCGCAGAGGGCAGGCTGTGGCAAACCTTCTCGGAATGTCTCTAGCCTTGAAACCCCCACCAGGGAGTGCCATGAGTTGGCTGGGGCTCGACGGAGAGGGAAAAAAGGGTCTTGAAGATGCCACAAAAGTCTTGGTTATAATTCCTCTGTATGTCACTCCAGCTGAAGAGAGCTATCGGCAGCAATACAAGAAGAAGAAGAAGAAGAAGAAGAGATTGGATTTATACCCCGCCCTTCACTCGGAGTCTCAGAGAGGCTTACGATCTCCTTTCCCTTCCCCTCCCCACAACAGACACCCCTGTGAGGTAGGTGGGGCTGAGGGAAATCTCCCGAGGACTGCCCTTGAGAGAACAGCTCCGAGAGAACTTGTGACTGACCCAAGGTCACACCAGCAGCTGCACGTGGTGGAGTGGGGAGTCAAACCAGGTTCTGCACTCCTGACCACTACACCAAACTGGCTCTCCTGCGGTCAGCTCTGGTTAGTATTTGGAAGGGAGAACCGCAAAAGAAGTGTTATATGTACTGAGGGTTTTCTTTTACCCAGGCCTCCCAGTTCCCCTTCCATTTGCAAAAGGAAGTTACCAGTACTGACTAGGGTTGGTAACTGTGGGTTGGAAAACTCCTGGAGATTTTTTTTGGGGGTGGGGGGAGGCTAGGGAGGATGGAATTTGGAGAGGGGAAGGAACTCAGAAGTGACGTGATACCCTACAGCCCACCTTCCCAAGCTGCTATTTTCTCCAGGGGAACTGCTTTCGGCAGCCTGAAGATAAATTTGTGATTCTGGGAGTTCTCCCGGTCCCACCTGGAGATTGGCAACCCCCAACTAGCAACTGGTGACAGCCAGGTTGGTGTAGTGGTTAAGTGCGCGGACTCTAATCTGGGAGAACCAGGTTTGATTCCCCACTCCTCCACTTGCACCTGCTGGATGACCTTGGGCAAGCCATAGTTCTGGCACAGCTGTTCTTGAAAAAAGAGCCGTTTCTGTCAGTGCTCTCTGAGTCCCACCAACCTCACAGGGTGTCTGTTGTGGGGAGGGGAAGGGAAAGGAGTTTGTCAGCCGCTCTGAGACTTCTTTGGGTAGTGAAGGGCAGGGTATAAATCCAATCTCTTCCTCTTCTTCTACCTCACAGGGTGTCTGTTGTGGGAATGGGAAGGGAAAGGAGTTTGTAAGCCACTCTGAGATTCCTTCAGGTAGTGAAGGGCGGGGTATAAATCCAATCTCCTCCTCCTCCTCCTCCTCCTCCTCCTCCTCCTCCTCCTCCTCCTCCTCTTCTTCTTCTTCTTCTTCTTCTTCTTCTTCTTCTTCTTCTTCTTCTTCTTCTTCTTCTTCTTCTTCTTCTTCTTCCACCTCACAGGGTGTCTGTTGTGGGGAGGGGAAGGGAAAGGAGTCTGTCAGCTGCTCTGAGATTCCTTTGGGGAGTGAAGGGCGGGATATAAATCCAGTCTCTTCCTTTTCTTCTACCTCACAGGGTGTCTGATGTGGGAATGGGAAAGGGAAGGAGTTTGTAAGCCGCTCTGAGACTCCTTTGGGTAGTGAAGGGTGGGGTATAAATCCAATCTCTTCTTCTTCTTCTTCTACCTCACAGGGTGTCTGTTGTGGGGAGGGGAAGGGAAAGGAGTTTGTAAGGTGCTGTGAGACTCCTTTGGGTAGTGAAGGGCGGGATACAAATCCAATCTCTTCTTCTTCTTTTACCTCACAGGGTGTCTGTTGTGGGGAGGGGAAGGGAAAGGAGTTTGTAAGGTGCTCTGAGACTCCTTTGGGTAGTGAAGGGCGGGGTATAAATCCAATCTCTTCTTCTTCTTTTACCTCACAAGGTGTCTGTTGTGGGGAGTGGAAGGGAAAGGAGTTTGTCAGCCACTCTGAGACTCCTTTGGGTAGTGAAGGGCGGGGTATAAATCCAGTCTCTTCTTCTTTTACCTCACAAGGTGTCTGTTGTGGGGAGGGGAAGGGAAAGGAGTTTGTCAGCCACTCTGAGACTCCTTTGGGTAGTGAAGGGCGGGGTATAAATCCAGTCTCTTCTTCTTCTTCTTCTTCTTCTACCTCACAGGGTGTCTGTTGTGGGGAGGGGAAGGGAAAGGAGTTTGTAAGGTGCTGTGAGACTCCTTTGGCTAGTGAAGGGCGGGATATAAATCCAATCTCTTCTTCTTCTTTTACCTCACAGGGTGTCTGTTGTGGGGAGGGGAAGGGAAAGGAGTTTGTAAGGTACTCTGAGACTCCTTTGGGTAGTGAAGGGCGGGGTATAAATCCAATCTCTTCTTCTTCTTCTTTTACTTCACAAGGTGTCTGTTGTGGGGAGGGGAAGGGAAAGGAGTTTGTCAGCCACTCTGAGACTCCTTTGGGTAGTGAAGGGCGGGGTATAAATCCAATCTCTTCTTCTTCTTTTACCTCACAAGGTGTCTGTTGTGGGGAGGGGAAGGGAAAGGAGTTTGTCAGCCACTCTGAGACTCCTTTGGGTAGTGAAGGGCGGGGTATAAATCCAGTCTCTTCTTCTTCTTCTGCCTCACAGGGTGTCTGTTGTGGGGAGGGGAAGGGAAAGGAGTTTGTCAGCCACTCTGAGACTCCTTTAGGTAGTGAACGGCAGGGTATAAATCCATTCTCTTCATTCTGACCTGCCTTCCAGGGCTATTGTCAGAATTACTGAGGCAACATAGCCTGTCGGAAACAGTGCTGGGAGTCCTACAAACGTCGATTCAGTCTGTTCGTGCATACCTCGCTTTGCGATGAAGGATTCTAATTTTTCTCAGAAAGCGGGGGAGGTTGGGCTCAGGCCCAGTCTGGAAGCGGCCCAAAGGGCAGACTCTCAGGGGAGCCATCCATCCGCAATGTTTCCTTGCCCAGCTGGCACGGCCCCAGCCGGCCTGGCAGGACTCAGACGCCTCAAGAGCGGCTGTTGCGACATCTCCCAGAAGGAAGGATCCGGATAACCTCCCAGTGGCCCGGATGAATCTGGCCAGGCCCAAGAGGAGGAGGAGATTTCTAGAAGAAATCCAGAGTGACGGGCAAAAGCAGTAACGGTGCAAAGACTAGTTCGATTGATGGGGGGAAGGTCCCTTGCAGCCCTGTGGCATTCTTCATGTGTCTCTCAGGTGAGTGGCAAGAGGAACATGGGAAATGGGAGGAAAAGTCTCTGGCACGTGCCCTTTCAGGGTGAAGGTAAAGGTTTCCCTTGCTCAAAAGCCAGTCGAATCCGACTCCAGGGCTGCGGTGCTCGTCTCCATTTCCAAGCCGAAGAGCCAGCGCTGTCCGAAGACGTTTCCATGGTCCCGTGGCTGGCATGACTAGACGCCGAGGTGCACAGAATGCTGTTACCTTCCCACTTATTTATCCACTTGCCATTTCTTGCTTTCGAACTGCTAGGTTGGCAGGAGCTGGAACTAGAGACGGGAGCTCACTCCGTCACGCGGCACTCGGGTCTCGAACTGCCGAACTACCGACCTTCCGGTCTGCAGTTCAGCGTCTTAACCACTTGAGCCACCGCAGAAGCAAATTATTCTGCCCAGGGAAGCTTCTGACTTACGGTGCCGCTATGAATTAATGTCCGCCAGACTGTCCTGCCATTAACGGCCTTGCTCAGGTCTTGCAAACCGGGGGCTTTTGTGGCTTCCTTCCAGGTGGCTTCCACTTGGAGTCCTGTGTCCAGTTTTGGGCACCACATTTTCAGAAGGATGTTGACAAACTCGAGCGTGCCCAGAGGAGGGCGACCAGGATGGTGAGAGGGTTGGAGTCCAGGCCTTATGAGGAAAGGCTGAGGGAGTTGGGTATGTTTAGCCTGGGAAAGAGAAGGCTTAGAGGGGACATGATTGCAGTCTTCAAGTATTTGAAGGGCTGTCATGTAGAAGATGGAGCGGATCTATTCTCTCTTGCTCCGGATTGCAAGACTAGATCTAATGGGTGGAAATTACAAGGGAGTCGTTACCGGCTTAGTATCAGGAGAAACTTCCTGACTGTAAGGGCGGTTGAGCAGTGGAACAGACTGCCTCGGGAGGTGGTGGATGCTCCTTCGCTGGACGTTTTCAAGAGGAGACTGGACAACCATCTTTTGGGTATGTTGTAGGTATGTAGGGGTTTCGGCTGTGTTCCTGCAGAGTGCAGGGGGTTGGACTAGATGGCCTGCAAGGTCCCTTCCAACTCTAACATTCTATGATTCTATGATTCTACGATTGAGTCGCTCAATCTCTTGTTGGGTTCTCCTCTTTTCCTGCTCCCGTCAGCTTTTCCTAGCATAATTGTTTTTGTTTCCAGTGACTCTTCTCACCTCATCATGTGACCAAACCATCCGGGATGTCTAAGGCTGCCTGACCCCCCCTGGTGGAGGCGGGAGTCCCCTACTACCAGGAATCACCTCCCTGCTGCTGATCAGCTGGCCGGCGGGGGGTTATTTACCTGGGAAAAGAGGGAGACCCATCTGACGTGCAGCAATGTGGTCAGTGGCATCATCATATCTGGGATGTTGCGGCGATGCTCTGGTGTTTGGGCAAAAACTCTATGGCAGAAGCCAAAATTTACTATAGAACAAGGGTGTTGAACATGCGGCCCAAGGGCTGGCTTCACCTCATCTTTCTTTCCATTAGCCAGTGTGGTACAGTGGTTAGAGTCTCGGATTAAGATCGAGGAGATTCAGATTCGAATCTTCACTCTGCCGGGGAAGCTCACTGCGTGACCTCGAGCCAGTCACTCTTTCCGCCTAGCCTACCTCACAGGGACGTTGTGCCGATAACAAGGGAGGAGGGGATCTCCTGCTTCCACTTCTGCTGCTGCTGCTGCATCATCGCTTGCTTCGCCAGACTCTCTCAATCGCTCGGCCATTTCATGTTTCCCCCTGGGTCCTGGACTCAGAACTCTGAGCATGAGATTTCTGTGGCGAGTGTCGATAAATCAAAAGTAGGTTTGCCGCTTACAGATACACACTTGAACAGCACACTCAAGACTGCGACGGCACAGACATTTTGATGCGATAGTTCAGAGCAAGAGGTGTCAGTTATCGGACACTGTTAAATAAACAAAGTATTGCAAGGGTGCTCATGTTTTAAGCATGATTTTAAGTAAAAAAAACACAACCCTTTGTGTTTGTGTCCTTTATAAAGTTTATATCTCCGCTACCTGGCATTACCTTTTATGACACACGTGTCCCGGCCCGACAAGGTCTCATTTATGTCAGATCCGTCCCTCGTAACAAATGAGTTCGACGCCCCTGCTCTAGAGCGTTTGCCCAAATACCAGAGTGTCACTCTGACATCCCAGACATAATGATGTCACTTTCGGGTCATGTAGGCAGTGATGTGGACATGCTACTGAATGTCAGATCTGCCTCCCTGCTGCTCCCAGTAAGTAACCCCCATACCCCACTCGGGGCGGATTAAGGTGCCCTGGTGCCCTCTAAGCACTGACCCATCTCGGTGCCCCCCCTCCTTTCCACACTGACCCCGTCCATTTTAGTTGTTGACCTGTCTGACCAGATATACAAGGCAGGTTGCAGCAGTACAAACATTTATTCATATGATAACACAATATACTGTACAAAGCCAAGCTTTGGCTACATAAAGTTTTATACATATGCGATACAACATCTATTTTAATATTTCACATGTTAAATGTATCAACCTAGCAGTTCGAAAGCAAGAAACTGCAAGTAGATAAATAGGTACCACTTCGGTGGGAAGGGAACAGCGTTCCGTGCACCTTGGTGTTTAGTCATGCCGGCTTCGGACAGCGCTGGCTCTTCGGCTTTGAAACGGAGATGAGCACTGCAACCTCAGAGTCGGATTCGGCTGTCTTTTGAGCAAAGGAACCTTTACCTTTACCCAAATGTATCACAGCTCCAATATTCATGACCCGAAAGGCATTTTTCTACCTTTCATTTTCGCAAAATCCCTGATAACATCCTTGAAATTCATACTTCTCAGCTGAGTCTTTATTGAAGCATAACTGATCTATTTGGTGTTTTGAGTTTTTTTTACAAATCTTCATTCATTTTTTTTCCTTTTCACCCTTTCCCCAACCTTGTGGTGCCCCCTTTTAGCCCTGGTGCCCTAAGGCACGTGCTTGGTCTGCTTTAATGGTGAATCTGCCACTGGCCCCACTGGTTTCCAGGCGGGACCTGGCAACCCTATGGATGTCACCCATGGAAAGTAGCTCTGTGGCTCGCGGGGGGGACGCTTACACCCTCCTTCCCCCTAGTCCCAGTGTGAATCAGGTCCCACGTTTTTAAAAAATCACTTGGAGCTCCAAGCTCAGAACTCCTGGCACAAATTGGGTTTAGGCCAAAGTAGCAATGTCCCACCAGGGCTCTTTCAAAGAAGCTGGAATTATCGTTGACAAATTGGGGGTCCAGGCCTTTCCGGTCGATCAGAATATATGGGTCGGAAGGAGCAGTGCGGGTCCACACACTTGGGTCCCATCACAGTATTTCCGCTGTCAAGCCGATAGGTTAAATGTCTTGAGAAGATGTGACTGCCCTTTGGCCTGGATTTGATGGGTCCCAAAGGCCCTCGGGAAAGGATCCGGGGAAAATATAAACAGACGTTATTTGAAGCACATATTCTGGAATGCCTCATCCACGGCCTCCTCCCCATCAAAACGCACTGGGTTACCGGCTCCCTGCAACTCTGAGTGTTGGGGGAGGGGAACAGAGCAAAGACGCTTCTACAATACAGGAACACAGTTCGAATCCAGTGGAACCTTTAAGACCAACAAAGTTTTCTTCAAGGTATAAGCTTTTGTGGGCACACATAATTCTTCAGATAGAAGAGAAGAAGAAGAAGAAGAAGAAGAAGAAGAAGAAGAAGAAGAAGAAGAAGAAGAAGAAGAAGAAGAAGAAGAAGAAGAAGAAGAAGAAGAAGAGGAGGAGGAGGAGGAGGAGGAGGAGGAGGAGGAGGAGATTGGGTTTATTCCCCACCATTCACTACCCAAAGGTGTCTCAGAGCAGCTTACAAACTCCTTCCCCTTCCCCTCCCCACAATAGACACCCTGTGAGGTAGAAGAAGAAGAAGAAGAAGAAGAAGAAGAAGAGACTGGATCTATACCCCGCCCTTCACTACCCAAAGGAGTCTCAGAGCGGCTGACAAACTCCTTTCCCTTCCCCTCCCCACAACAGAAACCCTGTGAGGTAGAAGAAGAAGAGGAGATTGGATTTATACCCCGCCCTTCACTCCCCAAAGGAGTCTCAGAGCAGCTTACAAACTCCTTTCTCTTCCCCTCCCCACAACAGACACCCTGTGAGGTAGAAGAAGAGAAGAGATTGGATTGATACCCCGCCCTTCACTCCCCAAAGGAGTCTCAGAGCAGCTTACAAACTCCTTTCCCTTCCCCTCCCCACAACAGACACCCTGTGAGGTAGGTGGGACTGAGAGAGCTCTGAGAGAAAGTGCTCTTTCAAGGACAGCTCTGACAGAACTATGGCTTGCCCAAGGTCATCCAGCCAGGTGCAAGTGGAGGAGTGGGGAGTCAAACCCGGCACTCCCAGATAAGAGTCCATGCACTTAACCACTACACCAAATGGACGCCGTGCACTTAACCACTACACCAAATGGACGCCGTGCACTTAACCACTACACCAAAGAACAGTGCACGCACACAAAAGCTTACACCTTGAATAAAACTTAGCTGGTCTTAAAGGTGCCCCGCTGGACTCGAACTGTGAACTGCTGCTTCAGACCAACACAGCTACCCACCAAGTGAGTAGACAGGTGAGCTTTGCACATTGATCTCTTGTGTGGTGTAGTTAGAATGTCAGGCTACAATCTAAGAGACCCGGGTTTATCTCCTGACTCTTCCGTAGTGCTTGCCTAGGTGTCCTGAGACGGGTCATTCTCTTTCAGCCTAACTTACCTTTACAAGGTAAGCCCTGACCTGGGTAGCCCAGGTTAGCTCAATCTCATTAGATCTCAGAAGCTAAGCAGGGTTGGCCTTGGCTAGTATTTGGAAGGAGACCTCCAAGGAATACCAGGGTCACGATGCAGTGGCAGGCAACGCCAAACCACTTCTGAAGAAGAGGAGGAGGAGGAGGAGGAGATTGGATTAATACCCCACCCTTCACTACCTGAGGAAGTCTCAGAGCGGCTGACAAACTCCTTTCCCTCCCACTCCCCGCAACAGACACCCTGTGAGGAAGCTGGGGCTGAGAGAGCTCTCTCAAAAACTGCCCTTGAGAGAACAGCTCTGAAAGAAGTTATGACTGACCCAAGGTCATACCAGCCTCTGAATGTGAAGGATTGGGGAATCAAACCCGGTTCTCCCAGATTAGAGTCCACTACACCAAACTGACTCTCTCAAACCACTACACCAAACTGGCTCTTCTGAAAGGTCTCTCGCCTCAAAAACAAGCCTCGCTTGCTGGCGTGACACCAAAGACCTGGAAGTTCTGGCTGCCAGACAACCTTAGGATCTCCTGGCTATTCTGCACACAATGCCATATGATAATTATTATTATTTTTACCTTACAGGGTTGTTGTGAGAACAAAATGGGGAAGGGTAAACCCTGTAAGCTCCCCTGTGCTTCTTGAAGGTTGGGATTTTTTAAAAAAGCACCAGATTTATAGCATTTGTACACATTCGCTCTCCGGATTCTCCTTTGTGAATTTTGACGAATATTCTACACATGTTCACTGAATGGCAGAATATTGATCAAATGCCCATCAAGGAGACAGTGGCCATCTTTGAGCCTGTTTGGAGTGGTGGTTAAGTGCGCAGACTAATCTGGGAGAACCGGGTTTGATTCCCCACTCCTCCACTTGCAGCTGCTGGTGTGACCTTGGGTCAGTCACAAGCTCTGGCACAGCTGTTCTCGAAAAAGAGCAGTTTCTGTCAGAGCTCTCTCAGCCCCACCTACCTCACAAAGGGTCTGTTGTGGGGAGGGGAAGGGAAGGGAAAGGAGATTGTCAGCCGCTCTGAGACTCCTTTGGGTAGTGAAGGGCTGGGTATAAATCCAACCTCTTCTTCTTCTTCGACCTCACAGGGTGTCTGTTGTGGGGAGGGGAAGGGAAAGGAGTTTGTCAGCCGCTCTGAGACTCCTTTGGGTAGTGAAAGGCGGGGTATAAATCCAACCCCTTCTTCTTCTTCGACCTCACAGGGTGTCTGTTGTGGGGAGGGGAAGGGAAAGGAGTTTGTCAGCCGCTCTGAGACTCCTTCAGATAGTGAAGGGTGGGGTATAAATCCAATCTCTTCTTCTACCTCACAGGGTGTCTGTTGTGGGGAGGGGAAGGGGAGGGAGTTTGTAAGTCGCTCTGAGACTCCTTTGGGTAGTGAAGGGTGGGGTATAAATCCAATCTCTTCTTCTTCTTCTACCTCACAGGGTTGTCTGTTGTGGGGAGAGGAAGGGAAAGGAGATTGTCAGCCACTCTGAGACTCCTTCGGGTAGTGAAGGGTGGGGTATAAATCCAACCTCTTCTTCTTCTTCTACCTCACAGGGTTGTCTGTTGTGGGGAGGGGAAGGGAAAGGAGTTTGTCAGCCGCTCTGAGACTCCTTTGGGTAGTGAAAGGCGGGGTATAAATCCAACCCCTTCTTCTTCTTCGACCTCACAGGGTGTCTGTTGTGGGGAGGGGAAGGGAAAGGAGTTTGTCAGCCGCTTCGAGACTCCCTTTGGTAGTGAAGGACAGGGTGTAAATCCAATCTCTTCTTCTATTTCTTTTGATTGTCAATGCTATTTAATTTCGATATCTGGCATCTGTGGGAAGTCCCTGATGAATCTCTCCCCCATGAAGGTGTCCAATTCCCCTTTAAATCCATCTAAGCTAGAAGGCAAGGGAGGGAAAGGACACTGTATAGCAGAGGAAGGGAAGGGGCACGGCCCAATCTCGTCAGATCTCAGGAGCTAAGCTGGGTTGGTACTTGGCTGGGAGACCACCCAAGAAGACTCTGCAGAGGAAGGCAATGGTCAACCACCTCTGCTTCTCACTTGCCTCAAAAGTTGGGGTCATCATACATCAGCTGTGACTTCAGATACAAACACACACACACAAGCTGGAAGCCACATATTGTGGCGGTGCCTTCAGGAACTGAAAATTAAGCATCCCGTGTGAAGAAGCCCCCTTTCTTTGGGTCTGTCCTGAATCACCGGGCAGCCAACTGCCGACGGTTGAACCACGCCTGCTAATTCAGTGCCTGCGGCCATTTCTGCCCCATTCCAGACCCTGGGCCTCAGCAACCAAATCCAGCGCATGATTTAATAATGCCCATGCACGTCTGTGCCAGCTCTGCTTGATTTCAAGCATGTCCCCAAGGAGAGAACGTTGCCAGTCATAACACTGAACAGGGAAAGCAAAAAAGTTCCCCTGGTCGAGGAACCATCGAGCTGTTCCTGCCCTCCCCCACCTCGCCTTTTCTTAGGGTCAGGAATATAAACGGTGCAACCTCTCCAGCACATAATGGAGTGCAAGATAGCCAGGGTGTAGTGGTTAAGTGCGCAGACGCTAATCTGGGAGAACCGGGTTTGATTCCCCACTTCTCCACTCGCAGCTGCTGGATGACCTTGGGCAAGCCATAGTTCTGGCACTGCTGTTCTTGAAAAGGAGCAGTTTCTGTCAGAGCTCTCTCAGCCCCACCTACCTCACAGGGTGTCTGTTGTGGGGAGGGGATGGGAAAGGAGATTGTAAGCCGCTCTGAGACACCTCTGGTTAATGAACGGCGGGGTATAAATCCAATCTCCTCCTCTTCCTCCTCCTCTTCTTCCTCCTCCTCTTCTTCTGTTGCACAACCGTTTGGATTTCCAGCCCCAATCAGAGGTCTGCCCGATTGCTGTGATTGTCGTACTTACCTTTTGGCAGCCTCAACAGGCCCAGTTTGGGGTATTTTGTTGCCCCAGGCAAGGTATGCCCATCCTTTCCTAGGTATATGCCATTGCCGGCCGCAGGGCTGTAGCCAGGATTTTTTACTTTGGGGGGCATTTAAATAAGTCGGGGCGCACTGCTTCAGGAGCGACGAGAGAGTAAAGGTTTGAAAAAAGCGATGGGGGGGGCTAGACTAGGGAGCAGGCATGCCTTGCACGCAGCCAGCCAGAGGTACACCACTGGCAGGCAGGGCAGGGTGATTGCTTAGCGTGGCCCTGGCATGCCCAAAAAGTAAAATAAAATAAACCAGCTGGATGGGAAGTCAGGAGGATTGAGCAGAAAGTCGGGGGGGGGGCAGCCCCAAGATGTCCCAATGTAGCCTCCTCCTCCTCCTCATCTTCCTCTTTGTCGTTGTCATCTTCTTCTTCTTCTAAATATTTTTTTTATTTTTAATATGGGACAAACACAAACGAACCAACAAACATAAAGAACATCCAGAGTGGGGGTGACACAGACCTTCTAATTAGATGTTACAATTCCGGCTTTCGGGAAAAACTCCAAAATCAGACAATGGGAACGTCAGGGGCGTAAATAATAATATTATAATAATATATACTTTATTGTCATTGTACATAGTACAACGAAATTAAACTGCAATCCTCTCGGTGATCAACAACCCTCGCAATGGTCTACAGCAATAATCATACGCACTCACACTTAAAATTCACATAACTACTGAACCACTGTGGGGAGGGAAAGGGAAAGGAGTTTGTAAGCTGCTCTGAGACTCCTTTGGGTAGTAAAGGGCGGGGTATAAATCCAATCTCTTCTCTTCTTCTACCTCACAGGGTGTCTGTGGTGGGGAGGGGAAGGGAAAGGAGTTTGTAAGCCACTTTGAGACTCCCTTGGGTAGTGAAGGGACGTCTCCCCAGCTTCAAATATCTGGGCCTAGTATTGCAAGCTTCCGGCAGGCCCGTAGCCAGGATTTTTTAAGTCAGGGGGCATTTAAATTTCTTAGGGGGCACTGGCTGATCAATTTAATCCGGGGGAGAAGGCCATGACACCCTGGGCTAGATGGGAAGTCAGGGGGCCATGCCAGAAAGTCAGGGGGCCATGCCAGAAAGTCAGGGGGGCCTGGCCCCGAGATACCACAGTGTAGCGACATGCCTTGCTTCCGGCACCAATACAATCCATTGCAGTTGTGCAGCTGATGCAGGAGAGAAAACAGCAAATAGTATTTTGAAATTTCATCGGTCTCGGGGGGGGGGCACTATGTTCCGGCCGCTCTGAGATTGTTTAAAGCTAAGTTACTGGCCCAGCTGACTTATGGAACATTCCTGGGGCCACCGTCTTCCTCCTTTTACCCCACTGGAGAGAGTCCAGTCTAAATTCCTTGGAACATTCTTACAAGTACCTAAGCGTGTGTCAAACACTTGGGTCAGATTGGAAAACAGGAATGCTTCGGGGAGAGGCTAGAATCCGTATCCTCTCGATTTATAAATGGGTAACAGGAAGCGTAAACCCCAGGGGCCCTGTTCCCTTTAATCTTGCAGGACCAATTTCAGTCCAATTGGCATAGGGCAGTCTTGAATTCCATCCAGAAATTAGGCTTTTCTCCCCAAGCCCTTCTGGATCTTGGTATAGACCAGGCAAAATCACTCATTAAGCAGAGAGTGACTGACGCCGAAAGAACTGGATATTCTCGGTTCTCCCGGCTATTTCTCTCCAGCAAATACTGGATATATAGTCGCTCCAGCGGCCTATCTACATTTTCTTGACTCCAATAACTCAAGAAGGGGGTTAGCATTAGCCAGAAGCATGTTGTTGCCGTCTGCAGTGTTGGAAGGGAGGTTTAAAGGGACCCCTTACTCACTGAGAAGTTCTGCTCCTGGCCCCTCCATGAAATAGACTCTCTAGAACAAATATTTTCAACTTTGTATACCATAGGGCAATCCGCATAGAGACTATTATGGAGACTACATGAAGGACTGTCATGGTGAAGATGGAGCAGATCTATTCTGTCTTGCTCTGGATTGCAAGACTAGATCTAATGGGTGGAAATTACAAGGGAGTCGTTACCGGCTAAGGAGAAATTTCCTAACTGTAAGAGTGGTTGAGCAGTGGAACAGACTGCCTCGGGAGGTGGTGGATGCTCCTTCACTGGACGTTTTCAAGCAGAGGCTGGACAACCATCTTTCGGGTATGTTGTAGGAAGGTAGGGCTCGCTTTCGGCTATGCTCCTGCAGAATGCAGGGGGTTGGACTAGATGACCTGCAAGGTCTCTTCCAACTCTAACATTCTATGATTCTATGGTAGAGAAAGAAGTCCTTTTCTCCCTTTCTCACAAGACAAGAACTCCTTGTGGGCACTCCATGAAATTGCTGAGCAGTCGGGTTAGAACAGATAAAAGGAAGTCCTTCTTCACCCAAAGAGTGATTAACACATGGAATTCACTGCCACAGGAGGTGGTGGCAGCCGCAAGCATGGACAGCTCCAAGAGGAAATTGGATAAACATCTGGAGCAGAAGTCCATCAGTGGCGATTAGCCACAAGGTATAGATAGGGACTCTCAGGTTAGGGGAAGTGAGGCTCTGTATTCTTGGTGCTTGGGGGGGGGGCAACATTGGGAGGGCTTCTAGTGTCTTGGCCCCACTGGTGGACCTCCTGATGGCCCCTGGTCTTTTTGGCCACTGGGTGACACAGAGAGTTGGACTGGATGGGCCATTGGCCTGATCCATCCTTGGCTTCTCTTATGTTCTTAATGTCAACTTTGAGACTTACTGGGGTAATAATCGGGAGGACAATCGTCACGGTCTCTGTCTCACCAGCCAACACCCCCTTCCCCACCCCAGCCCTCTTATGGGGACTACAAAAGGGCTGTCATTCTCTTTAGCTGAAGGGAGAATTCCCCTTGATGCAAGAAATGGTCACATCTGAGCCTGGGCTGAATTCCCTGGGATATTATAAATAGACAGAAAGGAAGACATTCTCACTCGCAGTGTTCCTTTGAACCCAGCAAGGTCACAGCTGGGACTCATCAGGGAAGCGCTCTTCGAGGAGCCTACTGTGAGCCCCGGAGGGGGTTGTGAAAAGAAACACCATTCGCACGGGTGGCTTGATCTCCTCTGCGTCTCCCTCCTGAAGGAGGGAGGTGAGGGGTCTGTCGAGAAGAAACAGCCCAGGAGCTGGTTACCTCCTAGGTGAGCCTGAGATACAGGCAGGGCTATTTCTGGGCAGGAATGCACAGGAACGGCGTTCCGGCTGGCTCCCGAGTTGGCCACGCCCAGCAGGAACTCATTAGCATAATAGGCCACACCCAACAGCAGAAACTCATCCGGATTGGCTACATGAGGGGTGTGTGGCCTAACATGCAAAGGAGTTCCTGCTGCAAAAAAGGCCCTGGGGTTTTGACAACAAACAAGGGAAACAGAATAAGAAGCAAAAGGTGGGTGTGGCTGGATGACCACCCTTCTGGCAACATGGGGATGTGGCCTAATACGCTAATGAGCTGTGCTGACAGGGGTGTGGCCTAATATGCTAATGAGTTTCTACCATTGGGTGTGGCCTATTATGCTAATGAGTTCCTGCTGGCCTTTTTCTACAAAAAAGCCCTGGGTACAGGTACAGAAAGCAGGGGGCAGGAAAGCAACGAGGTGTATGCAGGCATGCAAAAAAGATGGAGTCTGTGGGAAGAGAAAAATTCAGGAGCAGGGCAGGTAGATGGTTCAGGTAGGGTTGCCAGCCTCCAGGTGAGGCCTGGAGATCTCCCAGAATTACAACTAGTCTCCAGGCTATAGAGATCAATTCCCCTGGAGAAAACGGCAGCTTTGAAGGGCGGCTCCTTCCTTCCTTCCTTCCTTCCTTCCTTCCTTCCTTCCTTCCTTCCTTCCTTCCTTCCTTCCTTCCTTCCTTCCTTCCTTCCTTCCTTCCTTCCTTCCTTCCTTCCGTGTAGTGGAAGTAGTGACAGACTTCACGTTCCCGGGATCAAAGATCACTGCAGACGGTGACTGCGGCCATGAAATTAAAAGACACCTGCTCTTGGGGAAGAAAGCAATGGCAAACCTAGACAGCATGATAAAAAGCAGAGACATCACCCTGCCAACAAAAGTCCGCATGGCCAAAGCAATGGTATTCCCAGTAGTAATGTATGGCTGCGAGAGTTGGACCATAAGGAAGGCCCAGCGCTGAAGAATAGATGCTTTTGAACTGTGGTGCTGGAGAAGACTCTTGAGAGTCCCTTGGACTGCCAGGAGATCAAATCAGTCAATCCTAAAAGAAATCAACCCTGACTGTTCCCTGGAAGGCCAGATCCTGAAGCTGTAGCTCAAATACTTTGGCCCCCAAATGAGAAGGGAGCCCTCACTGGAGAAGAAGACCCTGATGCTGGGAAAGACTGAAGGTCAAAGAAGAAGGGGACGGCAAAGGATGAGATGGTTGAACAGTTTCACCAATGCAACAAACATGAAATTGAGCAAACTTCAGAGGACGGTGGAAGACAGGAGGGCCTGGCGTGATGTGGTCCATGGGGTCATGAAGAGTCGGACTCGACTGTGCGACTGGACAACGACAACAACTGTTGTGGGGAGGGGAAGGAAAAGAAGATTGTAAGTTGCTCTGAGACTCCAAGTGAAGGGCAGGGTATAAATCCAATCTCTTCTTCTTCTTCTTTGACAGGTGGATTTTGTGTAGGGTCGTCTCCTGCTATGGTGAGAGATCTCTCGCTGGCAGCCCTTTAAAAAAAACTTTTAAAATGGCAGTCATCACACCTACTGTGAGATAGGTGGGGCAGAGAGAGCTCTTTCGAGGACTGCTCTTGAGAGAACAGCTCTGGCAGAACTATGGCTTGCCCAAGGTCACCCAGCAGCTGCGAGTGGAGGAGTGGGGAATCAAACCCAGTTCTCCCAGATCAGAGTCTGTGCTCCCAACCACTACACCAAACTGGCTGCTGCCATTTCCTCCAGGGGGATTTATATCAGTAGAGAGCAGGCAGTATTCCAGGAAAACTCCTGGCCCTGCCTGTAGGTTGGGCATCCCTAGAATCAGTGTGAAAAGGGGGGGTAAAAGTACCCTAAATGATCCCAGATCTCGGAAGCTGAGCAGGGTCGGCCCTGGCTAGTCTTTGGATTGGAGACCTCCAAGGAATACCAGGGTTGTGATGCAGAGGCAATTCCTCTCTTGCCTTGAAGGCCCCACAGGGTGGCCACAAGTCAGGCGTCACTCGAAGCCAAATTCCGCCACCAAACAGTATGCGCCACGGTTTCCAAAAGAAACATCTGCCACTTTCTTTGGTGGTGGGGTTTTTTTTAGTTTATTTATTATTACGGTCTTAGGACTGGCAGACAATACAAACATAGTATGAAAAAGAAGGGGAAAAAACAGAGATAATGTGCAGAACAAAATCTAAATTTAAAAACATTTATTTATTTATTTATTTTTCAAGTTGTATCCCGCCTTGCCAGGGAATGCGACTCCCTCAGTCTAAGAATCAATGCACAGAACTCAGCAACTGAACGTGTATAATCTCCGCATTCTCATCCGAAAGAAGCCAGTGAAGTCTTGCCTTGGTCGTATTAATGTGACCAGGTATCCACTAATGGTGGTGGATCCGTGATAACGTGTTGCTGTAAAATAGTAAAAATGCATCAGACGAAGAGAGCTGTGTTTCTTGTTATCATACCTTTTATTGGCATTTGTTGTTGTTGTTCAGTCGCACAGTCGAGTCCGACTCTTCGCGACCCCACGGACCAGATTACGCCAGGCCCTCCTGTCTTCCGCTGTCCGCTGAAGTTTGCTCAATTTCATGTTCGTTGCATCGATGACACTGTCTGACCATCTCATCCTTTGCCATCCCCTTCTTCTTTGACCTTCAATCTTTCCCAGCATCGGGGTCTTCTCCAGTGAATGCTCCCTTCTCATTGGGTGGCCAAAGTCTTTGAGCTTCAGCTTCAGGATCTGGCCTTCCAGGGAACAGTCAGGGTTGATTTCTTTTAGGATTGACTGATTTGATCTCCTTGCAGTCCAGGGGACTCTCAAGAGTCTTCTCCAGCACCATAGTTCAAAAGAATCTATTCTTCGGCGCTCGGCCTTCCTTATAGTCCAACTCTCGCAGCCATACATTTTATTGGCATACTCAAACATAACACAAAAATAGGAACCAGCAAAATATACAGTACAAGATTGAGAACTTGTTCTGTTAAAGACTGAGGACAATCTTGTTCCTTTAATCGGTGGAAAGCTAGTCTCAGTGAGGCCGATAAAAGGGAACACAGGCAGTGGCAAATATCATGCTGAATGTTTTAATATTGAATGTTGTAGTTTTAACTGGTTTTAAAATTGTACTGGATTTTATGTTGTTGTAAACTGCCCTGAGTCCCGTGTAAGCGGGGAAGGGCGGTTAAGAAATGAAATGAAATGAAAATGGCAAGTCTGTGATCAGGCAGGCAAAAAGGGAATATCAGGAGCATATCGCAAAAAAACATAAAAGACCAACAATGGCCCCGTTCAGACTGAGCATTTGCCCCACTGAAGGCACGGGAGCCTTGTGGACTTTCCATGCACGATCATATGAGCACATCTGGGAGGCGTAGTGCTCCCGTGGCCAACCCGTGGCTTCCCGTGGAAAACGCGGAGTAAAAAACTAGTAAGTCCGAAGTACTAGTTTCCAGAAACCCCGGGGCAAAGGCTGGCGTCTGATCGCGGGAGCGCCAGTATCCCGCGGCTTCTGACGCCCGCCCATGTCCCTGGGGTTTCCGGATGTTGTAAGTGTCCATGGGATGCGCACCAATGCTGAACGGCGCATGTGCACACACAAGACACCGACGGCGGCCCCCCCCAATGGCGCATGCGCACTTCGCTGCTTTTTTGCTGCACTGCAGCAGTGCGGTGTGATCGGGGCACAGAGCTGGAGTGTGGCAACCCGGTGGCCCGTGTAATCGGGCTACCGCGCCTTATTTAGCTCCGGAGCGAACTGCCATGCCTCTCCCCCGCGTTTTCTGGCCCGTATGACTGGGGCCAATAAAACTTTCTTCAACTACATTAGAAGCAGGAAACCAGCCAGGGAGGCAGTGGGGCTCTTGGATGACCAAGGGATAAAAGGACTACTGAAGGATGGCAGGGAAATGGCTGAGAAGCTGAATGCATTTTTTGCTTCTGTCTTCACTGTGGAAGAGGAGAAGTGCTTGCCCACTCCAGGAGCACCGATTTCAGGAGGGGGTTTGAAAGACCTGAATCAGATTGAGGTGATGAGAGAGGAGGTCCTACGACTGATAGATAACTTAAAAACTGATAAAACACCAGGTGCGGATGGCATACATCTGAGAGTTCTGAAAGAACTCAAATGTGAACTTGGGGCTCTTTAGCTTGGAGAAACGACGGCTGAGGGGTGACATGATCGAGGTTTATAAGATTACGCATGGGATAGAGCAGGTTGAAAAAGAAGTACTTTTCTCCCTTTCTCACAATACAAGAACTCGTGGGGCACTCCATGAAATTGCTGAGCAGTCGGGCTAGAACAAATTAAAAGAAGTTTCTCATGATATCCTTGAGGATAAGTGGTTAAGTGTGGGCTGGATGGCGCAACCGTTGGGTGGATTCATGGTTGGTTGAAAAATCGTACCCAACGAGTGCTCGTAAATGGCTCTGCGTCTACGTGGAGGGAAGTCTCGAGTGGAGTACCACAGGGCTCGGTCCTAGGCCCGGTGTTATTCAATGTGTTTATAAATGACCTGGATGAAGACATAGAGGGGATGCTTATCAAATTTGCAGATGACACGAAACTGGGTGGGATTGCTAATTCTGAAAAAGACAGAGTCAGGATTCAGAAGGATCTTGATAGGTTGGAACAGTGGGCTGAGACAAATAAAATGAATTCCAATACAGATAAGTGCAAAGTCCTACACTTAGGTACAAAAAATCAAAGGCACAGATATAGAATGGGAGGGACTTGGCTTGACAGCAGCACATGTGAAAGGGATCTAGGTGTTATGGTTGATCACAAGCTAAACATGAGCCTGCAGTGTGATGCGGCTGTGAAGAAAGCTAATGCAATCTTAGGATGCATTCGCAGAAGCATTGTGTCCAGATCACGGGAGGTGGTCGTTCCACTCTGTTCTGCTATGGTCAGGCCCCATCTGGAGTACTGTGTCCAGTTTTGGGCACCACATTTTCGGAAGGATGTTGACAAATTCAAGCGGATCCAGAGGAGGGCGACCAGGATGGTGTCCAAGTCTTATGAGGAAAGGCTGAGGGAGTTGGGTATGTTTAGCCTGGGAAAGAGAAGGTTTAGAGGGGACATGATTGCAGTCTTCAAGTATTTGAAGGGCTGTCATGTAGAAGATGAAGTGGATCTATTCTCTCTTACTCCGGATTGCAAGATTAGATCTAATGGGTGGAAATTACAAGGGAGTCGTTACCGGCTTAATATCAGGAGAAACGTCCTGACTGTAAGAGTGGTTGAGCAGTGGAACAGACTGCCTCAGGAGGTGGTGGATGCTCCTTCGCTGGACGTTTTCAAGAGGAGACTGGACAACCATCTTTTGGGTATGTTGTAGGTATGTAGGGGTTTCGGCTGTGTTCCTGCAGAGTGCAGGGGTTTGGACTAGATGGCCTGCAAGGTCCCTTCCAACTCTAACATTCTATGATTCTATGATTCTTCACCCAAAGAGTGATTAACATGTGGAATTCACTGCCATAGGAGGTGGTGGCAGCTACAAGCATGGACAGCTTCAAGAGGGAATTAGATAAGCATATGGAGCAGAAGTCCATCAATGGCTATTAGCCAGGATGTATAGATAGGGACTCTTAGTCTGGGGCAAGTGATGCTCTGTATTCTTGGTGCTTGGGGGGGAGGCAACAGTGGGAGGGCTTCTAGTGTCCTGGCCCCACTGCTGGACCTCCTGATGGCCTCTGATATTTTTGGCCACTGTGTGGCCTGATCCAACCTTGGCTTCTCTTATGTTCTTATGTAACAATAGGCTAATATATATGTATAGAATTCATCGCAAAACATGCCCCTCATAAATTTTAATGGACTTCTCCAGGAATTTACTAACAGCCCTTGCAATTTCTAATTCATTATGTTTTAGTAAGCGACGATAGTCAATCCCATTCACCAGGTTACAAGGAGGGGGAGAGAGAGAGAGAGAGAGATTACCAAACAGTTCCCTCCGGGGATTAGAATATAGCTCGCAATTCGGCAATACATGCTGGATGGAATAGTTTGTTAGTCTTAAAGGTGCTACTGGGCTTTTTACGATTTCTTTGGTGGGACTCACTTTCGCCCGGCCTCCTCCCAATTCACCAGGCCGCCCAGAGCGCCTTGCTAACGGACCCCCGAACACAGGAGACGGCATCGCCTGTGAAGCGCAGCACCTATAAAACCCTGACAGAGGATCAGCCTCGGTCTTTAGCAAGCGCCCGTTGCCTTGGCTGTGAGCTATGTGCCCTCTAAACTGCGGAGCCCTGTGAGCGAAAATTCTACTTTGTAAGCTACTGGCATTAAAGCTGTGAGCGAGCAAATCTATAGGCTCATTCATACATTGTTGGTGGTGATGTTCACAACAAGTGCGCACATTTTGGGATTCCACTATACCAATATCAGAGAAAATAACAGGACGGGATATCCCTAATATTCCTAGTACACCTGAATCTATTTTATTAAATTATTGGGAAAATACATCTTTAAGAAAATTATCAAAAGAGATAGTAGCTTTGCTTGTGTTAGCAGGTAAAACATTGTTGGCTCCCAACATTGAGACAATGGTTTAAAAAAAAATTGGGCTATAATAGTACGAGATAAAATTGCTACACAATTGTTAATGGCGGATAATCCTCCGAAAGAATCGAATTTTGTAGAGAAACAGTTTACTTTCTTTCATTATATAGAAACGGAAACCAGCGCACTAAATGCTCTACCAGATAAATATATTGATTTTGCTTTTTATCCGTTTTAGGAATTGTGTCTTTCTTTAATATAGGAATAAGTATAGTTATGCGAGGGTGTGTGTTAACTGTTCTTTTGTTAGTTATGTTTATTGTGTTGAGGCAGTCTGGTGTAGTGGTTAAGTGCGCGGACTCTAATCTGGGAGAACTGGATTCCCCCCTCATTCACTTGCACCTGGCTGGATGACCTTGGGCAAGCCCTAGTTCTGATAAGAGCTGTCCTTGAAAAAGAGCCATTTCTGTCAGAGCTCTCTCAGCCCCGCCTACCTCACAGGGTGTCTGTTGTGGGGAGGGGAAGGGAAAGGGGTTTGTCAGCCGCACTGAGACTCCTTTGGGTAGTGAAGGGCAGGGTATAAATCCAATCTCTTCTCTTCTTCTACCTCACAGGGTGTCTGTTGTGGGGAGGGGAAGGGAAATGAGATTGTAAGCCGCTCTGAGACTCCTTTGGGCAGTGAAGGGCAGGGTATAAATCCAATCTCTTCTCTTCTTCTACCTCACAGGGTGCCTGTTGTGGGGAGGGGAAGGGAAAGGAGTTTGTCAGCCACACTGAGACTCCTTTGGGCAGTGAAGGGCGGGGTATAAATCCAATCTCTTCTTCTTCTACCTTGCAGGTTGTCTGTTGTGGGGAGGGGAAGGGAAAGGAGTTTGCAAGCCACTCTGAGACACCTTTGGGCAATGAAGGGCAGGGTATAGATCCAATCTCTTCTTCTTCTTTTTATTATTATTATACAAAAAGTTTTAAAAAATTTAATAGAAATAGAGTTACAAAAAAAAAAAAAGCTGGGAGCGAGTAATCCGGCTGCCGCATATATTAGTTTGCTCTGGAGCCCGCCTTCCTGAGTGGAGACAAAAAATGTGCGAGCCGGAGGCTCAAAAACCTTGAGCCGGGCTCACACTAACGTGGCTTAGAGGGAACGCGGCTGTGAGTGGCGGGTGTCCAGCCTCCCCCTTTGAAACCTGAGCCTTCTCCAATGGGATAGGGAAGGAGTGAGCCGGAGTGAAGAAGAAGAAGAAGTAGAAGAAGAAGAAGAAGAAGAGACTTGGAGAGTTCTGTTCTTTACTGCAGCCGGCATCGCCTTCTTGCAAAGGGCCGGGGGGGGGGGGGCTTGCTGGGAAGGGAGGCGTTTAGGGGAGGAGGGAGAGGCGGCTGCAGCTGCGGGTGGGAGGAGGGGGTAGTCGTGGTTCCCTGGCTGGGACCAGGCAGCCGGGAGAGCGCGCGGCTCCTTGCAGAGAGGCAAACCCGGAGGAGGAAGGAGTTCGAGCCCCCGGAGGAGGAGGAGAAGGAGGAGGGCCGGTCGGTCCCTCTCGTCCCCTCCAGCCGGAGGCATGCGGCGGCGGCCGATCCGCTCCCTCCTCCGCGCCCTGGCCCTGGGCGCCTTGCTGGCCGCCTTCTGGGGGGCGACGGCGGCGGGGGGCGGCCAGCGGAGGGCGGCCGAGGGGGGTCTCCGCCGCCGCTCCCACCGCGTCCAGCACGGCCGCTGCAGCTACACCTTCGTCCTCCCGGAGGCCGACCTGCCCCCCTGCGGCCGCCACCCCGGCGGGGGGGAGCCCTTCGACGCCAACACCCTCCAGCGCGACGCCCCCCTCCTCGGCCCGCCGCCGCCGCCGCCCCCCCGGAGCAGCAGCACCGCCGCCCGCTCCGCCCAGAGGGTCCAGCAGCTCGAGCGGGTCCTGGAGAACAACACCCAGTGGCTGCTGAAGGTAAAAAGGGGGCGCCGGGCCTGGGTTCGAGGAGGGGCGTTTCTTGGAGTTGCCATCTCCCGGTGGCGAAATGGCTGGAGGTTTCAAGGGTGGAACCTGCCCGGGGGAGGGTTGGGGGACCTCAGCAGCAGATAGTGGCATCGAGTCTGCCCTCCGAAGCGGCCTCCAACTCCAGGGGGAAGGAGCAAGAGAAGAGGAGATGAGATTGGATTTATACCCTGCTGCCTCTCCCAGAGCGGCTTACAAACTCCTTTCCCTTCTATCTGCAGGGTCAGGGGAATGTTTCTGAGCATGAGCAGAGTGCCTTTTCCAAGCCTTTAAGCCACTCCTTTCGCTTCCCTTCCCCACAACAGGCAACTTGTGAGGTAGGTGGGACTGAGAGAGCTCTCTCGAGGACTGCCCCTGAGAGAACAGCTCTGAGAGAACTTGTGACTGACCCAAGGTCACACCAGCAGCTGCAAGTGAAAGAGTGGGGAATCAAACCGGTTCTCCCAGATTAGAGTCTGCGTTCTTAACCACTACATCCGACTGACAAAATCTGGGGTGGGGGATGAGTCACTGCTTGCTTCTTCAGATACCGCTGGAATGTGAGTCCCTCTGTCCTTATATTTTGGAGACTGGGATGATTTCAAATGCTGAATGACAATAGCTGGCGAATGACAATAGCAGGCACGATTGGATTAGATATGATGTGCAGAGGGGAAGTGGGCGTGGAGAAATCAGCATTGGCATTGGGACAGGAAACCGAGGTCTTGATTCAGTCCAGGAGGATGCATTGCCTTGAGCTTCATGACCAGTTACAATTCAGCAGGAAAGAGCAAGAGCCCAGCGGCACCTGAAAGGCTAACGCAATTTGTGGCAGGGGAGGAGCTTTCCTGAGTCCACCGCTCTCTTCTTCGGACACAGCTAGAATGGGAGTCCACGACCTGTCCTTCGGTCTTGGAGAGTGGACAGATGGACGCCCACGCTAGCTGAAGAAGTGAGCCGTGACTCACGAAAGCTCTTACCTTGCCACATCTTTTGTTAGTCTTTCAGGTGCTCCTGGACTCTGACTCTTTGCTGCTGCTACAGGCAGACAAACTTGGCAACCCATCTCGATCTATCGCACTCTCAGTCTGTGGGAGCCAGTTTGGCGTAGTGGTTAGGAGAGCGCGGGATCTGATCTGGGAGAGCCGGGTTCGATTCCCCACTCCTCCACATGCAGCCAGCTGGGTGGCCTTGGGTCAGTCACAAGTTCTCTCAGAGCTGTTCTCTCAAGAGCAGTCCTCGAAAGAGCTCTCTTGGCCCTGCCGACCTCACAGGTTGCCTATTGTGGGGAGGGGAAGGGAAAGGAGTGCCTTAAAGGTTCGGAAAAGGCACTCTGCTCATGCTCAGAAGGGAAGGGGAGGGGAAGGAGATGGTAAGCCGCTCTAAGACTCCTTTGGGTAGTGAAGGGCGGGGTATAAATCCAATCTCTTCTATTCCAGCTGTATCTGAAGCAGTGAGCAGTGTTCTCACGAAAGCGCCTCTCCTGCTGCAAATTCTGTTAGCCTTGAAGGTGCCGCTGGACTGTTGCTCTTTCCTCCTGCTACAGACAGACTGACGCGGCCACCCGTCTTGCAAATCTATTTTATTTATTTATTTACACTCTTAGGCCTCCCTTCCCGCAAGCAGGGCTCGGGGCGGCTTACAGCAGAAAGGAACATGCAATAAATAACCAGAAGTCAAAATCCTACCATAAAATGCATAGGGCATACATCAGCCGTCTCTCTTTCTAAGCTGTGTTTGAAATGCCTTTGTGCGAGAACTGCTACTCTTGGGCCAGCAACTGAATGTCCTGGGAGGTTAGAAGAAGGAGGAGGAGGAGGAGATTGGATTTATACCCTGCCCTTCACTCGGAGTCTCAGAGCGGCTGACAAACTCGTTTCCAATGTTCCCTCTAAGCTGTGGAGTCTTGTGAGCAAAATTTCTACTTGGTGAGCTACCGGCATTACAGTTGTGAGTGAGCGATTTGGCTGCTGGATAAATTAGTTTGCTCTGGAGCCATCCTGCCTGAGCTAAGACAAAAGCGTGTGAGCCGGAGGCTAAAAAACTGTGAGCTAGCTCACACTAACTCAGCTTAGAGGGAACACTGCTCCTTTCCCTTCCCCTCCCCACAGCAGACGCCCTGGCTGATTTCAGACTGGCAGTTTGCCCCAAGATGGGCACGTTTCAGCAACATTTCACAACCGGATGAAAGGGGCCGTTCACACAGGCACATCTGTCCAGCGTTCCCCAGCTGTACTCAACCCGTCTTGTAACGCTTCCCTCCGGAGTTTAAAAGATACCTGGTAAAAGTGGTATCAAACCCTGGAAAGCATGTCTATCCCACGTATATCCCGCACCAACAAAGTGTGAATGCTAAAATCCACGATTTTTTGCTTGTGTGCATGTGCGCATATGCGCTCGTGTGCATATGCGCTCATGCGCATAAGTGCATATCTCCAGATTAGCAAAACAGAAAGCCATGCCTTACAGCCGCTCCTTCAGGCCAACAGTCTGAACGGTCCCTCACGCCTCCTCCTGGTATGTTCCTGCATCAGTTGGGGCAGTGTGACCAGGAAAACCTGGAACAATTTGTTCCAGGGCTTTTTTGCCACGACTCCCTCCCGCTTCAAACTGCCAGTCTGAACTCAGCCCCTGTGAGGGAGGTGGGGCTGAGAGAGCTCTTTCAAGAACTGCCCTTTCAAGGACAGCTCTTGTCAGAACTACGGCTTGCCCAAGGTCATCCAGCAGCCACAAGTGGAGGAGTGGGGAATCAAACCCGGTTCTCCCAGATTAGAGTCCGCGCACTTCACCACTGCCCCCCCCCATTTTTTTGAATCCTGCGGTTTCTAATGCCAGACTCACATTCTGTTATCTGAAGAAGCGAGCCCTGAATCACGACAGCTCATCCCCTGCCACGAATTTTTGTTAGTCCCTCAGGCCCTTCTGGAGTTTTGCTCTTTTCTGCGGCTGCGGACAGATTAACGCGGCGACCCAACTTGATCTATCACATTCTAGCTGTATCCAAAGAAGTGAGGCGTGTCTCACGGAAGTTCATCCCTTGCCACAAATTAACATAAGAACATAAGAGAAGCCAGTGTTGAATCAGGCCAATGGCCCATCTAGTCCAGCACTCTGTCACACAGCAGCCAAAATATACCAGGTGCCATCAGGAGGTCCAGCAGTGGGGTGAGGACACTAGAAGCCCTCCCACTGCTGCCCCCTCCAGCACCAAGAATAGAGTGCATCACCTGCCCCAGACTGAGAGTTCCTATCAATATACCTTGTGGCTAATAGCCACTGATGGACCTCTGCTCCATATCTTTATCCATAAGAACATAAGAGAAGCCAGTGTTGAATCAGGCCAATGGCCCATCTAGTCCAGCACTCTGTCACACAGCGGCCAAAATATACCAGGTGCCATCAGGAGGTCCAGCAGTGGGGCCAGGGCACCAGAAGCCCTCCCACTGCTGCCCCCTCCAGCACCAAGAACAGAGTGCATCACCTGCCCTAGACTGAGAGTTCCCATCTATACCCTGTGGCTAATAGCCACTGATGGACCTCTGCCCCATATGTTTATCTAATTCCCTCTTGAAACCGTCCATCCTTGTATCTGCCACCACTTCCTGTGGCAGTGAATTCCATGTGTTCATCACTCTTTGGGTGAAGAAGGACTTCCTTTTATCTGTTCTAACCCGACTGCTCAGCAATTTCATGGAGTGCCCACAAGGAGTTCTTGTCTTGTGAGAAAGGGAGAGAAGTACTTCTTTCTCAACCTGCTCAATCCCATGCATCATCTGTTAGTCTTGAAGGTTCGAGACGATGCCAACAGAATTACTCCTGGGATGATACTTAAAAATACCCCAGGAATGGCGTATCTGTAAAACTTCTGTGGAGGATCCTTTTCCATTAAGTCGAGGTCTGCCCATTGTACCGGGAACCGAGACGTCAGTTCTCGACTGCAATAATAGATCGATTGCAAGATTCTTCTGACGTCGATAAATTAATATATTTGCTGTCAGACGCAGGCCCCACAGTTTCCTGTAGGGCGGCGCTCTTTGCCTTAGCGGCTAGTAAAAATCAGGGCCAAGAACATAGAAAAATGAAATCGAACTGTCAAGCGACAATGTAAAACGGCAATGTTTGAGGCTGTGTATGTGTTTCTGGAAGTGGGTACCTATATTTAAGATTTTAATTAGTTTAAATACTGAATGTGCAGATTTTTAGAGGTTATTCTACTTTAAATCAAATTCAGCTTCCAGTGTTGTAAGTTGTCTAATTTATACATTTGTTTTAAATTGTAATGGCCAATGGCTATACAGTAAATTTTAGTACTACTGCGAGTCTTGAAGGTGCTGCTGGATTCTGGCTCTTTGGTACCTGAAGGAGTGAGCCATGGCTCATGAAAGCTCCAAGGTCAGTAGTTCAGCAGTTCGAGACCCGAGAGTGCCGCATGATGGAGTGAGCTCCCGTCTCTAGTTCCAGCTCCTGCCAACCTAGCAGTTCGAAAGCAAGAAATTGCAAGTAGATAAATAGGTGCCGCTTTGACAGGAAGGGAACAGTGTTCTGTGCGCCTTGGTGTTTAGTCATGCCGGCCACATGACCACGGAGACGTCTTCGGACAGCGCTGGCTCTTCGACTTGGAAACGGAGATGAGCGCCACAACCCTAGAGTCGGATTTGACTGGCTTTCGAGTAAGGGAAGCTTTACTTTTACTTTACCTTAAGGTGCTCTTTCTCTTTTCTACTGCTGCAAACATCTCGATCTGTCTCCAGGGGAATTGCTCTCTGTCGTCTAGAGGTTCAGTTGTAATTCCAGGAGATCTGCAGGCCCCAAAGGGAGGAGGGCAACCCTGTTGAGGACTCCTGTACCCATCGGTGGAGGATGGGGGATAGTGTTGCCAGCACCCCTGGGAAACCCCTGGAGATTTGGGGATGGAGCCTGGGGAGGACAGGGACCTCAGTGTGCTACAAGGCCATCGAGTCCACCCTCCAAAGCAGCCATTTTCCCCAGGGGAACTGATCTCTCTTGTCTGGAGATGAGGTATGGTTCCAGGAATCCCCAGGGCCCACCTGGAGGCTGGCATCCCTAACCCAAAGATGTGGAGACCCTGGGCCTTGATATCATGGAGTGGCTTAAAGGCTAGGAAAAGGCACTCTGCTCATGCTCAGAAACATTCCCCGTGACCCTGCAGGTGGAAGGGAAAAGCTTCCGTGATCTGTAGCGCAGTCATTAGAGAGCTGGACTAGGGTCTAAGAGGCCTGGGTTCAAGTCCCCCTTTTGGCCGCTGGGTGATGTGAGGTCAGGGATTTCTCTCTCAGCCGGACCGACCTCCCTGAGCTGGTAGTAGGTGGTGGTACAAAAGGGTTCGATACGAGGCCTGAAATGACAGCAGGGAATCTGGGGTTCTGCCCTAGAAATACAGGGGGAAGTGTGAAGTGAAAACTGCTTGTGACTAACCTGGAAGAGACATGAGAACTTCGGCTTGCCAACCTCCAGTTGGGGCCTGGAGTGCTCCTGGAATGTCAACCGATCTCCTGACTACAGAAATCACTCACGCTGGAGAAAAGGGCTGTTCTGGAGAGTGGATCAGACTTAGAATCCAGTGGGGCACCCTTAAGACCAACAAAGGTTTATGCAAGGTATAAGTTTTCATGTGCAAAGCACACTTTTTCAAGTACATTGGAATGGGAGGTGAAGTTCAGACTGAACAGCAAAATTAACATGTCCCATGATGATGCTTAAGCGATGCAAAGTCAGAACTAAATAACAAGCTAAGGTTAAAAAATCCACAGTTGTGAAGCAATAAATTTGTCAGAATCGCAGATAAATGTCTAAAGGTGTTTTTTTCTGATTGTGGGAAGCAAACCAGGAATGTGCCAGAAGCAGAGAATGTCTGTTATGGCATTACACCCCACCTGGAGAGCAGATGTTGTAGCATCCATGCTTGTAGCCGTCCATGCTTGTAGCTGCCACCACCTCCTGTGACAGTGAATTCCATATGTGAATCACTCTTTGGGTGAAGAAAGATTTCCTTTTATCCGTTCTAACTCGACTGCTCAGCAATTTCATGGAGTGCCCACAGGGAGTTCTTGTATTGTGAGAAGGGGAGAAAAGGACCTCTTTCTCAACCTGCTCTATCCCATACATAATCTTATAAACCTCGATCATAAGAACATAAGAGAAGCCAATGTTGGTTCAGGCCAATGGCCCATCCAGTCCAACACTCTGTCACACAGCGGCCAAAAATACCAGGTGCCATCAGGAGGTCCAGCAGTGGGGCCAGGACACTAGAAGCCCTCCCACTGTTGTCCCCACCCCCCAACACCAAGAATACAGAGCGTCCCTTGCCCCAGAACGAGAGTTCCTATCTATACCCTGTGGCTAATAGCCACTGATGGACTTCTGCTCCATATGTTTATCTAATTCCTCTTGAAATTGTCCATGCTTGCAGCTGCCACCACCTCCTGTGGCAGTGAATTCCACGTGTTCATCACTCTTTGGGTGAAGAAGTACTTCCTTTTATCCGTTCTAACCCGACTGCTCAGCAATTTCATGGAGTGCCCACGAGTTCTTTTCTTGTGAGAAAGGGGGAAAGGACTTCTTTCTCGACCTGCTCTATCCCATGCATAATCTTATAAACCTCGATCATGGCACCCCCTCAGCCGTCGTTTCTCCAGGCGAAAGAGCCCCAACCGCTTTAACCTTTCTTCATAGGGAAAAGTGTTCCAACCTTTTAATCATCCTAGTTGCCCTTTTCTGCATCTCCTGGAATTACACTCTCTGGACTACAGAGATCCGTTCCCCTGGAGAAGAGGCTCCACTGAGTCCCCTCCCACCCCCAAGCGCCACCCACCCAAAGCTCCACCCCCAAATCTCTTAGAATTGAAGAAGAAGAGATTGGATTTATACCCCGCCCTTCACTACCCAAGGGAGTCTCAGAGCGGCTCACAAACTCCTTTCCCTTCCCCTCCCCACAACAGACACCCTGTGAGGTAGAAGAAGAAGAAGAAGAGATTGGATTTATACCCCACCCTTCATTACCCAAGGGAGTCTCAGAGCGGCTTGCAAACTCCTTTCCCTTCTCCTCCCCACAACAGACACCCTGTGAGGTAGAAGAAGAGGAAGAGATTGGATTTATACCCTGCCCTTCACTACCCAAAGGAGTCTCAGAGCGGCTGACAAACTCCTTTCCCTTCCCCACCCCACAACAGGCACCCTGTGAGGTAGAAGAAGAGGAAGAGATTGGATTTATACCCCGCCCTTCACTACCCAAAGGAGTCTCAGAGCGGCTGACAAACTCCTTTCCCTTCCCCACCCCACAACAGGCACCCTGTGAGGTAGAAGAAGGGGAAGAGATTGGATTTATACCCCGGCCTTCACTACCCAAAGGAGTCTCAGAGCGGCTTACAAACTCCTTTCCCTTCCCCACCCCACAACAGGCACCCTGTGAGGTAGAAGAAGAGGAAGAGATTGGATTTATACCGCCCCCTTCACTACCCAAAGGAGTCTCAGAGCGGCTGACAAACTCCTTTCCCTTCCCCTCCCCACAACAGACACCCTGTGAGGTAGAAGAAAAAGAAGAGATTGGATTTATACCCCACCCTTCATTACCCAAGGGAGTCTCAGAGCGGTTTGCAAACTCCTTTCCCTTCCCCTCCCCACAACAGACACCCTGTGAAGTAGAAGAAGAAGAAGAGATTGGATTTATACCCCACCCTTCATTACCCAAGGGAGGCTCAGAGCGGCTTGCAAACTCCTTTCCCTTCCCCTCCCCACAACAGACACCCTGTGAGGTAGAAGAAGAAGAAGAAGAGATTGGATTTATACCCCACCCTTCATTACCCAAGGGAGTCTCAGAGCGGCTTGCAAACTCCTTTCCCTTCTCCTCCCCACAACAGACACCCTGTGAGGTAGAAAAAGAAGAAGAGATTGGATTTATACTGTGCCCTTCACTACCCAAGGGAGTCTCAGAGTGGCTGACAAACTCCTTTCCCTTCCCCTCCCCACAACAAAGACCCGGTGAGGTAGAAGAAGAAGAAGAGATTGGATTTATACCCCGCCCTTCACTACCCGAAGGAGTCTCAGAGCGGCTGACTAGCTCCTTCCCCTTCCCCTCCCCACAACAGGCACCCTGTGAGGTCGGCGGGGCTGAGTGAGCTCTTGACAGAACCTGTCAATGACAAGCTGGGTTTCTGGCTATCATCTGTTTGGGTTCAACTAGGGGGGAAGAACAACATAGGTAATAAATATGTCAAGAACTGGAGATGGATGTACCCTGAACGGTGAGAATTCAGTCATGAGCTGATCGCCAGAAAACCGAGCGTGTCATTTTTTGTATATGTTAGGAAAAAAACCATCTTCACTCTCTTGCGTGGTAATTTAATAAACCACCCTCTGTGCATAAGTACAACAACTATGGTCTGTAATTCCATGTCATCGTCCGATGAAGAGCGCATGCACACGAACGCTCTCACCTTGAATAAGACTTTGTTGGTCCGAAAGGTGCCGAACTGGAATCTGTGTTCTAAATGGGATACTCATAAGCGCTGACAGTCCATTTTCCAGAGCTGGCCAGTAGCGCCTGAGAGACTAACAAGACAAAAGGAATGCTGACTCCTGAAATCTCGTTGGTCTCTAAGTTCTTACTGGACTTAGAATCATAGAATCACAGAATCATAGAGCTGGAAGGAACCTCCAGAGTCATCTAGTCCACGATGCAGGAAATTCACGAATACCTCCCCCTCCATGCTTGCAGTGACTGCTGTTCCACGCCCAGAAGATGGCAAAAATACCTCTCCAGGATCCCCGGCCAAACTGGCCTGGAGAAATGGAGCTTTCTGACTACAGATTCACTCCATGATCGTTTCAGAGAGTACGTGTCAGTCTGCCCTGGGACAGTGAGATTTCGCGTCCAGCGGCAGCTTGGAGACCGACAAGATTATTTGGGGCATCAGCTCCGGAGAATCAAAGTTCCCTTTGCCGGATACAAGTAGAAAGGGAGAGCCCTGTGTTCCAGATAAACCGCCAGCAAGGTAGCATCTGTGGTGCAATATGGCCCTGACACAACGTTGCCAACTCCAGCTTGGGAAATTCCTGGAGATTTGGGGGTGGAACTTCGGAAGGGGGGTTGGGGAGAGGGGGGCCTCGGCAGAGATATGATGCCAGAGAACCCACTTTTCAAGCAGCCATTTCCTCCAGAGTAACAGATTGCTGCCACCTGGAGATTGAATCCTGGCAAATCTCCAGGCTCCACCTGGGGGTTGGTAAACAGCAAAACACAACCGTGATAGAATAACTATGTCTTTGTGTTATCAAAGCTTAGTGTAACTCCTTCACCTTCTCACAAACGAAGAAGAAGAAGAGGAAATGGGATTCGTCACACCCAAAGGCCCTTCACTACCCAAAGGCGTCTCAGAGTGGCTGACAATCTCCTTTCCCTTCCCCTCCCCTCAACAGACACTCTGTGAGGCAGAAGAAGAAGAGATTGGATTTGTACCCCGCCCTTCACTACCCGAGGGAGTCTCAGAGCGGCTCACAAACTCCTTTCCCTTCCCCTCCCCACAACAGACTCCCTGTGAGGTAGAAGAAGGAGAAGAGATTGGATTTATACCCTGCCCTTCACTACCAGAGGGAGTCTCAGAGTGGCTTACAAACTCCTTTCCCTTCCCCTCCCCACAACAGACGCCCTGTGAGGTAGAAGAAGGAGAAGAGATTGGATTTATACCCCGCCCTTCCCTACCCAAGGGAGTCTCAGAGCGGCTTACAAACTCCTTTCCCTTCCCCTCCCCACAACAGACACCCTGTGAGGTAGAAGAAGGAGATTGGATTTATACCCTGCCCTTCACTACCCGAGGGAGTCTCAGAGCGGCTGACAAACTCCTTTCCCTTCCCCTCCCCACAACAGACACCCTGTGAGGTAGAAGAAGAAGAAGAGATTGTATTTATACCCTGCCCTTCACTACCCGAGGGAATCTCAGAGCGGCTGACAAACTCCTTTCCCTTCCCCTACCCACAACAGACACCCTGAGAGGTAGAAGAAGAAGAAGAGATTGGATTTATACCCTGCCCTTCACTACCCGAGGGAGTCTCAGAGCGGCTGACAAACTCCTTTCCCTTCCCCTCCCCACAACAGAAACCCTGTGAGGTAGAAGGAGAAGCGATTGGATTTATACCCCGCCCTTCACCACCCAAAGGAGTCTCAGAGTGGCTTACAAACTCCTTTCCCTTCCCTTCCCCACAACCAACACCCTGTGAGGTAGGTGGGGCTGAGAGAGCTCTGAGAGAAACCACTCTTCTTCAAGAACAGCTGTGCCAGAACGATGGCTTGCCCAAGGTCATCCAGCAGGTGCAAGCGGAGGAGTTGGGGAATCAAACCCGGTTCTCCCAGATTAGAGTCCGGGCACTTAACCACTGCACCAAAGGTTTCTATTTACAAGCATCCCATCAAACCTCTAAGGATGGATACATGCCAACAGATACATCAAGGCAAACAGTCCTATTTCGTGGTCTGTTTCTTATTTTTTCCCTTGTCTTTTCTGTGTTATAGTTTTACCTCGCGCCTCCTGCGGTTCCACTGATGGTCTAGCCAACCAGATGGTACTTAATAAATAGGACGGTATTCAGCAGCAAGCCGGGAGTCTGTATAACAAAGAACAATGGGATATTAAAATCTGGGGAAATCATTCTGTGCGGGGTCTGCCTTGATGAAGCATTGAAACGGGGTCCGAGGTGTCCCACTGTGGACACCGCAGGAGGTGTCGTGTAAAACTATAGCACGGAAAAGAGAAAAGAAAAGAAATGGACCACAGAACAGAGGACTGATGCATCTGTTGGCGTGTCTCCATCCTAAGACGTCTGATGGGATGTTTGTGAATAGAAACCTTTCGTCGATTGTGAGAAGGTGAAGGAGTCGCACTAAGCTTTGATAATACAAAGACACAGTTATTGTCTCGTGGTTGTATTTTGTTGCTTACCAACCTCCAGGTGGCGCCTGGAGATCTGCCAGTATTAGAAATGATCAGTTTCCTCTAGAGGGAAATGGCTGTTTGAAAGATAGGTTTCTACAGCTTCATATCTCTGCCGAGGCCTCCCCTCTCCCCAAACCCCACCTTTCCCAAGTTCCACCCCCAAATCTCCAGGAATTTCCTAACCTGGAGTTGGTAACATTGTGTCAAGGTCATATTGACCACAGATCATAGAATGTTAGAGTTGGAAGGTACCTTGCAGGTCATCTAGTCCAACCCCCTGCACTCTGCAGGGGCACAGCTGAAAGAGAGCCCTACAGCATACCCGAAAGATGGTCATCCAGCCTCCGCTTGAAAACGTCCAGGGAAGGAGCATCCACCACCTCCCGAGGCAGACTGTTCCACTGCTCAACCACTCTGACAGTTAGGAAGTTTCTCCTGATATCTAGCCGGTAACAACTCCCTTGTAATTTCCACCCATTAGAACTAGTCTTGCAATCCAGAGCAAGAGAGAATAGATCTGCTCCGTCTTCTACATGACAGCCCTTCAGATTTCTGAAGACTGCCACCATGTCCCCTCTAAGCCGTCTCTTTCCCAGGCTCAACAGACCCAACTCTTTCAGCCTTTCCTCATAAGACTTGGATTCCAGCCCCCTCACCATCCTGGCTGCCCTCTTCTGGAGATGCTCGAACCTTGTCAACATTCTTCCTAAAAGGTGGTGCCCAAAACTGGACACAGGACTCCAGGTGAGGCCTGACCAGAGCAGAACAGAGTGGAACTACCACCTCCTGTGACCTGGACACAAGGCTTCTGTTAATGCTCCTTGCTGCTGCTTATCTGGAATATTTTGGCATTTTTCGATGCTGCATAAGAAACAGATTGTCGCGTAGTGAAGGCGGCATCTAGTGGATGCCACCCATTATCAGGAGGGCTGAATTAGGGTTGCCAGCCTCCAGGTGGGGCCCTGGAGACAAACGGGTGCTTTGGAGGGTGGAAAGGAGTTTGTAAGCTGCTCTGAGACTCCGAGTGAAGGGCGGGGCATAAATCCAGTCTCCTCCTCCTCCTCCTCCTCCTCTTCTTCTTCTTCTTCTTCTTCTTCTTCTGCTCCTCCTCCTCCTCTCATGAGTGGTTTCTGTCAAGAGCTCTCTTGGCCCCGCCTACCTCACAGGGTGTCTGTTGTGGGGAGGGGAAGGGAGAGGAGTTTGTAAGCCGCTCCAAGACTCCCTTGGGTAGTGAAGGGCGGGGTATAAATCCAATCTCCTCTTCTTCTTCTACCTCGCAGGGTGTCTGTTGTGGGGAGAAGGGAAAGGAGTTTGTCAGCCGCTCTGAGACTCCTTTGGGTAGTGAAGGGCGGGGTATAAATCCAATCTCTTCTTCTTCTTCTACCTCACAGGGTTTCTGTTGTGGGGAGGGGAAGGGAAAGGAGTTTGTCAGCCGCTCTGAGACTCCGAGTAAATCCAGTCTCTTCTTCTTCCTCTTCTACTGAACACTCGTCTCCACTCCTGCAATAGCCCCCCTCCATGGATTCTAGATAGGCTTGTCTGGTGCCCCCTGGCCAGCTGCAGGGGCTAGAGGATTTGCATTTCCAGGTCCAGATTGGGAAGCTCTTGGAGATTTGGGGCTGGAGCCTGGGGAAGACAGGGACCTCAGTGGGGTGCAATGCCACACAGCCCACCCTCCAAAGCGGCCATTTTCTCCAGGGGAACTGATCTCTGCAGTCTGGAGATGACCTGTAATTCCAGGGGATTCCCCAGGTCCCACCTGGAGGCTGGCATCCCTAACTCTAGAAAACGGTTCTACACAGGGGCGGATTAAGGCTCACGGGTGCCCTAAGCACTGACCAATCTTGGTGCCCCCGTCGATGAAATGCCTGTCATGACAACTGAATTTGGCTCCATCACTTTACTTTTAAACACCTGCATTTTACTTTCCAGCATCGCCTATGACACTGCATCAGAAGTCCATCAGTGGCTCTTAGCCACAGGGTATAGATGGGAACTCTCAGTCTGGGGCAGGTGAGGCACTCTATTCTTGGTGGTGGGGGGGGGGCAGCAGTGGGAGGGGGCTTCTGGTGCCCTGGCCCCACTGCTGGACCTCCTGATGGCCCCTGGTATTTATGGCCGCTGTGTGACAGAGTGTTGGACTGGATGGGCCATTGGCCTGATTCAACATTGGCTTCTCTTATGTTCTTATGTTCTTATGCACCTCACCAACAAAAAATAGAAGATAACCCCTAGGGTGGCACCATGATCAATTTGCACTAGTTTTATCAATTTTTTTTTTTTTTTTATAAATCTTCATTCGTTTATTTTCTTTTCACCCTTTTCCCCAATCTGTGGTGCCCCCCTTTGGCCCTGGTGCCCTAAGCACGGGCATCGTCTGCTTAACGGTTAACCTGCCGCTGGTTGCACAACACGGTGCCCTAGTCAACAGGGTGCTCGCCAGCAATGCTCCCCCGAAGCTGTGGCGTCTGGTGAGCAAAAATTCTACCCTGTGAGCTCCTGGCATCAAAGTTGTGAGCGAGTGATCTGGCTGCTGCATAAATCGGTCTGCTCTGGAGCCATCCCTTCCTGAGCTGGGACGAAAATGTGAGCCGGAGGCTAAAAAACTTGTGAGCCGACTCACACTAAATCAGCTTAGAGGAACGCTGCTCACCAGTGAGGCCCCTCCCCTTTCTGAAAAGCTCGGTTAATGCCATAGGAGCTATAGGTACCGTCAGGGCTTTTTTTTGTAGAAAAAGCCCAGCAGGAACTCATTAGCATATTAGGCCACACCCTGACAGCACAGCTTATTAGCATATTAGGCCACACCCCATGTTATCAGAAGTGTGGTCATCCAGCCACACCCACCTTTTGCTTCTTGCTCTGTTTACCTTGTTTGTTGTCAAAACCCAGGGCTTTTTTTGGAGCAGGAATTCCTTTGCATGTTAGGCCACCCCCCTCCCCTAATATAGCCAATCCTAATGAGTTCCTGCTGGGTGTGGCCAACTCGGGAGCCAGCCGGAACTCCGTTCCTGTGCGTTCCTGCCCAAAAATAGCCCTGGGTACCGTGCTGGAGAACCCTGACTTCTTTCTGGCTTATGAAGTGGCAGCCCTACAAACTCAAAACCCCCAGTGGTATCCAGACTACACATTTCCTCTGGCACCTTCCCCCCGAGGGAATTCTGGGAGTGGTAGTTCTTGGTGGGGAGAGCTCGCCGTCCCGGACAGAGAATTCTCAGCACCTCGCCAGACTTCTCAAAGGGAGGAAACCGACTGCAGTGTAGTATTGTGGATTAATCCCCAGTTTGGGGCTCTCGCTAGACATGGCACACTCAGAGAGGGGCTTCTCTGATCAGTCCTGCAGGTGACAAGTCCGAAAAAGAAGCAGGTCGTGGGCTTGAAGGCATCAGCTTTGGGCAAAAACCGGCCCACTCGGAGTTCTGCGGCAACGTTGGCACGGAAAGGGCTTTGGCCGCCGAAGGGACCGGAGCGAATGCGGCATTCCGGGCTCTGTTTGCCTGCCTCTCCGAAGGCTCCGTGGCCCCGTGACCCTCCTGCTACGATGCGCCTCTTCCAGAGGGGAGGGCTGGTTTTCAGCCTCCAGCTGGAATCACTTATGGGGACCTGTTTTCTTTGGATTCCAGTCCTGAAAAAACAAGCCAGTAGAAAGCAGGAGGGCGGGAGAGCGGGGCGTGGGGGAGCGAAAGAATACAAAACGCAACCCAAAATTAGTCGGCCGGTTAACAAGACAGGATAAACATATGGAGCAGAGGTCCGTGAGTGGCTGTTAGCCACAAGGTAGAGATGGAGCACTCTGTCTGGGGCAGTGGTGCTCTGTCTTCTTGGTGCTTTTGGGGGGCAAGAGTGGGAGGGCTTCTGGAGTTCTGGCTACCACTGGAGGATCTCTTACATAAGAGCATAACAGAAGCCAATGTTGAATCAGGCCAATGGCCCATCTAGTCCAACACTCCGTCACACAGCGGCCAAAATATACCAGGTGCCATCAGGAGGTCCAGCAGTGGGGCCAGGACACTAGAAGCCCTCCCACTGCCGCCCCCTCCAGCACCAAGGATAGAGTGCATCACCTGCCCCAGACTGAGAGTTCCCATCTATCCCATCTCTTGACGGCACCTGGATTTTGGCCACCGTGTTGGACTGGGTGGGCCACTGGCCTGATCCAACATGGCTTCTCTTATGTTCTTATGTCTGGGGCAGTGTATTCTTGGTGCTTGGGGGGGGCCACAGTGGGAGGGCTTCAGAAGTTCTGGCCCCACTGCTGGACCTCCTGATGGGACCTGGGTTTTGGCCACTGCGTGACACAGTGTTGGACTGGATGGGCCATCGATCTGATCCAACTCGGCCTCTCTTATGTTCTTATGTCTGGGGCAAGTGATGCTCTGTCTTCTTGGTGCTTGGGGGGGGCAAGAGTGGGAGGGGGGCTTCTGGAGTCCTGGCCCTGCTGGAGGACCTCCTGATGGCCCCTGGGTTTTGGCCACTGTGTGACACAGAGTGCTGGACTGGGTGGGCCATTGCTCTGATCCAGCATGGCTTCTCTTATGTTCTTATGTCGGGGGCTGTGATGCTCTGTCTTCCTGGTGCTTGGGGGGCAACAATGGGTGGGCTCTTGGAGTTCTGGCTTCATCGGTGGACCTCCTGATGGCCCCTGGGTTTTGAAGAAGAAGAAGGAGAAAAAGAGATTGGATGTATACCCCGCCCTTCACTACCCAAAGGAGTCTCAGAGCGGCTGACAAACTCCTTTCCCTTCCCCTCCCCACAACAGACACCCTGTGAGGTAGATGGGGCTGAGAGAACTCTGACAGAAACTGCTCTTTTTCAAGGACAGCTCTTATCAGAACTATGTCTTGCCCAAGGTCATCCAGCAGGTGCAAGTGGAGGAGTGGGGAATCAAACCCGGTTCTCCCAGATTGGAGTCCTCCTAGAGAGGACTAATGCCACAGTGTCAGCTCAATGGACATCCCCCTCCCTTTTCTTCCTAGGGTTTCCAGCTCCGGGTTCGGAAATATCTGGAGATCTAAGGGGTGGAGCCAGAGAAGAAGAAGAAGAGATTGGATTTGTACCCAACCCTTTACTCGGAGTCTCAGACTGGCTTACAAACTCCCTTCCCTTCCCCTCCCCACAGCAGGTAGGCGGGGGTGAGGTAGGCGGGGCTGAAAGAGCTCTGACAGAAACTGTTTTGTTATTCGAAGCAGAACGAGAACCTCAGAAGGAGTTCTTGTATTGTGAGAAAGGGAGAAAAGTGCTTCTTTCTCAACCTGCTCTATCCCATGCATAATCTTATAAACCTCGATCATGTCACCCCTCAGCCATTGTTTCTCCAAGCTAAAGAGCCCCAAGCGTTTTAACCTTTCTTCATAGGGAAGGTGTTCCAACCCTTTTATCATTCTAGTTGCCCTTCTCTGCACTTTCCCCAATGCTACAATATCCTTTTTGAGGTGTGGCGACCAGAACTGTACACAGTATTCCAAATGAGGTCGCACCAATGATTTATACAGGGGCATGATGATACTCTCCCTCATGGATCACTGCCTTGTCGTGGCGAGGGGGCTTGCGTGGTTCGATGAGGCTGTGGGCTATGCCGTGGAGGGCCACCCAGGACGGACAGGCCACAGCAGAGAACTCAGACCAAGCGTGATCCCCTGGAGAAGGAAATGGCAACCCACTCCAGTATCTTTGCCAAGAAAACCCCATGGACAGTAACAAAAGGCTAAAAGATATGACGCCGGAAGATGAGCCCCTCAGGTCGGAAGGTGTCCAATATGCTACTGAGGAAGAGCAGAGGGCAAGTACGAGTAACCCCAGAAAGAGTGAAGCGGCTGGGCCAAAGCCGAAAGGACGCTCAGTTGTGGATGTGTCTGACGGTGAAAGGAAAGTTCGATGCTGCAAAGAACAATACTGCATAGGAACCTGGAATGTAAGATCTATGAATCAAGGTAAGCTTGACGTGGTCAAAAATGAGATGGCAAGAATGAACATTGACATCTTGGGAATCAGTGAACTAAAGTGGACAGGAATGGGCGAATTTAACTCAGAAGACCATTATATCTACTACTGTGGCCAGGAATCCCGTAGAAAAAATGGTGTGGCCTTTATAGTCAACAAGAGAGTGAGAAAGGCAGTATTGGGATACAATCTCAAAAATGACAGAATGATCTCAGTCCGAATCCAAGGCAAACCATTCAATATCACAGTAATCCAAGTCTATGCCCCAACCACTGCTGCAGAAGAGGCTGAAGTGGACCAGTTCTACGAAGACCTACAACAGCTCGTAGAACTAACACCAAAAAATGATGTCCTCATCATCATAGGGGACTGGAATGCTAAAGTAGGAAATCAAAAGGTAACCGGAATAACAGACAAATTTGGCCTTGGAGAACAAAATGAAGCAGGGCAAAGGCTAACAGAGTTTTGTCAAGAGAACACGCTGATCATAGCAAACACCCTTTTCCAACAACCTAAGAGGCGTCTCTACACATGGACATCACCAGATGGGCAACACCGAAATCAGATTGACTATATAATTTGTAGTCAAAGATGGAGAAGCTCTATCCAGTCAGTAAAAACAAGACCTGGAGCTGACTATGGCTCAGATCATGAGCTACTCATTGAAAAATTCAGACTTAAATTGAAGAAAGTTGGGAAGACCACAAGGCCATTCAGATTTGACCTAGATCACATCCCCGATGAATATACAGTAGAGGTGAAGAATAGGTTTAAGGGACTAGATTTGATAGACAGAGTGCCTGAAGAACTATGGACAGAGGTCCGTGACATTGTAAAGGAGGCAGCACTCACCGCCATCCCAAAGAAAAAGAAATGCAAAAAAGCAAAGTGGCTGTCTGATGAGGCTTTACACATAGCAGAGGAAAGAAGGAAAGCTAAAGGCAATGGGGATAAGGAAAAATTTGCCCAATTTAATGCAGATTTCCAGAGAACAGCAAGGAGAGATAAGGAGGCTTTCCTGAATGAACAATGCAAAGTAATAGAGGAAAACAATAGATTGGGAAGGACTAGAGATCTCTTCAAGAAAATTGGAGAAATCAAGGGAACGTTCCATGCAAAGCTGGCCATGATAAAGGACAAAAACGGTAGGGACCTAACAGAAGCAGAAGAAATTAGGAAAAGATGGCAAGAATACACAGAAGAACTATACAAGAAGGACCTCGATGTCCTTGACAACCACGATGGTATAATCACTGACCTCGAGCCAGACATCCTGGAAAGCGAAGTTAAATGGGCCTTAGAAAGCATTACTAACAACAAAGCTAGTGGAGGTGATGGTATCCCAGCTGAGTTATTCAAAGTCTTAAAAGAAGATGCTGTTAAAGTGCTGCACTCAATTTGCCAACAAATTTGGAAAACACAACAGTGGCCACAGGATTGGAAAAGGTCAGTTTACATTCCAATCCCAAAGAAGGGCAATGTCAAAGAATGTTCAAACTATCGCACAATTGCACTCATTTCACACGCTAGCAAGGTCATGCTCAAAATCCTACAAGCTAGGCTCCAACAGTACGTGGATAGAGAACTGCCAGAAGTACAAGCTGGGTTTCGAAGAGGTAGAGGAACTAGAGATCAAATTGCCAACATTCGCTGGATTATGGAGAAAGCAAGAGAGTACCAGAAAAACATCTACTTCTGCTTCATTGACTATGCTAAAGCCTTTGATTGTGTGGATCACAATAAATTATGGCAGGTTCTTAAAGAGATGGGAGTACCAGACCACCTCACCTGTCTCCTGAGAAACCTGTATAAGGGTCAAGAAGCAACAGTTAGAACCGGATATGGAACAACTGATTGGTTTAGCATAGGAAAAGGAGTACGACAAGGATGTATATTGTCACCTTGCTTATTTAATTTATATGCAGAGTACATCATGCGAAATGCTGGCCTGGATGAATCACAAGCTGGAGTTAAGATTGCTGGGGAAAAGATCAATAACCTCAGATATGCAGACGATACCACTCTGATGGCAGAAAGTGAAGAGGACCTAAAGAGCCTCTTGCTCATGGTGAAAGAGGAGAGCGCAAAAGTGGGCTTGAAGCTCAACATCAAAAAAACTAAGATCATGGCATCTGGCCCCATCACTCCTTGGCAAATAGAAGGGGAAGTCGTAGAAGTAGTGACAGACTTCACGTTCCTAGGATCCCAGATCACTGCAGATGGTGACTGCAGCCATGAAATTAAAAGACGCCTGCTCCTTGGGAGGAAAGCGATGGCAAACCTAAACAGCATGATAAAAAGCAGAGACATCACCTTGCCAACAAAAGTCCGCATGGTCAAAGCAATGGTATTCCCAGTACTTATGTATGGCTGCGAGAGTTGGACTATAAGGAAGGCTGAGCGCCGAAGAATAGATTCTTTTGAACTATGGTGCTGGAGAAGACTCTTGAGGGTCCCTTGGACTGCAAGGAGATCAAATCAGTCAATCCTAAAAGAAATCAACCCTGACTGTTCCCTTGAAGGCCAGATCCTGAAGCTGAAGCTCAAATACTTTGGACACCAAATGAGAAGGGAGCATTCACTGGAGAAGACCCTGATGCTGGGAAAGATTGAAGGTCAAAGAAGAAGGGGACGGCAAAGGATGAGATGGTTAGACAGTGTCATCGATGCAACGAACATGAAATTGAGCAGACTTCAGCGGACAGCAGAAGACAGGAGGGCCTGGCGTAATCTGGTCCATGGGGTCGCGAAGAGTCGGACTCGACTGTGCGACTGAACAACAACAAAATGATGATACTGGCTGATTTGTTTTCAATTCCCTTCCTAATAATCCCCAGCATAGCGTTGGCCTTCTTTATTGCAGCTACACACTGCAACACTGTCTAGACATTTTCATTGAGTTATCTACTACGACTCCAAGATCTCTCTCTTGGTCTGTCTCTTCCAGTTCAGACCCCATCAATGTGTATTTGTATTTAGGATTTTTGGCTCCAATGTGCATCACTTTGCACTTGGCCACATTGAACCCATTTGCCATGTTGACGCCCACTCACCCATCCTCGACAGATCCCTTTGGAGTGCCTCACAATCCTCCCTGGTTTTCACCACCCTGAACAACTTCGTGTCATCTGCAAATTTAGCCACTTCATTGCTTACTCCCAATTCTAAATCATTAATAAACAAATTAAAAAGCATCGGACTGAGTACCGCTGTGGTACCCCACTGTTTACCATCCTCCACTGAGAACGTTTCCCATTTATACTCACTCTCTGTTTCCTTTTTATAAGCCAGTTTTTGATCCTCAAGAGGACTTGTCCTTTTATCCCTTGACTATTGAGCTTACTTAGGAGCCTTTGATGAGGAACTGTATCAAAAGCTTTCTGGAAGTCAGAAAGTTACAGAGTTAGTGTGAGCTGGCTCACAGTTTTCTAGCCTCCAGCCCACAGAGTTCTGCCTTGGCTCAGGAAAAGACGACTCCAGAGCAAAGTAACTGATGCCGGAGCCAAAGAGTTTGCCGTCACCACTTTCATGCCACTAGCTCACAGAATAGAATTTTTGCTCACAGGGCGCCACAGCTCAGAGGGAACGCTGGTTCCAGCTTGAACTTCTCTCTTACTCTCTGCGAATCATCGCAGCTTGACTTCTTTTTCAGTTTCCTCAAATTATCTTCCAGTTCCATTTCAAGTGTTTGAATTAGGAGCAAGCCAGTTCATTAGTCCTGGTCCGGGACTAGTGCCGGCAATTTGCTCTCCTGGCCTCCTCACCCTTCCTCCCCAACCTCTCAACTGACACCCAAGGGGATTGTTCACCAAAGAGCTCGTTCGATTTTTGCCGTCTCGCCTCCAAGGGCTTTGCAAAGCCTGATCTTAGAGCCAACGCTCCCTCTAAGCCATGGGGTCTTGTGAGCAAAAATTCTACTTCGTGAGCTACTGGCGTTAAAGTTGTGAGCAAGCGATTTGGCTACAGCATCAATTAGTGTGCTCTGGAGCCATCCCTTCCTGAGCGAAGACGAAAACGTGTGAGCCGGAGGCTAAAAAACTGTGAGCTAGCTCACACTCACTCAGCTTAGAGGGAACACTGATTGTGAGTTAGATCAATGGTGACTGCGAGACAGCTCCAGGTGCCACCTGGAGGTTGGCAACCTGACATTCGTTTTTCTACCATCGGGTCACAGTTTCCCCTCAGCTGTGCAGTAGCTGCAGGGAAATGGCTACTGAAAAAATATAGCAGATCTCTTTGGGTCTTGAAAGGCGACCCCCACAGTGTGTTTGGGGGGGTGTCTCCTGGTCCCCCCCTCATTTCCCCATGACAAAATAGCACCGGGTGGATTTATTTCCTTGCTTCTGCCGCTTCATATATATTCTGTGCATACAGAGCAGCAAAAACAGGGAACTAGCTCTCCCTGTCGCAGCGTTTCCACACCACGAGAGAGCCAGTTTGGTGTAGTGGTTAAGTGGGCGGACTCTAATCTGGGAGAACCGAGTTTGATTCCCCACTCCTCCTCCACTTGCATCTGCTGGATGACTTTGCGCAAGCTGTAGTTCTGGCACAGCCGTTCTTGAAAAAGGGCAGTTTCTGTCAGAGCTCTCTCAGCCCCACCTGCCTCACAGGGTGTCTGTTGTGAGGAGGGGAGGGGAAAGGAGTTTGTCAGCCGCTCTGAGACGCCTTTGGGTAGTGAAGGGTGGGGAATGAATCCAATGTCTTCTTCTTCTTCTACCTCACAGGGTGTCTGTTGTGGGGAGGGGAAGGGAAAGGAGTTTGTCAGCCGCTCTGAGACACCTTTGGGTAGTGAAGGGCGGGGAATAAATCCAATCTCTTCTTCTTCTTCTTCTACCTCACAGGGTGTCTGTTGTGGGGAGGGGAAGGGAAAGGAGTTTGTCAGCTGCTCTGAGACACCTTTGGGTAGTGAAGGGCAGGGAATAAATCCAATCTCCTCTTCTTCTTCTACCTCACAGGGTGTCTGTTGTGGGGAGGGGAAGGGAAAGGAGTTTGTAAGCCGCTCTGAGACTCCTTTGGGTAGTCAAGGGCGGGGAATAAATCCAATCTCTTCTTCTTCTTCTACCTCACAGGGTGTCTGTTGTGGGGAGGGGAAGGGAAAGGAGTTTGTCAGCTGCTCTGAGACACCTTTGGGTAGTGAAGGGCAGGGAATAAATCCAATCTCCTCTTCTTCTTCTACCTCACAGGGTGTCTGTTGTGGGGAGGGGAAGGGAAAGGAGTTTGTAAGCCGCTCTGAGACGCCTTTGGGTAGTCAAGGGCGGGGTATAAATCCAATCTCTTCCTCTTCTTCTTCTACCTCACAGAGTGTCTGTTGTGGGGAGGGGAAGGGAAAGGAGTTTGTCAGCCACTCTGAGACTCCTTTGGGTAGTCAAGGGCGGGGAATAAATCCAATCTCTTCTTCTTCTTCTTCTACCTCACAGGGTGTCTGTTGTGGGGAGGGGAAGGGAAAGGAGTTTGTCAGCTGCTCTGAGACACCTTTGGGTAGTGAAGGGCAGGGAATAAATCCAATCTCCTCTTCTTCTTCTACCTCACAGGGTGTCTGTTGTGGGGAGGGGAAGGGAAAGGAGTTTGTAAGCCGCTCTGAGACGCCTTTGGGTAGTCAAGGGCGGGGTATAAATCCAATCTCTTCCTCTTCTTCTTCTACCTCACAGAGTGTCTGTTGTGGGGAGGGGAAGGGAAAGGAGTTTGTCAGCCACTCTGAGACTCCTTTGGGTAGTGAAGGGCGGGGTATAAATCCAATCTCTTCTTCTTCACACAGGAAAACCCAACTCTTTAAAAGAGCCACTGGCTAGCCGGAAGAACAGATCTCTGGCAGGGGTCCCAAAGCAGAACTGGGGCAGGCCGCCAGAATCCTGAAAACCCAGAGGACGTCTTCTCCTGCCAATCCTCTGTTTCTAGCTCATGGCAGGCGCACACATTTTTTTCATCTTCCTCATTCTATGTTCCTCTCTTATCTCCAACAAGACAAGAACGTGAGAGAAGCCATGCTAGATCAGGCCAATGGCCATCCGGTCCAAAACCCAGGTGCCCTCAGGAGGTCCACCAATGGAGCCAGAACTTCAGAAGCCCTCCCACTGTGGCCCCCCAAGCACCAAGAACAGAAAGCATTGTTGCCCCAGGCAGAGTGTTCCATCGATACCTTCTGGCTCACAGCCACTGATGGACCTGTGCTCCATAGGTTTTTCCAGTCCTCTCTTGAAGCTGTCTATGCTTGAAGCTGCCACCACTTCCTGCGGCGGTGAATTCCACGTGTTCATTACACCAGTATGGTGTAGTGGTTAGGAGTGGCAGGACAGAAGTCTAATCTGGAGAACTGGGTTTGATTCCCCACTCCTCCACTTGCAGCTGCTGGTGTGACCTTGGGTCAGTCACAAGTTCTCCCAGAGCTGTTCTCTCAAGGGCAGTCCTCTCAGAGCTCTCTCAGCCCCACCTACCTCACAAGGTGCCTGTTGTGAGGAGAGGAAGGGAAGGTGACTGTGAGCCACTCCGAGACTCCTTCAGGTAGTGAACGGTGGGGTATAAAGTCAACTCTTCCTTTTATCGGTTATAAATCCACTGCTCATCAATTTCATTGAGTAAATATGAGTTCTTGTGTTGTGAGAAAGGGAGAAAAGGTCTTCTTTCTCTATCTTCTCTATCCCATGCATAATTTTGTAAATCTCTATCATCTCACCCCTCAATGGTCATTTTCTCCAAACTAAAGAGCCCTAACCTCTTTAACTTTTCTTCATAGGGAAAGTGTTCCATCCCCATAGTCATTTTAGCCAGTTTGGTGTAGTGGTTAAGTGCACGGACTCTAATCTGGGAGAACTGGGTTGGATTCTCCACTGCTCCGCTTGCACCTGCTGGATGACTTTGGGCAAACCATAGTTCTGATAAGAGCTGTTCTTGAAAAAGAGCAGTTGCTGTCAGAGCTCTCTCAGCCCCACCTACCTCACAGGGTGTCTGTTGTGGGAAGGGGAAGGGAAGGGAGTTTGTCAGCCGCTCTGAGAGTCCTTTGGGTAGTGAAGGGCGGGGTATAAATCCCATCTCTTCCTCTTCTTCTGCCTCACAGGGTGTCTGTTGTGGGGAGGGGAAGGGAAAGGAGTTTGTCAGCCGCTCTGAGACTCCTTTGGGTAGTGAAGGGTGGGGTATAAATCCAATCTCCTCCTCTTCCTCCTCTTCCTCCTGTTCCTCTTCCTCTTCCTCTTCTTCTTCACAGTGCTCTCAGAGCTGTTCTGGAAAGAGCAGTCCTTGAAAGAGCTCTCTCAGCCCCACCTACCTCACAGGGTGTCTGTTGTGGGGAGGGGAAGGGATAGGAGTTTGTAAGCCTCATTGAGACTCCTTTGGATAGTGAAGGGCGGGGTATAAATCCAATCTCTTCTTCTTCTTCTTCTTCTACCTCACAGGGTGTCTGTTGTGGGGAGGGGAAGGGAAAGGAGTTTGTGAGCTGCTCTGAGACTCCTTTGGGTAGTGAAGGGCGGGGTATGAATCCAGTCTCCTCGTCCTTGTCCTCCTCCTCCTCCTCCTCCTCCTCCTCCTCCTCCTCCTCCTCCTCCTCTTCTTCTTCTTCTTCTTCTTCTTCTTCTTCTTCTTCTTCTTCTTCTTCTTCTTCTTCTTCTTCTTCTTCTTCTTCTTCTTCTTCTTCTTCTTCTTCTTCTTCTTCTTCTTCTTCTTCTTCTTTCTCTCAGAGCTGTTCTCGAAAAAGAGCAGTTCTTGAAAGAGCTCTCTCAGCCCCACCTACTTCAGAGGGTGCCTGTTGTGGGGAGGGGAAGGGAAAGGAGTTTGTAAGCTGCGCTGAGACTCCTTCGGGTAGTGACGGGCGGGGTATAAATCCAATCTCTTCTTTTCCTTCTTCTACCTCACAGGGTGTCTGTTGTGGGGAGAGGAAGGGAAAGGAGTTTGTCAGCTGCTCTGAGACTCCTTTGGGTAGTGAAGGGCAGTGCGTAGATCCAATCTCTTCTCTCTTCGTCATTTTAGTTGCCCTTTTTTGCACCTCTTCCAATGCTATCATATCTTTTTTGAGGTACAGTGACCAGAACGATGCACAGTATTCCAACTGAGGTCGCACCAATGATTTATACAGGGGCGTTATGATACTGGCTGATTTGTTTTCAGTTCCTTTCCTAATAATCCCCAGCATGGCGTTTGCCCTTTTTATTGCAGTCGCGCACTGAACATTGTTGGCAACCATGCTGGTCCGAAATCCGAATCCAAACGCAAACCACAGTCCACGTAATCCTTTTTATTAGGGCCAACCAACTTGGGAGAAAACAGTCTGCGATTTTCCAAGGTTTCCAGAACTCTTCATCTGGTTGAATGTTGCAAAATTTTTTAAAAAAGAGGTGGGGGAAGAAAAGAGAGATGTTTCCGGCCCTGATTTTAACTCGAATGCTTGCGCATGGTTCTGTGTCATTTTGCATGGCCCAAATAAAAGAGATCAGGTGGCCTATGGGTTTCTGGATGTTTTAAACCTCTCAAGTCTACTCCAGGAAAGTGGCAACCAGACACAGTCAGAACGGCTGCAAGTCATTAATGGCGCTCAGGCGAAGTTGCAAAGGGAAAGGACCAAAACAGTTTCCTTCCAGACTCGGGAGACCAGTCTGGGCAGAAAACACACACACACAATTCGGTTGGACAAACAATGAGTTGATTGTGCCTCCCTGCCAAGTTTGCCAAAGGTTAACCGGAAGTTTTGGAGGTTTCGAACTGCTCCTCGGAACAAAAGCTCCAGTGTGATTGGAGTCGCGCTTGGTTTGAGGAGAGCTTTTTGATCATGGCTCTGCTCAGTAGGACTGCCAGAAGTGACGTCATCATGGCAGCAACGTCCAGGCGACTCTCTGGTGTTTGCGGGAGGGGAACTCTATGGTGGAAGCCAGTTTTACCACAGAGTTTTTGCCCAATTGCCAGAGCGTCATCAGGATGGCACAACATAATGATGTCCAGGGGTCATTTTGTAGAAAAAGAGGTGCAGGAGCTCATTAGCATAACTCATTAGCATAACTGATTTGCATATGCCACACCCCCTGACATCACTGGAAATGTTTCAGAAGGCAACACCCACCGCTCAGGCTCCACCCCTAGGGACTGTCTTTCCACTCTGAGGGCTGTCATTCCAGTCCCAGAGTAGCCTATCTGGGCCCAGGAGGAATGCTACACAAACTGCTTTGCGCTCCTGATGGGAGCTGGGGGCGGGGCTTGCTTCTAACTGCCGGAGCTCCGCTCCTGTGCGCTCCTGCTCCAAATGACCCCTGATGATGTCACTTCTGGTACATGCCAGAATGGACATCGCTATGTTGCCAGCAACGTAGCCTGGGCCTCCCTTCCGGTCCTGGTAAGACACACACAGACACACACCCCATACCTTGCCAGTAACCCTGATACTCAGATGTCCATCAAGCTAGACCCTGGGCAACTGAATTAGGACTGCCACCAGAAACATGGGGGGACAGGGCATAGGGGCTGCCCTCGACATTGGTGTGACATCTCTTCCATCATGCCTCTCCAGGGATCACTGGAATCTCTGTGGTAAAACCATACAGTTTCAGGTGATTCCTAGAGAAGGTGGGGTTGAGAGAGCTCTGACAGAAACTGCCTCTTAACCTGGGAGCTGCCCTCTGACCCCTCCTCCCTCTCTATGCACTTTGTCCTCTCCCTTTCTGCACATGGCCTTCCACGGAGACACTGGTCTCTGCAGGTCTCTCCTGAATTTACAACGCCCACCTGCTCCCGCACACATGAGGCCAGACAAGTTGGCCAGTTGTCACAGGGAAAGTCCTCTTTATATTAGGGAACTGGATCTCCTTGAATGGGAACTGGATCTCCTTGAATAAAAGTAAGCTTAGTAAAGGTAAAGGTTTCCCTCACTCGAAAGCCAGTCGAATCCGACTCTAGGGTTGCGGTGCTCATCTCCGTTTCAAAGCCGGAGAGCCAGTGCTGTCTGAAGACGTTTCCGTGGTCATGTGGCTGGCATGACTAAACACCGAGGTGCATGGAACACTGTTTACCTTCCCACCAAAGTGGTACCTATTTATCGACTTGCAATTTCTTGCTTTCAAACTGCTAGGTTGGCAGGAGCTGGGGCCAGAGACGGGAGCTCACTCCGTCATGCGGCACTCTCGGGTCTCGAACTGCTGAACTGCTGACCTTTCACAGCCTGCAGTTCAGCGTCTTAACCACTTGAGCCACCACAGCTCCTTAAAATGGAAGCTTACCTTTGGTTAAATAGTGGGTTCCCTGGATGAACCAGACCCTAAGTCTCTCTCTACTCTCTAAGATCAGCTCAACTTTATTAGTAATTTCAGCAAGAGCAGGACTAAACTCCAGGGCCTCTGCCCTGTTTAAATGGCATGCAGTTGCCCCACCCAAGAACACCCCACTCCCAAGGATAGGCTATTTACAGAACATGACTTCTTGATTGGTTACTTCCAGAGTCCTGGTGGGCTATCGTTCTTGGGTTCCAAGCTCGGCCAGTCTCTAGTAGAACCGTCCTGGAATGTTTCAGTCCCAAATACATCACACGTTTTCCGCAAGATACTTCTCGGGAAGACTTATTTAGGCTGAGTTCAGACTGGCAGTTTGCCCCGCTATAGCCACGTTTCAGCCACGTTTCCCAAGCGGATTAAAGGGGGCGTTCACACCGACGGTATTGTTAGCCGCCGCAAAGAACAGCAGAGTACCTCTGTTTCTTTGTACAGAGTATTTACATTTATTTACACTGGACCCTGGAGATATTTACACAAGAGCTTCAGTAGCAATTTCAGGATACAGACCGACAAAGTGCTACGCAGACAGTTGTTTTCCAAAAAGGAGTCTGGAGGGTCGTACTGGTTGCAATATATATTCACATCAACCAATCAGATTGCAATGTGTACATTAGCTGAGTCGTGGTGACTGTCCAGAAATGTGACACAATTCCAGTCACCTGACCTCTCTAGCTGTCAGTTTAGATCAGCATGATCTGACACATGAGTTCATAGCTCACTGACCAAATGCTTGTCACAGGCACATCTGCCCGGCGTTCCTCACCCGTAGTCAACCCATCATGTACCTCTTTACTCCCATGTTTAAAAGACACCTGGTGAAAGTGGTAGCAAATCCCTGAGAACCCCTTTATCCTGCTTCATTCCACATCTGGGAAGTGTGAACGCCAACCCGAAAAGCTGGGAGCAACCTGCCATAAGGCAGCAGCGATATGATTGGCTGTGCTCTGCTCTACCGCCCAATGCGGTGCCGGCGCAACGGGATCCTCCCCAAATCGGCCGGATGCGCTTATGCACACGAGCGCATATGCGCTCATGTGCACTTAGCTGAATTACCAGGGAAAAGCCGTTTACAGCCATGTCTCCGGGCCAGAATATTGAAGAATAGATTCTTTTGAACTATGGTGCTGGAGAAGACTCTTGAGAGTCCCTTGGACTGCAAGGAGATCAAATCAGTCAATCCTAAAAGAAATCAACCCTGATTGTTCCCTGGAAGGCCAGATCCTGACGCTGAAGCTCAAATACTTTGGCCACCAAATGAGAAGGGAGCATTCACTGGAGAAGACCCTGATGCTGGGAAAGACTGAAGGTCAAAGAAGAAGGGGACGGCAAAGGATGAGATGGTTAGACAGTGTCATCGATGCAACGAACATGAAATTGAGCAAACTTCAGTGGACAGCGGGAGGGCCTGGTATAATCTGGTCCATGGGGTTCCGGAGAGTTGGACTCGACTGTGCGACTGAACAACAACAACTCTGGGCCAGCAGTCTGAATGCTCCCGCGCGCCTCCTCCCGGTATGCTCCTGCATCAGTCGGCACAGTGTGACCGGGAAAACCCGGAACAAACTGTGTGGCTTTTTTGCCACGACTGGCTCCCGCTTCAAACTGCCAGTCCAAACTCAGGCTTACTGCACTCGGTTCCACGCTTCTGTGACTGGGCAAAACTCTGCTCTGTTGACTAAATTTCCCAATACTGCTAAGCAATGCTCCCTCTAAGCTGCGGAGTCTTGTGAGCAAAAATTCTACTTTGTGAGCTACTGGCATTCAAGTTGTGAGCCAGCAATTTGGCTGCTGCATGAATTAGTTTGCTCCGGAGCTATTCTTCTTGAGCTAAGACAAAAATCTGTGAGCCGGAAGCTAAAAAACTGTGAGCTAGCTCGCACTAACTCAGCTTAGAGGGAACGCTGCTGCTAAGCAGTCGTCTTCTCCAGGGAAACTGTTCCCTATGGGCTGGAGTCCGGTTGCAATTCTGGGAGATCTTCCGGGCCCTACACTAGCTAGGTCTATCCACGGTAGCCAGACCCCCAAGCCCACAAAAGAGTTTTGGGTAGTGTCCCCTGGATTTCCTTTCTCTTTCCCCTTCAAGCAGGGTCTGCACAAACTCTGCCTTCCCCCGCAGGCTCCCCGTGGGGACCCAAAGCCCGGGTCAGGCTCCCAGTTCCCAAAAACGATCACCCCCCTCCTTCCAACCCCATCCCTTTCCCTGCTTGGCGCTTTTGATGTTTTCGGTTTGTTATTCTTGCTTTATCTGCGAGGAGAGCAACAGAGCTGGCCTTCGGCGTTCCTTGCCAGCTGGTTATTTTTCATCTTGGGAGAAATTAATTTTAGTTCCTACGCAAACATGGACCGTAGCCAGTTGGGGGGGGCAAGACGGGGGGGGGAGATAAGCGTTCAGGTCTCTGTGTTGCCTGGCAGTGGGGGGTGTGGGCAAGCGATGATTAATGAGTCGGCTTTTAGAAGGCCACAGAGAGACTTGTTTGGAATCCTGCTTCTTAGGGCTGCCAACCTCCAGGTGGTGGCCGGAGATCTCCAAGGATAGGAAGGCTATTGAAAACAGATCAGTCAATATCATGATGCCCCTGTGTGACCTCATTTGTAGTAGTGTGTTGAGTTCTGGACACCACACCTCAGAAAGGATATCATAGCTTTGGAAAAAGTGCAGAAAAGGGCAACTAGAATGATAAAAGGGTTGGAACACTTTCCCTGTGAAGAAAGGTTGAGGCGCTTGGGGCTCTTTAGCTTGGAGAAACGACGGCTGAGGGGTGACACGATCGAGGTTTACAAGGTTATGCACGGGATAGAGCAGGTTGACAAAGAAGTCCTTTTCTCCCTTTCTCACAACACAAGGACTCGTGGCCACTCCATGAAATTGCTTGAGCAGTCGGGTTACAACGGATAAAAGGAAGTCCTTCGTCACCCAAAGAGTGATTAACCTGTGGAATTCACTGCCACAGGAGGTGGTGGTAGCTACAAGCATGGACATATAAACATATGGAGGAGAGGTCCATCAGTGGCTATTAGCCACAGGGTATAGATAGGGACTCTGGGGCCAGTGATGCTCTATATTCTTTCTGCTTTGGGGGGGGTCAAGAGTGGGAGGGCTTCTGGTGTCCTGGCCCCACTGCTGGACCTCCTGATGGCTTCTGGTATTTTCGTAAAGAGCGACGAGACCTCCCAGCTGAGAATAATCAATTACAAGAGAACAGCCGGGGAGACGTTAGCAATGCAGTGAAAAAACGAAGGCACATTCCAGAGGCATCGTTAAATGATAAACGATCAACGATTTATTGTATTATGTATTGTACGTCTTGTTAACATTGTCTGTATATCTTGCACTTTTGGCATAATATAGTTGTAGTTTTTCATTGCATTACTAACGTCTCCCTGGCTGTTCCCTTGTTCTGGTATTTTTGGCCACTGTGTGACAGAGGGCCATTGGCCTGACCCAACACTGGCTTCCCTTATGTTCTTATATACCGATTCTATTTATGTGCTCGGTATTTGTTTTGAACATTTATATGCCCCCTCTCTGGAGACCTGAACTCACAGCCAAGAAACACCTGTGCCTTCCCCTTCTCCTCCTTAACTCCCCCCAGAGCAATTGTCAGTGGTCCGGCTACACAGGCGAAATCTCCGTGGACTGAAAGGTGGCGGCGGGGGTGGGGTGGGGCTGGGCCTCAGAGCGAGAGCACAGAATTTGCCTGACCCAGGCTCAGTGGTCCAGCATCTCCAGCAAACCGTGGGAGACACACATGCAGCTGCTGGTGTGACCGTGGGCCATTCACAAGCTGCTTCAGAGCTGTTCTCTCCAGAGCAGTCCTTGAGAGAGCTCTGTCAGCCCCGCCTGCCTCACAGGCAGTGTTCCCTCTGAGCTGAGCTAGTGTGAGCTGGCTCGCGGTTTTTTAGCCTCCGGCTCACACGTTTTTGTCTCAGCTCAGGAAGGAGGGCTCCAGAGCAAACTAATTTATGCAGCAGCCAAATCGCCTGCTCACAACTTTAATGCCAGCAGCTCGCAAAGTAGAATTTTTGCTCACAAGACTCCACGGCTTAGCGGCAGCATCGCTCACAGGGTGTCTGTTGTGGGGAGGGGAAGGGAAAGGAGTTTGTACGCCGCTCTGGGTAGTGAAGGGCGGGGTATAAATTCTATCTCCTCCTCCTCCTCCTCCTCCTCTTCTTCCAATAGATACTACATAGATTCATAGCGTCTACAGCCGCTGGTGGGACCTTGGATTAGTCACAAGTTCTTTCAGAGCTGTTCTCTCATGAGCAGTCCTCGAAAGAGCTCTCTCGGCCCCACCTACCTCACAGGGTGTCTGCTGTGGGGAGGGGAAGGGAAAGGAGATTGTCAGCTGCTCTGAGACCTCTTTGGGGAATGAAGGACGGGGTATAAATCCAATCTCTTCTTCTTCTACCTCACAGGGTGTCTGTTGTGGGGAGGGGAAGGGAAAGGAGTTTGTCAGCCGCTCCGAGACTCCTTTGGGTAGTGAAGGGCGGGGTATATATCTAATCTCTCTCCTCTCTTCTTCTTCTTCTTTTACTGGATCAGACCCTTGGTCTATCAAAGTCAGTATTGTCTGCTCAGACTGGCAGCAGCTCTCCAGGGTCTCAGGTGGAGGTCTTTCACATCACCTGCTGCCTAGTCCTTTTTAACTGGAGATGCCGGGGACTGAACCTGGGACCTTCTGCATGCCAAGCTGATGCTCTACCACTGAGCCACAGCCCCTCTTTACAGCTCTCCAGGGTCTCAGTTGGAGGTCTTTCCCATCATCTGCTGGCTGGTCCTTTCAACTGGAGATGCCAGGGATTGAACCGGAGACCTTCTGCATGCCAAGCAGATGCTCTATACCACTGAGCCATGGCTTCTCTCTGGGGAAGATGCTCCTTTTGCTTGATCAGAGCTGAGCTGCTATATGTTTTGATGCAGGGCTGCAAGAGGTTGGTACAGATAGTTCCGTGTTGGTTTTTAAGGGGTGTTTTCTTTTGCACGAGCCCACACCTGAAGCTGTGTCATCCCAGTTCAGGCCCTCAGTCCGTCAGGAGCTCTATTCAGCGCAAACAAAAATGTCCGGGGAGGAAAGGGTGAACATGACCCCTTCTCTCTGTTCCCACAACGTTTCTCTTCCTCGATAAAGCAATCCCGGCAGCTAAATTAGCGAACGAAAAAAGAAAGAAAGAATCATTTAAAAATAAACATGGACTCGGCAGTCAAGCCCTAAGCTAATAAGCGGGGGGTTCACTCGATCACGCGAGAGACGTTTGCCGCATCTAACGGAGCGCGGTTCTCACAGCCGCTCAGCAGTCTCGTCCGAATGCTGAGAAAACCTGTTGACCTTGTGAACGGATTCCTTTTTTCCCCTTTAAATATTAAGAACAATCTGTTCCCTTTATTGAAAAAACTGAAATCCTTCCACGATCTTGCGTCTACATGTCTGCTTTCACGAAACTCATGATTAGTTGTAGCCGCGTCCTTTACAAAAAAACACCTCCCCCCCATTTCCTGTGTTAATCCTGAGGTTTTTCAAAACCCCGGGATTATTGAAACCTCCTTTTTCCCTGGGGAAAGTCATATCCTTCTAGGTTCAGTCGGAACAGTTTCTGTGTGACCTGAAGCCAGCATCGTGCATGGCTAGGAATGAGCGTTGCCAACTTCCAGGTAGGGCCAGGAGTAGGGACGGCAGGTGGGACCTGGGGAACCCCCTGGAATTACAGCTCATCTCCAGACTGCAGACCAGTGTTCCCTCTAAGCCGAGTCAGCGTGAGCTAGCTCACAGTTTTTAAGCCTCCGGCTCACACAATTTTGTCTCCGCTCAGGAAGGAGGGCTCCAGAGCAAATAACCTACGCAGTAGCCAAATTGTTCACCCACAACTTTAATGCCAGTAGCTCACAAAGTAGGATTTTTGCTCACAAGACTCCACAGTTTAGAGGGAGCATTGCTGCAGACATCAGTTCCCCTGGAGAAAATGGATGCTTCGGAGGGCGGACTCTGTGCTGAGGCCCCTCCCCTCCTCAAACCCCATCCTCTCCCAGGCTTCCACCCCCCCGCCCCAAATTTCCAAGTATTTCCCGAGCCAGATCTGGCAACTCTCATTTCACTCGATCCCCAGGTGGCAGAGATCGGTTCTCTTGGAGATGATGATTATTATCATCATAGGGCACTGTGTCTAGCATAGCCAGGAGATCCTACTATTGTCCGGCAGCCGAAAGTTAACATAAGAACATAAGAGAAGCCAATGTTGAATCAGGCCAATGGCCCATCCAGTCTAACACTCTGTGTCACACAGCGGCCAAAATATACCAGGTGCCATCAGGAGGTCCAGCAGTGGGGCCAGGACACCAGAAGCCCTCCCACTGCTGCCCCCCAGCACCAAGAATAGAGGGCATCACCTGCCCCAGACTGAGAGTTCCTATCTATACCCTGTGGCTAATAGCCACTGATGGACTTCTGCTCCATATGTTTATCTAATTCCCTCTTGAAACTGTCCATCCTTGTAGCTGCCGCCACTTCCTGTGGCAGTGAATTCCATGTGTGAATCACTCTTTGGGTGAAGAAGTACTTCCTTTTATCTGTTCTAACCCGACTGCTCAGCAATTTCATGGAGTGCCCACGAGTTCTTGTATTGTGAGAAAGGGAGAAAAATACTTCTTTCTCAACCTGCTCAATTCCATGCATAATCTTATAAACCTTGATCGTGTCACCCCTCAGCTGTCGTTTCTCCAAGCTGAAGAGCCCCAAGCGTTTTAACCTTTCTTCATAGGGAAGGTGTTCCAACCCTTTGATCATTCCAGTTGCCCTTCTCTGTAGTTTTTCCAAAGCTATAATATCCGTTTTGAGGTGTGGCGACCAGAACTGTACACGGTACTCCAAATGAGGTCGCACCATCGATTTATACAGGGGCATGATGATACTGGCTGATTTGTTTTCAAGTCCCTTCCTAATAATCCCCAGCATAGCGTTGGCCTTCTTTATTGGGAACTTTAAAAGGGGTAAAAGAGTTCTAGCTCTTTTAGAGTGACGCACCACTAGGTGGTGAGGTAGACTTTTTACAAGAATGAGATGTTTCAGAGGTTGTTTGCCATCCTCTGCCTCTGCGTCACAGCCCTGGGATTCTTTGGAGGTCGCCCTTCCCAATACTAGCCAAGGCCGATCCCGTTTAGCTTCTGAGACCGGAGGCGACTGGGCCGTCCAGGACAAAGCTAGAAAAAGGGACGGTTTGCCCTTGCCTGCCTCAGCGTAGAAACCCTGGATTTCCTTGGAAATCTCCCGTCCAAGTAGTGAATGTGGTTGACCTAACTTAGCTTGCAAGTTCTGATTAATTCAATTCAGAAATTCAATTTCTGTTCAAAACCTTTATTGGCCTTGATCAGAATCATAAACAGTCGCCATTCAGTTCGTAGGTTTAGCACACATCTTCCTCATTATAAGGCAGTTAGAAAACTTAGCAACCGCTTCAGTAACCGCGATCTTTTGTGAAGCCAGTAAACGGGACATCATTCTGTCGCCGGATTGCTTAGCATCTTTCCTAAGAATGGCTTCTGAGCAGACTGCCCGAATGTCGTCATACAAACTACAATAGAGGAATACGTGTTCGATCGTTGCAATCTCCTCTGAATCACAATCGCACAACGTAGCAGAATAGGGGATATTTTTAAATCTCCCCAGCTAGAACAGCAGAGGGAAGAGTCGTAGTAGAGTCGTAGTAGATAACTCAATGAAAATGTCTAGACAGTGTGTAACTGCAATAAAGAAGGCCAACGCTATGCTGGGGATTATTAGGAAGGGAACTGAAAACAAATCGGCCAGTATCATCATCATGCCCCTGTATAAATCATTGGTGCGACCTCATTTGGAATACTGTGTACAGTTCTGGTCGCCACATCTCAAAAAAGGATATTATAGCACTGGGAAAAGTGCAGAGAAGGGCAACTAGAATGATAAAAGGGTTGGAACACCTTCCCTATGAAGAAAGGTTAAAACGCTTGGGGCTCTTTAGCTTGGAGAAATGACGGCTGAGGGGTGACATGATCGAGGTTTATAAGATTATGAATGGGATTGAGCAGGTTGAGAAAGAAGTACTTTTTTCACTTTCTCACAATACAAGAACTCGTGGGCACTCCATGAAATTGCTGAGCAGTCAGGTTAGAACAGATAAAAGGAAGTACTTCTTCACTCAAAGAGTGATTAACATGGAATTCACTGCCACAGGAGGTGGTGGCAGCTACAAGCATGGACAGTTTCAAGAGGGAATTAGATAACTATTTGGAGCAGAAGTCCATCAGTGGCTATTAGCCACGGGTTTAGATGGGAACTCTCAGTCTGGGGCAGGTGATGCACTCTATTCTTGGTGCTGGAGGAGGCAGCAGTGGGAGGGCTTCTCGTGTCCTGGCCCCACTGCTGGACCTCCCGATGGCACCTGGTATATTTTGGCCGCTGTGTGACAGAGTGTTGGACTAGATGAGCCACTGGCCTGATTCAACACTGGCTTCTCTTATGTTCTTATGAAGCACGTTAAAGTGGGCCAGCATGAATGCTCTACGCAGTTGTGGGGAGGTCAAGACCCGATAAGTATTGTGCTGGGGCACTGATCGGCAAGCGTGCCCCGTCTTAAAGGTGAATGTCTATCAGAAGCCAAGGCACAAAGCTCTTGCATCTCGATATCAATTAATCTCTGTTTGAGCAGAGCAAAGATGTGTATTTCCATTAAGGACATCATATCATTCAGGCATAAGCCTATTGAGGCAATTTTCCTTTCTACGGCAGCAAACCGGTCAGAACAATGAGACTCTTTTAGCAGATATATCATACGGCTATTGAGGGAGTTCCTAAAATGCAAACGTAGCCAAAATCTGAAAGTGATGATCCAAGCCCTTGTTTCTCTTCAGATCGCATAAAGTTCTGATGAGATCAGGCTAGGCTGGATTATTAGGTTGCTATAATAGGGTGTTGGAAAGTGCTGTCAAGTTGCAGCCGACTTACGACAACCCTGTAGGGTTTCCAAGGCAAGCGATGTTCACAAGTGGTCTGCCGTTGCCCGCCCCTGCGTTGTGACCCTGGCTCTCCTTGGTGGTCTCCCATCCAAATATTAACCAGAGCTGACCCTGCTGAGCTTCTGCATTCTGGCAAGATCGGGCGCATAATGTGGATACTTTGGTAGAAATCTTTGGGAGAGGGGAGTGTCTTTCTCTATAGATATTTACCTCTTTACTGCATTCATCAGAGTCAAGAAGGCAGTGATTTGGATGTGCATTATACCACATATAAGAACATAAGAAAAGCCAATGTTGCATCAGGCCAGTGGCCCATTCAGTCCAACGCTCTGTGTCACACAGTGGCTAAAAATACCAGGTGCCATCAGGAGGTCCACCAGCAGGGCCAGAACTCCAGAAGCCCTCCCACTAGGGGCCCCCCAAGCACCAAGAAGACAGATCATCACTGCCCCAGACAGAGTGTCCCATCTAGACATTGTGGCTAATAGCCACTGATGGACCTCTGCTCCATAGAAGAACATAGAAGAAGCTCCCTTCCCCACAACAGACACCCTGTGAGGGAGGTGGGGCTGAGAGAACTCTGACAGAAACTGCTCTTTTCAAGGACAGCTCTTGTCGGAACTACGGCTTGCCCAAGGTCATCCAGCAGGTGCAAGTGGAGGAGTGGGGAATCAAACCCGGTTCTCCCAGATTAGTGTCCGCGCCCTTAACCACTACACCAAACTGGCTCTCACAGTTGTCATACTTGGAGATCTTTGGGTGCCACCTTGAGGTTGGCAACCCTTGGGTCAGCACAACCAATCCGATTTGGCTACACGATACCATCACTGATGGTAATGGGAAGGGGAGGCGTCTTCAATGAATAAGCCAGCTTTTTTTCACACGGAGTGCCGAAAAATTGTGAAGAAGGCACCGCCGAAAGATGTTCGCAGAAAACAGGCGTGTCGTTTCGGTTCAGTTCAGCTCCGGTGAAGGCTAATTAGCTGCAGCTTCTTGATCCTCCTACCCTGGAGGCCTCTGGCTAATTTGTGTGATGAATTACGCATGGTTTGCAGGCGGTAGTTCAATTTTCACCGGCACGCGAGATGCCAAGTCGGAGCAGGGGGATGCCCGTATTCCAGCGGCAGTCCTCTCGGCTTGCTGACCCCCTCCCCTTCTTCCTCTGTTTACTGCCGGATTTGTTTATTGCCCTAAACAACATGTTTGCCCTGTGAAATTGGAAGATTAATGATGCTTCTTTGAAAGGGGAAGCTGGGGGGAAATGTGTTCCAGACATGCTCCCGAGCTGCTCCTTTCCTCAAAGTTTCTCTTCCCAGGTCACATAAGTGGAAGACAAAATTCACCTCCCTCTGGTAGGGTAGAAGAAGAAGAAGAAGAGGAAGAGGAAGAAGAAGAAGAAGAGGAAGAAGAAGAGGAAGAAGAAGAAGAAGAAGAAGAAGAAGAAGAACAAGAACAAGAAGAACAAGAAGAAGAAGGAGAAGAAGAGATTGGATTTATACCCCACCCTTCACTACCTGAAGGAGTCTCAGAGCGGCTGACAAACTCCTTTCCCTTCCCCTCCCCACAACAGACACCCTGTGAGGTAGAAGAAGAAGAAGAAGAAGAGATTGGATTTATACCCCTGTGATTTATACACCCTGTCAAGAAGAAGAAGATGAAGAAGAGATTGGATTTATACCACGCCCTTCAGTACCCAAAGGAGTCTCAGAGCGGCTTACAAACTCCTTTCCCTTCTCCTCCCGACAACAGACACCCTGTGAGGTAGAAGAAGAAGAAGAAGAGATTGGATTTATACCCCGCCCTTCACTCCCCTAAGGAGTCTCAGAGCGGCTGACAAACTCCCTTCCCTTCCCCTCCCCACAACAGACATCCTGTGAGGCAGGCGGGGCTGAGAGAGCTCTGACAGGAACGGCTCTTTTTCAAGGACAGCTCTGCCAGAACTATGGCTTGCCCAAGGTCATCCAGCAGGTGCGAGTGGAGGAGTGCGGAGTCAAACCCGGTTCTCCTAGATTAGCGTCCACACATTTCATCTTAGGGGGTGGAGCCCGGGGAGGATGAGAAGGGTTTGGGAAGGGAAGGGACTCAGCGTCAGAGATTGTCTTGGAGATCGCCCTTCAAGGAAGCCGTTTCTCCAAGGGAACTGATCTCCGTCATCTGGAAAGCAGTTATAATTTTTTGGGGGGTGATCTCCGGGCCCCACTTGGAGGTTGGCAGCCTTGCTTCCCTTGTTGGGAAGTCTTCATAGCTGACCTTAACGAGGTCCCATCATTCCAGTCAGATTTTGGGAGTCTCACAGTCACTCTTCTTGAGTCCTTAAAACTGTTTCTGGCCCCTAAATTTCAACCGTTTTCTAGAACTGGAGCCCCCAAGGCAGTGCTCATGGTCTGGGGTTGCCAAGCTCCAGGTGATGGCTGGAGAACTCCTGGGGTTACAACTGATCTCCAGACGATGGAGATCGGTTCCCCTGGTGAAAATGGCCGCTTCGGAAGGCGGCGTCTATGACATTAGACCCCATCGGAGTCCCTTCCCTTCCCTAACCCCATCTTCCTCAGATTTTACCCCTACAAAATCTCCACATATTTCACAGTCCAGAGTGGGCAGACCCTCCCATGGGTGGCATGGTGCCTACCCACACCTTTCCTGACACTCGCCAAGGGTTTTCAGAAAGTGGGCCGGGCCGGGTGGGGCTTTTGCTCAGCGCAGCTTCTGATTGGCCACTGGAGATTTGATGGGCAGTGCAGATTTTTCAAGCGTGTTGCTTTAACAGGCATCTGCCAGCGGAGCACAGGAATCTTTACTGTATGACTGAAGTTGAGTTTCGGCAGCCGTTTTGTTGCTGGCTTAACTTCCCAGGGCCTGCTGGCTGCTGCCTTAAGAACAGAAGAGAAGCCAATGTCAGATCAGGCCGACGGCCCATCCAGTCCAACACTCTGTCACACGGTGGCCAGTAATACAAGGTGCCCTCAGGAGGTCCACCAGCGGGGCCAGGACTCCAGAAGCCCTCCCACTGTTGCCCCCCCCAAGCACCAAGAATAGAGTGCATCACTTGCCCCAGACTGGGAGTCCCTCTCTATACCTTGGGGCTAATAGCCACTGATGGACCTCTGCTCCAGATGCTTATCCAATTCCCTCTTGAAGCTGTCCATGCTTGTAGCTGCCACCACGTGAAAGTCTGACCCACAAATCAAAGTAGTGAGACAACCTGGGATCTGTCAGAAACTGAGTAGCCTGTTTGCAGCCTGAATTGCTTTGAGATTAGCATCCTACTACTAAATACATTATATCAGGGCTATTTGGGGGGCAGGAATGCACAGGAATGGAGTTCCGGCTGGCTCCTGAGTTGGCCACGCCCAGCAGGAACTCATTAGCATAATAGGCCACACCCAACATTACATTATGGGTGTGTGGCCTAACATGCAAAGGAGTTCCTGCTCCAAAAAAAGCCCTGGGGTTTTGACAACAAACAAGGTAAACAGAATAAGAAGCAAAAGGTGGGTATGGCTGGATGACCACACTTCGGGTAACATGGGGGTGTGGCCTCATATGCTAATGAGCTGTGCTGTCAGGGGTGTGGCCTAATATGCTAATTTGTTTCTGCTGATGGCTGTGGCCTATTATGCTAATGAGTTCCAGCTGGGCTATATTATTCCTGGTTCTGTGACAGCACTATATGAGCACAAAAACTCTTGTGCTACTGTGGAGAATATTTCCTGAGGAAGATCCGGTTTCTGAAACGTCGTCGTTATAAAATCTGGAGACCACGTCGATGTATTCTTATACAAGGATTTTTTAATGATCTGATGGAATTCATTCGTTGTTGTTACGTAGTGTTTACTGGTAGCAAGATACAGAAAAATTATTTTGCAAATCTTGCTGACTGCTTTGATTTGTGGGTCGGGCTTTCATGACGGTTTACTCCGTATTCATTTCTAGACAAGGTCACGACGGTCCACATTTGTCACCTAACAATTAGAGACATTCTAATTTTAACAAAATCTAATCTAATGCAATTAATAGCAGGCTGCTTATAATACGCTTCTATCCTGAGCTGCTGTCCATTGACTCAATGGAATTGGAACTCTGATTCGGACCAAACTGCTAAATGGGGAGATTCAAAGAGCTGGACCCAAGTTTACCATGGTAGAAGTGATGTCCCCGGGTGAATGTTCTCCAGGAGAACATAAGAACATCAGAAAAGCCAATGTTGGATCAGGCCGATGGCCCACCCAGTCCAACACTCTGTCACACAGTGGCCAAAAATACCAGAGGCCACCAGGAGGTCCAGCAGTGGGGCCAGGACACTAGAAGCCCTCCCAATGTTGCCCCCCTCCCCAAGTACCAAGAATACAGAGCATCACTTGCCCCGGACTGAGAGTTCCTATCTATGCCTTGTGGCTCATAGCCACTGATGGACCTCTAATCCCCTCTTGAAGCCGTCCAAGCTTGTACCTGCCACCACCTCCTGTGTCAGTGAATCCCATGTGTTAATCACTCTTCGGGTGAAGAAGGACTTCCTTTTATCCATTCTAACCCGACTGCTCAGAAATTTCAGGGAGTGCGCACGAGTTCTTGTATTGTGAGAAAGGGAGAAAAGGACTTCTTTGTCAACCTGCTCTATCCCATGCATAATCTTGTAAACCTCAATCGTGTCACCCCTCAGCCGTCATTTCTCCACGCTAAAGAGCCCCAAGCTCTTTAACCTTTCCTCATAGGGAATGTGTTCCAACCCTTTTATCATTCTAGTTGCTCTCATGAGAGAGTTTATGTAGTAACTGTGTTATGTACCATCATTCTAGTTGCCCTTTTCTGCACTTTTCCCAGTGCTATAATATCCTTTTTGAGGAGTGGTGACCAGAACTGTACACAGTATGCCAAATGAGGTCGCACCAATGATTTATACAGGAGCATGATGATACTGGCTGATTTGTTTTCAGTTCCCTTCCTAATAATCCCCAGCATAGTGTTGGCCTTTTCTATTGCAGTTGCACACTGTCTAGACATTTTCATTGAGTTATCTACTATGACTCCAAGATCTCTCTCCTGGTCAGTCTCTGTCAGTTTGGACCCCATCAATGTGTATTTATATTTAGGATTTTGGGCTCCAATGTGCATCACTTTGCACTCGGCCACATTGAACCCCATTTGCCACGTTGACGCCCACTCACCCATCCTTGACAGATCCCTTTGGAGTGCCTCACACTCCTCCCTGGTTCTCACCACCCTGAACAACTTCGTGTCATCTGCAAATTTAGACACTTCACTGCTCACTCCCAACTGATCTCTATTGTCTGGAGATCAATTGTAATTGTGGGAGATCGCCAGGCCCTGCCTGGAGGTTGGAAACCCCAGCTGTGGGAGAAGAGGCACTCCTGGAGTTCATCTATTCCATCCACAGCCTGCAGGACAACTCGGTCAACAATCATCAATGGGGCAAAGCCTTGGGTCTCTGCCTTTACCCCACCCACCAATTTCTCCAGTCCTATCTACTGCCACCATGTATAAGCAAAGTCTTCCCCTCCATAGTATATGGCCTGGCTCTCTAATAAAGGGGAGGGGGAGCCCTAGCTTTTGCCTCAGTGCTCTCCCCCCAGGGTCTAGGTAAGTTATTTACCACAGAAGGCAACTTTCCCCTCAGATTCCCTCAGCCTCTCTGTTTGCCTGCCAGTGGATACAAGCAAAACTCTTTGCCAGCAGGGACAGCCCAAGAGAATGGAAAAGTTTACGCGGACGCAGAAGCCATGCTTATATAACATTGGAAAGGCTGTTCAGAATCACTGAGACCATACCCAGCGGGCTGACCAGCTTTTGATCTGAAGCCCTCTTTATCCTATCTCCCACAAGCCTTTCCAAGAAACGGGCACCTGGAACGTATCATATCGAACAAACGCCTCATTTATAACTTTCTCCTAAAAATAGAGGAGTTTTGGGAAACTCATCTCCCTGGCGGATTAAGAAAGAGGAAGCGACATCTGCCTTTCATTTGTGTCCTAAACACAAAGCAGCTTTCCATCAACTTACACGTGCTCGCTAGTCCGCGATGAAGGCTGCTGAGCACCCTCGGCCAGATCCTGCCCACCCATTAGCGTAACTCCACGTATCGGGTTTTTATTCCAGTGTCTGTTTCTCTGTTTTCGAAATGTGTAGCCATAGCGCCCAACTTGGTTTTCGGTAACAATGTCATAGAAGAACGTAATACAGAAAAAATGGTTCTCAGTAAAAATGTAATAGGAAAAAGCCAGATTTTATCATTCCTACAACCTTACTAAAGGAATAGCCTATCCTTTAAACCAACAACTCTATTGTATTGTGCTTTACTAGGGATACTTGTATTGTGCTTTACTAGGGATAAGCACGAACTGAACCACTAACTGATATGAACCGGGACGTTGGTTCGCAAACTGAATCAGTTCATAGTGGTTTGTGACCCCTGCTTTCTGCTCCCCCACCCCACCCCGGTGCTTTTCGCAGGGAGCAGAAATAAACCCCTGCTTTCTGCTCTTCACGAACCGCCACAAACTTCTTTAAAATTCGTGGAAGTTTGTGACAGCTCTTCAGTTCATGAACTTTGGTTCGCAAACCACGAACCAGTCAAAATTCATCACGAACTTACACTCATGAGCAGGTTCATGCCCATCCCTGGGCATTAAGCCTCTTTCCTGATTGGCCACACTGGTGTAATAGTATGAATAGTATACAACTGTAGAAGGAGTAAAGGAGATAGCATGCTTTTAGTCCAGCTTCTTTGTGGGCAGGGAAAGTGGGCAGTTTGGCTTGGATGAAAACCTTGCACTGGTCATAGAGACATGAATAACTTCCCTGACCTGTTCCACATAGTTAGAACAAGGAACAGCACAGAGTTCACAATAGACTGGGAAACAGAAATTTGGGAGAAGGGCACTCCCAAAATACAGCCTCCCTTCAAAAATGCTGAATATAGAGAAGAAGAGGAGGAGATTGGATTTATACCCTGCCCTTCACTTCCCGAAGGAATCTCAGGGCGGCTTACAATCCCTTTCCTTTCACATCAGACACCCTGTGAGGTCGGTGGGGCTGAGAGAGCTCTCTCGAGAACTGCCCTTGAGAGAACAGCTCTGAAAGAACTTACGACTGACCCAAGGTCACGCCAGCAGCTGTGAGTGGAGGGGTGGGGAATCAAACCCGGTTCTCCCAGATTAGAGTCCGCACTCTTAACCAGTACACCAAACTGGCGCTCTATGGGGGATGACCAAGGCAGGAAGTGCGTCAGGAAGTACTTCAAAGCCTTTCTGTTTTATTTACTCTGCCGCTAAAGTTTGTATGAATGACCACCGCAGTTGACTGACGACTTACTCTTCTCTGAAGTACTTTCGTCCAGCGTTTGAGAAAAGGAGGAAACGGCGTGTTTATTCTTCAGTTGTGCAAAGCCATTTGGCACAGTTTGGGGCTGGTGTCGCCAGATCCCAAGGGGACGGGTATAGATATCTCCCAGCTGTCAGGCGGGAGGGGGAGAAGTAGTGGGGGAATGGCCCCTTGGGGTGGGGGGAAGAGAGTTTGCTTCTGCCTTACTTCCTTGGAATACCTCAGGGCCTTTCTGATGAGCTGGTGATTGCTCATAAATGCAGAGTTGCTACTGAGAATCCAGACTTTGTCCCCGCGGGTCACCCGTTCAGCCCCTTTTCAGGAATATATGCATTTTAGAGACGCCGTTCCCCTTGAGAAGAACAGATCACCATAGTGTCTGTTACTGCTGTATCAAGCTGTGGTGGCTCAAGTGGTTAAGACGCTGAACTGCAGGCCGGGAGGTTGGTGGTTCGGCCATTCGAGACCCGAGTGCCGCATGACGGAGTGAGCTCCCGTCTCTGGCCCCGGCTCCTGCCAACCTAGCAGTTCGAAAGCAAAGAATTGCAAGTAGATCAATAGGTACCACTTTGGTGGGAAGGGAACGGCGTTCCGTGCGCCTTGGTGTTTAGTCATGCCAGCCACATGACCACGGAAACGTCTTCGGACAGCGCTGGCTCTTTGGCTTGGAAACGGAAAAGAGCACCGCAACCCTGGAGTCAGATTCGACTGGCTTTTGAGCAGGGGAAACCTTTACCTTTACTATTATTATTGTGGGCACTGGGGGTCACATTAGGGTTGCCAGTTCTGGGTTGGGAAATACCTGGAGATTTTGGGGGGAGGAGCCTGGGGAGGACAGGGCTTGGGGGAGAGGGAGGGGCTTCAACATAAGAGAACATAAGAGAAGCCAGTGTTGGATCAAGCCAGCGGCCCATCCAGTCCAACGCTCTGGACATCAAAATTAAGCAAGCACCCAGTGTGTTCTTCTCCTACTCTTCCTTTAAGGCATTTAAGGTGTGCGTTCCCTTCCACATTTTATCTCCACAGCCACCCTGTCATATATATATATAAGACTGAGAAAGAGTGTGGCCGGCTCAGTGTCTCCCAAAGACTGGAGTTGCCAACCCCCAGGTGGGTAAAGTAACAAATATATATTTTGTCGAAGGCTTTCACGGCCGGAGTTCATTAGCTGCTGTAGATTTTCCGGGTCGTGTGGCCGTGATCTTGGCATTGTAGGACCTGACGTTTCACCAGTAGTTGTGACTGGCATCCTCAGAGGTATCACACAGAAAGACGGAGGACTCTCTGGGTCAACGTGAGCAGAAAACTAGTAGGCAAGTAATTTATTTCTACCCTGGAAGGTGGGGTAGGTCTGAGTCAATTATCTAGTGTAGTGTAGTGTAGTGTAGCCTGGAAAACTACACTAAATAATTGACTCAGCCCTACCCCACCTTCCAGGGTAAAAATAAATTACTTGCCTACCATTTTTCTGCTCACCTTGACCCAGAGAGTCCTCCGTCTTTCTGTGTTATACCTCTGAGGATGCCAGTCACAGCTACTGGCGAAACGTCAGGTCCTACAATGCCAAGACCACGGCCACACAACACGGAAAATCTACAGCAACTAACAAATATATACACTGCGAAAACCTTTTTTTTATAACTTAACGCGTTCTATTTATAACTTGACATCTTATGAAGTGCATTGTGTGATATTATAATATCCTAAAACAGGTATATATATTCATTACACGCAGCCTTAAGAAAGACAGGGAGCGCTCCGTCGATGAACTTCAACTGCTTAGTGTGCCTTTTGTAGGCTAGGCTTGCCAAGAACTTACCGTATTCTGGCGGGGGACAGATAAATCCTGGCAGCACCATCCCTGGGGAAAGGAAAGATGCATGCCTGATGCCATCGTCAGGAAATAACGCTAGGCAACGCTCTGGCAATGCGGCTGGAAACTCGATGGTACGATCAAGTTTTCAGCCCCATTGCCACAGCGTCGCCTGGCGTCACTTCCTGGTGACGGCATGGTTTGTTACAAGGAGGACTGGTCCGGCCGGGGAGCATGCATCTCCCGCTCCCACGTGGTAAGTACTTGGGAACCCTATTGTAGGCCCAGCAACAAACATCGATGTAACTATAAAAGAAAGCTTTCCCCCCTTCGGAAGACTTCAGGCAAGGAGAAGCGGGCATATAATGCTGGAAACTCCTGTTGAGATTTGACTTTGAAAATAGTGATGTAAATTGACTGGTAGTTATTATACTGAATGAACTGATTGTTATCGTTTATTGCATGTAAAGAATATGGCCGAGGACAGACTGGCAGTTTGCCCTGGTAGCCAGTCGTCGCACCCCCCCCCCGGATTAAACTATACCGGGTTTTCCCATCCACACAGTGGGGGCCGCTGCTGGAAGATATGGGACGGAGGCGCGCGGGAGCGTTCAGACTGCCACGCCAGAGGCATGCTATATTCGCCGTTTCCCCATTAATTCGGCTGTGGGTGTATGGGTGTATGTGCGCATGAGCGCTCATGCGTATAAGCGCATTTTGCCGATTTTTTTTTTTGCCCTGCAATGCTGGCATCGCATTGGGCAGTGGAGCGGAGAGCAGCCAATCACACCGCTGCTGCCTCGTGCCCAACGCGGGTTGCTCCCGGCTTTTCGCCTGCGCGTTCAGACTCCCCGGAAGCGGAGAAACGCGCGACAAACGCGGGGTTTCAGATTTGCGATGGCTTTTATCAGGTGTTTTTTTAATCCGGCAGTGAAGCGCAAGAGCACCAGTAGGCTACGGGTGGGGGACGCCAGGCAGATCTGCCTGTGTGAACGTTCCATTTACTCCGGTATTGAATCGTTGTCGGCCCGGGTCCCTTCCCGGGGCAAATTGCCAGTCTGTCCTCGGCCTATATATATACCGGTTTTAGGATATTATAATAGCACACAATGCACTTTATAAGACATTAGTTAACAAATAGAACACATTAAGTTATAAAAAAGGGGTTTTGCAGTGTATATATTTGTTACTTGACTCTTCTAGCACTGCAGCCCGGGTCGCTACAACCCCCAGGTGGGGCATGCAATTAACAGCTCATCTCCAGACTCCAGAGATCAGTTCCCCTGGAGAAAATGGCTGCTTTGGAGGGTGGACTCTGTGGCGTTGCACCCCACTGATGGTCCCTTCCCTTCCCAAACCCCGCCTCTACCCCCAAATCTCCAGGAATTTCCCAGCCTGGAGCTGGCAACCCTGTCCAATGAGCCATCACGGAGGATGACTCCATCAGAGGCTTCCGGCCACGGTGACTAAAGGGAACCTCCACCTCCAGGGGCAGTCAATCTGTGAACAATCTGTTTGTTGGTGGGATATCTGGTTGGCTAATGTGTGGAATGGAATCCTGGGGCAGATGATCCACATGTCTAATCCAGCAGATCTCTCCTTACTTCCATAGGAACTTCATAACAGAGCGAGGGTTTAAATCATAGAGAACTTTCCCTATGAGGAAAGGTTGAGGCGCTTGGGGCTCTTTAGTTTGGAGAAGCAACGGCTGAGGGGTGACGTGATTGAGGTTTATAAGATTATGCATGGGATAGAACAAGGTAGAGAAAGAGGTCCTTTTCTCCCTTTCTCACAAGACAAGAATTCGTGGGCCCTCCATGAAATTGCTGAGTGGTTGGGTTAGAATGGATAAGAGGAAGTCCTTCTTCACCCAAAGAGTGATGAACACATGGGATTCACTGCCACAGGAGGTGGTGGCAGCTACAAGCATGGCTGGCTTCGAGGAGGATTAGATAAACATATGGAGCAGAAGTCCATCAGTGGCTGTTAGCCACAAGGTATAGATAGGGGGTGATTTCCCACTACAGCTGCCTCGGGGTTGCGCCGCCGTTTGCCCCGATAAAATTCATCGATTTCGCACCCGAAGCCACGGGGCTGCATTTTGACCCGCGGCTTTGCCCGATTTCCCTCGCAGTTTCCTGATCCTGTTTTTTGAGGATTACGAAACTGCGGGGGAAATTGGGTGAAGCTGCGGGTCAAAATGCAGCCCCGCGGCTTCAGGTGTGAAATTGACAAATAGTATCGGGGCAAACGGTGGCGCAACCCCGAGGCAGCTGTAGTGGGAAATCACCCAGGGACTCTGGGGCAAGGGATGCTCTGTATTCTTGGTGCTTAGGGGGGTCAACATTGGGAGGGCTTCTAGTGTCCTGGCCCCACTGCTGGACCTCTTGAGGGCACCTGGTATTTTTGGCCACAGAGTGTTGGACTGGATGGGCCATTGGTCCGATCCAACATTGGCTTCTCTTACGTTCTTATGTTCTTACGTTAAATCCAAGTCTTCCAGATCTTGGTCTGACGCTCATACGAGAGATCAGGGTACAGCTTCTTCATAAAAGAACAAAAAAATATCCTGGGAAGAAAAATACTCATAAATACATGACAATTGAAACGAAAGCAAGAGAATACCCCACACAGAGGGCTTATTCAATCCTTCCAACGGACACAAACAACACTTGGTATTGTGAAATCCGAAAGCCATGCGGAGAAGACCGATTGTTCCCTCAGAGACAAATTCCAGAGGGATTGCTCTGTTTAGTGCCCTGCAGCCAAAACAGCAGAGAGTCTTGCTGAAGTGCATTTCTTGGGGCCGAAGTGTTTGGGAGCGGCGGAGAGGGCCTCCAGTTCACAGCTGACTGACGGCCACCCTGTAGGGTTTTCAAGGCAAGAGACGAGCAGAGGTAGTTTCCTGTGGCCTGCCTCTGCCGGGCAACCCCGGACTTCCTCGGTGGTCTCTCACCCAAATACGAACCTTGCTTAGTCTTTGAGATCTGACGAGACCGGGTAGCCTGGGTTACGCAGGTCTGAGAAGAGATGCAGAGGTGGTTTTGCCCCTGCCTGCCTCTGTGTAGCAACTCCAGACTTCCTTGGTGGTCTCCCATCCAAATGCCAACCGGAGTCAACCCTGCTTAGCTTCCGAGATCTGACGAGACCTGGCTACCCGGGGCTGTCCAGGTTGGGTAGGCTAGATATATATGCTCAATATGTCTATGATAGGTTAGATCAGGGCTTTTTTGGTAGAAAAAGCCCAACAGGAACTCATCAGCATAATAGGCCACGCGCAAGAGCAGAAACTCATTCACATATTAGGCCACACCCCTGACAGCACAGCTCATTAGCATATTAGGCCACACCTCCATGTTACCAGGAGCGTGGTCATCCAGCCACCCCCACCTTTTGCTTCTTATCCTGTTTACCTTGTTTGTTGTCAAAACCCCAGGGCTTCTTTTGGAGCAGGAACTCCTTTGCATGTAAGGCCAGACGCCCCTCATGTAGCCAGTCCTGATGAGTTCCTGCTGTTGGGTGTGGCCTATTATGCCAATGAGTTCCTGCTGGGCATGGCCAACTCAGGAGCCAGCTGGAACTCCCTTCCTGCCCCCAAATAGCCCTGGGTTAGATATATGTGCCCAAGACTGCATATATAGCAGAACAGTCCAGTTTGGTGTAGTGGTTAAGTGTGCGGACTCTGATCTGGGAGAACCGGGTTTGATTCCCCACTCCTCCACTTGCACCTGACCTTGGGTCAGTCACAAGCTCTGGCACAGCTGTTCCTGAAAAAGAGCGGTTTCTGTCAGAGCTCTCTCAGCCCCGCCTACCTCACAGGGTGTCTGTTGTGGGGAGGGGAAGGGAAAGGAGTTTGTAAGTCGCTTTGAGACTCCGAGTGAAGGGCGGGATATAAATCCAATCTCTTCTCTTCTCTTCTCTTCTCTTCTTCTTCTTCTTCTTCTTCTTCTTCTTCTTCTTCTTCTTCTTCTTCTTCTTCTTCTTCTTCTTCTTCTTCTTCTTCTTCTTCTTCTTCTTCTTCTTCTTCTTCTTCTTCTTCTTCTTCTTCTTAGTGTGTGCGCGTGGGAGGGAGTTATTACAGGGAGAGGCCAGTAGGGCTCGATCCCCATGATAGAGATGTGATGTATAATTCTGCAGGGTGCATCCCTGTTTCTGAGCTGAAGAGCCAGCTCTGTCTGAAGACATTTCTGTGGTCATGTGTTCCCTTCCCACTGAAGTGGTACCTATTTATTTACTTGCAGTTTCTTGCTTTCGAACTGCTAGGTTGGCAGGAGCTGGGGCCAGAGACGGGAGCTCACTGCGTCATGCGGCACTCAGGTCTCGAACTGCCGAACTACCGACCTTGCAGGCTGCATCTCAGCATCTTAACCACTTGAGCCACCGTGGCCCCGGCAGAACAATCTTACTGCTGATGAATTAGTAGGGCAGGATGCATCCGACCACTGTACATACGTGTATAAACGAGGGTCCGGTGCACATGAAGGGATCTTATACTGAATCAGACTTTGGTCCAAATAGGTCAATATTGGCTACTGAGACTGGCAGGGGCTCTCTAAGGTATCAGGCAGAGGTCTTTCCCATCACCTCCTGCCTGGTCCTTTTAAACTGGAGGTGCCGGGGATTGAACTTGGGACCTTCTGCATTCTAAGCAGAGGGTCTACCACTGAGCCACAGCCCCCCCTCCACTTTGGCAAAGCAACAGGCCTAGCTGACTCAGAACAATCTCCTCTGGCTGGCCGCAGCTCTCCGGGGTCTCAGGCTGTGGTCTTTCCCATCACCTCCTGCCTGGTCCTTTCGACTGGAGATGCCGGGGATTGAACCGGGCACCTTCTGCATGCAAAGCAGAGGCTCTCCCACTGAGCCACAGCCCCTCTTTACAGCTCTCCGGGGTCTCAGGCTGTGGTCTTTCCCATCACCTCCTGCCTGGTCCTTTCGACTGGAGATGCCAGGGATTGAATCAGGCACCTTCTGCATGCCAGGCAGATGCTCTACCACTGAGCCACAGCCCCTCTTTACAGCTCTCCGGGGTCTCAGGCGGAGGTCTTTCCCATCACCTACTGCCTGGTCCTTTTTAGCTGGAGATGCCAGGGATTGAACCTGGGACCTTCTGCATGCCAAGCAGAGGCTCTACCACTGAACCACGGCCCCTCTTTACAGTTCTCCAGGGTCTCAGGCTGGGGTCTTTCTCATCACCTCCTGCCTGGTCCTTTTAAACTGGAGATGCCGGGGACTGAACCTGGGACCTTCTGTATGCCAAGCAGAGGCTCTGCCACTGAGCCACGGCCCCTCTTTACAGCTCTCCAGGGTCTCAGTCAAGGTCTTTCTCATCACCTCCTGCCTGGTCCTTTTAAACTGGAGATGCCGGGGATTGAACCGGGCACCTTCTGCATGCAAAGCAGAGGCTCTCCCACTGAGCTGCAGCCTCCTCCCCAACTCTCCAGACTCTAAAGCTGAGATCTTTCACATCACCGACTTCCTGATCCCTTTAATCAGGGATGCTGGGGATTGAACCTGGGAACTTTTCTGCCTCCCGAGCTGATGCCCCGCCACTGAACCGCAGCCCCTCTTTCTAACTGGAGATTCTGGGGGTTGAACCTGGGACCTTCTGCATGCCCAGAAGATGCTGCTATGTATCTGATTGGCGTGGTTGCCGGTCAGGTTGCCAACCTCCCGGTGGAATCTGGAGTCCACCTGGAATTACAACAGATCAGTTGCCATGGAGAAAATGACTGGTTTGAAGGGGAATGGGGACTCCAGGGCATCATTACCCGTATCGAGTTCTCTCCCCTCCGCAAACACCACCCTTCTGAAGCATCACCCCCAAATCCCCAGGGATCTCCCAAGCCGGAGTCGGCAGCTTTAGTTAGCCATCTAGTTTAGAAGCTGTGTGAGTTGTAGGATCATAGAATCGTAGAATCGCCGAGTCAGGAGGGGCCACAGAGGCCATCTAGTCCAACCACCTGTTCGATGCGGGACCAGCCTAGAGCAGGGGGTGGCCAAACTTGCATCATGGAAGAGCCGCATAGACTAAGGGTGCGGTCACACTGCCGTTTTGATCAGGATTCGCTGCTGTTTACTTGCGCATGTCAGTTTCACGTTCACATGCGCCAATCCGCCTCCCACCACAAAGTTAGCTTACTCGCGCAATGCTTCCGGGTTTTCCTGACCCCTGGAAAAACTAGTGTTTTCCTGGCACTTCCGCTTTGATTGCGCGATTTCGCCTATGTGGACAGCCCCTCTCTCGCAAGGATTGCAATTAGGGCCGTCTGAACGTTCTTGGGCTTTTTTTTTTTTAAAGCTTCCGGATTGAGCGCTTGAGCAAATATGCGCTTAATAAATCCATTTTATTAAGCGCATGTTTAGTCAAGCGCTCAAACCAGAAGCTTAAAAAACCAAAAAACGCACAACGATGGCCCTGGAGGCGGGAACGAGAGGTGGGGGCTACGGCAGCCTGGATGGGGCCGGCAAGGAGGATGGCGGAGACGGCGGAGCCTATTTTCATGGGTCAATGGTGGCAGCGGTGGCGGCAGCATCCCCCCAAAGTGTCGGCAGGAGCAGCAGCCGCCCAAGCCTCCCCATGGCCGGCAGGATCGCCTGGAAGGACGGCGCAGCAGCAGGCAAGCGGGTGCTGGGAAAGAGGGGCTGGCTGCATGTAGACAGCCCAATGCGAATAAAAATGTTCCCGATTTAAATAAACCGGGAACAAAGCGCATGTCAGTTGCAGTGTGACCAGAGCCTAAATGTCAGATGCTTGAGAGCCGGAAGGTGACTTTGGAGGAAGAGGCGGGTTTGGGGGACTGGAGCTGCCCCCTGCGCTGAAGGAAAGAAGATCAGTGCCCTGGGGTGGATTGGTGCAGCTTAAAGGGAGCCTAGGAAGCCTCGCAAGCCGCAGGAAAGGGCTCCAAGCGCCGCATGTGGCTCACGAGCCTGGAGCATCCCTGACAAGGGTCTGTCCAGCCGCTGCTTGAAGACTGCCAATGAAGGGGAACTCGCCACCTCCCCAGGCAGCCGATTCCACTGTTTGCATGACTCTGACTGTCAAAAAGTTTCTCCTAAGACCCATCCGGTCCCTTCCCGCCCTTAATTTCAACCCATTCTTGCAAATCCCCTCCTCCAGAAATTTAGAAAAAAAATGCATGTAATATCATTGAAAGAAGCGATGGCTGATGAAATCGTTAAAAATAACGTGATTCGATGGGCTCAGAATTTAGGGCGTACTATTGACTTGGAGCTGCGGTGGCTCAAGTGGTTAAGGCGCTGAACTGCAGGCTGTGGAAGGTCAGTAGTTCAGCAGTTCGAGACCCGAGAGTGCCGCATGACGGGGTGAGCTCCCGTCTCTAGTTCCAGCTCCTGCCAACCTAGCAGTTCGAAAGTAAGAAATTGCAAGTAGATCAATAGGTGCCACTTCGGTGGGAAGGTAACAGCGTTCCGTGCGCCTTGGTGTTTAGTCATGCCGGCCACATGACCACGGAAACGTCTTCGGACAGCGCTGGCTCTTCGGCTTTGAAACGGAGATGAGCACCGCAACCCTAGAGTCGGATTCGACTGGCTTTTGAGCAAGTGAACCTTTACCTTTACCTATTGACTTGGAACAACGGGATCCAATATGGCGTAAGAATGTGAAAATAACGGGAGCGGTGACTTACAAGGAGAACATGTATAAAATGTTTTATAGATGGTGTGTTACCCCTGAGAAAATTGCAAAATAGGATGAGAATTGTTCTAATCAGTGTTGGAAATGTGAGAATAAGGTGGACTCCTTCTTTCATAGGTGGCGGAGTCGCGACATTACTAAAAAGTATTGGATTTGGGTTCCCGAACTAATTAAAAAAATTGTAGGGAAGGCAATCCCTGTTAAACCAGAAGTTATGCTATTGGCATATTACCGAACGACTTGACCTGGGAAGATGGTTATTTGTTGATATACTTAACTACGGCGGTGAGGATTACATATGCACGCTATTGGAGATCTCCCCAAACACCGAAGAGGGAAGAATATATCGCAAAGATATTGGAGGCGGCTGAGCTGAATAAGCTGACATTAACTTTAAAAGGTCAATCAGAAGACACGTTTTTGAACACATGGGTCGTTTTTATGATTGGTACAAGACAACTAAGTAGAGGTAGCTAAAAGGTGTTAGAGATATAAGATTGCTTTGAGTCTAAAAGTTACATTTGGTATTGGGGGGGGAAAGAGTCTAGAGATATAGCAAAGATTTAGCAAAGAAGGCTTGTAGAAATCGAGATGAGATTAATCGAGGTGTTTAAAGCCCCTCTGTAAATGTTCAATGTTAGGTTAGATTGTTAGTTGTTGTGTTGTGTGTTTTTGTATGTAGATATATTGAACGGTGTGTGTATTGTGTATTGTGTATTGTGTGTGTATAAAATTAATAAAGAGTGGAAAAAACCCCCAAAACAAATCCCCTCCTCTGCTGCCAACAGGAACGGCTCCCTGCCCTCCTCTAAGTGACGCAGCCCTTCAAAGACTTAAATTTTGAACCTTTCAGATGTGTCTCTGTGTGAGTACAAAGCTGTGGATGGATTCTTTTCGCCTCCCGTAGCAACACTTTTTATAGGGTGGCCAACTCTGTGTGGGAAATTCCTGGAAATTTCGGGGTCGATCCTGGGGAGAGCACAGTTTGGGGAAGCCAGGGACCTCCGCGGCGCACAATGCCGCAGAGCCCGCCCTCCGAAGCCGCCATTTTCTCCCGGGGAACTGATTTCTCTTGTCTGGAGATCGGCTGCAATTCCAGATCTCTGGGCCCCACCTCGGGGGTTGGCAACCTTGTGTTTTGACCAGGCATTCAACGGGAGCGGGGAAAGGAAAACAGAAAGTCTGAAAGCCGGAGGGATTTCGAGGACAGGCCGTGCCTCCAACGTTTCTACTGGCCAAGGTTTCTCAGGGAGATTAATTTCCCGGAGAAGAGCGTTATCCTTTTTCGGGAGGCAGGGATCCAGGTTGCTGACAGCGTGCCCTGACCCTCCGAGATAACATACCGCCAGTTGGGTTTCTGCTTCATAGCAAAACGTTTCCAAGACAACTGAGGTCAGCCTGCCTTGAGACCGAACTCTGTTTCTCCGGAATGGCCTCCGGCCAGGCCCGGCATCACTGGAGAGGCCAGTGGACCCTCTAGAGACCAGCCCTGCGATGATCTCACACACGAGAGTCTCTGTTTGGGGAAACGGAGGCAAAGGACTCAGCTTCGGGAAATGAGAAGAAGGAAGTCTGGAAGCCAGCGTGGGCTGGGGATGAGAGAGAGAGAGGGGGAGAGAGGCTGCAATCATACGAACAATTAGACCTGACATAGGTGCGAATGCCGGGCAGATTTAAAGGGCGCGATCAGACAACAACGTCAGGGAAGCGCCCCACAGCCGTCGGCGGCGACCCGTTCCGCTCCGCCGCAGAAGCGGAGTTAAAAGACACCGGGGAAAATCCGGTAGTAAATGGGTTGTGACGGGCCACGGATGGACTTTCCTGTATCTGATTGCTCCAGCGTGCTCTCTTGGCATTGGGATGGTTCGATCAGGCTGTCCTGACTCCTCCGGGCCATTGGTTTCCCCCCCTTCACAGTAGGTGCGTCATTGCAGACTCCATAGGGAGCCCTCGGTGCGGAGGTGTGGTTCATCGATCCCTCATAAGAACATAAAAGAAGCCAATGTTGAATCAGGCCAATGGCCCATCTAGTCCAACACTCTGTCACACAGCGGCCAAAATATACCAGGTGCCATCAGGAGGTCCAGCAGTGGGGCCAGGACACTAGAAGCCCTCCCACTGCTGCCCCCCCCCCAAGCACGAAGAATACAGAGCATCACCTGCCCCAGACTGAGAGTTCCCATCTATACCCTGTGGCTAATAGCCACTGATGGACTTCTGCTCCATATGTTTATCTAATTCCCTCTTGAAACTGTCCATGCTTGTAGCTGCCACCACCTCCTGTGGCAGTGAATTCCGTATGTTAATCACTCTTTGGGTGAAGAAGTACTTCCTTTTATCTGTTCTAACCCGACTGCTCAGCAATTTCATGGAGTGCCCATGAGTTCTTGTATTGTGAGAAAGGGAGAAAAGTACTTCTTTCTCAACCTGCTCTATCCCATTCATAATCTTATAAACCTCGATCATGTCACCCCTCAGCCATCGTCTCTCCAAGCTGAAGAACCCCAAGCGTTTTAACCTTTCTTCATAGGGAAGGTGTTCCAACCCTTTTATCATCCTATTTGCCCTTCTCTGCCCTTTTTCCAATGCTATAATATCCTTTTTGAGATGTGGCGACCAGAACTGTGCACAGTATTCCAAATGAGGTCGCACCAATGATTTATACAGGGGCATGATGATACTGGCTGATTTGTTTTCAATTCCTCGTTCAAGCGCATGGGAAACAAACGGCACAACCCCCCCCCAACTCACCCGCAGTTGCATCTGATCACATACTGGTGGTCTGTGCCCACAGCTTCGAAGGGAGGTGTGATCGTGCAACTGCAGGTCAAATTCCTCTGGAGGAAATAGCCTCGCTCCCCCTGTTTTATCTGGCGTGTGTGACCGCACCCCAAAAGAGAGAGAGTGTCAGGTACTCCAATAACTCAGTATCAACAGCAGATCCTTAACCAGGTTCAGCTTTATTGATCAGAGAGAGGTGAAGTCATCATGGACTTTTGAGTCAGGAATGAAGCATACAAAATGGCCATAGGAGTTATACTGGTTTCAGTTTGGAGAGCCAGTTTGGTGTAGTGGTTAAGTGCGGGGACTCTAATCTGGGAGAACCGGGTTTGATTCCCCACTCCTCCACTTGCACCTGGCTGGATGACCTTGGGCAAGCCGTAGTTCTGATAAGAGCTGTTCTTGAAAAAGAGCTGTTTCTGTCAAGAGCTTTCTCAGCCCTACCTACCTCACAGGGTGTCTGTTGCGGGGAGGGGAAGGGAAAGGAGTTTGTAAGCCGCTCTGAGACTCCTTCGGGTAGTGAAGGGCGGGGTATAAATCCAATCTCCTCCTCCTCCTCCTCCTCCTCCTCCTCCTCCTCCTCCTCCTCCTCCTCCTCCTCCTCCTCCTCCTCCTCCTCTTCTTCTTCTTCTTCTTCTTCTTCTTCTTCTTCTTCTTCTTCTTCTTCTTCTTCTTCTTCTACTACCTCACAGGGTGTCTGTTGTGGGGAGGGGAAGGGAAAGGAGTTTGTAAGCTGCTTTGAGACTCCTTTGGGTAGTGAAGGGCGGGGTATAAATCCAATCTCTTCTTCTTCTTCTACCTCACAGGGGTATCTGTTGTGGGGAGGGGAAGGGAAAGGAGCTTGTAAGCTGCTCTGAAACTCCTTTGGGTAGTGAAGGGCAGGGTATAAGTCCAATCTCTTCTCTTCTTCTTCTACCTCACAGGGTATCTGTTGTGGGGAGGGGAAGGGAAAGGAGATTGTCAGCCGCTCTGAGACTCCTTTGGGTAGTGAAGGGTGGGGTATAAATCCAATCTCTTCTCTTCTTCTTCTACCTCACAGGGTATCTGTTGTGGGGAGGGGAAGGGAAAGGAGATTGTCAGCCGCTCTGAGACTCCTTTGGGTAGTGAAGGGCGGGGTATAAATCCAATCTCTTCTCTTCTTCTTCTACCTCACAGGGTATCTGTTGTGGGGAGGGGAAGGGAAAGGAGATTGTCAGCCGCTCTGAGACTCCTTTGGGTAGTGAAGGGCGGGGTATAAATCCAATCTCTTCTTCTTCTTCTTCTACCTCACAGGGTGTCTGTTGTGGGGAGGGGAAGGGAAGGGAGTTTGTGAGCCGCTCTGAGACACCTTTTGGTAGTGAAGGGCGGGGTATAAATCCAATCTCTTCTTCTTCTACCTCACAGGGTATTTGTTGTGGGGAGGGGAAGGGAAAGGAGATTGTCAGCCGCTCTGAGACTCCTTTGGGTAGTGAAGGGCGGGGTATAAATCCAATCTCTTCTTCTTCTTCTTCTACCTCACAGGGTGTCTGTTGTGGGGAGGGGAAGGGAAGGGAGTTTGTGAGCCGCTCTGAGACACCTTTGGGTAGTGAAGGGCGGGGTATAAATCCAGTCTCCTCTTCTTCTTCTTCATACAAGACCCTCTGACACCTAGAGGCCAATAACCAATTAATACTGAGCACGGGGAAATGTTTAACGGTTCAGAGGTGAGCGGGAGATAGTAGAGGCTTCGTGCCTAAGGAGCCGAGCGCTCAAGGTCAGCAGTTAGACAAGATGCACAGTAGAAGGAAAAGATCTGCAAGTGAAACTACAGAGAGAGAGAGAGAGAGAGAGACAGAGAGAGACAGAGAGAGAGAGAGAGAGAGAGAGAGACAGAGAGAGACAGAGAGAGACAGAGAGAGACAGAGAGAGACAGAGAGAGACAGAGACAAAGAGACAGAGACAGAGACAGAGAGACAGAGCCAGTCGTTTCCTGTAACCTTTCGCTGTTTCCCTTTTAGCTGGAGAGCTACATCCAGATGAACATGAAGTCGGAGATCGTGCAGATCCAGCAGAACGTGGTGCAGAACCAGACGGCCACCATGCTGGAGATCGGAACGCACCTCTTGAACCAGACGGCGGAGCAGACCAGGAAGCTGACCGACGTGGAGGCCCAGGTGTTGGCAGCGTTGCGGGGGAGTTCCAGGATTGCATGAAGGGGAAACAAAACACGATACCAAGCACCCGAAGGAGATGGAGTCAGGATCGGGGACAAGACGGCTTGGGTCAGGGGTCAGATTGACCTTTTGCCCAGCAGGGTTTCTGACTGGCTGGACAGCTTGAAATGCATCCTGTGCAGCAGAACTTCTGCCCGAAATGTTAAAGACTTCATTTCAGAGTTTCTATATAACCTTGACCCCTGACATTTTGTGATTGGCCCCGCCTACTGCAGCAGCCATGTTGTGAGTGCGTCACTGCCCTGTGCCGGAATTCCAAAGGTGCCCACGGCCTCAAAAGGCCACCCTCCAGGTGGGTAAGAAAATATACCACCCTGTGCCAAAAAATAATCTTTTTTTTTACAATATATTCACACTATTTCAACAGCGTATTATAATTATCCAGTGATAACATTAGGATTCACATGTTAAGACATGATTTGGGCCTTATGTGTGAATTGTAATATTATCAGATAATTATAATACTGTTGAAATAGAATATATTGTTAAAAAAATATTATTTTTTTTTATATGGTGATGTATATTTTCATACTCTCGCTGTTCACCGTGGTTGATGTTCCCTCTAAGCTGTGGAGTCCTGTGAGCAAAAACTCTCCTCTGTGAGCTACGGGCATTAAAGTTGTGAGCCAGCGATTTGGCTGCTGCATCAATTAGTTTGCTCTGGAGGCATCCTTCCTGAGCTGAGATAAAAACGGGGGAGCCGGAGGCTAAAAAACTGTGAGCCAGCTCACACTAACTCAGCTTAGAGAGGAAGAAGAAGAAGAGATTTGATTTATACCCTGCCTTTCACTACCCAAGGGAGTCCCAGAGTGGCTCACAAACTCCTTTCCCTTCCCCTCCACACAACAGGCACCCTGTGAGGTAGAAGAAGAAGAAGAAAAGATTAGATTTATAACCCACCCTTCACTACCCAGAGGAGTCTCAGAGCGACTGACAAACTCCTTTCCCTTCGCCTCCCCACAACAGACGCCCTGTGAGGTAGAAGAAGAGGAAGAGATTGGGTTTATACCCCGCCCTTCACTACCCAACGGAGTCTCAGAGTGGCTGACAAACTCCTTTCCCTTCCCCTCCCCACAACAGGCACCCTGTGAGGTAGAAGAAGAAGAGATTGGATTTATACCCCGCCCTTCACTACCCAATGGAGTCCCAGAGCGGCTGACAAACTCCTTTCCCTTCCCCTCCCCACAACAGACACCCTGTGATGTAGAAGAAGAGGAAGAGATTGGATTTATACCCCGCCCTTCACTACCCAAAGGAGTCTCAGGGCGGCTGACAAACTCCTTTCCCTTCCCCTCCCCACAACAGACACCCTGGGAGGTAGAAGAAGAAGAGACTGGATTTATACCCCGCCCTTCACTACCCAATGGAGTCCCAGAGTGGCTGACAAACTCCTTTCCCTTCCCCTCCCCACAACAGACACCCTGTGATGTAGAAGAAGAGGAAGAGATTGGATTTATACCCCGCCCTTCACTACCCAAAGGAGTCTCAGGGCGGCTGACAAACTCCTTTCCCTTCCCCTCCCCACAACAGACACCCTGGGAGGCAGGCGGGGCTGAGAGAGCTCTGACAGAAACTGCTCTTTTTCAAGGACAGCTCTGACAGAACTATGGCTTGCCCAAGGTCATCCCGCAGCTGCAAGTGGAGGCGTTGGGGAATCAAACCCGGTTCTCCCAGATTAGAGTCCGTGCACTTCACCACGACACCAAACTGGTTCTGTGGTCCCTTTTACTATTGTACAACTTCCAGTTGGAGCGCCTGGTAATCTCCTGCTATTACAATTGATTTCCGGATGACTGAGACCCTTTTCCCTGGAGAAAATGGCTGCTTTGGAGGGTGGACTCTGGGGCATTCTACCTTGCTGAGGTCCCTCCCCCAATCCAGCCCTCCCCGGGCTCTACCCCCAAAATCTCTAGGTAGCCTGGGTGCTAGTCCTGATTTCCAGGCCTGGGAAGTTGCCGGGAATCGAACCTGGGGCCTTCTGCATGCAGAGCAGAGGTTCTTCCCCTGAGCCACAATGACAGCCCCTCCCTCATTGGTGAGATGAGGCTCCAACAGGAATGTCTGAGGAGTCTTAGAGCCAGAGTCCTGTAGCACCTCAAACAAGATTTTAAGGGTATAACCTTCTGGGAGTCAAAGCTCCCAATGCCCGATGGTCTGGTGAAGGGACCTTCGACTCTCAAAAGCTCATGCCTGAAAATCTTGCCAGTCTCCCAGGTGCTACTAGACTCAAATCCAGCTCTTCTGCAGGGTTACCCTCTGAAGCTATCTAAGGCAGGGGTGTCAAACATATGGCCGAGGGCTGGAACAGGCCCATCTAGTGCTCTTCTTACCCAGCCCGCAAGCAACTGATATTTCTGGAAATGGTACTGGTATTTATGGAAATGTACGGTAAGCCAGTCGGGTGCAGTGGTGAAGTGTGCAGACTCTAATCTGGGAGAACCGGGTTTGATTCCCCACTCCTCCACTTGCAGCTGCTGGATGACCTTGGGCAAGCCATAGTTCTGTCAGAGCTGTTCTCTCAAGGGCAGTTGAGATGGCAAGCCATTCTGAGACTCTGAGTGAAGGGTGGGGTATAAATCCAGTCTCCTCCTCCGCTTCTTCCTCCTCCTTTTTATATAACCTAATCTTGCATGTGATTAAATACATTTATTGGGGCTTTTGTGGGGTCCCCCAGTAAAACAATCGCTTTCACTGCTAGGAATCAATTGCTTTCGTTTGTATTTTGAGTAAAAAATAATACTGTTAATTGGGTTTGCCTGTGCCCTTTATAAAATTTATATCTCCGGGCCCTGGCTTTACATTTTATGGCATGCATGGCCCGGCGTGACAGAGTGACATTCATGTCAGACCCGGCCCTCGTCACAAATGAGTCCAACACCTATGATCTAAGGGGTCCTCCTGGCTCTGGTTTCAGTCCTGAGTTCCGGTTTTGCTCTCCGCCTTGCCCAGGTGCTCAATCAGACCTCCCGCATTGAGATCCAACTCTTGGAGAACTCCCTGTCCACCAACAAGCTGGAGACGCAGCTCTTGATACAGACCAACGAGATCCAGAAACTGCAGAACCGAAACAGGTACGATTGTCCCAGTAGCTTGACTGGTGAGCTAGGAGAGGGTGAGACGGGTTGCCTTCTCCGAAGACAAGGGAAATCAGACTGCGTGTGCAGAGGAATCGACCCAGTTCCTTTAGAGGGTAGGGACCATGCTTATGATCAGTGTTCCCTCTGGCTGAGTGAGTGTGAGCTAGGTCGCGTGCAGCTGCTGGTGTGACCTTGGGTCAGTCACGTGTTCTTTCAGAGCTGTTCTCTCAGGAGAAGTCCTCGAGAGAGCTCTCTCAGGCCCACCTACCCCATAGGGTGTCTATTGAGGGGAGGGGAAGGGAAAAGAGATTGTAAGCCGCTCTGGGACTCCTTCGGGTAGTGAAGGGCAGGGTATAAATCAATCTCTTCTTCTTCTTCTACCTCACAGGGCGTCTGTTGTGGGGAGGGGAAGGGAAAGGAGTTTGTCAGCTGCTCTGAGACTCCTTTGGGTAGTGAAGGGTGGGGTATAAATCCAATCTCCTCCTCCTCCTCCTCTTCTTCTTCTTCCAGAGCTGTTCGCTCAAGGGCAGTCCTCGAAAGAGCTCTCTCAGCCTCTCCTCCCTCACAGGGTGTCTGTTGTGAGGAGGGGAAGGGGAAGGAGATTGTAAGCTGCTCTGAGACACCTTTGGGCAGTGAAGGGCGGGCTATAAATCCAATCTCTTCCTCTTCTTCTACCTCACAGGGTGCCTGTTGTGGGGAGGGGAAGGGAAAGGAGTTTGTGAGCTGCTCCAAGACTTGTTTGGGTAGTGAAGGGCGGGGTATGAATCCATCCTCCTCCTCCTCCTCCAAGCGGAAGATTTCCAGGCCCTACCTGGAGGTTGGCAGCCCCAGGTATTCCCTTAAAGCTAGGCTTCCTTTCTCAATAAACGTTTGCCGTTTCCCCTTCTTCCCAGCCTGTGAACGTGCTCCCCCCCTTTTGCGAAGCCCATTTGAGCGGCCAGACACCCTGCAGGGCCGGGGCTGTTTTGTGTTGATTCAGGGCCCGGCAACGCAAGCGTGACACATCGTTATCTACCCGGGGCTGTGCGGCCTCCCTCCCTTATCTCGGCCTTCCTCTGCTGGAATGCGGTGCTCAGCCTCCCAAGGAGGAGTAACGTTCCCTTCTGAGCCCGGACTGAGGGTCTGCGGCTCACTCGTTTGCCAGCCCTGACGGAGCGGAGCTCTTGGATCGCCGGCTCTGGACTGGCAGACTCCTGGGAATTTGGGCACACTGCCCGTGGAAAGGGGCTCAGTTGGGTGAAAGATTGCATGCAGCATCTACAGAACAAAGTTTGAGTCCAGTGGCGCCTTTAAGACCAAAGAAGTTTAATTCTGGGTATCAGCTTTCGTACATAAGAACATAAGAGAAGCCAATGCTGAATCAGGCCAATGGCCCATCTAGTCCAACACTCTGTCACACAGTGGCCAAAATATACCAGGTGCCATCAGGAGGTCCAGCAGTGGGGCCAGGACACCAGAAGCCCTCCCACTGCTGCCCCCTCCAGCACCAAGAATAGAGCGCATCATCTGCCCCAGACTGAGAGTTCCCATCTATACCCTGTGGCTAAGAGCCACTGATGGACTTCTGCTCCATATGTTTATCTAATTCCCTCTTGAAACTCTCCATGCTTGTAGGGCAAAGTATCTGAAGAAATGTGCAAAGAAACGAAAGCTGAATACCCAGAATCAGGCTCTTTTTTGTAGTAGGAACTTCTTTGCATATTAGGTGACACACCCCCTAATGTAGCCAATCCTCCAAGAGCTGACAGTAGCCCCTGTAAGAAGAGCTTTGTAAGCTCTTGGAGGATTGGCTACATTAGGGGGTGTGTCACCTAATAGGCAAAGGAGTTCCTGCTACAAAAATAGCCTTGGCCCATTGGAGACCTGCCACAAACTGCTAGGTGAGTTTTCCTTAGTTAGTTCAATATAGGCCCCGGTCATACGGGCCAGAAAATGCGGGGGAGAGGCGTGGGAGTTCGCCCCGGAGCTAAATAAGGCACGGTAGCCCTATCACACGGGCCACCGGGTTACCACGCTCCAGCTCTGTGCGCCGATCACACTGTGCCGCTGCAGCACGGCAAAAAAGCAGCACAGCAGACCACGCAATCCGCACTGCTGCGAAGTGCGCATGCACCGTGGGGGGGGCGCTTTTGGTGTCTTGTGTGCGCGCATGTGCTGTTCAGCATTGGTGCACATTCCATGGAAATTTACAACATCTGGAAACCCCAGGACATGGGCCGGCGTCAGAAGCTGCGATCAGACGCCAGCCTTTGCCCTGGGGTTTCTGGAAACTAGTACTTCGATCCTAGTAGTTTTTTCTCTGTGTTTTCGGAGGGAAGCCGCAGGTTGGCCACGGGAGCACTACGCCTCCCAGATGTGCTCGTATGATCACGCACAGAAAGTCCACGGGGTCTCTCGTGCCTTCAGCGGGGCAAATGCTCTGTGTGAACGGGGCCATAGTTGTGTGCAGGGCTCTTTTTTTTTGGAACTCCTCTGCATATTAGGCGACACACATCCCTGATGCAGCCAATCCTCCAAGAGCTTACAATAGCCCCTGTAAGAAGAGCTCTGTAAGCTCTTGGAGGATTGGCTACATCGGGGGTGTGTGGCCTAATATGCAAAGGAGTTCCTGCTACAGAAAGAGCCCTGGCCAGAATTAAACTTCTTTGGCCTTAAAGGTGCCACTGGGCTCAAATTTTGTCCGGTTGCTTCAAAACAACATGGCGACCCGCCTGAATCTATGCAGTATCTATGGAAGAAGAAGAGGAGGAGGAGGTTGGATTTATACCCCCACCCTTCACTACCTGAAGGAGTCTCAGAGCGGCTGACAAACTCCTTTCCCTTCCCCTCCCCACAACAGACACCCTGTGAGGTAGAAGAAGAGGAAGAAGAGATTGGATTTATACCCCTTGCCCTTCACTACCCAAGGGAGTCTCAGAGCGGCTGACAAACTCCTTTCCCTTCCCCTCCCCACAACAGACGCCCTGTGAGGTAGAAGAAGAAGAAGAAGAGATTGGATTTATACCCCTTGCCCTTCACTACCCAAAGGAGTCTCAGAGTGGCTGACCAACTCCTTTCCCTTCCCCTCCCCACAACAGACGCCCTGTGAGGTAGAAGAAGAAGAGATTGGATTTATACCCCTTGCCCTTCACTACCCAAGGGAGTCTCAGAGCGGCTGACAAACTCCTTTCCCTTCCCCTCCCCACAACAGACGCCCTGTGAGGTAGAAGAAGAAGAAGAAGAAGAGATTGGATTTATACCCTGCCCTTCACTACCCAAAGGAGTCTCAGAGCGGCTGACAAACTCCTTTCCCTTCCCCTCCCCACAACAGACGCCCTGTGAGGTAGAAGAAGAAGAAGTAGAGATTGGATTTATACCCTGCCCTTCACTACCCAAAGGAGTCTCAGAGTGGCTGACAAACTCCTTTCCCTTCCCCTCCCCACAACAGACGCCCTGTGAGGTAGAAGAAGAAGAGATTGGATTTATACCCCTTGCCCTTCACTACCCAAGGGAGTCTCAGAGCGGCTGACAAACTCCTTTCCCTTCCCCTCCCCACAACAGACGCCCTGTGAGGTAGAAGAAGAAGAAGAAGAGATTGGATTTATACCCCACCGCCCTTCACTACCCAAAGGAGTCTCAGAGCGGCTGACAAACTCCTTTCCCTTCCCCTCCCCACAACAGACGCCCTTGAGGTAGGTGGGGCTGAGAGAGCTCTCTTGAGAATTGCTTGTGAGAAAACAGCTCTGAGAGGAGGAGGAGAAGAAGAAGAAGTTGACGATATTGGATTTATACCCCGCCTTTCACTATCTGAAGGAGTCTCAGAGCGGCTGACAATCTCCTTTCTGGCACACCAAACTGGCTCTCCAGAACACAGCGTTTGCCTTCTGATCTTTCTCCAGGGGAACCAGTCCCTGCAATCCACAGATCGTTGTCGAATGCTTTCACGGCCCGGAGTTCATTAGCTGTTGTAGATTTTCCAGGCCATGGTCTTGGCATGGTAGGACCTGACGTTTCGCCAGTCATCCATCTTTCTGTGTTATCCCTCTGAGGATTCCAGTCACAGCTGCTGGTGAAATGTCAGGCCCTACAATGCCAAGACCACAGCCACCCGACCTAGGAAATCTACAGCAACTAATCCACAGATCAGCTGTAATTCCAGGAGAAATCCAGGCCTTACCGGTCTGAGCCAGCAGGGCTCTCCTGATGTTCTTAAAACCACTTTGGGGGCCCCCCAACTGGGGAAGAAGGCAGGACGTAAAATAATAATAAAATCATAATTCTTTTCCTTTGCAGCCTTTTGGAGTCCCGGGTCCAGGAGATGGAGAAGAAGCACTCGCTGGAGCTGGAGGGGAACCGGCTGGAGAAGCAGCAGCTGCAGCAGCTGGTCGTCCACCAGAGCAGCACTATCGAGGGCCTGGAGAAGACCCTCCTCGCCACCCACAGCAACAGCAGCCTCCTCCAGCAGCAGCAGCTGCAGCTCCTGGAGTCTGTCCAGAACTTGGTCCAGCTGGTCTCCCAAGGCAAAGGTGAGCCGAAGGGCAAGAAGATGCGGAAGAGGAGGGTTGCTTGTTGGAGTGAGCGACTTGGCACGGCTGGACATTGGGGGGCGGCGCTACATCAGTCGAAGGGTATATCGGTGTTCTCTCCTTGAATGGGAGGCCTTTCTTGGTCTTAACCTGGGAGCTGCCCTCTCTGATCCCTCCTCTCTCTTCTCTCTTTGTCCTCTCCCTTGCTGCACATGGCCTTCCATGGAGACACACGTCTCTGCAGGGCCCTCTTGTAGAGACAGTGCCCTCGTATGCCCTCATACTCCTGCATACATGAAGCCAAAGTGGCCATTTGTGAAAGGGGAAGTCCTCTTTCTATTAGGCCTCTCTCTCTCTCTCTCTCTCTCTCTCTCCTTTCGACTGCCACCTGAATGTCAACTGGATCCACTTGAATAAATGTAAGAGCCAAGTCTGGTGCAGGGGTGAAGTGCGCGGACTCTAATCTGGGAGAGCCGGGTTTGATCCCCCTCTCTTCCACTTGCACCTGGCTGGATGACCTTGGGCAAGCCCTAGTTCTGGCAAGAGCTGTCCTTGAAAAAAGAGCCATTTCTGTCAAGAGCGCTCTCAGCCCCACCTCCCTCACAAGGCAGCATTCCCTCTAAGCTGAGTGAGTGTGGGCTAGCTCACAGTTTTTTAGCCTCCAGCTCACACATTTTTGTCTCAGCTCAGGAAGGAGGGCTCCAGAACAAACTGATTTTTGCAGCAGCCAAATCACTTGCTCACAATGTTCATGCCAGTAGCTCACAAAGTAGAACTTTTGCTCACAAGACTCCACAGCTTAGGGGGAGCACTGCTTACAGGGTATCTGTTGTGGGGAGGGGAAGGGAAATGAGTTTGTCAGCCGCTCTGAGACAACTTTGCGTAGTGAACGGCGGGGTATAAATCCAATCTCTTCTTCTTCTTCTTCTACCTCACAGGGCGTCTGTTGTGGGGAGGGGAAGGGAGTATATGAGCTGCTCTGAGACTCCTTTGGGTAGTAAAGGGCGGGGTATAAATCCAATCTCTTCTTCTCCTTCTACCTCACAGGGCGTCTGTTATGGGGAGGGGAAGGGAGTTTATGAGCCGCTCTGAGACTCCTTTGGGTAGTAAAGGGCGGGGTATAAATCCAATCTCTTCTTCTCCTTCTACCTCACAGGGCGTCTGTTGTGGGGAGGGGAAGGGAAAGGAGGTTGTCAGCCGCTCTGAGACTCCTTTGGGTAGTGAAGGGCGGGGTATAAATCCAATCTCTTCTTCTTCTTCTACCTCACAGGGTGTCTGTTGTGGGGAGGGGAAGGGAAAGGAGGTTGTCAGCCGCTCTGAGACTCCTTTGGGTAGTGAAGGGCGGGGGATAAATCCAATCTCCTCTTCTTCTTCTACCTCACAGGGTGTCTGTTGTGGGGAGGGGAAGGGAGAGGAGTCTGTCAGCCACTCTGAGACTCCTTTGGGTAGTGAAGGGTGGGGTATAAATCCAATCTCTTCTTCTTCTTCTACCTCGCAGGGCATCTGTTGTGGGGAAGGGAACGGAGTTTATGAGCCGCTCTGAGACTCCTTTGGGTAGTGCAGGGCGGGGGATAAATCCAATCTCTTCTTCTTCTTCTACCTCGCAGGGTGTCTGTTGTGGGGAGGGGAAGGGAAAGGAGTTTGTCAGCTGCTCTGAGACTCCTTTGGGTAGTGAAGGGCGGGGGATAAATCCAATCTCTTCTTCTTCTTCTACCTCACAGGGCGTCTGTTGTGGGGAGGGGAAGGGAGTTTGTGAGCCGCTCTGAGACTCCTTTGGGTAGTAAAGGGCGGGGTATAAATCCAATCTCTTCTTCTCCTTCTACCTCACAGGGCGTCTGTTGTGGGGAGGGGAAGGGAAAGGAGGTTGTCAGCCGCTCTGAGACTCCTTTGGGTAGTGAAGGGCGGGGGATAAATCCAATCTCTTCTTCTTCTTCTACCTCACAGGGTGTCTGTTGTGGGGAGGGGAAGGGAGAGGAGTTTGTGTGCCGCTCTGAGACTCCTTTGGGTAGTGAAGGGCGGGGGATAAATCCAATCTCCTCTTCTTCTTCTACCTCACAGGGTGTCTGTTGTGGGGAGGGGAAGGGAGAGGAGTCTGTCAGCCACTCTGAGACTCCTTTGGGTAGTGAAGGGTGGGGTATAAATCCAATCTCTTCTTCTTCTTCTACCTCACAGGGCGTCTGTTGTGGGGAAGGGAAGGGAGTTTGTGAGCCGCTCTGAGACTCATTTGGGTTGTGAAGGGCAGGGGATAAATCCAATCTCTTCTTCTTCTTCTACGTCGCAGGGTGTCTGTTGTGGGGAGGGGAAGGGAAAGGAGTTTGTCAGCTGCTCTGAGACTCCTTTGGGTAGTGAAGGGCGGGGGATAAATCCAATCTCTCTCTCTCTCTCTCTCTCTCTCTCTCTCTCTCTCCCCCTCCCCCCTCTCTCTCTCCAAAAACCAACCAACCAACCACCCTCCAGGATCCTTGGCTAAACTGGCCTGGAGAAAATGAGGGTGTAAGATGATGAGCTGTTATTCCGGGGGATCCCCAGGTCTCACCTGGAGGCTGGCATCCCTCCTTAGGATTCTCATCAGTTCAGGACACTGGGGGCCGAGACAGAAGGCAAGCAGTTCTTTTGAGATCTGTGTTTTTTCCGACTAGTTCCATTGAAGAGGGACGGCCGGCTGTTCCGAGACTGCGCCGAGATCCAGCAGTCGGGACTCAACCTCAGCGGGGTTTACGCTCTTCATATCAACAATCTAACAGAGCCCCAAAAGGTCAGTGAAACCAAAAGAGCCCTAAACTTAGCTTGTTTCGACCCCTCCCGGCTCTGTGCCCAATTAGACATCTGCCGATAAAAATACTTTGCCTCTCTCGTGCCCTCCCCTCCGAAAGGAGATGTCGGGGAAGTCTCGCTGCCCTTGGGAGGGCAGAACTATATATATATAAAGAGAGATGTAGAAATATACATAGATTTGCTGTGGTTTGCACGTTCTCTTCTAACTGTGTGATGTTGTTTGTGGTGCAGAGTTGGAAAAGATGGCCGGGGTTCATGTAACGTTCGTGGGAGCGATAGTTCTCTGGGGATGGTTGGAAGAAATACACTGCAGGAGCTTTTTGTGGGGAAGTCAGGCACAGGAGACCATCTTGGAACAAGTCATATGAGGAAAGGCAGGAAGAGTTGGGTCTGTTTAGCTTGGGAAAGAGAAGGCTTAGAGGGGACACGATTGCAGTCTTTGAATATTTGAAGGGCTGTCACGTAAAAGGATGGAGCAGATCTATTCTCTCTTGCTCCGGATTGCAAGACTAGATCTAATGAGTGGAGATTACGAGGGAGTCCTTACCGGCTAGATATCAGGAGCACTCTGCAGGAGCATAGCTGAAAGAGAGCCCTACATACCTACAACATACCTGAAAGATGGTTGTCCGATCTCCGCTTGAAAATGTCCAACAAAGGAGCATTCCCTGCTGGTCTCCCCGGTGGGGACCCAATGTGGCTTATGATATGATTCTCCTTTCCTCCATTTTATCCTCACAACAACCCTGTGAGGTAGACTAGGCTGAGAGAGTATCACTGGCCCAAGGTCACCCAGCGCGCTTGAACAGCGGAGTGAGGATTCGAACCTGGGCCGCCAAGATCCCGGTCAGACATCGTAACTACTGTACCACACTGACTCTCGCAGTTCGACTGCATGAAATGCAAAATCTAATGTGGGGCACAAAGACTCAGAGTCCTGAGAATATCAGATTTATTATTTCAAGAAATAATTCTAGCCCTTAGCTCAAGGGAGATAACTCTGGATTCGAACTCTGCACTCACGGACCCAAGGCTGATTCAGATGAGCTTCTCTTTGTGCCTCCTTCCTTTTGGCAGGCCTATTGTGACATGGATACGGATGGCGGAGGGTGGACTGTTATCCAGCAACGCTTCAACGGCAGCATCAGTTTCCAGCGGAACTGGATGGAGTACAAGCAGGTATGGGTCAGGGAGACCAGGGGGAGGCGATATGGCAGGGTGACAGCAGTCCTTTCTAGGAATCACCAGAAAACTCTATGGTTTTACGTTAGAATTCCAGCTAATTCCTAGAAAGGTGTGATGTAGATTAGGATCATGGAATCATAGAGTTGGAAGGGACCTCCAGGTTTGTTTAGTCCAACCCCCTGCACAATGCAGGAAATTCACTAAGACCTCCCCCTGTGCTCCCTCTAAGCTATGGAGTCTTGTGAGCAAAAGTTCTACTTTGTGAGCCACTGGCATTAAAGTTGTGAGCCGGCGATTTGGTTACTGCGTAAGTTAGTTCGCTCTGGAGCTGAGACAAAAATGCGTGAGCTGGAGGCTAAAAAACTGTGAGCTAACTCACAAGAACTCAGCTTAGAGGGAACACCCCCCACACACACCCAGTGATCCCTGCTCTATGCCCAGAGGAGGGCAAAAAACCTCCAGGATCTCCAGCCAAACTGGCCCGAAGAAAATTCCTTCCCGAGCCCAATGTGGCGATTGGCATTTCTTTGGGCGTGTAAGAAAGGGCCCCAAGAACTAAGCCCTGAGGCAACCCCTCCTGCCCTCCCTCTCATGATCTGCCCAAGTTCACAGAATCCGCATTGCTGTCAGATGGGGCCATCTAGCCTCTGTCTGAAAACCTCCAAAGGAGGAGAGCCCACCACCTCCCGAGGAAGCCTGTCCCACTGAGGAACCTCTCTAACCATCAGGAAGTTCTTCCTCATGTTCAGCCGGAAACTCTTCTGATTTAATTTCAACCCGTTGGTTTCTGGTCCGACCTTCTGGGGCAACAGGAAACAACTCCCCACCATCCTCTGTATGACAGCACTTCGGGTACTTGAAGATGGTTATCATATCCCCTCTCAGCCGTCTTCTGAGTTTACCTGAAAGCAACATCATGTTGTGGGAAGCCAGCCATTTTTTATATTTTATTTTTCTCTCATGGTTGTTCGCCCTGTCAGGGAACTGGCAACCCCAGCTAACACTGCCTTGGTATATGCCAGGAGATTGGAGGGGGCAGTGTTTGGGGAAGGTGGAGTTTGGGGAACATGTGATATCACTTCTAGATGACAATCTGGGCCGCTGCCCTTAGTCTCTGTGGTGTTTACCATAGAGACTAGGGGAAATTCCTAGAGCATCACTATGTGGAGGCCATTTTTACTCATCTCACTTTCTCATGAGTGGGAAATTGAGGCTAGGGTGTGGGTAAATCCCAGCCTGGGCAGGTAAATGGGAGGCCTACCTCCAAAATCTGCCAGGGCCTCAATATGCAGCTGGTCTTATTGCGGTCTGCCCTAGAGTTGTTATCTGTAATTCTTTTAAAAAACACACTTTTATGTGAAAAGGGAAAAACACTGCACAGCAGTATAGTTTGCGCAATACTTGTCCATGACTTTGCTGCTTCCAGCTTGGCTCCCTCAGAGTGTGTTTCGAACATGCAGAATCTTACATGCAAATGCACCTGGCATTTGGGGCAGATGAACTAGCTTCCCTTCACGATAGAGCACAAGGGAAACTCCCGCTTTCCGTTTACAGCAGAAGCTGGAGTGCATAGAGCTGATTGGTCGAGAACGAGCGAGGTCACGAAATCTGTCTACCCTCTTCTCCCCAGAGCAGTTTTTCAGCATTTGGTAAGATTACCACAGAGTTTCTGGCAGTTGCCAGAGCTACCCTTGTCACGTCTGGGTAACTCTAGGAATTTTCAGGAACTCTGTGATCCAAACTTCCTGTAAGTAGATGTGGCCTTCCCTCCCACATTTTTCTCCTCAGGACAATTGCGCTCGGTGGGCAACGACTGCAATTGGCTGGAGATCTCCAGCCATAACCAGGCAAATGGGAACCCTGCCGATATGGCTTCCTCAACTCTTGTATCACTTGAGAGTTTGAGAAGTCCTGTTGGGAAGGCCTGGCTCATTGAACTGTCTCTACAGACACCTGGGGAATTAGGCCGGGGTGGGCAGGTTTCCCATTCTCACCTGTTCTGTCTGCTGCTCCACAGTGGGGCAGAAGGAAGGAAATGCCCAGGGAAGTCAGCATCGTGTTAGTGTTTCAATGTCCCTTCCAGCAAATGGAGACCAAGAAGCCCTACGAGGAAAGGTCGAGAGATTTGGGGAAGGTTCAGTCTGGAGAAGAGGAGGCAGAGGGGGGACAGGATGGCTCTCTTGAAGTATCTGGAGGGCTGTGTCACTCAGAGGAGAGCAGGGAGCTTTTCCTGTTGGAAGCAGAGGAGAGGACTCACAAGAATGGGTTTCAATTGAGGGTGGGAAAGTACCGGCTGGATCTTGGGGAAAACTTTTTGACAGTCAGAGTTGTGTAAACAGTGGAATCGGCTGCCTGGGGAGATGGCGAGCTCCCTCTCCCTGGCAGTCTTGAAGCAGCGGCTGAACAAACACAGGTCAGGGATGCTCTAGGTTGATCCTGCATCGGGCAGGGGTTTGGGCAAGATGTCCTGCACGGCCCCTTCCAACTCTGTGATTCTCTGAAATACCCAGAGACGACATCAACGCGATGGTGCAATGCACGCTTACTCAGTAATAAGTTCCATGAATCCAAGGTTTCCCTTGCTCGAAAGCCAGTTGGATCCCACTCTAGGGGGCGAGGCTCATCTCCGTTTCCAAGCCGAAGAGCCAGCGCTGTCCGAAGACTTTTTCCCATGGTCCTGTGGCTGGCATGACTAGACGCTGAGGCTCACGGAACGCTGTTACCTTCCCACCAAAGCGGCACCTGTTTATCTACTTGCAGTTTCTTGGTTTCAAACCGTCATACAGCACTTGGGTCTCGAACTGCGGCCCCTGTTTACTTCCTAGCAATTTAATTCCTAGCAATGACAATGGAAATTTACTTCCTAGCCCAGGGGCAGATGAAGGCTCACCGATGCCCTAAGCAGCACTGACCTATCTTGGTGCCCCCCTCCTTTCCACACTGACCCCGTCCATTTCAGTTGTCGACCCATCTGACCAGATATGCAATGCAGGTTGCAGCAGTACAAAAATCTATTCCTATGATAACACAATATACTTGGTGCTGGAGGGGGCCGCAGTGGGAGGGGGCTTCTGGTGCCCTGGCCCCACTGCTGGACCTCCTGATGGCACCTGGTATATTTTGGCCGCTGTGTGACAGAGTGTTGGACTAGATGGGCCATTGGCCTGATTCAACATTGGCTTCTCTTATGTTCTTATGTTCTTATACTGTACAAACTAAGCCAAGCGTTGTCTACATAAAGTTCTACAGAAATGCAATGCAACCTCCATTTTAATATTTCGCAAGTGAAATGTATCAAAGTTCCAACATTCATGACCTGAAAGGCATTTTTCTGCCCTTCGTTTTCGCAAAATCACTGATAGCGTGAGATTTTTTTACAAATCTTCGGGTTTTTTCCCTTTCCACCCTTTCCCCCAACTTTGTGGTGCCCCCTTTGGCCCTGGTGCCCGAAGGCACGTGCCCAGTCCGCTTCATACTGAACCTGCCACTGTCCTAGCCATTGAGCTCGCTTCCGGCTCTATGATTCTATGAACTTGGGAGTACAATTGCAGCCTTTGCCCGGCTGAACCACAAGGCGGAGGGAGCGATCCACTCACTGCCGGCTTTCCCCCCTTCCCAGGGCTTTGGAGACCCTCCCGGAGAGTACTGGCTGGGGAATGAAGCCGTCCACCTCCTAACCGATCAGGGTGCCTATTCCTTGCGCGTGGAGCTCGAGGACTGGGAAGGGAACCGCGCCGATGCCCAGTATGAGAAATTCCAGCTGGGGAGTGAGCGTCAGCGATACAGGTAGGATGGAGGTCTCGGCCCGTCGGAAACCTTGAGAACCAGGTGGTTAGGAGCGCGGACTCTTAGAACGGATAAAAGGAAGTCCTTCTTCACCCAAAGAGTGGTTAACACATGGAATTCACTGCCACAGGAGGTGGTGGCAGCTACAAGCATGGACGGCTTCAAGAGGGAATTAGATAAGCATATGGAGCAGAAGTCCACCAGTGGCTATGAGCCACAAGGTATAGATAGGGACTGTGGAGCAAGTGATGCTCTGTATCCTTGGTGCTCTGCGGGGGTCAACGGTGGGAGGGCTTCTAGTGTCCTGGCCCCACTGCTGGACCTCCTGATGGCACCTGGTATTTTTAGCCACCGTGTGACAGAGTGTTGGACTGGAGGGGCCATTGGCCTGATCCAACATGGGCTTCTCTTATATTCTCATGTTCTTATCTGGGAGAACCCTTGAGAGCCAGGTTGGTGTCGTGGTTAGGAGTGCGGACTCTTAGAACAGATAAAAGGAAGTCCTTCTTCACCCAAAGAGTGATTAACACATGGAATTCACTGCCACAGGAGGTGGTGGCAGCTACAAACATGGACAGTTTCAAGAGGGGAATTGGTCCATCAGTGGCTATGAGCCACAAGGTACAGATAGGGACACTGGGGCAAGTGAGGCTCTGTATTCTTGGTACTTGGGGGGGTCAACAGTGGGAGGGCTTCTGGTATCCTGGCCCCACTGGTGGACCTCCTGATGGCCCCTGGTATTTTTGGCCACTGTGTGACAGAGTGTCGGACTGGATGGGCTGTTGGCCTGATCCGACATTGGCTTCTCTTATGTTCTTATGTCCTTATCTGGGGGAACCAGGTTTGATTCCCCACTCCTCTACATGAAGCCAGCTGGATGACCTTGGGTTAGTCACAAGATCTCTCAGAGCTGTTCTCTGAAGGGCAGTCAGCCCTACCTACCTCACGGGGGGTGTCTGTTGTGGGGAGGGGAAGGGAAAGGAGATTGTAAACTGCTCTGAGACTTTGAGTGAAGGGGGTGTATAGATCCAATCTCCTCCTCTTCCTCCTCCTCCTCGTCTCTTTACTGCTTCCAGGATACTGGCCAAAGGGGGCTAGACAAAGTGTGGTGCGGTGGTTAGACTATCAGCCTAGAGATATTGAATCGTCGGTCCTCTTTTATTGGTTCGAGGCTCTTAGCCTAGAGATATTGAATTGTATCATGTTATACATATTCAGGACTTCTTAGTTAAAATATTCGCTACTTCAGTGATCCTGATGGACAACGAGTCTGTCTCAATAGAAGGCAGTTTTATGTGTTCACAGTCAACTACTTTTTTTTAGGGGAGGGGCCATGGCTCAGTGGTCAGTTGTAGAGCATCTGCTTGGCATGCAGAAGGTCCCAGGTTCAATCCCTGGCATCTCCAGTTGAAAGGACCAGGCAGAGGGTGATCGGAAAGACCTTGACCTGAGACCCTGGCTCAGTTGTAGAGCATCAGCTTGGCATGCAGAAGGTCCCAGGTTCAATCCCTAGCATCTCCAGTTAAAAAGGACCAGGCAGTAGGTGATGTGAGAGACCTTGACCTGAGACCCTGGCTCAGTTGTAGAGCATCAGCTTGGCATGCAGAAGGTCCCAGGTTCAGTCCCCAGCATCTCCAGTTAAAAAGGACCAGGCAGTAGTTGATGTGAGAGACCTTGACCTGAGACCTTGACTCGGTGGTAGAGCATCTGCTTGGCATGCAGAAGGTCCCAGGTTCAGTCCCCAGCATCTCCAGTTGAAAGGACCAGGCAGAGGGTAATGGGAAAGACCTTGACCTGAGCCCCTGACTCGGTGGTAGAGCATCTGCTTGGCATGCAGAAGGTCCCAGGTTCAATCCCCAGCATCTCCAGTTGAAAGGACCAGGCAGAGGGTAATGGGAAAGACCTTGACCTGAGCCCCTGACTCGGTGGTAGAGCATCTGCTTAGCATGCAGAAAGTCCCAGGTTCAATCCCCAGCATCTCCAGTTGAAAGGACCAGGCAGAGGGTGATGGGAAAGACCTTGACCTGAGACCCTGGCTCAGTTGTAGAGCATCAGCTTGGCATGCAGAAGGTCCCAGGTTCAATCCTGGCATCTCCAGTTAAAAAGGACCAGGCAGTAGGTGATGTGAGAGACCTTGACCTGAGACCCTGGCTCAGTTGTAGAGCATCAGCTTGGCATGCAGAAGGTCCCAGGTTCAATCCTGGCATCTCCAGTTAAAAAGGACCAGGCAGTAGGTGATGTGAGAGACCTTGACCTGAGACCTTGACTCGGTGGTAGAGCATCTGCTTGGCATGCAGAAGGTCCCAGGTTCAATCCCCAGCATCTCCAGTTGAAAGGACCAGGCAGAGGGTAATGGGAAAGACTTTGACCTGAGCCCCTGACTCGGTGGTAGAGCATCTGCTTAGCATGCAGAAAGTCCCAGGTTCAATCCCCAGCATCTCCAGTTTGAAAGGACCAGGCAGAGGGTGATGGGAAAGACCTTGACCTGAGACCCTGGCTCAGTTGTAGAGCATCAGCTTGGCATGCAGAAGGTCCCAGGTTCAATCCTGGCATCTCCAGTTAAAAAGGACCAGGCAGTAGGTGATGTGAGAGACCTTGACCTGAGACCCTGGCTCAGTTGTAGAGCATCAGCTTGGCATGCAGAAGGTCCCAGGTTCAATCCTGGCATCTCCAGTTAAAAAGGACCAGGCAGTAGGTGATGTGAGAGACCATGACCTGAGACCTTGACTCGGTGGTAGAGCATCTGCTTGGCATGCAGAAGGTCCCAGGTTCAATCCCCAGCATCTCCAGTTGAAAGGACCAGGCAGAGGGTAATGGGAAAGACCTTGACCTGAGCCCCTGACTCGGTGGTAGAGCATCTGCTTGGCATGCAGAAAGTCCCAGGTTCAATCCCCAGCATCTCCAGTTGAAAGGACCAGGCAGAGGGTGATGGGAAAGACCTTGACCTGAGACCCTGACTCGGTGGTAGAGCATCTGCTTGGCATGCAGAAAGTCCCAGGTTCAATCCCCAGCATCTCCAGTTGAAAGGACCAGGCAGAGGGTGATGGGAAAGACCTTGACCTGAGACCCTGACTCAGTGGTAGAGCATCTTCTTAGCATGCAGAAGGACCCAAGTTCAATCCCCGGCATCTCCAGTTAGAAGGACCAGGCAGAGGGTGATGGGAAAGACCTTGACCTGAGACCCTGGCTCAGTTGTAGAGCATCAGCTTGGCATGCAGAAGGTCCCAGGTTCAATCCTGGCATCTCCAGTTAAAAAGGACCAGGCAGTAGGTGATGTGAGAGACCTTGACCTGAGACCCTGGCTCAGTTGTAGAGCATCAGCTTGGCATGCAGAAGGTCCCAGGTTCAATCCTGGCATCTCCAGTTAAAAAGGACCAGGCAGTAGGTGATGTGAGAGACCTTGACCTGAGACCTTGACTCGGTGGTAGAGCATCTGCTTGGCATGCAGAAGGTCCCAGGTTCAATCCCCAGCATCTCCAGTTGAAAGGACCAGGCAGAGGGTAATGGGAAAGACTTTGACCTGAGCCCCTGACTCGGTGGTAGAGCATCTGCTTAGCATGCAGAAAGTCCCAGGTTCAATCCCCAGCATCTCCAGTTTGAAAGGACCAGGCAGAGGGTGATGGGAAAGACCTTGACCTGAGACCCTGGCTCAGTTGTAGAGCATCAGCTTGGCATGCAGAAGGTCCCAGGTTCAATCCTGGCATCTCCAGTTAAAAAGGACCAGGCAGTAGGTGATGTGAGAGACCTTGACCTGAGACCCTGGCTCAGTTGTAGAGCATCAGCTTGGCATGCAGAAGGTCCCAGGTTCAATCCTGGCATCTCCAGTTAAAAAGGACCAGGCAGTAGGTGATGTGAGAGACCTTGACCTGAGACCTTGACTCGGTGGTAGAGCATCTGCTTGGCATGCAGAAGGTCCCAGGTTCAATCCCCAGCATCTCCAGTTGAAAGGACCAGGCAGAGGGTAATGGGAAAGACCTTGACCTGAGCCCCTGACTCGGTGGTAGAGCATCTGCTTGGCATGCAGAAAGTCCCAGGTTCAATCCCCAGCATCTCCAGTTGAAAGGACCAGGCAGAGGGTGATGGGAAAGACCTTGACCTGAGACCCTGACTCGGTGGTAGAGCATCTGCTTGGCATGCAGAAGGTCCCAGGTTCAATCCCCAGCATCTCCAGTTGAAAGGACCAGGCAGAGGGTGATGGGAAAGACCTTGACCTGAGACCCTGACTCAGTGGTAGAGCATTTTCTTAGCATGCAGAAGGACCCAGGTTCAATCCCCAGCATCTCCAATTGAAAGGACTAGGCAGCAGGTAGTGCGGAACACCTCAACCTAAGACCCCAGTGATCCGCTGCCAGTCTGAGTAGGCAAGATTGACCTTGATTTGATTCAGTACAAGGCAGCTTCACGAGTATACAGGCTTTGATTGTGGCTGGCTTCATCACCCGTGGCAGCCATTTTGTGGCAGCGCCTGTCACATTATAACAGAATTCCAAAAGTGCCCGCAGGCTCAAAAAGGTCGGTGTGTGTGTGTTGATTTAGGGAGTCTTCCCGGACGTTTCTCCTGAATTGGCCTCCCTGAAGTTTGAACCAGGTTCATCTTCTGCCACCCGGAGAAGGACCGAACACAAGTTCGGTGTGAAACCTCCATCTTAGTGTCCTCTCTTTGCAGAATGGAAGCAAAATCATCTGTGAGCCAGTTTGGTGCAGTGGTTAAGTGTGTGGACTCTGGTCTGGGAGAACCGGGTTTGATTCCCCAACTCCTCCACTTGCAGCCACTGGCGTGACCTTGGGTCAGTCACAAGTTCTCTCAGAAGTGTTGTCTCAAGAGGAGTCCTCGAAAGAGCTCCCTCGGCCCCGCCTACCTCACAGGGTGTCTGTTGTGGGAAGGGGAAGGGGAAGGAGATTGTCAGCCGCTCTGAGACTCCGTGTATACAATCCAATGTCTTCTCCTCTCAGAAAACCCACAGGAGAAGTCATTCATAGTCCATAACTGGTGGCAGCTGCAAGCACAGATAACTTCAAATGTATAGATGGACTCTGTCTGGGGCAGTGATGCCAAGAGACAGTTTGGTGTAGTGGTGAGGAGCGCGGACTCTAATCCGGCAGGACTGGGTTTGATCCCCCACTCCTCCACATGCAGCTGCTGGTGTGACCTTGGGTCATTCACAAGTTCTCTCAGAGCTGTTCTCTCAAGGGCAGTCCTCAAAAGAGCTCTCTCAGCGCCATCTACCTCACAGGGTTTCTGTCGTGGGGAGGGGAAGGGAAAAGAGATTGTAAGCCACTCTGAGACTCCGAGTGAAGGGTGGGGTATAAATCCAGTCTCCTCCTCCTCCTCTTCCATGCCATTTTCCCCTGCTCCCATGTTGGTAAGGAGAGTTGGTTTTATACCCCGCCCTTCAATCGGAGTCTCAGAGCGGCTTACATTCTCCTTTCCTTTCCCCTCCCCACAACAGACAACACTGTGAGGTCGGTGGGGCTGAGAGAGCTCTTCCGAGGACTGGCCTTGAGAGAACAGCCCCGAAAGAACTTGTGACTGAACCAAGGGCACACCAGCGGCTGCAAGGGGAGGTAGTGGGGAATCAAACCCGGTTCTCCCAGACTAGAGTCCGCCGCTCTTAACCACTGCACCAAACTGGCTCTTACTCAGCAAGTATCTTTCCAAAACTGGAAGAAGCCACACCACTGATGCTTTTTGGCAAGAAGGAATGGTGTTGCAAAGGACGGAAGAGCCCGGGCTCTAAAGAACTGCAGTGGAGAATAGAATATTTTTTGACAGGCAGGAAATGCAAAATGGCCATCCTTGGGAGGAAATCTTCCGTGAAGACAAGGTAGCCATGTTGGTCTGCAGTAAAACAGTTAGATTTGGGTCCTGTATGTGCAAGGGAATAAAAAGTGGAATTCACTGCCAGAGGATGTAGTGATGGGCACAGACGAGACATCTTTCAGAATCATGGAGGATAGGTCCATCAGTGGCTACTAGCCACAGTGACCGAGGAGAACATTCAGAGGTAGTAAGTTTCTGAATCCCAGTGCCAGGAGGCAACATCAGGGGAAGGCCTCGTCCTGTATGCCCCATTGTTGGACCTCCGGAGGAGCTGGTTGGCCCCTGTGTGAGATGGGATGCTGGACTAGATGGACCCCTGGTCTGATCCAGCAGGGTTCTTCTGGTGTTCTTATGAAGGCCTCGGCCTCTCTGCCCTGTTGTTGGCCCTCCAGAGGAACTGGCTGGCCCCTCTGTGAGATGGGATGCTGGACTAGATTGACCACTGGTCTGACTCAGCAAGGCTCTTCTGATGTTCTTAGGAAGGCCTTGGCCTGTATGCCCCATTGTTGGACCTCCGGAAGAGCTGGTTGGCCACTGTGTGAGATGGGATGCTGGACTAGATGGACCCTCACTGGTCTGACCCAGCAGAGCTGTTCTTATGTTCTTAGGAAGGTCTCGGCCTCTGTGCCCTGTTGTTGGCCCTCTAGAGGAACTGGCTGGCCCCTGTGTGAGATGGGATGCTGGACTAGATGGACCACTGGTCTGATCCAGCAGGGCCCTTCTGATGTTCTTATGAAGGCCTCGACCTCTCTGCCCCGTTGCTGGCCCTCCGGAGGAACTGGTTGGCCTCTGTGTGAGACAGGATGCTGGACTAGAAGGCCCTTGGGTCTGATCCAGCAGGGCTCTTCCGATGTTCTCATGTTCTTAATCTGAGTTCACTCACAAATTCAGAAAAATGGACCTCCCCCCGGCCACAAGCTGAATAGGGACACGGGATTCTTATCTCCCTAGAGACGCTAATTTTTTTGCCTGTCAGCATTTCTCCTCCGCTCTAATCAAGCTGATTGCATTTTGTGTTGTCCTTCTGCATCCGGATTCCTTTCTTTGCAAAACCCCCTCCCACCTCCGGGCTGGGAGGGAAGGGCTTAGGGATATCCATTCCGGCTTGTATCTTACAAAGGGGACGTTGACTCTCAATAGCTCATCTCCCCCCACCCCATCTTGTTGATTTCTAAGGTGCTACTGGCCTCCAGTCTAACTCTCCAGGACAAATGTAGCTGTTTCAGCTCTTTGTTTATTTCTTTTTATTTATCTGACCTGAGTTCGAATCCCCACCTCTGCCATGGAAGCTTGGTGAGCAACCAAAACGATGAAGGGGGCTAGAGCAGTCGCCCTGTGAAGATCGGTTTCAGACTCTTCAGGCTTTTTAGCTTTGGGAAATAGGGGTTTCTAAAAAGATTTTGTTTGATTTATTGATTTTTATTTGTCTTGGCTCCAGTCCCGCTTTGAGCTTTTCCTGTCCTGAGGAATCCCAAATTGGACCAGGAATCTGATGTGGGGACTGGTCTCGTTAACTGAGTCACGCAGTTCCGTGGAAATTGAGCAAAGCTGTTTGGTACGTGCTTCTGGCACCGAAAAGCCGTAGGGGGTCAGCGAAACGGCACAGCTTGGCACTGCCAACTTTAAACCGATCCTGGGAGATCTTAAATCAAGGCAGTCAGAATTCTGGCCCGTAGGAGAGAGAGAACTTTGCTTTGGAAAACGGCCACGTAACAAATCATCGACTCTGCCTCGATCGGCACCATCGCGTTCCTTGGAAGTCTGCCTGTCCAGACGCCAAGAGAGCTAGCTCGGTGGGAGTGGCCGATACTCGTGAGCAGTGTTCCCTCTAAGCTGAGTTAGTGTGAGCTAGCTCATAGTTTTTTAGCCTCCGGCTCATACATTTTCGCCTTAGCTCAGGAAGGGTGGCTCCAGAGGAAACTTATTTATGCAGCAGCTAAATTGCCTGCTCACAACTTTAATGCTAGTAGCTCACAGAGTAGAATTTTTGCTCACAGGATTCAACTGCTTAGCGGGAGCATTGCTCATGAACATCAGAGCGCATCTTGCTAATGGCTTCTGTCTGCACCTGGACAGTTCCTCTTTGGTGACCTGGGATGTGGACACCTTCCTGGGTGCTGGAGAATCCTCCTCCACCTGAGTTCACAACAGAGAGTCAGGGGGGTATAGTGGATCGAGTGGCAAACTAGGATTCTGAGTGACCCGTGTTCAAATCCTCGCCTCTGCCATGGAAGCTTGGTGCAAAACAATATAAATGGTAACGGCCCAAGACAACTAATGAACCAGAAAGCAGGCTGACACTCAGCGCTTTAGGATGAAATGAAATGCAGTTTTTCTAATGATTTAACAACGTTATTTTATAGTAGTAATTAACATATCCACATTTTTGCATACTCTTTTTTCCATAAGCACACCATAAGTATAGAAACAAATGGGCTTCAGATCTTGTCTCCGGCATACAAACAAATCAATCGGCCTTAACAGGTGTTCACTAGGCTTCCCAAATACTTACCTCGTGGCAGCGGGGGACAGATACGTCCTGGCAGGACCATCCCCGGGGAAGGAAAGACGCACCACACAATGCCGTTGCCAGGAAGTGATGCTAGGCGACGCTCTGGCAATGCGGCTGGAAACTCGATGGTACCATTGAGTTTTCAGACCCATTGCCCAAGTGTTGCCTGGCATAACTTCCTGGCGCCGGCATGGTGTGTTACAGGGAGAAATGGTCTGGCCGGGGAGTATGTTTCCCCCGCCCCACGCGGTAAGTACTTGGGAAGCCTAGTGTTCCCATAGGACTGCTTATATTCCCACTTAGTGATTAAAGGAAACCTTACAATTTTCACAGTAACCAATTAACCATTATGACATCCCTCTGTGTTCAAAATAAATAATACAAAACAACTGCTCTACGTGTTTATTTCATCTTCAATCATACAACTGGCTGAAAGCCTTATTAAAAATCTTCGAACAATGTAAAAAAACCTAAGTCCTTCTGTTAGCCGCTTCCACCAAAACACCCCGCAGACTTGTTTGAAAACCACCCTGCTAATTGAAGGGAATGCTCTCAAGGACGCACCCCTTACTACGGGGAATGCTATTACTTATCTTAACTAAGCTAAAAATTAGCACCACTGGAAACGTATTATGTCTACAAAAGTCAAAAAATCATTAAAGGACAAATCTACTATTAGGCTTGCCAAGAACTTACCGTATTTCGGTGGGGGACGGATACGTCATGGCAGGAAAGACGCGCACATGATGCCGTCGCCAGGAAGTGATGCCAGGCAACGCTCTGGCAATGGGGCTGGAAACTCGATGGTACCATCGAGTTTTCAGCCCCATTGCCAGAGCGTCGCCTGGCATCACTTCCTGGCAACGGCATGGTGTGTTACAGGAAGGACTGGTCCGGCCAGGGAGCATATGTCCCCTGCTCCCACGCGGTAAGTACTTGGGAACCCTATCTACTATAGATGTCTAAAAGGAATCAAGATGGGTAGCCGTGTTAGTCTGTCTATAGCAGTCAAAAGGAGCAAGAGTCCAGGAGCACCTTCAAGACTAACAACATTTGTGGCAGGGCAGGAGCTTTCAGAAATGAGCAGTGACCAGTGTTCCCTCTAAGCTGAGTTAGTGTGAGCTGGATCACAGATTTTTAGCCTCCAGCTCACACACATTTTTGACTTAGCTCGGGAAGGAGGGCTCCAGAACAAACTAATTAATGCAGTAGCCAAATTGCTCGCTGACAACTTTAATGCCAGTAGCTCAGAAAGTAGAATTTCTGCTCACAGGACTCCACAGCTTAGAGGGAACATTGGCCGTGACTCGGAAAAACTCACACCCTGCCACAACTGTTGTTAGTCTTTCAGGTCAGTATTTGTCCTGTCACACTGGGAGCAACTCTCCGGATTCTCCAGCAGAGGTCTGTCATTTCACCTTCACCTTCCCCCCCCCCGATCCTTTTTAACTGGAGATGCCGGGGATTGAACCTGGGACCTTCTGCAGGTCAAGCAGAGGCCCTTCCACTGAGCCATGGCCCCTCTTTACAGCTCTCCAGGGTCTCAGGCGGAGGTCTTTCCCATCACCTACTGCTTTTTAACAGGAGATGCCGGGGATTGAACCAGGGACCTTCTGCAGGCCAAGCGGGTGGTCTACCGCTGAGCTCAATAGAGGCGTAAGGTCCAGATCACAAGACGTCATAGCCCCGCTGTGCACTCCATTGGTCAGGCCGCACCTGGGGTATTGTGTGCAGTTCTGGAGACCTCACTTCGGAAAGGATGTGGACGGGGTGGAGCGGGTGCAGAGGAGAGCGTCGCGGATGATCGGGGGCCTGGAGACCCAGAAGCCCCGTGAGGAAAGGCTGAGGGACTTGGGAAGGTTCAGTCCAGAGAAGAGGAGGTTGAGAGGGGACAGGATGGCCTTCTTGAAGTACTGGAAGGACTGTCACTTGGGGGAGGGCAGGGAGCTGTTCCTGCTGGCCGCAGAGGAGAGGACTCGCCAGAATGTGGGAAGGTACCAGGTGGATATTAGGAAAAACTTTTCTATATTCAGCGTTGTGCCGCAGTGGAATCAGCCGCCCGGGGAGGTGGTGAGCTCCCCCTCCCTGGCAGTCTTCAAGCAGCGGCTGGGCAAACCCTTGCCGGGGATGCTCTAGGCTGATCCTGCCTTGAGCAGGGGGTCAGACTGGATGGCCTCTAGGGCCCCTTCCAGCTCTGTGATTCTACGAGCCACAGCCCTTCTCTTTGTTCTCCAGGCTCTCCTTGAGAGGCTATAAGGGCACCGCCGGGAAGCAGAGTGGCTTGGTCTTCCAAGGCACCAGCTTCAGCACGCGAGACTCGGATAACGACAACTGCATATGCAAATGTGCCCAGATGCTTTCCGGAGGTGAGTGGGGCCCTCGGGACAGCAACCTGTGCTGAGAGAAGAGGTGGGAGCAGGCTCAGGAAGTGGAGGAAACTACCCACACGCTTATCCTTGCAGTCATAAGGTTTGTCGCAGGGGTCGCCAACGTGGTGCCCGTGGGCGCCAGCGTTCCCTCTAAGCCGCGTTAGTGTGAGCCAGCTCACCGTATTTTTCGCCTCCGGCGCACAGCTTTTTGTCTCAGCTCAGGAAGGATGGCTCCAGAGCCGACTAATTGATGCCGTAGCCAAATGGCTCGCTCTCTACTTTAATGCCAGTAGCTCACAAAGTAGGATTTTTCCTCGCAGGACTCCACAGCTTAGAGGGAGCATTTTGTGGTGTCTCTCAAGCATTTTTAGGAAGTGGGTGGGGCCTGGTGGAGTTCCTGCCCAGCAGGGCTTCTGATTGGCTGCTGGAGATCTGATTGGCTAAGCAGATTAAAAGAGCTTTGCTTCAGTGGCAGCGGCTCTTATTCTCTCTCTCGCTCCTCGTCGCCAGTTTATTTTTTCACCGCACTTTTTCACTTTCTCCCCGCACACATTTTGCATGTGTTGCTCTGCCTCCCACAATGGCCATTTTGTGGTTTTGCCCACCACCCTGTGTCATGCCAAAGGTGCCCACGGGATCAAAAAGGCCAGGAGACTCTAGTCTAGAAACTTGCCCATCGAAGCAAGTAGATGCAGAGATTCGGAGCATGCCGAATTCTGCACCAGGGAAGAAATTCCGCAAACAGCGAGATCTGTAGGCAGGCTGGCTGATAGCATGAATGGAACTGCGCTGCACATAAGCTGACCAGCATGTGCTGAAATCCCCTCTTATAAACTACTCTTTAAAAATGGGATCTTTGGGCAATTCTGCATTGGCTTTTCCCTCCGTTGTTTTACCAAACCCACCTTGAAACAGAAATTGCCCTCTGCATTGCATGCTGCTTTCACTTCCCTTGATCATCAGATTTTATGGTACCCTCTGCATTGCATGCCACTTTCACTTTCTTTGATCACGGACTGTATGGTAGCCTTCACACTCCATGCCGCTTTCACTTTCCTCGAACATTGGATTTTATGGTACCTGCTGCATAGATTTATGGCTGTTCGGGGTGACTTCTCAGTTAGTGCAGGGTTGCCCCGGGGTATTTGAATGTGGTTTTGAACTGCACCTTTGGTAAAATAACAGAGAGAAAATCCAATGCAGAATTGCCCTTCCTGTCTAATGCTAATGGAGAATGGGACCAGTGTCCCCTCTAAGCTGAGCTAGTGTGAGCTAGCTCACAGTTTTTTAGCCTCCAGCTCACAGATTTTTGTCTTCGCTCAGGAAGTCTGGCTCCAGAGCAAACTAATTGATGCAGCAGCCAAATCGCTCACTCACAACTTGAATGCCAGTAGCTCGCAATATAGTATTTTTGCTCACAAGACTCCTCAGCTTAGAGGGAGCACTGAATGGGATCCATGCAGCCAGGTCTGATGGCAGTTTTAAAACTTTCCCTGACTATAAGGGTATTTTTCTTAGCAGATGGTAAACTCCTTCTTACGCTTAACCTCTGATCACAAGCTAGAAAGGAGCTTGCAGTGCGATGTGGCTGTGAAGAAAGCGAATGCAATCTTAGGATGCATTAACAGAAGCCTTGTGTCCAGATCACGGGAGGTGGTCGTTCTGCTCTATTCTGCTATGGTCAGGCCTCACCTGGAGTACTGTGTCCAGTTTGGGTTACCACACTTTAGGAAGTATGTTGACAAGCTCGAGCGTGTCCAGAAGAGGGCAACCAGGATGGTGAGGGGGCTGGAATCCAAGTCTTATGAGGAAAGGCTGAAAGAGTTGGGTATGCTTAGCTTGGGAAAGAGAAGGCTTAGAGGGGACACAATTGCAGTCTTCAAATATTTGAAGGGCTGTCATGTAGAAGACAGAGCAGATCTATTCTCTCTTGCTCCGGATTGCAAGACCTAGATCTAATGAGTGGAAATTACAAGGGAGTCATTACCGGCTAGTTATCAGGAGAAACTTCCTAACTGTAAGAGTGGTTGAGCAGTGGAACAGACTGCCTCGGGAGGTGGTGGATACTCCTTTCCTGGACGTTTTCACACACGGAGGCTGGACGACCATCTTTTGGGTATGTTGTAGACATGTAGGGCTGTCTTTCGGCTATGCTCCTGCAGAGTGCAGGGGGGGTGGACTAGATGACCTGCAAGGTCCCTTCCAACTCTAACATTCTATGATTCTATGATCTTCCGCCTAAAATGCATCTCTTCTGTTCCTCCGTGTTCAGGTTGGTGGTTTGACGCTTGCGGACTCTCCAATCTGAACGGCGTCTACTATCCGGCGGGACACAACATCCGGAAGCTGAACGGCGTCCGGTGGCATTATTTCCAGGGCCCCGGCTACTCCTTAAAAAGCACCCGGATGATGATCAGGCCTTCCAGCGGGCGCGAAGGGGCATAGCTGCGTGTCGTCCGCCGTGCAATTCCTTGCGGCCGTCTTTGGCCCCTGACAGGTGTGACTGAGCCACGGCAGACGCCGCTGGAATGAGGCTCTGGCGAAGGAGGCCAGGAATTCACTGCGGATAAAGAGAGCGCGAGATAACCTTCAGTTTGCTCTTGGGTTTCCCGAGGAAGAAGGAGAAGGAAGAAACAGTTCTGTTCTGTTAAAAGGCGAAATCTGACCTATGGAGGGGGGGGGAATGTGGCATATTAGCCAGATAAGATGGGGGAGGGGAGGGCTGGTTGGCTTGAACCCAGAAAAAAAAACCAGAAACACAAGTCCATGTTTGGGAAAATTGGAGCAACTTCTTGTTGCGGAACACGGAAGTCCTGTTGAACCTGCACACGCCTGCCCTCTGCTGGCCGTTCTCCGCAACGCAACTCCTGAGTTTTGCTTGGTTAAAAAGCGTTGTGTATAATCAATCACTCTAGGCTTGATATGTATTTTCTTCCAGGAACTCTTACCCATCAGCACATATGTGCTTTGCGCAAGACAGAGACTGATATTTGGAGCGTCTGAATGGCTTCAGTGACCCTGCTGGGAATAAGGATCGACTCTTTTGACTCAATTTGCCGGGCTGCTGCTTTCCTTTGCGATGGGCTTTTGAAACGTTTGCTCCCTGCTCCAGGGCTTTTCCACATTCTTATTTCCTCACTTTTGTGTTCCTAATCTGGAGAAATGGGTTTGATTTCCCACTCCTCCACATGAAGCCAGCTGGGTGACCTTGGGTCAGTCACAAGTTCTCTCAGAGCTCTCTCAGCCCCACCTACCTCACAGGAGAGGAAGGGAAGGTGATTGTAAGCTGCTCTGAGACTCCTTCGGGTAGTGAAAAGTGGGGTATAAAAACCAAATCTTCATCTTCTTCCTCCTCCTCTTCTTCTTCTTCTTGCATTGGGGATTTTTCTTCTGTTCCACATGTGTTCTGCCTCCTCTAGTGGTCAATTCAATATTACATCACTTTATGTCTGGTATATCTCCCCACAGATTTAAACTGCAGGTATTTACACTGGACATTAAGCAGTGTAATACTGAATCGACCACTAGAGGGAGCAGAACATGTGTGGAACAGAAATACCACCCAGGAACACACAAGTGAGCAAAATAAGAATGCAGGGGAAAAAAACTCAATTCCGTTTCACACTTTTCCTTTCTTCCTCCGATTTCTTTTCCCTGCTTTTTGTCCACCTTAAAAGTAAAGCCGTAGTAAGCCGATGCAATGGCAAGTTGCAGTTTGTGGGGAAAGAGGTTGACAATCTGGAAAGGATTCAGGAGGCCTGGGCTTCTCTTAGAGCCAGTTTGGTGTAGCGGTTAGGAGCGTGGACTCTGATCTGGGAGAACCGGGTTTGATCCCCCACTCCTCCACTTGCAGCTGCTGGTGTAACTTTAGGTCAGTCACAAGTTCTCTCAGAGCTGTTCTCTCAAGGGTAGTTCTCGAGAGAGCTCTCTCAGCTCCACCCACCTCACAGGGACGTCTGTTGTGGGGAGGGGAAGGAAAGGGATTGTAAGCTGCTCTGTGACTCCTTCGGGTAGTGAAGGGCGGGGTATAAATCCAAACTCTTCTTCATCATCATAAATGGAAGCATCTATCATGAGCTTCTGTAGACCATGATAAGATTATGCTACAGGCTCATCTTTTAAAGTGCCACAGGACTTTTGTTTGCATTTTTTCAGTGTGTTACCAGTTTCCACAGAAACTGCACCTGCTCTTTCCAATTACCGATTCTCGCATTTGCACTGCAGTCTTCGCCAACTTGCCAGAGTCCTGGACAGTCTGTCTTTCCATGTCAGCTACACTGAACCATGGATTTTGTGATCTACAGCAGAGCTGGCCACCTGAGGGCCCGTGGGCCTCATCTGGCTCCTACCAGCAGTCTTCTTGCCCATACCATTGTAGGGATCAGTTCCTGTTTTGTGAAGGGAGGGGCTCCTGGTAGATGAGAAGCTCTTTTCCAGGCCCTTTGGAGAGGGGGAGGCTAGACTAGATGATGTCATTATTGCTGGGGCTCCCCCTACACATCAGCTTTGGCTAGCTTGGAAATCCAGCCTCCAAAGCCTATTAGGACTACAAAACACATGAGGCAGTGCGACGATGAGCAAAAGGGGAACTCTCTGTGTGGCACAAGGCAGAATTTGCAGAAGCCATGTGTGTCGTATCCCAGAAGGAAATAGAGAGGCCAAAGGGATGGAGACTTTTCACATTACAAGTCCGGCACTTAGAGGCGAGAGATACATAAGCGATCTGCACAGCTATCTTACTTGGGGCAGATGTCATGTTGGTTTTATGTTCTGTACAGCACATGTCATGCCTCTGGCACTGAATAAATGTTAACCAGTACCTGGGATGTGGAGCCAGGCTGTGTCTCTGGAGCTCTGGAGCCTCATTTTCTTTCGCTTCCGGTGGTCAAACCAAACGGTAACTCTTAGCTTCAGAAACTCCAGGATCCTATCCATTCTGCTGGCCTGTTGGCTCTCACAACTCTGGTTTTCAATAACCTGGTAACAATAGAGGCACTGCAATGCAATTCTGAGAACTCGGTCACCTGGTCAGTTTTGGTCAGGGTTGCCAGCCTCCAGGTGGGCAAAAAGGAGAGAAGGCCGTGAAAAGAAGATCTGCAATCAGAGGAAAAGCCACCACAACCCAATTGCTAGTGCCATTCTTATCTCTGTTAAATAACGTTAAGTTGTTCTATAATAAGTCAATATAGTATCGTTCAAATTCACTCCAAAAACACACAAAGATGTAGTCGAAAAAGGAAGCAATGCCCTGGGTAATTCTCAAAGTCACTCCTTTCTGAAGCCGCTCCAACTTGGGTCATGGTCGCACGCATTCCTGCCGAAGTACTGGAAAGATTCTCTGATAGGATCCAGTTCTTCAACTTTTCAGCCATATGCTTAATATGCTTGATAAGTCATTGATCTGACTGCAGTCCCAGCAATAAGCAGTTGACTTAGAGTGCCCGTTTCACCATTAGGTTTCTTTGCAGTCGGGACAGTACAAGACTATAACATGAAAATATTTCTCAAATGTATGTAAATATAAAATCCTTATGCCTAATCTCAAATAGAATCATAGAGTCGGAAGGGACCTCCAGGATCATCTAGTCCAACCCCTTGCACAATGCAGGAAATTCACAAAGACCTCCCCTCTGTTCTATGCCCAGAAGAGGGGAAGAACTCTCCAGGACCCCTGACCAAACTGACCTGGATAAAAATTGCTTCCTGACCCCAAAGTGGTGATCAGCAATTCCCTGGGTGTGTAAGAAAGGGCCCCAAGAACTAAGCACTGAGGCAAGCCTTCCTGCCCTCCCTCTTCTGATCTGCCTAACTTCACAGAATCCACATTGCTGTCAGATGGTGCCATCTAGCCTCTGTTTGAAAACCTCCCAAGGAGGAGAGCCCACCACCTCCCGAGGAAGCCTGTTCCACTGAGGAACCGCTCTAACTGAAAACTCTTGATTTCATTTCAAGTAACCCATTGGTTCTGGACCAACCCTCTGGGGCAACAGAAAACAACTCCATACCATCCTCTATAGGACAGCCCTTCAAGTACTTGAAGATGGTTCTCATATCACCTCTCAGTCGTCTCCTCTCCAGGCTAAACCTACCCAGCTCCTTCAATCTTTCCTCATAGGACTCGGTCTTCAGACACCTCACCATCTTCGTTGACCTCCTCTGGACACGTTCCAGCTTGTCTATGTCCTTTTTAAATTGTGGTGCCCAAAACTGAACACAATACTCCAGGTGAGGTCTAACCAGAGCAGAGTAAAGCGATGATCTTTGCATGATCTGGACGCTATACTTCTGTTGATACAGCCCAAAATGGCATTTGTCTTTTTAGCTACTGCTAAAATTACATACTATTTGTCAGGCATTGGAAATATATACTTACATACCATAAGTTAATTCTCACTTCAGAGCACAAAGCTTCTCTCAACCATTGGCATTGCTCACATTCCTGTCAATTACATTACCAGCCACCTCGCAAATGTGGAGCATTTAAGTAGGCTAATTGACAACACCTGTCTTCATTATGAAAGAGCTCTTCAGTTCATAATTCATTGAAAGCAGTATACTTATCAGAATGTATCCCATTATCTACAGAAAACTTGCATAGTCTAAAGGTTTAAACCATATGGCACGGCCGTATTTAATTTGAAAATCCATCGGGATTCCTCCCTCAATAAAATCTTTTGTATATTATCTGAGGTCCCCCTTCTCTCATACTTCTATATCACAAAGTATTTGAAATAATCAATGCTATGCCCTTTTTCAGTAAAACGAAAGACAAAAGGCGCCTCTGAGACTTCATTTTGAATTCTACTGCGATGTTCCAAAATTCCGGTCCCAGCTGGGCGGGTTCCGCTACCAATGTATATTAATCCACAACCAGAGATTATGTCATAAACTGCATTTTTGGTTGCACAGGTGGTGAAGAAACGCAAATAAATAGTGGGTCCCTTTTGTTCTGGTGTGAACACCATAATTTCCAGTGCCTGAGGGCATATCAGACACCTACCATACCGGTGATGTCCAACCAGATCTTTATTAACCCTACTGATGGTACACCCTTTTCCGACAACCTAAGAGGCGTCTCTACACATGGACATCACCAGATGGGCAACACCGAAATCAGATTGACTATATAATTTGCAGTCAAAGATGGAGAAGCTCTATCCAGTCAGTAAAAACAAGACCTGGAGCTGACTGTGGCTCAGATCATGAGCTACTCATTGCAAAATTCAGACTTAAATTGAAGAAAGTTGGGAAAACCACAAGGCCATTCAGATTTGACCTAGATCGCATCCCCGATGAATATACAGTAGAGGTGAAGAATAGGTTTAAGGGACTAGATTTGATAGACAGAGTGCCTGAAGAACTATGGACAGAGGTCCGTGACATTGTAAAGGAGGCAGCACTCACCGCCATCCCAAAGAAAAAGAAATGCAAAAAAGCAAAGTGGCTGTCTGATGAGGCTTTACACATAGCAGAGGAAAGAAGGAAAGCTAAAGGCAATGGGGAAAAGGAAAGATTTGCCCAACTGAATGCAGATTTCCAGAGAACAGCAAGGAGAGATAAGGAGGCTTTCCTGAATGAACAATGCAAAGTAATAGAGGAAAACAATAGATTGGGAAGGACTAGAGATCTCTTCAAGAAAATTGGAGAAATCAAGGGAACGTTCCATGCAAAGCTGGCCATGATAAAGGACAAAAACGGTAGGGACTTAACAGAAGCAGAAGAGATTAGGAAAAGATGGAAAGAATACACAGAAGAACTATACAAGAAGGACCTCGAGGTCCTTGACAACCACGATGGTATAATCACCGATCTTGAGCCAGACATCCTGGAAAGTGAAGTTAAATGGGCCTTAGAAAGCATTACTAACAACAAAGCTAGTGGAGGTGATGGTATCCCAGCTGAGTTATTCAAAGTCTTAAAAGAAGATGCTGTTAAAGTGCTGCACTCAATTTGCCAACAAATTTGGAAAACACAGCAGTGGCCACAGGATTGGAAAAGGTCAGTTTACATTCCAATCCCAAAGAAGGGCAACGTCAAGGAATGTTCAAACTATCGCACAATTGCACTCATTTCACACGCTAGCAAGGTCATGCTCAAAATCCTACAAGCTAGGCTCCAACAGTACGTGGATAGAGAACTGCCAGAAGTACAAGCTGGGTTTCGAAGAGGTAGAGGAACTAGAGATCAAATTGCCAACATTCGCTGGATTATGGAGAAAGCAAGAGAATACCAGAAAAACATCTACTTCTGCTTCATTGACTATGCTAAAGCCTTTGATTGTGTGGATCACAATAAATTATGGCAGGTTCTTAAAGAGATGGGAGTACCAGACCACCTCATATGTCTCCTGAGAAACCTGTATAAGGGTCAAGAAGCAACAGTTAGAACCGGATATGGAACAACTGATTGGTTTAGCATAGGAAAAGGAGTACGACAAGGATGTATATTGTCACCTTGCTTATTTAATTTATATGCAGAGTACATCATGCGAAATGCTGGCCTGGATGAATCACAAGCTGGAGTTAAGATTGCTGGGGAAAAGATCAATAACCTCAGATATGCAGATGATACCACTCTGATGGCAGAAAGTGAAGAGGATCTAAAGAGCCTCTTGCTCAGGGTGAAAGGAGAGAGCGCAAAAGTGGGCTTGAAGCTCAACATCAAAAAAACTAAGATCATGGCATCTGGCCCCATCACTCCTTGGCAAATAGAAGGGGAAGTCGTAGAAGTAGTGACAGACTTCACGTTCCTAGGATCCCAGATCACTGCAGATGGTGACTGCAGCCATGAAATTAAAAGACGCCTGCTCCTTGGGAGGAAAGCGATGGCAAACCTAAACAGCATGATAAAAAGCAGAGACATCACCTTGCCAACAAAAGTCCGCATGGTCAAAGCAATGGCATTCCCCGTAGTAATGTATGGCTGTGAGAGTTGGACTATAAGGAAGGCCGAGCGCCGAAGAATAGATTCTTTTGAACTATGGTGCTGGAGAAGACTCTTGAGAGTCCCTTGGACTGCAAGGAGATCAAATCAGTCAATCCTAAAAGAAATCAACCCTGACTGTTCCCTGGAAGGCCAGATCCTGAAGCTGAAGCTCAAATACTTTGGCCACCAAATGAGAAGGGAGCATTCACTGGAGAAGACCCTGATGCTGGGAAAGATTGAAGGTCAAAGAAGAAGGGGACGGCAAAGAATGAGATGGTTAGACAGTGTCATCGATGCAACGAACATGAAATTGAGCAAACTTCAGCGGACAGCGGAAGACAGGAGGGCCTGGCGTAATCTGGTCCATGGGGTCGCGAAGAGTCGGACTCGACTGTGCGACTGAACAACAACTGATGGTACTAATTCTAGAGTGCACCAACAAATCCTTAATGTTATTAGTTCTTCTGAAACCCACAAATGGCACTTCCTCACAACCAGGAATGTCACTAATCAGATGCCAATGTTGAATAAGAATCTTACATATTTTATTGGAAAAGGGTGTGTAGTCCAGTCCCCACATGATCCCATTAGAGTCCCCTTTTTACCCAATCCACAAACAATTCATTCCTAGTCACACAGTCAGCCTCCATTTAGCTTTAACAATAATTTCCTCCAGATAACCTCTGTCTCCACAGTCTATAGCAGTGTTCCCTCTAAGCTGAGTTAGTGTGAGCTAGCTCACAGTTTTTTAGCCTCCAGCTCACACATTTTTGTCTTAGCTCAGGAAGGATGGCTCCAGAGCAGACTAATTTATGCAGTAGCCAAATTGCTCGCTCACAACTTTAATGCCAGTAGCTCACAAAGTAGAATTTTTGCTCACAAGAGCCAGTTTGGTATAGTGGTTAAGTGCACAGACGCTAATCTGGGAGAACTGAGTTTGATTCCCCACTCCTCCACTTGCACCTGGCTGGATGACCTTAGGCAAGCCAGAGCTCTGGCACAGCTGTTCTTGAAAAAAGAGCAGTTTCTGTCAAAAGCTCTCTCAGCCCCACCTACCTCACAGGGTGTCCGTTGTGGGGAAGGGAAAGGAGTTTGCAAGCCGCTCTGAGACTCCTTCGGGTAGTGACGGGCAGCGTATAAATCCAATCTCTTTTTCTCTTCTTCATAAGACTCCACAGCTTAGAGGGAGCATTGGATCTCTATGCTATCCCTTAAATAATGTGTTATATTAGTTGAATTTCTCCTTAAATAAAGGAATTGTCCATATGGTAAATTTTTTCTAAGGTGAGCCAGGTGAAGGGACCGAAAGTGCAGATATGAGTTCCTGTCTGTCTCCTTTCTGTGTGTACGAACTGCTAACTCCATCCTGTAAACTCTAGTATCCAAAAATGCCAAAGAGTTTTTGTCATGGTTGTCAAAAAATTTAATGTTGGGATGTACCCCATTCATCCATTCAAAAAAAGACAGCAAAACCACCTCATCTATTATAGTCAAGAACAAATCATCAATAAAACATTTGTACAGGATGGGTTAAAGATTGGATTATAAATTTTTTTCTTCCTCAAGTTCTGCAATAAACAGGTTAGCCAAACTGGGGATAAAACTGCTTTCCATGGCTTACCCTTCTTGCTTGAAAGTAAAATTCTTCCTGAAATTGAAAATATTTTTACTAAAATTATCTCAACCAATTCTATTAGGAAAACAGTTGCGGGGTACAGATTGTTTCTGGATTCCAGGGTCTTTTCAACCACACAACCACATCCATGGTTACTAAAACTGGATCCTCAGGGATATGTAGACCTTCTAAAATACTAGTGAACTGTCAAATGTCTGTAATATATGATCCTATTTTAAGGAAGAAGAAGAGATTGGATTTATACCCAGCCCTTCACTCCCCAAAGGAGTCTCAGAGCGGCTTACCATTTCCTTTCCCTTCCCCTCCCCACAACAGATACCCTGTGAGGTAGGTAGGGCTGAGAGAGCTCTTTTGAGGACTGCCCTTGAGAGAACAGCTCTGAGAGAGCTTGTGACTGACCCAAGGTCACACCAGCAGCTGCAAGTGGAGGAGTGGGGAACCAAACCCGGTTCTCCCAGACTTGAATCTGCTCTCCTAACCACGTCACCAAACTGTAGGTTTTAGAAAAAGGAATCAACAAATTTTGATAATGGTTCAAGACGTGAATTGGATCCCAACATAATGGGTCACCCTGGAGGTGGAAACCCAGGCTTGTGAATGTTAGGCAATATGTATAACGTGAGCGTTCTAGGGAAGTCATTCATCAAAAATGTATGAGTATTGTTAAAATATCCCATTGACTCTGCCTCATCTAATACAGTTTTTATTACCCTCGCTCCCTGCCGAGTTGGATCATAACCTGAGAATAGCTGTCCACCTCCATACGGTAGTCATCCTTATTTAAAATGACCACTGCAGCATCTGTAACAGCTGGCTTGATAATGACGGTATCATCCTCTGCCAAGTCCCTCAATGCTTGAGATTCCATTCTAAACCAATTGCTCCAAGATTTCTGAAAATTCACCTCAGACCTTTCAATGACCCTACCGATCACCTTCTCAAATGTCATTATAGCCAGATCATGTGTGTTAGGAATGAAAGAAGACTGCGGATGAAACTGGTTGCTGTCAGCATATGTATTTTTTTTTAAATTCACAATTTAAGATGTCCAACAAAGTCCTACACTTTGTGTCACACAGTGGCCAAAACCCAAGTGCCATCAGGAGGTCCACCAGTGGGGCCAGAACTCCAGAAGCCCTCCCACTGTTGGCCTTCCAAGAACCAAGAAGACAGAGCATCACTGCCTCAGAAAGAGTATTCCATCTATCCTTTGTGGCTAATATGGCCACTGATGGACCTCTTTTCCATATAAGAACATAAGAGCAACCATGTTAGATCAGGCCAATGGACCAGCCAGTCCAACACTCTGTGTCCCACAGTGGCCAAAACCCAGGTGCCATCAGGAGGTCCACCAGTGGGGCCAGAACTCCAGAAGCCCTCCCACTGCTGCCCCCCAAATACCAAGAAGACAGAGCATCTCTGCCTCAGACAGAGTGTTCCTATCTATCCCTTGTGGCTAATACCCACTGATGGACCTCTTTTCCATATAAGAACATAAGAGCAGCCATGTTGGATCAGGCCAATGGCCCATCCAGTCCAGCACTCTGTGTCACACAATGGCCAAAACCCAAGTGCCACCAGGAAGTCCACCTGGGTAGAAGAAGGCAAAGTTGAAAGAAATATGGCCTGAGTGGCATATCCCCCCCCTTTTCAGTTTTTTCTGAGTGGCAAGACACCTTACATTCACCATCTTTAAAGGGCTATGCGAGAACTCCAGAGTGATCCGGTACAGTGGAGAAGCCGTCACCCTAGAAAGAGCCCCGGAACAATGAAGAGAAAATGCACATACTCAGAGCCAGTTTGGTGTAGTGGTTAAGTGTGCGGACTCTAATCTGGGAGAACTGGGTTTGATTCCCCACTCCTCCACTTGCACCTGGCTGGATGACCTTGGGCAAGCCATAGTTCTGATAAGAGCTGTTCTTGAAAAAGAGCAGTTTCTGTCAAGAGCTCTTTCAGCCCCACCTACCTCACGGGGTGTCTGTTGTGGGGAGGGGAAGGGAAGGGAGTTTGTCAGCCACTCTGAGACTCCTTCGGGTAGTGAAGGGCGGGGTATAAATCCAATCTCTTCTTCTTCTACCTCACAGGGTGTCTGTTGTGGGGCGGGGAAGGGAAGGGAGTTTGTGAGCCGCTCTGAGTCTCCTTTGGGTAGTGAAGGGCGGGGTATAAATCCAATCTCTTCTTCTTCTACCTCACAGGGTGTCTGTTGTGGGGAGGGGAAGGGAAGGGAGTTTGTCAGCCGCTCTGAGACTCCTTCGGGTAGTGAAGGGCAGGGTATAAATCTAATCTCTTCTTCTTCTTCTACCTCACAGGGTGTCTGTTGTGGGGAGGGGAAGGGAAGGGAGTTTGTCAGCCGCTCTGAGACTCCTTCGGGTAGTGAAGGGCAGGGTATAAATCTAATCTCTTCTTCTTCTTCTTCTACCTCACAGGGTGTCTGTTGTGGGGAGGGGAAGGGAAGGGAGTTTGTGAGCCACTCTGAGTCTCCTTCGGGTAGTGAAGGGTGGGGTATAAATCCAATCTCCTCTTCTTCTACCTCACAGGGTGTCTGTTGCGGGGAGGGGAAGGGAAAGGAGTTTGTAAGCCGCTCAGAGACACCTTTGGGTAGTGAAGGGCGGGATATAAATCCAATCTCTGCTTCCTCTTCTTCCAACATGTGATTGACACAGGCAGTAGCTAATAGGTGCCTTTGACCACAGGTATCATCAGGTTAAGACACTGAGCTGCAGACCAGAAGGCTGCTAGGTCGGCATTTAACGACCCGAGTGCCGCGTGATGGAGTGAGCTCCCGTCTCTGGCTTCAGCTCCTGCCAACCTAGCAGTTCGAAAGCAAGAAATTGCAAGCAGGTAAACAGGTTCCATTTCAGTGGGAAGAAAACAGCATTCCAGGCACCTCGGCAGTTAGTCATGCAAGCCACATGACCACGGAAAATGGAAAAAAACGGCTTGGAAACAAGAGATGAGCACTGCCCGCTAGAGTCAGATTCAACTGGCTTTCGAGCAAGGGAAACTGCTTTCATCAGCAGAGAATCATATTTAGCTACCATGTATGAGGAACCAAGCCCAACCATCACTGAGGGCTAGGGGTAGGCACAAACTGGCTCACAAACTAAAGTTTGTGATGAAGTTCCTGCTCTGCAAAGTCAAGTTCCTGGCAGGTGACCCGGCACGAACTTTCCACGAACTTTCAAGCTGTTTGTGGAGATTAGTGCCGGTTGGTGAGCGAAGACATTCCCAGACAGACTGTCTCCGCTCAAATCAAAATATTTACAGAAGTTCAAAGGAACAGCTTGGAGGGCATGGAGAGGAGCATCCAGGGAAGGTCTGCTGCAAGTTTGGTGTCTCTCACTCACATAGGATCCGTTCTATACAGTCCTCAACCTTGGCCATTTTGACAGGCTCAGGTTTCAGGAGGTTCAGGAGTGTATAGAATGGATCCTGTGCAAGCGAGAGACACCAAACCTGCAGCAGACCTTCCCTGGATGCTCTTCTATATACCCTCCAAGTCTGGTGTTTCTAGCTTGCACAAGATCCATTCTATATACTTCTAAAACTCCTGAACCTGCGCCTGTCAAAATGACAACTGACAGCTGGTCATTTCCCCAGAAAGCACTTTCCTGGGGGCACCTTTGGGTGGCTGTAACTTGGAGCCCATAAATCCAATCTTTACCAAACTTAGATGAAAGGTAGAGGAGAGTCAGAAGATGAGAAGAAGAGACTGGATTCATACCCCGCCCTTCACTTGGAGTCTCAGAGCGGCTTACAATCTCCTTTCCCTTCTCCTCCCCACAACAGCCACCCTGTGAGGTAGGTGGGGCTGAGAGAGCTCTCTTGAGAACTGTCCTTGAGAGAACAGCTCCAAAATGACCTATGACTGACCCAAGGTCACGCCAGCAGCTGCATTTGGAGGAGCTGGGAACCTAACCCAGTTCTCCCATATTAGAGTCCGTGAGCGTAACCAGTACACCAAACTGTAGAGAATAGAGAAAACTGTACACCAAATTGTAGAGAAAAGAGAATATAGCCATAGTAAAATTGAGATGGTTCAGGTGGATACTTTACTAAATGGATTGTTTATGGCACTGGTATTGTATGGATTCAAGAGGGCTCTTTTTGCACTTTTTCTCTTTCTTATGAGGAAAGGCTGAAAGAGTTGGGTATGTTTAGCCTGGGAAAGAGAAGGCTTAGAGGGGACATGATTGCAGTCTTCCAGTATTTGAAGGGCTGTCATGTATAAGATGGAGCAGATCTATTCTCTCTTGCTCCGGATTGCAAGACTAGATCGAATGGGTGGGAATGACAAGGGAGTCGTTACCGGCTAGATATCAGGAGAAACTTCCTAACTGTAAGAGTGGCTGAGCAGTGGAACAGTCTGCCTCAGGAGGTGGTGGATGCTCCTTCCCTGGACGCTTCCAAGCGGAGGCTGGACGACCATCTTTCGGATATGCTGTAGGGCTCTCTTTCGGCTCTGCTCCTGCAGAGTGCAGGGGGTTGGACTAGATGACCTGCAAGGTCCCTTCCAACTCTAACATTCTATGATTCTAGGTAAATAGGACTGCAGTGTAATGAAATGGTTGAAAAAGTTGCACTGGAAAAGGGACGGGGACTGTGGCCTGTACTACTGTCTTGCTGCCGGTCCCTGTACTTACGCACCAGCGTAGATAATGTGTCATGTTGAAAAGCTCGTGCCTTGCTTCAGTGCTGTTTGAGATTTCCGTTTGTCTTCTGATTTCTGAAGTCCAAAACTTGTTGCATTGTTTATTGCGTGTCCCGTCCTATTGACTGTACCGGCTTTACACTATGTAATCCCCCTTGAATCTCAGCAGGAAAGGCAGACTGTAGATAACCAAAATGAATAAATATCCTGCTTGTACGGCATTCTCTTCTCATTTCTGCAATCTGTTCGTTGCCTTTCTTACATCGCGTCTTGCACTGTCCTCTTGTTTTATGTGCGATTTTGTATTCCCCTCTGATTGCAATGTTTATTTGATGTCTCACGCAATTCCTATTACATTGCTAAAAGGAAATACTTCTTGACACAGAGCAATTAAAATGTGGAATTTCCTGCCAGAGGATGTAGCGATGGACACAGGGATAAACAGCTTTAAAAGGGGATTAGAGAGATTCATGGAGGATAAGTTTATTAGTGGCTAGTAGCCACGGCAACTGAGGGGAACCTCCACATTCAGAGGCAGTCAACCTCTAAATCCCAGGGCCAGGAGGCAACATCAGGGGAAGGCCTCAGCCTCTCTGCCCTTTTGTTGGCCCTCCAGAGGAACTGGTTGGCTGCTGTGTGAGACAAGAAGCTGGACTAGATGGGCCATTGGTTCTGATCCAACAGGGCTCTTCTGATGTTCTTATGAAGGCCTCGGCCTTTGATTATTCTAGTTGCCCTTTTCTGCACTTTTTCCAAAGCTATAATATCCTTTCTAAGGTGTGGTGACCAGAACTGTACACAGTATTCCAAATGAGGTCGCACCATTGATTTATATAGGGGCATTATGATATTGGGTATCTGTTTTCAATACCCTTCCTAATAATCCCCAGCATAGCATTGGCCTTTTTTATTGCAGTCGCACACTGTCTCGACATCTTCAGGAGGAGGAGGAAGAAGAAGATGAAGAGGAGAAGAAGAGGAAGAGGAGAAGGAGGAGGAGATTGGATTTATACCCCGCCCTTCACTACCCAAGGGAGTCTCAGAGCATCTTACAAACTCCTTTCCCTTCCCCTCCCCACAAGAGACACCCTGTGAGTTAGGTGGGAGTGAGAGAGCTCTCTTGAGAACTGCCCTTGACAGAACAGCTCTGAGAGAACTTGTGACTGACCCCAGGTCACACCAGCAGCTGCATGTAGAGGAGTGGGGGAATCAAACCCGGTTCTCCCACATTAGAGTCTGCGCTCCTAACCACTACACCAAACTGGCTTTGTTATACAATAACATATTTTTAAAAAAAGCACAGTCTTCTGAAAGGGTTCCATAGAATGCATTTTAAATTCCTTAACTGGCGTGTTTGCCTTTTTATTCTGCTAGCTCCCCAAGGGCAGGTTGTCGAGGGCGGCCTGATAAGTATGACACTTAAAGGCAGCGTTCCAACAAAAGGGATTCAAGCTTTAATAAGTGATTCAACAGCTCAGAACAGACAACACACCATGGCGCAACAGGCTCTTATTTAAACAGTGCTGGCTAGCACAGCCACGCCCATATTCCTGTTAACAACCAATAGTATTATAGAGATAACATCCAATCAGTTGGCTTCCTCATTTGGAATACTGTGTACAGTTCTGGTCACCACATCTCAAAAAGGATATTATAGCATTGGAAAAAGTGCAGAGAAGGGCAACTAGAATGATAAAGGGGTTGGAACACCTTCCCTATGAAGAAAGGTTAAAACACTTGGGGCTCTTCAGCTTGGAGAAACGACGGCCGAGGGGTGACATGATTGAGGTTTATAAGATGATGAATGGGATAGAGCAGGTTGAGAAAGAAGTCCTTTTCTCCCTTTCTCACAATACAAGAACTCGTGGGCACTCCATGAAATTGCTGAGCGGTCGGATTAGAACAGATAAAAGGAAGTACTTCTTCACCCAAAGAGTGATTCACACATGGAATTCACTGCCACAGGAGGTGGTGGCAGCAGCTACAAGCATGGACAGTTTCAAGAGGGAATTAGATAAACATATGGAGCAGAAGTCCATCAGTGGCTATTAGCCACAGGGTATAGATGGGAACTCTCAGTCTGGGGCAGGTGATGCACTCTCTTCTTGGTGCTGGGGGGAGCAGTGGGAGGGCTTCTGGTGTCCTGGCCCCACTGCTGGACCTCCTGATGGCACCCAGTATATTTTGGCCGCTGTGTGACAGAGTGTTGGACTAGATGGGCCATTGGCCTGATTCAACATTGGCTTCTCTTATGTTCTTATGTTCTTATGTTCCAGCACAATCCTTGTCTCCTGATTGGCCTGCTACACAGAGTAGCCAATCAGGCATTACCATTCAGGATACCAGCACGTCAATGGTATTTACATCAGAGAAGCAGATTTCTGTCAGGAGCTATGATTTACCGCATTTCCTTTTGCCACGATCCTTCCACACACTTCTGGGCTCGGGCCACTGTGTGATTTAGGAGCCTTGTGGCCGAGTTAATGCTCAGCAGGCACAACCGTATCCCCATGCGAAAGATTCAGGTATCCCTGAAAAGGCAGCTCCTCTTAACGCCCTTATTTACCTGCCAGGTTTATGTCCAGCTCTTTCAGAAAGCCGGAGGGGGCTCTCAGCAGACAGCCGGCTCCCCCTGCTGTCCTGCTCTCTGCTCTACAATGGATAATAATGTTTCCCCCCCTTGCTGCTCCTAAGCTGTTCTGCATTCGGGCAATTACACTCCAGCACCCTTAATTGTCAGCTTGGTGGCGGAGCGGTCAGAGACAAAGCTTCTCTGCACGTTTTCAGGTGACGAATATGGCAAGACTGGCTGGCTCTTAACTCCCCCCTCCCCAGTCTGGTCCCGGTCCCAGAGGTCAAATGTCAAGAGCCGCTGCAAAGACTGAGCTCATTCGTGGGGTTTTTCTAGTATGTATTTTTTATTTCTCTGGGCCAGTCCACCATTTGGGCATCGTTTGAACATCAGGGAAGCTATTGGCAACCCTGAACGATTGGGGAGGGGCCGTGGCTCAGATAGAGCATCAGATTTGCATGCAGAAGGTCCCAGGCCCAATCTCTGGGATTGCCGGTTCAGACAGGTAAAAGGTAAAGGTAAAGGTTCCCTTGCTCAAAAGCCAGTCAAATCCGACTCTAGGGTTGTGGTGCTCATCTCCGTTTCAAAGCCGAAGAGCCAGCGCTGTCCGAAGACATTTCCGTGGTCATGTGGCCGGCATGACTAGACACTAAGGTGCACGGAACGCTGTTACCTTCCCACCAAAGTGGTACCTATTTATCTACTTGCAATTTCTTGCTTTCAAACTGCTAGGTTGGCAGGAGCTGGAACTAGAGACAGGAGCTCACTCCGTCTTGTGGCACCTGGGTCTTGAACTGCTGAACTACTGACCTTCCACAGCCTGCAGTTCAGCGTCTTAACCACTTGAGTCACCGCAGGACCAGGCAGTAAAAAAGTAAAGCGAAAGGTTTCCCTTGCTCGAAAGCCAGTTGAATGCGACTCTAGGGTTGCGGTGCTCATCTCCGTTTCCAAGCCGATGAGCCAGCGCTGTCCAAAGACATTTCTGTGGTCATGTGGCCAGCATGACTAAATGCTGAGGCCCATAGAACTCTGTTACCTTCACACTGAAGCGGTCCCTATTTATCTACTTGCAATTCCTTGCTTTTGATCTGCTAGGTTGGCAGGAGCTGGGGCCAGAGATGGGAGCTCACTCCGTCATGCGGCACTTCGGTCTCGAACTGCTGAACTACCGACCTTGCAGCCTGTAATTCAGCATCTTAACCGCTTGAGCCAGGTCCCAGGCGCAATCTCTGGGATTGCCGGTTCAAACAGGACCAGGCAGTAGGGAACGCAAAAGACCTCAGCCTGCGACCCTGGAGAGCAATGCTCCCTCTAAGCCGTGGAATCTTGTGAGCAAAAATTCTACTCTGTGAGCTACAGGCATCAAAGTGGTGAGTGAGCGATTTCGCTGCTGCATCAATGAGTTGTCTCTGGAGCCGTCCTTCCTGAGCTAAGACAAAAATGTTTGAGCCGGAGGCTAAAAAACTGTGAGCTAGCTCACCCTAACTCAGCTTAGAGGGAACACTGCTGGAGAGCCTCTGCTACTTGATGGACCAATTGACTGATTCAGTATAAGGTAGCTTCTTGGGTGTTCAATCCTGCCTCCTCCGAAACGAGAAGTAAACATAAGAACATGAGAGAAGCCACGTTGGATCGGACCAGTGGCCCATCCAGTCCAGCACTCTGTGTCACACAGTGGCCATCAGGAGGTCCACCAGTGGGCCAGAACTCTAGAAACCCTCCCACTGTGGCCCTCCCAGCACCAAGAAGACAGAGCATCCCTGCCCCAGACATAAGAACATAAGAGAAGCCATGTTGGATCAGGCCAGTGGCCCAATCCAACACAGTGGCCAAAACCCAGGTGTCATCAGGAGGTCCATCAGTGGGGCCAGAACTCTAGAAACCCTCCCACTGTGGCCCCCAAGCACCGAGAAGACAGAGCATCCCTGCCCCAGACATAAGAACATAAGAGAAGCCATGTTGGATCGGGCCAGTGGCCCAATCCAACACAGTGGCCAAAACCCAGGTGTCATCAGGAGGTCCACCAGTGGGCCAGAACTCTAGAAACCCTCCCACTGTGGCCCTCCCAGCACCAAGAAGACAGAGCATCCCTGCCCCAGACATAAGAACATAAGAGAAGCCATGTTGGATCAGGCCAGTGGCCCAATCCAACACAGTGGCCAAAACCCAGGTGTCATCAGGAGGTCCATCAGTGGGGCCAGAACTCTAGAAACCCTCCCACTGTGGCCCCCCAAGCACCGAGAAGACAGAGCATCCCTGCCCCAGACATAAGAACATAAGAGAAGCCATGTTGGATCGGGCCAGTGGCCCAATCCAACACAGTGGCCAAAACCCAGGTGTCATCAGGAGGTCCACCAGTGGGCCAGAACTCTAGAAACCCTCCCACTGTGGCCCTCCCAGCACCAAGAAGACAGAGCATCCCTGCCCCAGACATAAGAACATAAGAGAAGCCATGTTGGATCGGGCCAGTGGCCCAATCCAACACAGTGGCCAAAACCCAGGTGTCATCAGGAGGTCCACCAGTGGGGCCAGAACTCTAGAAACCCTCCCACTGTGGCCCTCCCAGCACCGAGAAGACAGAGCATCCCTGCCCCAGACATAAGAACATAAGAGAAGCCGTGTTGGATTAGGCCAATGGCCCACCCAGTCCAACACTCTGTGTCACACAGGGGCCAAAACCCAGGGGCCATCAGGAGGTCCAGCAGTGGGGCCAGAACTCCAGAAGCCCTCCCACTGTTGACCCCCCTTCCCAGCACCAAGAATACAGAGCATCACTTGCCCCAAACAGAGTGTCCTGTCTATCCCTTGTGGCCACTGATGGACCTCCACTCGTTCCTTATGTTTATCCAACCCCCTCTTGAAGCTGTCCATGCTTGTAGCTGCCACCACCTCCTGCGGCAGTGAATTCCATGAGTTAATTACTCTCTGGGTGAAGAAGGACTTCCTTTGATTGGTTTTGGACAAAGAGTGGGTGAAGATTAAAAGAAGGGTAGGAATTGCTGGTGGCTAATTTTCAGAAAAGAAAGAGATGAGGCAGATGAAATCTTCCTTTCCTCCTCCTCCTCAAGAACAAAGTTTTGCACCCGAAAAAAGGACAACATGAAGAAGAGAGAAGAGAGAGAAAGAGAGAGACTAAATTTATACCCTGCCCTTCACTACCCAGAGTGGCTTACAAACTTCTTTCCCTTCCCCTCCCCACAACAGACACCCTGTGAAGTAGAAGAAGAAGAAGAGGAGATTGGATTTATACCCCTCCCTTCCCTACCCAAAGGTGTCTCAGAGCAGCTGACAAACTCCTTTCCCTTCCCCTCCCCAGAACAGACACCCTGTGAGGTAGAAGAAGAAGAAGAGATTGGATTTATACCCTGACCTTCACTTGGAATCTCAGAGCGGCTTACAAACTCCTTTCCTTTCCCCTCTTCACAACAGACACCCTGGGAAGTAGGTGGGGCTGAGAGAACTCTTGACAGAAACTGCTCTTTTTTCAAGAACAGCTCTATTTAGAACTACGGCTTGCCCAAGGTCATCCAGCCACGTGCAAGTGGAGGAGTGGGGAATCAAACCCAGTTCTCCCAGATTAGAGTCCACGCACTTAACCACTATAACAAACTGTCTCTCTTGATTTATACCCTGGATTTATACCCTGCCCTTCAATACCCAAAGGAGTCTCAGAGCGGCTTACCGTCTCCTTCCCCTCCCCACAACAGACACCCTGGGAGGTAGGTGGGGCTGATAGAGCTCTCCTGAGAACTGCCCTTGAGAGAACAGCTCTGAAAGAACTTATGACTGACCCAAAGTCGCACCAGCAGCTGCGTGTGGCAAAGTGGGGAATCAAAGCTGGTTCTTTCAGATTAGAATCCGTGCTCTTAACCACTACACCAAACTAGAATCCCTGTGGTCCATTAAAGTCTTTTAAATTCACGAAGCATGCTAGCATGCCCAGGCTATCTTAGCATTTAAATAGATTCAGGTGGATTGCTATGTTGGTCTGAAGCAGAAGATCAAAGTCCGGGTCCAGTGGAACCTTAAATAAAGACCAACAAAGTTTTATTCAAGCCTGCATGCAAATGAAAGCTTATACCTTGGATAAAACTTTGTTGCTCTTAAAGGCGCCGCTGGACTCAAACTTAATATTTAAAGTGTAGCTAAGTGGTTAAGCAGTGGCTCAATTGGTTAAGACACTGAACTGCAGGCTGGAAGGTCAGTCGTTCAGCAGTTCGAGACCCGAGTGCCGCCTGATGGAGTGAGCTCCCGTCTCTGGCCCCAGCTCCTGCCAACCAAGCAGTCGGAAAGCAATAAATTGCAAGCAGATAAATAGGTACCGCTTTGGTGGGATGGTAACAGTGTTCTTTGCTCCTTGGCGTTTAGTCACATGACCACAGAAATGTCTTTGGACAGCGCCGGCTCTTCGGCTTGGAAACGGAGATGAGCACCGCAACCCTAGAGTCAGATTCAATTGACTTTCGAGCAAGGGAAACCTTTACCTAAGTGGTCTCTGTATGCACCTGTGTTAATCTTTTTTTTTGGGGGATGGGATTTATACCCTGCCCTTCACTACCCAAATTATAGATTATCATAGAATGTTAGAGTTGGAAGGGACCTTGCAGGTCATCTAGTCCAACCCCCTGCACTCTGCAGCAGCATAGCCAAAAGATAGCCCTACATACCTACAACATACCTGAAAGATGGCTGTCCAGTCTCCACTTGAAAATGTCCAGCGAAGAGTCCCAGAGCGGCTTACAATCTCCTTTCCCTCCCCTTCCCCACCACAGACACCCTGTGAGGTAGGTGGGGCTGAGAGAGCTCTCTCAAGAACTGGTCTGGAGAGAACAGCTCCGAGAGAACTTGTGACTGACCCAAGGTCACCCGGCTGGCTGCATGTGGAGGAGTGGGGAATCAAACCCGGTTCTCCCAGATTAGAGTCCGCCGCCCTTAACCACTACACCAAACTGGCTGTCGAGAAGAAGAAGAAGAAGAAGAAGAAGAAGAAGAAGAAGAAGAAGAAGAAGAAGAAGAAGAAGAAGAAGAAGAAGAAGAAGAAGAAGAAGAAGAAGAAGAAGAAGAAGAAGAAGAAGAAGAAGTAGTCAGGGATTTCAATGGAATCTCAGCCATGAACTCCAGCAGGGAAGCCAAACTTCTTCCTGCCTCCGTTCCTTGCATAAGGTGGCTGTTCAGATTATCGAGAACTTCCGGGGGACGCAGCCGCTTTGCCATATAAATGCATCATCACATTCCTCTGATAATGAAAAGAGAGGGATCGCATGCAGTCTGAGCTGGAAATGACTTATTTCCCTTAGGACAGCTAGTGTGATTTAGTGGTTAGGCTAGGATCTGGGAGACGCTGAATCCCCCCTCCCCCTTCCTGTGAAGTTTTCTAAGTAAACTCGAACCAGCCGCTCCCTCTCAGCCTAACCTACCCACCTTACAAGACTGTTGTGGAGATGAACCAGGGAAAGGCGAGCCATGTGTGCGGCCCCAAGGCCCTTGGAGGAAGGGACGCATAAAAATGTACTAGGTAAGACTGGCCCTGAGCTGGATAGCCCAGGCTAGCTGAGTCTCGTCAGATCCCAGAAGCTAAGCAGAATCGGCTCTGGCTGGTATCTGGATGGGAGACCAACAAGGAATACCAGGGCAGCTACGCAGAGGCAGGCAATAGCAAGTCCTTCTTCACCCAAAGAGTGATTCACACATAGGATTCACTGCCACAGGAGGTGGTGGCAGCTACAAGCATGGACGGCTTCAAGAGGGAATTAGATAAACAGATGGAGCAGAGGTCCATCGGTGGCTATTAGCCCCAAGGTGTATAGATAGGGACTCTGGGGCAAGTGATGCTCTGTATTCCTGGTGCTTGGAAGGGGGTCAACAGCGGGAGGGGCTTCTAGTGTCCTGGCCCCACTGGTGGACCTCCTGATGGCACCTGGTATTTTTGGCCGCTGTGTGACAAGAGTGTTGGACTAGATGGGCCACTGGCCTGATCCAACATTGGCTTCTCCTATGTTCTTATTTTAAGAGCAGAGGTCCATCAGTGGCTATTAGCCACAAGGTATAGATGGGAACTCTCAGTCTGGGGCAGGTGATGCACTCTATTCTTAGTGCTGGAGGGGGCAGCAGTGGGAGGGCTTCTAGTGTCCCAGCCCCACTGCTGGACCTCCTGATGGCACCTGGTATTTTTGGCCACTGTGTGACAGAGTGTTGGACTGGAAGGGCCGTTGGCCTGATCCAACGTTGGCTTCTGTTATGTTCTCATGTTCTAAACCACCTCTTGCCTTGAAAACCCTACAGGGTCACCATAAATTGGCCAGGAGTTGAGACCAAAAAAGAAGAAGATAGATAGATGATGATGATAGATAGATGATAGATAGATAGATAGATAGATAGATAGATAGATAGATAGATAGATAGATGATAGATAGATAGATAGATAGATAGATAGATAGATAGATAGATAGATAGATAGATAGATAGATAGATAGATAAACTATGCTCTAACGCTACATTACCTAAGGTCTTCCACATCACCCTGGCTTGTATTTTTCTTGTGATGGCTGCAGAAAGGGAGAGTCAATGTCACCATTCCAGTCTGCAATTTTTGTTATAAACCATGATTTAATATCATCAGCCTTCTTCTGTGAGACTCCTCAAAAACCCCTAACAGCACAGAATTGGCTTGTGAAGCTCTCGAGAAATCTGAAAGGACTTTTCCCTTGAGGACTCTAGTGCTGTCCATGGTCCTGAAATAGCACCGGAAACTCCATGAGCACAATACGACACTGCAAGATACCCCTGCTGTTACCCAAGGAGACAGACTCCTAATTAGCTGGGGGAAATTAGCTTTAAGGGAGACTAACCAAGAGGGGGTAAGTGGGATTCTTGACCTATGTATGCAGGGATCTTTCCCTTAGAGAACTCCCAAATTATGCCAGTCAGATGTTCAACGGGAAAGGATTTTATTGAAAGAGGAATAAAAGAGTAAAACACACATACAAACACACTGAAAACACATAAGCTAGATAAGGGGAAAACAGGGAGGAGAGCAGAGAAAGCAATTTTGGGGACAGCTAGAGTTACCAGTCTAGATGAAAGAGGTCCATGGAGGCAGCAGCAAAACAACCAGCATTTCACGGAGGAGAACGCCTAAACAGATTTGAGGGTCCGTGTATGGGTCCCAGAACACACACACACACACTGTGATGGAGCAGGACACCATAACTTATAGGGCAAAATGTTCTCTGGAGCAAGCTGACGTTCACTCCCCAAACAATAACTTGATGGGTTTTTCGGAGGTGAACAATTATTTGGGAGAAGTTTGATGGGTTTATCTGAGGTAGACTATAGGCGCTAATGGTTGTAAGGGATGAGGGCCAAATAAGCCTATAATTTGCTAAACCCTGACAATTGGGAGAGGGTCATAAGTCTGGCAGGACATAACCTGGTGGGGAGGGGGATATAGCTCAGTTGTGGTAATTGCTGGCAGCTGCAAGGTTCTAGTATCTGAAGGGAGTGGCAGCAGTCCAGAAAGCTGCTGCTTCTTTTCTCCTCCTCCTCCTTTGGCTTGGGCTAGCACTGCTGTTAACTTTGCAGGAGGGACTACAGTATGTTTGGCGTTGAAGTGAGAAGCTGCCTTCAAAGATGGAATTAATTCCCCTTTTATTATGACTTTGCTACAGAGCTTGTTATGAGGACTTAATCTATAAGAAGCTGTGACTTCATTTTTAAGAACTGCTAGCCTATCTTGGCTCTTGAATATTTTATTGCCAATTGCTCAGATGCTGGATGATTTCTGCAACGCACACATCCTGTGAGTTTAAATCTTTTTACTTCATCAAATGAAATAGTTTTTTTAAAAAAATATATTTTGACTGCATGCTGAGAGTTTCTTTTCTGCTGATGAGTTGTAAATTTACCCACTGAAGCAAATCCCGGTGTCAGTTGGACCTGACAATGGTGCTTGATGACCCAGACGGGAAAAGACACCAGGTTTTGTGAATAGTGTTATGAGTTGCTTAATTAGGGTAAATGGGTGAGGGGAAGTAAGGCTGGGTGTCGATGAGGTTAATTCAAGGTGAGGAGGTAGTTTTCTTGGGAGACCCATTGTCCTAAATTATACATCTCTCTGGAGCAAGATGAAGGCCATTAGTCAGTCAGCCACTCTGACTTACCTTCACAAATATTTTCCCAGGCTTGTCTCTGCCTGGCATCTATTTTGTGTCATTTTGGGCCAGGCAGTGTCTTACATTTATGATTTTTGAGATGACATTGTATGAAAGGTGTTTATCTCTCTTTCTCTCTCAGCACTAAACTGCCCCTCTCTGGGAGGAGGGGTCCAACTGCTAACACTACCTGTCTCCAATGATCAGTTATCCAAACCGTGTTAGTCTGTCTGTAGCAGTAGAAAAGAGCAAGAGTCTAGTAGCACCTTAAAAACTAACAAAACTTGTGGCAGGGGATGAGCTTTCATGAGTCACAGCTCACTTCTTCAGGTACCAAAGAGCAAGAGTCCAGTTGCACCTTAAAGACTAACAAAATTTGTGGCAGGAGACGAACTTTTGTGGTTCACTGCTCACTTTGTCAGATCTGATGAAGTGAGCAGTGACTCATGAAAGCCCTATATAGTCAGGGACCTGTCTATGTGAGGGACCACCTTTCCCCACATATCCCCCAGAGAGCATTGAAGTCAGGGTCGCAGAATCACCTGACTGTCCCGGGCCCAAGAGACGCCAGACTAGCGATAACCAGAGCTAGAGCCTTCTCGGTGGTGGCTCCACACTGGTGGAATGAGCTCCTGGAAGACCTCAGGGGCCCTGCAGGACCTTCTACAGTTTTGCAGGGCCTGTAAAACGGAGCTCTTCCACCAGGCCTTCGATTAGGAACCGCCACTGGCGGAAGAGGTATTGAAAATGGAACATCTTATGGCCCTGGTTAGAATCATAGAATCGTAGAATGTTAGAGTTGGAAGGGACCTTGCAGGTCATCTAGTCCAACCCCCTGCACTCTGCAGGAGCATAGCCAAAAGATAGCCCTACGTACCCAAAAGATGGTCATCCAGCTGTTGGGCGAAATGCTCTCTAGGGGTGAAGCACTTCGCCACAGGTATAATTAATTTTGGGATCTTTTGATCTATGTCTACGAGGAATGGGCTGCCGCGGAGACTTCCCAGTGAAGAGGTGAGAGACAGGACTCAGAATAATTCAGTTTACTTAAATACACAATTCACTCAACAGTAGCAAATCACACACACATTCATCTCAAGGTCTGAGAATCAAAGATAGATAAAGCACAGTTGCATGAGCAGGTTATCGTTGGTTTGAAGAGGGCGATATTTACCTCCAAGGCGCGGCTCCTAAATCTTCCAGCGAGTGGGGTTAGGTAGGGTAGGAAGGATGGAAGAAGGGACACGTGGTCTAGACCAGCTAACAACGCACGTGTATGGTTCCAGCTGCAGACTGGAACGAAGCGAGGCAAGGGTTCGGGTACAGGATGGGGGCTTAAGAGGGTAAAAGCAGACAGACAGAGGTCGTGGTTTCAGCAGCAGTAAGGCAAGGGACTTCTCTAGAGCTAACCCAGAGATCGCATTATTATAGCATCTTGGGTGCTGGGCGTGGAAGGCCAGGCGGTGTACACCTACTGACCCTCCCAGCCGGCTGTGTCAGTGTCAATTTCAAATCTTATTGGCTACACTGTCCGTTGGATACCTGGGGGCAGGGCAGAGGAAGCTGGCTGGCAGGCAGATGGTTTCTCCAGGTAGCTGATGACCCTTGTATTGTTCATGCGTATGCCTGGGGTGGGGAAGGCACTTAATCTCATCATGCAAACGACTTTGTCTGCTGTATGGCCCTTAATCCATGTATGTGACATGCGGCAGGTATGCAATGGAGTCCCTCAGAGTAAAAAGACAGCTTTTTCCCTTTTCTATGGGCTTCTCCTTTGGCATCCATTTTACAGTCTAGCAAGGACACAGGCCATGTGGGAACAGCAAGCAGTCCATAGCAAAGCCCCATAATGGCGTCGGGGCTAACACAGCCTCCGCTTGAAAACGTCCAGGGAAGGAGCATCCACCACCTCCTGAGGCAGTCTGTCCCACTGCTCAACCACTCTTACAGTTAGGAAGGTTCTCCTGATATCTAGCTAGTAACGACTCCCTTGTAATTTCCACCCATTAGATCTAGTCTTGTAATTCAGAGCAAGAGGGAATAGATCTGCTCCATCTTCTACATGACAACCCTTCAAATACTTGAAGACTGCAATCATGTCGCCTTTAAGTCTTCTCTTTCCCAGGCTAAACATACCCAACTCTTTCAGCCTTTCCTCATAAGACTTGGATTCCAACCCTCTCACCATCCTGGTTGCCCTCTTCTGGACACGCTTGAGCTTGTCAACATCCTTCCTAAAGTGTGGTGCCCCAAACTGGACACAGGACTCCAGGTGAGGCCTGACCATAGCAGAATAGAGCAGAACTACCACCTCCCGTGATCTGGACGCAAGGCTTCTGTTAATGCATCCTAAGATTGCATTAGCTTTCTTTGCAGCCGCATTGCACTGCAGGCTCATATTGGTTACAACGCTGGACATTGCCATCCATACGACGCTGGGAATATAGCATAAGAATTGCCTTCTGTTCTCACTAGCACTTTATGTAAATTGTTGTTGAAGTAATTTTTTACTGTATGTACTGTATTTATTGTTCTATGGCATTTTAACCACTGTACGCTGCCTTGAGTTAGACCTGAAATAAAAAATATGCACTGAAAACCAGAAGGTCAGAGAGTATGCTAGGCTAGAAACTTTTTCCTTGAAATTTTTTAAATGGGGGTGGTGGTGTTTGATCAAGAAACACCCCACCATCAATCATGAAGTTGTATTCCCCCCACCCCTGCAAGATTATCAGCTCAGTCCCTCCTTGTACAAGCCAAACCTCAATGCTGACGAAAACACAGTGAAGGAACTGGAAATCTCTGGTAGCCAATGTTCCCTCTAAGCTGTGTTGTCCTGTGAGCAAAAATTCCACTTTGTGAGCCACTGGCATTAAAGTTGTGAGTGAGAGATTTGGCTGCTGCATAAATTAGTTTGCTCTGGAGCCATCTTTCCTGAGCTAAGACAAAAATGTGTGAGCCGGAGGCTAAAAAACTGTGAGCTAGCTCACACTAAGTCAGCTTAGAGGGAACACTGATGGTAGCCGTCGGACATTTCCATCCCTCTCTTCCTCTCAAGCTCATCAGAACCTGAAAGCTAAACAGGGTCAGAGGCGGTTCGTGCTTGGATGGGAGACGACCAAGGAAGCCCAGGGCTGCTCTATAGGGGAATGCAATGGTAAAATAGGGGAATGCAATGTCTCTGCTCACCTCTTGCTTGGAAAACCCCATGAGGGGCTGCCGGAAGTTGATTGATTAGGAAGGGAATTGAAAACAAATCAGCCAATATCATCATGCCCCTGTATAAATCATTGGTGTGACCTCATTTGGAATACTGTGTACAGTTCTGGTCACCACATCTCAAAAAGGATATTATAGAATTGGAAAAAGTGCAGAGAAGGGCAACTAGAATGATAAAAGGGTTGGAACACCATCCCTATGAAGAAAGGTTAAAACTCTCAGTCTGGGGCAGAAGAAGAAGAAGAAGAAGAAGAGGAGGAGATTGGATTTATACCCCACCCTTCACTACCCAAAGGAGTCTCAGAGCGGCTCACAAACTCCTTTCCCTTCCCCTCCCCACAACAGACACCCTATGAGGTAGAAGAAGAAGAAGAAGAAGAGATTGGATTTATACCCTGCCCTTCACTACCCAAAGGAGTCTCAGAGCGGCTCACAAACTCCTTTCTCTTCCCCTCCCCACAACAGACACCCTGTGAGGCAGAAGAAGAAGAGGAGATTGGATTTATACCCTGCCCTTCACTACCCAAAGGAGTCTCAGAGCGGCTCACAAACTCCTTTCCCTTCCCCTCCCCACAACAGACACCCTGTGAGGAAGAAGAAGAAGAAGAAGAAGAAGAAGAAGAAGAAGAAGAAGAAGAAGAAGAAGAAGAAGAAGAAGAAGAAGAAGAAGAAGAGGAGGAGGAGATTGGATTTATACCCTGCCCTTCACTACCCAAAGGTGTCTCAGAGTGGCTTACAAACTCCTTCCCCCTCCCCTCCCCACAACAGACACCCTGGGAGGTAGAACTGGTAAGCAGTGGGGTACCACAGGGATCAGTACTCGGTCCGATGCTTTTTAACTTGTTTATTAACGATTTGGAATTGGGAGTAAGCAGTGATGTGGCTAAGTTTGCAGATGACACGAAGTTGTTCAGGGTGGTGAAAACCAGGGAGGAGTGTGAGGCACTCCAAAGGGATCTGTTGAGGATGGGTGAGTGGGCGTCAACGTGGCAAATGGGGTTCAATGTGGCCAAGTGCAAAGTGATGCACATTGGAGCCAAAAATCCTAAATATAAATACACGTTGATGGGGTCTGAACTGGCAGAGACGGACCAAGAGAGAGATCTTGGAGTCGTAGTGGATAACTCGATGAAAATGTCTAGACAATGTGTAGCTGCAATAAAGAAGGCCAACACTATGCTGGGGATTATTAGGAAGGGAATTGATAACAAATCAGCCAGTGTCATCATGCCCCTGTATAAATCATTGGTGCGACCTCATTTGGAATACTGTGTACAGTTCTGGTCGCCACATCTCAAAAAGGATATTATAGCATTGGAAAAAGTGCAGAGAAGGGCAACTAGAATGATAAAAGGGTTGGAACACCTTCTCTATGAAGAAAGGTTAAAACGCTTGGGGCTCTTTAGCTTGGAGAAATGACGGCTGAGGGGTGACATGATCAAGGTTTATAAGATTATGAATGGGATTGAGCAGGTTGAGAAAGAAGTACTTTTCTCCCTTTCTCACAATACAAGAACTCGTGGGCACTCCATGAAATTGCTGAGCAGTCGGGTTAGAACAGATAAAAGGAAATACTTCTTCACCCAAAGAGTGATTAACGTATGGAATTCACTGCCACAGGAGGTCGTGGCAGCTGCAAGCATGGACAGTTTCAAGAGGGAATTAGATAAACATATGGAGCAGAAGTCCATCAGTGGCTATTAGCCACAGGGTATAGATGGGAACTCTCAGTCTGGGGCAGGTGATGCCCTCTATTCTTGGTGCTGGGGGGAGCAGTGGGAGGGCTTCTGGTGCCCTGGCCCCACTGCTGGACCTCCTGATGGCACCTGGTATATTTTGGCCGCTGTGTGACAGAGTGTTGGACTAGATGGGCCATTGGCCTGATTCAACATTGGCTTCTCTTATGTTCTTATGTTCTTAGAAGAAGAAGAAGAAGAAGAAGAAGAAGAAGAAGAAGAAGAAGAAGAGATTGGATTTATACCCTGCCCTTCACTACCCAAAGGTGTCTCAGAGCGGCTTACAAACTCCTTCCCCTTCCCCTCCCCACAACAGACACCCTGTGAGGTAGGTGGGGCTGAGAGAGCTCTTGACAGAAACTGCTCTTTTTCAAGAACAACTCTGACAGAACTACGGCTTGCCCAAGGTCATCCAGCCAGGTGCAAGTGGAGGAGTGGGGGAATCAAACCCGGTTCTCCCAGATTAGAGTCTGCGCACTTAACCACTACACCAAACTGGCTGAAGAATTGTTAACATCTATTTAATTAGATTGGTTTCACACCCGTAGGGAACTGCGATGTGTATATTTACACTGGTGAATGTATGCGTAACATACAAGAACCAGCTTTGCTTGAGAAAGTGTAGCGGCAATGATTTCAAAAGGCTGAAGGCACTATAAGAATCCGATTTAGGTGAGTGCTATATATAGCGATGTATCCTTTAGAAATGTAAGAATGATGGGGTCAGCACTACATGTCCAATTATTTTATTTTATTACCTTCGATACATCCGTTCCTGCATAAATTTTTGACTCTGAAGAAGGGAACCGAAACATTTGATCCGGGTGGCATCAGTCTCAAACGTCTGTGATTCTATGATTTGTGGCAATTGACCAGCCCTGCGATAAAGACAAATACAAAAGAATTTTTGACTTTGTCAGTTTCAAGTATATTAATAGTGTTAAGGTCAAGCCCAGAACTATGTGGTGTTCAGCATCTAAGAGGGAATTAGATAAACATCTGGAGCAGAAGTCCATCAGTGGCTCTTAGCCACAGGGTATAGATGGGGACTCTCAGTCTGGGGCAGGTGATGCACTCTATTCCTGGTGCTGGAGGGGGCAGCAGTGGGAGGGCTTCTGGTGTCCTGGCCCCACTGCTGGACCTCCTGATGGCACCTGGTATATTTTGGCCGCTGTGTGACAGAGTGTTGGACTGGATGGGCCATTGGCCTGATTCAACATTGGCTTCTCTTATGTTCTTATGTTCTTATCTTTACTGATTGTTGCAACATCACATTTTTCATTATGCTGTATACTCAGTTACGATGTGTTTATAAGTGTTAATCACACTAGTGATATTGATTTTTATTGCATTATTCTTTAAATACTGCACGACGTGTTATTGTTCTTATTAATTGCAGCTCTGTGCTCCCTTTGTTTGCATGCCTGATCCCTTAGCAACCACCCAAACTGCATGGGTTACACCTAGAATCATAGAATCGCAGAGTGGGAAGGGGCCCTGCAGGCCATCTAGTCCAGCCCCCCGCTCAATGCAGGATCAGCCTGGAGAATCCCTGACAAGTGTTTGTCCAGCAGGTGGGTGACCTTAGGTCAGCTACAAGTTCTCTCAGAGCTGTTCTCTCGGGAGCAGTTCTCCCAGAGCTCTCTCAGCCCCGCCTACCTCACAGAGGGTGTCTGTTGTGGGGAGAGGAAGGGAAGGTGGACCAATGGTCTGGTTCATTACAAGACAGCTCCAGGGATGTGAATCTGCAGAGGGACTCTACACGCATGTATCCCTCCCCCCATACATACCATGAGGGGGAAGAGGCACAGATCTCAGCTGGTTATAGGGTCACACAATTTCTGTTTTCCTGAAATAAACCTATGGAAATGCAGAGGGGAGGGCAGACGTTCAGACGAACTGGGCCCAAAGCAATTCTAGCGCTTGTGGATCGGCTGCCAAGAAAGTCAGGAGTAAGCTAAGCATGCAGAAAAGCCCAGTATGTGATGGATTGCGTTTTGGAATGCCCCACTGAGTTGTGTTTGTTTTTTTTAAAAAACCTCCCTGCAAATAAAATCCGGTATAAAAAGGTAAAGGTTCCCTTGCTCAAAAGCCAGTCGAATCCGACTCTAGGCTTGCAGTGCTCATCCCCGTTTCAAAGCCGAAGAGCCAGCGCTGTCCGAAGACATTTCCATGGTCATGTGGCCGGCATGACTAAACACCAAGGTGCACGGAACACTGTTACCTTCCCACTGAAGTGGTACCTATTTAAAGTAAAGGTAAAGATTCCCTTGCTCGAAAGCCAGTCGAATCCGACTCTAGGGTTGCGGTGCTCATCTCCATTTCAAAGCTGAAGAGCCAGCGCTGTCCAAAGACGTTTCTGTGGTCATGTGGCCGGCATGACTAAACACCAAGGCGCATGGAATGCTGATTACCTTCCCACCGAAGTGGTACCTATTTATCTACTTGCAATTTCTTGCTTTCGAACTGCTAGGTTGGCAGGAGCTGGAACTAGAGACGGGAGCTCACTCCGTCTTCTGGCACCTGGGTCTTGAACTGCTGAACTACTGACCTTCCACAGCCTGCAGTTCAATGTCTTAACCACTTGAGCCACCGCAGCTCCTATTTATCTACTTGCAATACGTATTGCAAGGTACCTATTGCAAAGTACCTATTTATCTACTTGCAATTTCTTGCTTTCGAACTGCTAGGCTGGCAGGAGATCAGGTATGTTAGGATGCAAAATAGTGACTGTCAAGAGCCAGTGGAGATCGGCCAGGGGAGACTGGCAAGAGCCAGGCCTCCCATCCTCTAGTCTGACTCTCTGCTCATTACACGACTTGAACTGCGCGCTCACCACCTTACCCTGAAGATCTGAGTTCCAGTCCTGACCCTTCCCCTCGACATACTACGGAATCGAGTATTTAGAACACGCAGTCGGTGTTGCACGTTAATCCATTCATGCACACATTAATTAGTGCGCACGTTAAGGAGTAAGTAAGTGTCAAATTGGTTTTTTTTAAAGACCAGCAGGTTTGGGAAGCCTTTCGAGCAGAGAAACTGCTGAAGGGCATTTCGGAGCATAGCCGTGTTGGTCTCCAGTAGAATGACTAGCTTTTGAGTCCAGTAGATGTGAGATTAAGCAAACTCCGGAGCACGACAGAAGGCAGGAGGGCCTGGCATGATGTGGTCCATGGGGTCATGAAGAGTTGGACTCGACCCTGCGACTGAACAACAACAAGCACATTAAAGGTAAAAGTGAAGGTTCCCTTGCTCGAAAGCCAGTCAAATCCGACTCTAGGGTTGCGGTGCTCATCTCTGTTTCAAAGCCGAAGAGCCAGCGCTGTCCGAAGACGTTTCCGTGGTCATGTGGCCGGCATGACTAAACACCAAGAAACCAACAAAAGGCGGGGGAAGGTATAAGCTTCCAAGAATCAAAGCTCCAGGCAGCATTGACTTGCAAAAACTTATACCTCCAAAATCGTGTTGGTCTCTAAGGCGCTGCTGGAATTGAATCTGTCGGAAGGGAGGCATCGCCTTACCCTTTGCTGGCCCCTTTGTCCTTTCGAAGCACGCTGATTTTGCTTCATGTCATTTCAAAATGCAGGTCAAGTAAAAGTAGGGAAAAAGCCATGTCTGTGTGAGTAGTTTTTGTCTGCGACAAATATTAAAACTCTGGCCTCCCTTGTGCGTAGCCTGTTGGGAGACCTATAGAAACCGTCCAGGATTTGGGGCCAATCAGGCAACTTTGCTGGATTGAACAAGATTGCGGGTGAGTCGCCTTTCCCCAGATTTTCAGCTCTCATCCACATGCTGCCTCTCGGTCCAGACAACATTTCTACAAGATTTGCATCAACCCCAGGCCGGGGATGTGCAAAGATAACACATTCAGGATAGCCCCGGGGGATCCATATGGATTGTGTATGCCTACGTCTAGCAGCATTGACGGAGTGATCTTCCGTCCCACGGGGAAGGGGGTGGGGCTGCTATGGCAACTGCCTCCCCCATCCTCGATTCCCCCATTTTGCATGCACACAGGAGCGGTCCCCGGACCGGAGAGGCGCTGGGCACAAAGAAAGGAAGGCTGCCAGCTGTCCTGTGGCAATTATCCTTCCTGAAGACATAACGGATCATAATTACATTCGCATTAGCCTGGACGCCCCCTCCTCCCGCAGACACGCTCCCTGCTGCTTGTTCCACCTCCTCCTTCCTCCCCCCGCCACATTTTCCACCCACTGCTCAGAACACACAGCTGACAGAGCAAAGCAAAGAGGGGGGACATGGGGAGGGGGGACGCTCGTGACATATCAGGGCTGGTCCTGACAGCTGAGACGAGGGGTGGGAAGAGACCCTGGCTGGAGGCTGTTCGGGATTAAATTAAAAAGTCAGAAGGGGCCGTAAAGGCGACCCAGTCCAGCCCCCCTGTGCCCAGCAGGATGACCCGAAGGAACACCTTCCCCGTGAAGAAAGGTGAAGAGGTTAGGGCTCTTTAGCTCGGAGAGGTGACAATGAAGGGACGACATGAGAGAGGTTTCCAAAACCATGCACGGGATGGAGAAGGGAGAGAAAGAATGACTTTTCTCCCTTTCTTACTACACAAGAACTCGTGGGCACGCAGTGAAATTGGTGAGCGGTAGGTTTGGAACGGATGAAAGGGAGGACTTCCTCGCCCAAAGAGTCACTAACATGTGGAATCCACTGCTGTAGGAAGTGGCCGCGGCTAAAAGCATAGACAGCTTCAAGAGGGGATTTGAGAAACATATGGAGCAGAGGTCCATCAGTGGCTATTAGCCACCAGGTACGGATGGAACATGGACTGCGGTGGCTCAAGTGGTTAAGACGCTGAACTGCAGGCTGTGGATGGTCAGTAGTTCAGCAGTTCAAGACCCGAGAGTGCCGCATGACGGGGTGAGCTCCTGTCTCTAGTTCCAGCTCCTGCCAACCTAGCATTTCGAAAGCAAGAAATTGCAAGTAGATAAATAGGTACCACTTTGGTGGGAAGGTAACAGCGTTCTGTGCACCTTGGTGTTTAGTCGTGCCGGCCACATGACCTTGGAAACGTCTTCGGACGGCGCTGGCTCTTTGGCTTTGAAACGGAGATGAGCACCGCAACCCTAGAGTCGGATTCGACTGGCTTTCGAGCAAGGGAACCTTTACCTTTACTTTACTATGGATGGAACACTCTGTCTGGGCCAGTGATTCTCTGTATTCTTGGTGCTTGGGGGGGGGGCAACAGTGGGAGGGCTTCTCGTGTCCTGGCCCCACTGCTGGACCTCCTGATGGCACCTGGTATATTTTGGCCACTTTGTGACACAGAGTGCTGGCCTGATCCATCCTTGGCTTCTCTTACGTTCTCTTTATGTTCTTGTTCCTGCCAAATAATCATCCAATCTCTGCTTAAACACCTCCAAAGAGAGGGATCTCACCACGTCCCTGGGCAACTGATTCTACCACGGCACTGCCCTGATTGTTGGACTTGAAATGTTTTTCCTTAATATCCTGCTGATATCTCTCCACCCATAATTGAAACCCAGTATTACAAGTCCTGCCCTCCACTACCGAAGGCAGCAGCTCCCTGCCCTCTTCTAAATGACAGCCCTTCAAACACTTTAAAAGAGTAACCCTATCCTAAAAAGAGTAACCCTATCCTAAAAAGAGTAACCCTATCCTAAAAAGAGTAACCCTATCCTAAAAAGAGTAACCCTATCCCCCACCCAACCTGCTCCAAGCTGAGCATTCCCAGTTCAAGAAGAAGAAGAGATTGATTTATACCCCGCCCTTCACTACCCAAAGGAGTCTCAGAGCGGCTGGCAAACTCCTTTCCCTTCCCCTCCCCACAACAGGCGCCCTGTGAGGTAGAAGAAGAAGGAGAGATTGGATTTATACCCCGCCCTTCACTGCCCAAAGGCGTCTCAGAGCGGCTTACAAACTCCTTTCCCTTCCCCTCCCCACAACAGACACCCTGTGAGGTAGAAGAAGTAGAAGAGATTGGATTTATACCCTGCCCTTCACTACCCAAAGGAGTCTCAGAGAGGCTTACAAACTCCTTTCCCTTCCCCTCCCTACAACAGACGTCCTGTGAGGTAGAAGAAGAAGAAGAAGAGGTTGGATTTATACCCCGCCCTTCACTACCCAAAGGCGTATCAGAGCGGCTCACAAACTCCTTTCCCTTCCCCTCCCCACAACAGACACCCTGTGAGGTAGAAGAAGAAGAAGAAGAGATTGGATTTATCCCCCGCCCTTCACTACCCAAAGGAGTCTCAGAGCGGCTGACAAACTCCTTTCCCTTCCCCTCCCCACAACAGACACCCTGTGAGGTAGAAGAAGAAGAGGAGATTGGATCTATACCCCGCCCTTCACTATCTGAGGGAGTCTCAGAGCGGCTGACAGACTCCTTTCCCTTCCCCTCCCCACAACAGACACCCTGTGAGGTTGGTGGGGCAGAAAGAGCTCTTGACAGAAACTGCTCTTTTTCAAGGACAGCTGTGCCAGAGCTTGTGACTGACCCAAGGTCACACCAGCAGGTGCAAGTGGGGAAATCAAACCCGGTTCTCCCAGATTAGAGTCCGCGCACTTAACCACTACTCCAAACTGGCTCTCAAGATGCTGTAACGTGTCCAGACAGGGTAACAAAGATGGTGAGGAGTCTGGAGACCAAGTCCTAGAATCATAGAGTTGGAAGGGACCTCAAGGGCCATCTAGTCCAACCCCCTGCACAATGCAGGAAATTCACAAATACCTCCCCCCACATCCCCAGTGACCCCTATGCCATGCCTATGAGGAAAGGTTGAAGGAACTGCTATAGTCAGCCCCAAGTGGAGACGACTGATAGGTGATACAATAGCCACCTTTAAGTACTCGAAGGGCTGTCATCTAGAGGATGGTGCAGAGTTGTTTTCTGTTGCCCCAGGAGGTCGGACCAGAACCAACGGGTTGAAATTAAATCAAAAGAGCTTCTGGCTAAAGATTAGGAAGCACTTCCTGACAGTCAGAGCAGTTCCTCAGTGGAATGGGCTTCCTTGGGAGGTGGTGGGCTCTCCTCCTTGGGAGGTTTTCAAGCAGCGGCTGGGTGGCCACCTGACAGGAATGCTGATTGCGTGAATTTAGGCAGATCGTGAGAGGGAGGGCAGGAAGGGATGTGCCAGTGCTCGGCTCACATGCTCAGGGAAATACCGATCACCACTTTGAGGTCAGGAAGGAATTTTCCTTCAGGCCGGATTGGCCCAGGAATCCTGGAGGTTCCCCCCTTTCTCTAGTCATAGATTAGAGGTCCATGGGGAAGCGGGGGGAGAGATGGTCGCAAACTTCCTGTGCTGTGCAGGGGGTTGGACTAGATGACCCTTGAGGTCCCATCCAGCTCTGCGTTTCTAAGATTCTGGGGGGTATGAGCTTTCGAAAGTCAAGAGTCCCTTTCTAAATACGGGAGTGTCAGCTCGGGAAAGTTTATGCCCTCCGAGTCTAGCACAACTTGAGTAGCTGCTCAGAAAGAGGAGATTAGCTTTATCCCGGGGATCTGCAGTGGGGAAAAACCAGCTGGCTCAGCATCGCCTTGTGGGCGGACGGCACTTTCTTCCCCTGACTCTCCCAGAAGAGGCAGCACAGCACAGACCGTGACTCAGCCTCCCGGAAGTTGGTTGTTCACATTATCCTGGCCTCATCCCAGGCACTGCCTCCTCCTCCTCCTCCTCCTCCTCCCTCCCTGATGACACACTCCGAATCACAACCGACGGTAAACCACAGAGCAGGGGCCAATTTGCAGAAGCGCCGCATCGATTGCAACATGCCGGGCTTCCTGGGCTGTCTTCCACGGACATTTTTTAAAGATAGGACACAGATAACCGTCGCTGTGTTGGAGGAATGCTTAAAATCTGCCGGTACGCTAGCGAAACGATGACTCAGCTGCCGGTCTGAATGACCATGAGGAAATGCCTGTGAGGCCCTGACACGTATGGTCCAGGTTAGCCCAGTCTGGGAAGCTAAGGAGGGTCAGCCCTGGTTACTGCTTGGATGGGAGACCACCAGGGCTATTTTTGGGCAGGAACGCACAGGAACGGCGTTCCGGCCGGCTCCCGAGTTGGCCACGCACAGCAGGAACTCCTTAGCATAACAGGCCACACCCAACAGCAGAAACTCATTAGGATTGGCTACATGACGGGTGTGTGGCCTAACATGCAAAGGGTTTCCTGCTCAAAAAAAAAAGCCCTGGGTTTTGAACATAAGAACATAAGAGAAGCCAATGTTGAATCAGGCCAATGGCCCATCCAGTCCAACACTCTTGTCACACAGCGGCCAAAATATACCAGGTGCCATCAGGAGGTCCAGCAGTGGGGCCAGGGCACCAGAAGCCCTCCCACTGCTGCCCCCTCCAGCACCAAGAATAGAGGGCATCACCTGCCCCAGACTGAGAGTTCCCATCTATACCCTGTGGCTCATAGCCACTGATGGACTTCTGCTCCAGATGTTTATCTAATTCCCTCTTGAAACTGTCCATGCTTGTAGCTGCCACCACCTCCTGTGGCAGTGAATTCCAGGTTTGAATCACTCTTTGGGTGAAGAAGTATTTCCTTTTATCTGTTCTAACCCGACTGCTCAGCAATTTCATGGAGTGCCCACGAATTCTTGTATTGTGAGAAAGGGAGAAAAGTACTTCTTTCTCAACCTGCTCAATCCCATTCATAATCTTATAAACCTCGATCATGTCACCCCTCAGCCGTCGTTTCTCCAAGCTGAAGAGCCCCAAGCGTTTTAACCTTTCTTCATAGGGAAGGTGTTCCAACCCTTTGATCATTCTAGTTGCCCTTCTCTGCACTTTTAAGGTAAAGGTAAAGGTTCCCTTGCTCGAAAGCCAGTCGAATCCGACTCTAGGGTTGCGGTGCTCATCTCCGTTTCAAAGCCGAAGAGCCAGCGCTGTCCGAAGACGTTTCCATGGTCATGTGGCCGGCATGACTAAACACCAAGGCGCACGGAACGCTGTTACCTTCCCACCGAAGTGGTACCTATTTATCTACTTGCAATTTCTTGCTTTCGAACTGCTAGGTTGGCAGGAGCTGGAACTAGAGACGGGAGCTCACCCCGTCATGCGGCACTCGAGTCTCGAACTGCTGAACTACTGACCTTCCACAGCCTGCAGTTCAGCGTCTTAACCACTTGAGCCACCGCAGCTCCTTTCACCCAATGGCTATAATATCCTTTCTGAGATGTGGCGACCAGAACTGTACACAGTATTCCAAATGAGGTCGCACCAATGATTTATACAGGGGCATGATGACAACAAAGGAAACAGAATAAGAAACAAAAGGTGGGTGTGGCTGGATGGCCACACTTCTGGCAACGTGGGGGTGTGGCCTATTATGCTAATGAGCTGTATTGTCAGGTGTGGCCGAATATGCTAATACGTTTCTGCTGTTGGGTGTAGCCTATTATGCTAATGAGCCCCACCAAGGAAGCCCAGGATTGCTACACAGTGGCAGGCAGAGACTCTTTTTGTGTCTGCCCTGGCCTAGATGACCGAGGCTAGCTCAATCGCATCCGATCTGGGAAGCTAACCAGGGTCAGCGCAGGTTGGTAAAATCATTGAATCGCAGAGCTGGAAGGGGCCATGATACGGGCCATCGAGTCCAACCCCCTGCTCAATGCAAGATCAGCCTAGAGGTGTGGACAGAATGGAGCGGGTGTAGAGGAGGGCAACGAGGGATGATCAGGGGCCTGAAGACCAAGACCAAAGAGGAAAGGCTGAGGAGCTTGGTAATGTTCAGACTGGAGAAGAGGAGATAGAAGGGGGACGGGATGGCTGTCTTGAAGTATCTGAAGGGCTGCGTCACTTGGAGGAGGGCAGGGAGCTGTTCCTGGTGGCAGCAGAGGAGGGGACTCGCGAGAATGGGTTTAAATGAGGGGCGGGAAGGGACCGGCTGGGTCGCCGGAGAAACTTTTTTACAGGCGGAGTTGTGCCGCAGTGGAAACACCTGCCTAGAGAGGTGGCGAGCTCCCCCTCCCTGGGAGTCTTCAAGCAGAGGCTGGACAAACATTTCTCTGGGGTGCTCTAGGCCAGGGGTGGTCAGACATGCGGCCCGGGGGCTGGATCAGGCCCCCGGAGGGCTTCTATCAGGCCTGCAAGGGACTGGCTGTCTCCTGCTTCTTCCTCCAGTTCTGCTGCTGCTGCTGCTGCGTCATAGCTTGCTTTCCCAGACTCTCTCAATCGCTCAGGAGCGATAGATAGGCAAGCTTCTGCTCCCTGCACTGGGCTGAGGCCCCTCCCCCTCCCCGATTGCTACGGCACAGACATTTTGATGCAATCATTCAGAGCAAGAGGTGTCCTGTTATCAAACAAAATATTGAAAGAGTGCGAATGTTTCAGGCACGTTTTGATTTTAAGTAAAAAAAAATCTTTGTGTTTGCGTCCTTTATAAAGGCCCCGGTCATACGGGCCAGAAAACGCGGGGGGGAGGTGTGGCAGTTCACCCTGGAGCTAAATAAGGCGCTGTAGCCCGATCACATGGGCCACTGGGTTGCCACTCTCCAGCTCCAAGTGCTGATCACACCACGCTGCTGCAGCGCGGCCAAAAAGCGGCGCAGCAGACCACGCAAGCCGCGCTGTTGCGAAGTGCGCATGTGCCGTGGGGGGGGGGCTGCTGCCGGTGTCTTGCGTATGCACATGCCTCATTCAGCGTTGGTGTGCATCCCATGGAAACTTACAACATCTGGAAACCCCGGGACATGGGCCGGCGTCGGAAGCCGTGGGATACTGGCGCTCCTGTGATCAGACGCCGGCCTTTGCCCCGGGGTTTCCGGAAACTAGTGCTTCGAACCTTGTAGTTTTTTACTCCACATTTTTGGAGGGAAGCTGTGGGTTGGCCACGGGAGCGCTACGCCTCCCAGATGTGCTCGTATGATCGCGCACGGAAAGTTCGCGGGGCTCCTGTGCCTTCAGCGGGGCAAATGCTCTGTGTGAACGGGGCCAAAGTTTAGATCTCTGCTCCCTGGCATTACATTTTATGACACACGTGGCCTGGACTGACAAAGTTATGTCAAATCCGGCCCTCCATAACAAATGAGTTCGACACCCCTGCTCTAGGCTGACCCTGCATTGAGCAGGGGGTTGGACTAGACGGCCTGGTGGGTCCCTTGCGACTCTGTGCTTCTAGGATTCCATTATTCTGTTCTATGATCTATCTGTCTGTCTCCCTCTCTTTCTCTATCAATTAGTCTGTCTCTGTATTTGTCCCTTCCTTCCTTCCTTCCTTCCTTCCTTCCTTCCTTCCTTCCTTCCTTCCTTCCTTCCTTCCTTCCTTCCTTCCTTCCTTCCTTCCCTCAATTTCTCTTTCTCTCTCTACTTCTCTCTCTCTCTTTCTCAGCCTATCTATCTCTGTCTATCTATCTAGAAGAAGAAGAGGAGGAGGAGATTGGATTTATACCCCACCCTTCACTACCCAAAGGAGTCTCAGAGCAGTTTACAAACTCCTTTCCCTTCCCCTCCCCGCAACAGACACCCTGGGAGGTAGTTGGGCCCGAGAGAGCTCTCTTGAAAATTGCCTTTGAGAGAACAGGTCTGAGAGAACTTGTGACTAACCCCAGGTCACACCAGCAGCTGCAACTGGAGGAGTGGGGAATCAAACCCGGTTCTCCCAGGTTAAGTCCACGCACTTAACCACTACACCAAACTGGCTCTTTCTCTCTGTCTCTGTCTGTTTCTCTCTCTCTCTCTCTCTCTCTCTCATCTATCTATCTATCTATCTATCTATCTATCTATCTATCTATCTATCTATCTATCTATCTATCTATCTATCTATCTATCTATCTATCTATCTATCTATCTATCTATCTATCTATCTATCTATCTATCTATCTATCTCTCTCTCTGTCTGTCTGTCTGTCATCTATCTATCTATCATCTCTCTCTGTCTGTCTGTCTGTCTGTCATCTATCTATCTCTGTCCATCCAGATGTCCCTCAACAAGCTCAGTTTCCAGCCCAAAACACCTCGTCTGCTGGAGAGTCCCTTTCCCCTCTTCAGTTACAGGCACGTAGACTGCCTTGGCACAGGAAGACCAGCTGCCCCCCTGGAAATATGGCTTCCCGCTGGCAGAGAAGAGACAGGCTCCCATATCCCAGTCTGCAGAAACCCAATCCCAAGGAAAGTCGACAGGTGCGGGAGAAAGTGATCTCGGAGGGAGTCGGCCGGCATGACTGACAAGGGGGTTACCCGCTGCAGGGGGGGGGGCAGGAATTTTGTTTTCGCTGTCTGGGTCTCCATCTCCCTGGGTGGGTGGGGAAGAGGGGCCAACGGACCTGGAAAAGCCAGCCTGGCAGTGCTCTTGTGCCTTTAAGGGCCACTGGACCATTTGCAGACAAAAATTGCATCCATTTCTCATTGCATACAAATGTATTCCAGTGAAGAAACAGAATGAAAATCAGTTCTAAATGTAAAATGTTCAACAGAAATGTATCCCAACCAAAGTTGTTTTTCCTGTATTCCATAGGAAGTTGTTTTTTTTAAATTGTGTAATGAAGGGGGTGTCGGGGAGAAACATTTTCTGTTATATGATACATAATTATTTTCCGTTCTGTATTTTCATCATATTACCTATTTGTCCCAAGTAATAGCAAAGGATGTAGTAACGGAGAAAGTATGCAGCACGGGGTATGCAGCAGTGGTGAAACTAATAATTTATTTAAGAAACAGATCAGTTACGAAATCGGAAATGTAAGATGTGAAATGTTGATTATAAATGTATCCCAACAGAAGTGATTTTTATCATATCCTGTCGACAGTTCCCCCAAAACCCTTTAGGGGATGCTCGGGAGAAATACTGCTTTTCTTTTCTTTTTGGTTACGATATATAACCACTTTTCTTTTTCTGTAATTTCTTTGTATTATCTGTTTGTTTTCCAAAAAATAAAAATATATATTTAAAAGTTCATCTGTTCCTTTATTCAAACATTTCTACATAAGAACATAAGAGAAGCCAATGCTGGATCAGGCCAGTGGCCCATCTAGTCCAACACTCTGTGTCACACAGCGGCCAAAAATACCAGGGGCCATCAGGAGGTCCAGCAGTGGGGACAGGACACTAGAAGCCCTCCCACTGTTGACCCCCCCAAGCACCAAGAAGACAGAGCATCATTTGCCCCAGACTGAGAGTTCCTATCCAGACCTTGTGGCTAATAGCCACGGATGGACCTCTGCTCCAGATGTTTATCCAATTCCCTCTTGAAGCCGTCCATGCTTGTAGCCGCCACCACCTCCTGTGGCCTTATACTATGAACCTAGGGTTACCAACTCCAGGTTTGGAAATACCTGGAGATTTGAGGGTGGACCCTGGGAGAATGTAGTTTAGTGAGGGGAGGTATTGGGCTAAATGTTTTTTTAAAAAAACACGACACTCGATTGCTTTGGAAGCAGAGAAGCTTTCCACAGTATCCCTGTATCTTCCATGTTTCCTGTTCAGGGGCAAATTCTGTTCAAGCAAATTATCATATAGTAACAAGTGGTTAAGACGCTGAAGTGGTTAAGATGCTGAACTGCAGGCTGTGGAAGGTCAGTAGTTCAGCGGTTCGAGACCCGAGAGTGCCGCATGACGGAGCGAGCTCCCGTCTCTAGTTCCAGCTCCTGCCAACCTAGCAGTTCGAAAGCAAGAAATTGCAAGTAGATAAATAGGTACCACTTCGGTGGGAAGGTAACAGCGTTCCGTGCGCCTTGGTGTTTAGTCATGCCGGCCACATGACCACGGAAACGTCTTCGCACAGCGCTGGCTCTTCGGCTTTGAAACGGAGATGAGCACCGCAACCCTAGAGTCGGATTCGACTGGCTTTCGAGCAAGGGAACCTTTACTTTTACCTTTTTAACAAGAGAAAGGAAAAAGAAGAAGAAGAGGAAAAGGAAGAGGAGGAGGAGGAGGAAGAAGAAGAAGACGTTTTATACCCTGCTCTTCACTGCCATCTGGAGAGCTGTGACTGACCCAAGGTCGCCCAGCTGGCTGCATGTGCAGAAGTGGGGAATCAAATCCAGTTCTCCCAGATTAGAGTCTGTGCTCCTAAGCACGACACCAAACTCGTTCAGCAAAATGTCCCTGTTCATGGAGGGACATTTAACTTACTGTGAACAGATTAACTTCAGAAAGGTTAACTGGCTGCAGCTCCAAGCCCAGGTTAAGAGAGAGAAGAAGAGAGCTCCTGTACAAGATGAAACACAGAAAGCCAGCAAGGGCCAAAGAGGGTAGGGCCAACTGCCCAGCGCATGTCAGTGAGAGAACTCTCCTAACCCTTTCCCTCCCAGATCCTCTCGCAGGCAGAGCTACAGTAGCCAACACTTGGTAGGGTATAATGCCATCCAGCCCGGTTGCCATTTTCTCCAGGAAGAAGAGATTGGATTTATACCCTGCCCTTACTACCCAAAGGAGTCTCAGAGCGGCTTACAAACTCCTTTCTCTTCCTCTCCCCACAACAGACAGTCCTGTGAGGTAGGCGGGGCAGAGAGAGCTCTTTCGAGAACTGCTCCTGAGATAACTGCTCTGACAGAACTGTGGCTTGCCCAAGGTCATCCAGTCAGATGCGAGTGGAAGTGCAAAGTGATGCACATTGGAGCCAAACATCCTAAATATAAATACACGTTGATGGGGTCTGAACTGGCAGAGACGGACCAAGAGCGAGATCTTGGAGTCGTAGTGGATAACTCAATGAAAATGTCTAGACAGCGTGTAGCTGCAATAAAGAAGGCCAATGCTATGCTGGGGATTATTAGGAAGGGAATTGAAAACAAATCAGCCAGTATCTTCATGCCCCTGTATAAATCATTGGTGCGACCTCATTTGGAATACTGTGTACAGTTCTGGTCGCCACATCTCAAAAAGGATATTATAGCATTGGAAAAAGTGCAGAGAAGGGCAACTAGAATGATCAAAGGGTTGGAACACCTTCCCTATGAAGAAAGGTTAAAATGCTTGGGGCTCTTTAGCTTGGAGAAACGACGGCTGAGGGGTGACATGATTGAGGTTTATAAGATTATGAATGGGATCGAGCAGGTTGAGAAAGGAGTACTTTTCTCCCTTTCTCACAATACAAGAACTCCTTGTGGGCACTCCATGAAATTGCTGAGCAGTCGGGTTAGAACAGATAAAAGGAAATACTTCTTCACCCAAAGAGTGATTAACATATGGGATTCACTGCCACAGGAGGTGGTGGCAGCTACAAGCATGGACAGTTTCAAGAGGGAATTAGATAAACATATGGAGCAGAAGTCCATCAGTGGCTATGAGCCACAGGGTATAGATGGGAACTCTCAGTCTGGGGCAGGTGATGCACTCTATTCTTGGTGCTGGGGGGGCAGCAGTGGGAGGGCTTCTAGTGTCCTGGCCCCACTGCTGGACCTCCTGATGGCACCTGGCATATTTTGGCCGCTGTGTGACAGAGTGTTGGACTGGATGGGCCATTGGCCTGATTCAACATTGGCTTCTCTTATGTTCTTATGTTCTTATGAAGAGTGGGGAATCAAACCTGGTTCTCCCAAATTAGAGTCTCCCAGATTAGAGTCCAACTGGCTCTCTGGAGAAGACAAATAAAGGTTTAAAGCAAACGATTCATGTAGACCGGAGATCAGCTGTGATTCCAGGTGATCTCCAGCCCCACCTGGAGGTTGGCAACCCTACATTTCTGCATCCAAAAAGCCCCTCCAGGCTGTGCCCACTTCCCCAAAACATGAGGGAGGAACCAGGAAAGGCACTAGTGGGCGCCCTGGTGACCACGGGGCTACCACGTTGGGGACCCTTGGCCTAGAGTAGCTACACCACCCTTGGTCCGCAGTGTGAGTCAGAAGGCTTAGCCAGGGCTCTTTGTCTCCTATATAGACTTGGGGACCCACGGAAATCCCTGGTGAGAGTCTGTGTGTTTAAATAAAGGCCTCGGGTATTGTTTCCCGTCGGAGATTCTAGCCGCTTGCTAAAATAAGAAGCCTTGATCCTCGGGCTCCATCTGAGCAGTAAGTTGATCCCCGAGGAAGCGTCGGAAGAATTTTCCACCCTCCCGACGGGGTCTTGCGGATGTTTCACTGTGTGTATGTGGGGGAGGGGGGTAACCCTGACCTGGACTGTCTGGTTGGTCAGGAGTAGCAAACAGGTTGGTAGAGAACCGGCGTGGTGTGGTGGTTGGTGCTGGACTAGGACATGGGGGACTTGGGTTCGTGTCCCCGCTCTGCCACGAAAGCTCGCTGGGAGACCTGGGAACAGTCACATGCTCTACAGCCTCAACCTGCCTCACGGAGTTGTTGTGAGGAGAGGAGGGAAATGCTGCGAGCCGCTCACGGGCCCCCACCGGGGAGAAAGGCAGTTTTGTGTGTTCAAGGTTTCCAGGGGATCATAGAATCATAGAATGTTAGAGTTGGAAGGGACCTTGCAGGCCATCTAGTCCAACCCCCCGCACTCTGCAGGAGCATAGCTGAAAGACAGCCCTACATACTTACAACATACCCGAAAGATGATTGTCCAGCCTCCGCTTGAAAATGTCCAGCGAAGGAGCATCTACCACCTCCAGAGGTAGACTGTTCCACTGCTCAGCCACTCTTACAGTTAGGAAGTTTCTCCTGATATTGAGTCGGTAACGACTCCCTCGTAATTTCCACCCATTCGATCTAGTCTTGCAGTCCGGAGCAAGAGAGAATAGATCTGCTCCATCTTCTACATGACAGCCCTTCAAATATTTGAAGACTGCAATCATGTCCCCTCTAAGCCTTCTCTTTCCCAGGCTAAACATACCCAACTCTTTCAGCCTTTCCTCATAAGACTTGGATTCAAATACTCTCACCATCCTGGTCGCCCTCTTCTGGACACACTCAAGCTTGTCAACATCCTTCCTGCATTTATCAGTTCAAACATAGAGATATTTTCATTCAATATTTTCCTCTGTTCCTCTGTACATTTAGTTGTTATATGTTTCAATAAAAATTATTGGATTTTCTGACTATTGTGTGGAGTCCGTTTATATAAATTTTTATAAAAATTTTCCACAATTGTTTTTAAATCCTGTGCTTTGTATTTTATTTCATGCTTTTCGTCTTCTAATGCCACAATAAATCTTTTTTCTCTTTCTTTTCTAAGTTTATAGGCTAACCAACGAGAGGGCTTATTCGCATTTTCAAAGAAATACGCTTTTGTGTATTCGATTTTTTGTGCTATCTCTTGTGTTAATCCTAAATTTATTTGATGTTGCTTCATTTTTATCCTTAGTCTTATCTCCTTTAAGTTTTCTTTATTATGGCTTATCTCTTCTAATTTCCTTAATTCTGTCGTTAATTTTTTAAATTTTTCTCTTTTCTGTTTATTTTTCCCTGTTTCTTGATTTATGAATATGCCCCTAATATATGCTTTAAGGGTATCCCAAATGATATTCAAATTAGTGAAATCCTTTTTGTTTATCTCAATAAATACTTTTATGTCTTGTCTCAATTTTTTAACAAAATCTCTATCCCTCATTAAACTTACATTTAATCTCCATCTCTTACAACTATATGGTTCTTGTATAGCTACCCACATAGGATTATGGTCTGCAAATGTATTTGCAAGAATTTCGACCTCTGAAAATATTTTTATTATGTTTATATTGACCCACATCATGTCTATTCTTGACCAAGAATTATGTCTATGAGAAAAAAAAGTATAATCTCTTTTGTGTGGGTTCCTAGTTCTCCATAGATCCAACAAGTTGAATTCTTCCATTAATTTTAGGAAATTTTTCGTCAAAACTGCTCCCGACTTAAGTGTCTTTCTTGTTTTTTTTCTATCATCTTTGGGATCTAGTACCGCGTTAAAATCTCCTACTAAACATATATTTTTGGGATTTTCTTTAGAGATATAGCTCCTCAATTCTGCAAAAAATATATCTTGATTTTGATTTGGGGCATATATGTTTATAATTAAAATTTCCGTTTCTCTAATTTGTACCTGTACTCCAATAATTCTCCCATCATTAGATCTAAATTTAAGTATAGGGTTCAGTTTCTCCCTTACATACGTAACTACGCCTCTTTTTTTATCTGATGCAGTGAAGGCTATACCCAATTTCTTGCACATTAAATGTTTTTCATGGTCTTTTTTTATGTGGGTTTCTTGAAAGCACGTTATATCATTCTTTAGTTTAATTGCTTGATGTATAATTCTTCTCCTTTTGCATGGGCTATTTAAACCATTAACATTCATCCTTCCTAAAGTGTGGTGCCCAAAACTGGACACAGGACTCCAGGTGAGACCTGACCATAGCAGAATAGAGCGGAACTATCACCTCCCGTGATCTGGACACACAAGGCTTCTGTTAATGCATCCTAAGATTGTTTTTGAGAGACAATGCTCTCTTCGGCTGATCTTGGACTCCCGAAAGCTTATATCCTGACAATCTTGTGGAGCTTTAAAGTGTTACTGGACTCAAATGCCTTTCTTCGACTACAGACCAACATGGCTACTCACTTGGAACTAGACATTCAGGCTTAAGAGCTGCAAAACCTCCCTGCTAATTTGGTGCAGTGGTTAGCAGCGCGGACTCTAATCTGGGAGAACCGGGTTCGATTCCCCACTCCTCCACTTGCACCTGCTGGATGACCTTGGGCAAGCCGTAGTTCTGTCAGAGCAGTCCTCTCAGGATTCCCCACTCCTCCACAAGCAGCTGCTGGTGTGACCTTGGGACAGTCACCAGTTCTCTCAGAGCTGTTCTCTCAGGAGCAGTCCTCAAGACAGCTCTCTCAGCCTGACCTACTATACAGGGTGTCTGTTGTGGGGAGGGGAAGGGAAAGAAGATTGTAAGCCGCTCTGAGACTCCAAGTGAAGGGCTGGGTATAGATCCAATCTCTTCTCCTTCTCCTTCTGATCCCAAGTGTGGCTACTTAAAATTGCACAGCCTCAAAGGTGAGCCACTCCTTGCATGTTCAGAAGCACTCTCTTTTTTTACAGTGTCTTCTAAAGTGAGAACTTCAGGGGCTCAGTCCTTACAGGGCCCAACTAAGTCAGTCCCTGGCCTACCTCGCAGGTCTGTCGTAAGGATCATTGTGATCTTGTCCTTGCCGTGCTTTGATGTTATATCAATGCCGTTGTCATTATCCCTCATTAGTCTGCAGCCTTCAGGAAGGGACGCCTGGTCATCCAGGCATCGGGTTGCCAAATCTAGTCTAAGAAATTCCTTGAGATTTGGCAGAGGATCTGGGGAAGGCGTGGTTTGGGGAGGGAGGGACCTCAGTGCCGGATAATGCCATCGACTCCGCCCTCCAAAGCAGCCATCTTCTCCAGGAGAACCTATCTCTGTTGTCCAGAGATCGGCTGTAATTCTGGTAGCTTTCCAGGCACCACCTGGAAGTTGGCATTTCAGCAAAAGCATCCACGAGAGCATTACTAGCCTTTCCAAGTGCATTTTCCACCATGCGATAATGGTGTTCACGGGGGGGGCACGCAGGACATATCACCTGATGCCTAGCATCTGGGCGGGCAGGAAACCCGACACTTCTGTATTCCCCGGGGGAAACGCCCTAGTGTTTGGTCTGTAAAGACAGCTGCTTCAAGCTTTGCACAGATTGCTTTTCTTTTCTTTCCCATTCAGCTCAAGTTGCAGCTTGACCCGCAGGCCTAGGCAAGCCGGATCCAGGAAGCCTGGTACCTGGGAACAGAACAGAAAATCCCTTGGCAGGCCGGGAGGGAGGCCTGGGAATGAAGGGGCCAGAGAGCCACTTCACTGCAGCCCGAAAGAGACAGTGAGGAAGAAGAAGAAGGAGAAGGAGAAGGAGAAGGAGAAGGAGAAGGAGAAGGAGAAGGAGAAGGAGAGGGAGGAGGAGGAGGAGGAGGAGGAGGAGAAGAAGAAGAAGAAGAAGAAGAAGAAGAAGAAGAAGAAGAAGAAGAAGAAGAAGAAGAGGAGGAGGAGGAGGAGGAGGAGGAGGAGATTGGATTTATACCCTGCCCTTCCCTTCACAACCTGAAGGAGTCTCAGAGCGGCTCACAATCTCCCTTCCCTTCCCCTCCCCACAACAGACACCCTGGGAGGGAGGTGGGGCTGAGAGACCTCTCTCAAGGACTGCTCCTGAGAGATCAGCTCTGAGAGAACTTGTGCCTGACCCAAGGTCACACCAGCAGCTGCATGTGGAGGAGCGGGAGATCAAACCCAGTTCTCCCAGATTAGAGTCCGGGCTACTAACCACTATGCCAAACTGGCTCCCATCGTTTGCGGCCCGTCTTCCTTTAAAATATATCCAAGGCAGCTCGGGAAGCTTAAACGGCAACCAAACGGCAGCACGAAACCACGCCAGTCACCCTGTGCCACCTTGTGTGCCAGCTCGCCCCTGTTTAGCAGCAACCGCACCGGGCGGAGTTCGTGCTGTGAATGAGGCAAGAGGTAACCTTTGCAATGCATCTCGCTTTGTTCTCCCGTGGGTCACAGCCTGGACTTGTCCCCTGGACTGCTCCCAGCTGTGCCAGGGATGCCAAGTGCTTCATTCAACCCGCCCATCCCAGGTGGATTTGTTTGCAGTTGCTGGCAGGAGCTCTGATGATTCGCCTTCCTTTGCTATGAATCCAGGGCACTCATCAAGCAGGGGAAAGGAGAGCGTAGAGAACAGAGCATGGCTTTGGCGCATAGCTCTCCTCTCACATGAACACACAAAGCTGCCTGATACTGAATCAGTTCCTCTGGAGTGCCAGCAACAGGGCAGAGAGGCCGAGGCCTTCATAAGAACATCAGAAGAGCCCTGCTGGATCAGACCAGGGAGGGTCCATCTAGTCCAGCATCCTGCCTCACACAGGGGCCAGGCAGTTCCTCTGGAAGGCCAACAACAGGGCAGAGAGTCCGAGGCCTTCTTAAGAACATAAGAAGAGCCCTGCTGGATCAGACCAGTGGTCCATCCAGTCCAGCATCCTGTCTCACACACTGGCCAGCCAGTTCTCCTGGGGGGGCAACAACAGGGCATAGAGGCCGAGGCCTTCATAAGAACATAAGAAGAGCCCTGCTGGATCAGAGCAGTGGTCCATCTAGTCCATCATCCCGTCTCACACAGTGGCCAGCCAGTTCCTCTGGAGGGCCAACAACAGGGCACAGAGGCTGAGGCCTTCATAAGAATATAAGGAGAGCCTTGCCTGGTCAGACCAGTGGTCCATCTAGTACAACGTCCTGTCTCACACAGTGGCCAACCAGTTCCTCTGAAGGGCCAACAACAGGGCATAGAGGCTGAGGCCTTTATAAGAACATCAGAAGAGCCCTGCTGTCTGATATTATATCTGCGTTATATCTGTCTCTGGTATTATATCTCTGTGGCAATGAACCCCGCTGAAGTTCCTGTCCTCCCCAAGCTCCATCCCTGAAATCTCCAGGAATGTCTCCATCTGCCGCTGGCAGATCCATCCAAACTCGTCTCTATCTATCGAGGCTCAGGTTGTGATGGTCGCCGACCAGGCGTTCTTCCAACTCCACTAGGTAAGGCAGCTGCTCCCTACTTGTCTCGCTCCGACCTAGCCACAGTAATCCATGCAACGATCACCTCCAGGTTGGACTACTGTCATTCGCTCTACGCGGGCCTGCCCTTGCACCTGACCCGGAAGCTCCAACTGGTCCAAAATGCAGCTGCACGGGTCCTTACTGGGACTCCGTGGATGGCACATATTCCATCACTGCTGCGCGAGCGGCGCTGGCTTCTAGTGGAGCACCGGATCAGGTTCGAGGTTTTGTTTTTGACCTTTAAGGCCCTTAGCAGTCAGGGACCTACATGTCTTTGGGACCAGCTCTCCCAATATGCTCTTGGAAGAGCGTTACGTTCAGGGAATAAGAACTTCCTGCCGGCCCGAGAGAAGTCCGGCTGTCATCGACCTGGGCCAAAGCTTTCTCAGCCCTGGCCCCTGCCTGGTGGAACGCTGTGCTGGAAGACATCCGCGCCCTGCGGGAGTTATTACCTTTCTGCAGGGCATGCAAGGCAGAGATGTTCTGCCAGGCCTTCGGTTGAGGACAGTGATGGGGGTAGCCTTTGCCACTCTCATGCAAGTCCCCATCCCTCGTAATCAATGCTCGCTCAAAGCTGTGAACATAAGAACATAAGAGAAGCCAATGTTGAATCAGGCCAATGGCCCATCCAGTCCAACACTCTGTCACACAGCGGCCAAAATATACCAGGTGCCCTCAGGAGGTCCAGCAGTGGGGCCAGGACACCAGAAGCCCTCCCACTGCTGCCCCCTCCAGCACCAAGAATATATTTATTTATTTATTCCATTTTTACCCCGCCCTCTCCGCGAACGGGCTCAGGGCGGCTTACATTGAGGCAACCAAGTGCCAAAAACAAAACAGCTTAAAAAAATATAAAACAATTAAACAGATAACATTCCAAAAAAAGGTAACCACCATAGGGTGCTCAACAGTTATTCTCAAACTCAATCCAATGGCATCAGACGGTGTTAGTCACAACGATGTTGGTCGCAGCGATGTTGATCACAACGGGGACAGCTAGATCTTCCTCGGCTGTCCCCTCCCTCCACCACATAAGATAGTAACATTGGCGACAGAATTGGCGGCAGAGGGGAGTGGCGGCTCCTACTCAAAGGCCTGGCGGAATAGAGTGCATCACCTGCCCCAGACTGAGAGTTCCCATCTATACCCTGTGGCTAATAGCCACTGATGGACCTCTGCTCCATATGTTTATCTAATTCCCTCTTGAAACTGTCCATGCTTGCAGCTGCCACCACCTCCTGTGGCAGTGAGTTCCATGCGATAATCACTCTTTGGGTGAAGAAGGACTTCCTTTTATCTGTTGTAACCCGACTGCTCAGCAATTTCATGGAGTGCCCACAAAGAGTTCTTGTATTGTGAGAAAGGGAGAAAAGGACTTCTTTCTCAACCTGTGGGATCTTGTGAGCAAAAATTCTACTTTGCGAGCTGCCGGCATTAAAGTTGTGAGCAAACTATTTCGCTGCTGCATAAAATGAGTTTACTCAGGGGCCATCTTTTCCTGAGCGAAGACAAAAAACTGTGAGCCAGCCCACGCTCCCTCAGCTTAGAGGGAACACTGCTCGTAACCCCCTCCCCACCAGGGAGGCCGGTTTGCGGGAGTTTCCCCCCCGCCCTCTTATATATGCTGTATTTCTGCCACTTTGATAATGTCGTTTCATGTACAGGCAGGGCTATTTTTGTCGGAAAAGCCCAGCAGGAGCTCATTAGCATAATAGGCCACACCCAACAGCAGATCCGGCCACACCCCTGACAGCACAGCTCATTAGCATATTAGGCCACACACCCCATACCTTCCCTTGGCTTCTCCGGGCACCCCTTGGAGGGAAGGGAAGGGAAGGGAAGGCAGTTTAAACTGCAGGGAGCCCATGAAAGCCGGCCCTTGGACAGGCTGGGGAAGGCACGGGGAGGTATTTAAATGCCTCCCCGATCCTTCCAGGGTCCCCGCCGGCCCGCCAGCCTCGGAGTCACCGGGGGGAGGGGGTCGCTCTCCGGGCCTTCCCTCTGTAGCCAGGCACGCCGAGGTTTTGGCTGTGGTGGGCATGGCCGACTCTGAAGCCAACCGGAACGCCGTTTCTGTACATCCCTGCCCCAAAATAGCCCTGTGTGTAGGTATTTATTGGTTCGTTTTAATTCATTTTAACCTGAGGTTGTATATTATCCTGTGGTAAACCGCCCTGAGCCCTACTTGTAGGGAAGGGCGGCCTAGTAAATCCAATTTAATAGATAATAAATAAATAAATAATCCCCCAACGCGCAGCCATTGTCTCCCCTTGTCTCAGCTGCCTGGAGATCGGTTGTAATTCCAGGAGGTCTGCAGGCCTGGAAGTTGGCAACCCCAGGCCAGAGGCATTTGGGACGGCGACGGTGCCGCACGGCTCGTAAACAACAGGTGCATCGCATCGGCTGTCGGGGCCGAATTTAAAAAAGGAATGGGCAGACGAGCCGTCCGCCTCTAAGACGGCACCACATGCTTTTTAGAGGTTTTTTTTTTTTTAAGTAAAAATCTGACCCTCATCTCAGTTTGTCTCCAGCACTTCTCAGGTTTGTTCCAAGAGAGCGCAGGCACGGAGATAGTTTCCATACCGTCCCCGGGCAACCTCCCCTCCAGACCTGCTAAGCTTCCGCAAGAGTCCAAATGGAAAGAAACAATAACTGTAGAACAATCACTCATTAACTCTTAAACAAGTCTCTTTTTTAACATACCGGTTTACTAAGTACATAAATATCAACAGGGTGATTTTTGGGCAGGAACGCACAGGAACGGAGTTCCGGCTGGCTCCTGAGTTGGCCACGCCCAGCAGGAACTCATTGGCATAACAGGCCACACCCAACAGCAGAAACTCATTAGGACTGGCTACATGGGGGGGGTGGTGGCCTAACATGCAAAGGAGTTCCTGCTCCAAAAAGAGCCCTGGCGTTTTGACAACAAACAAGGGAAACAGAATAAGAAGCAAAAGGTGGGTGTGGCTGGATGACCACACTTCTGGTAGCATGAGGGAGTGGCCTAATATGCTAATGAGCTGTGCTGTCACGGATGTGACCTATTATGCTAATGAATCCCTGCTGGGCTTTTTCTACCAAAAAAGCCCTGAATATCAAACAATAGAGGGGAGGGGTGTCAGGCTTCCCAAGAACTTACTGTAATTTGGCGGGGGACACATACTTCTTGGCAGGACCATTCCCGGGGGGTGGGAAGACGCGGCACACGATGCCATCGCCAGGAAGTGATGCTAGGCAACGCTCTGGCAATGGGGCTGGAAACTCGAGTTTCCAGCCCCATTGCCAGAGCGTCACCCGGCATCACTTCCTGGCGACAGCATCGTGCGGTGTGGGTGTTCCAAGGAGGAATATTCCGGTCGGGGATTGTGTGTCCCCCGCCAAATTACGGTAAGTACTTGGCAACCCTAAGGGGTGTTATGTATTGAGCCTGAGCTACCACTGACTGTGGACCCTGAACTGGGTGAGCTTGCTCCCCAAGAACAATAGCTGACCAGGATCCTGGAACTGGCGTATAGATAAGCAATGTGATGTAAATAGCCTATCCTTGGGAGTGGGTGTCTGTGGGGTGGGGTGTTGCAGGGGCTCAAACCCTGCTGGGTGTCCTTGCTGTGTTCCCGAAATCACTAAATAAACTAGAGCTGGTCACGGCAATGTGTCCAGAACCCAGCATTTAACAACACCTCGGTGTCCTTATAACAAAACCATGAATCCCCTTAATCGCTGGCAGTCGCCTTGCACTCTTTCCAGAATCAAAATCATCTTCACTCCCCCACGCCTGGCAAAAAAAGCCTGACAGTCTTATCTTCCTAGGAATGTTGCTTAAAGGGATAAGAGATTGAAGGCTTTTTTGATTTCATAGAATCATAGAATGTCAGTTGGAAGGGACCTCACAGGTCATCTAGTCCAACCCCCTGCACTCTGTAGGAGCACAGCTGGAAGATAGCCCTACAACATACCCGAAAGATGGTCGTCCAGCCTCCGCTTGAAAATCTACTAACAAGCAGATCCGTCGTTGAGGAAGTTCTATGAAATGGGTCTTCCAGCTAGCACCCCTCCCCCCGATAAGAGCCAGTTAAGAGCGCGACCTCTAATCTGGGAGAACCAGGTTTGATTCGCACTTGCTGGGTGACCTGGGGAAAGCCATAGTTCTGGCAGAGCTGTTCTTGAAAAAGAGCCATTTCTATCAGAGCTCTCTTAGCCCCACCTCCCTCACAGGGTGTCTGTTGTGGGGAGGGGAAGGGAAAGGAGACTGTAAGCCGCTCTGAGACACCTTTGGGTAGTGAAGGGCGGGGTATAAATCCAATCTCTTCTTCTTCTTCTTCTACCTCACAGGGTGTCTGTTGTGGGGAGGGGAAGGTAAAGGTGTAATCCAAAACCAATCTCCTCCTCCTCCTCCTTCTTCTTGATTTGAGTCCAGAAGCACCTTAGAGACCAACTAGATTTTGGGGTTATAAGCTTTCTAGACTCTTAAAAGGTTATACTCCCAAACTTATATTCCATCATGCAGCACTCGGGTCTCGAACTGTCAAACTACAGACCTTCTGGTCTGCAGGACTGCGTCTTAACCTCTGAGCCACTACTGCCCTCAGTACATGTGTACATGCATGACATGCATCCATCATCTGTCCCTAAGGTGCTACTGGACTCTGACCTAGCTATTCAACCTCGCAGGGTTGTTGTGAGGATAAGAAAGGAGGTGAGGGGGACAATATGAGCCACTTTGGGTACCCAGTGCAGAGAAAGGTGAAGTAAATATGGAATGTATGTCAATGATTCTATTATTCTCTGGGGTTCCTCTGGGCACCTAGAACTCAAAGCTCGGAGCCAGTGCATGTGTAAAAAAAAAAAAAAGGCAAAGGTAAAGGTTTCCCTTGCTCGAAAGCCAGTCGAATCCGACTCTAGGGGGCGGTGCTCATCTCCATCTCCAAGCCGAAGAGCCAGCATTGTCCGAAGAGCCAGCACTGTCCAAAGACGTTTCCATGGTCATGTGGCCGGAATGACTAAACACTGAGGTACACGGAATGCTGTTACCTTCCCACCGAAGTGGTACCTATTTATCTACTTGCAGTTCCTTGCTTTCAAACTGCTAGGTTGGGAGGAGCTGGAACCAGAGACGGGAGCTCACTCTGTCATCCGGCACTCGGGTCTCAAACTGTCAAACTACAGACCTTCTGGTCTGCAGCTCGGCGTCTTAACCTCTGAGCCACTACTGCCCTCAGTACATGTGTGCATGCATTTAAATGCACACTCATGCATACTTTCAGCGAAACGAGAGACCAGAGATCTGTGGCTGGCTGCCATCTTTCGAGACTTTCGAGACTGCTGGGAGGGTGGAATGGATTGGGGCCGCCCTCCTGGACTCTGTTGTCCCTCAAAGTCCTTATCTTGAGCCTTGCTTGATGTCACCCTCCCCCACAGAAGTGAGCAGGTGGCCTTGGGAAACAGGGCCCATTAAGTGGTGGCACCCTGCCTTTGTATAGACCTCCCCCACCCCCAAGAGAGCCAGTTTGGTGTAGTGGTTAGGAGCATGGATTGTGGTGTGGGAGAACTTGGTTTGATCCCCCGCCAGGGCCGGCTCGCTTACTAGGCAAACTGGGCATTCGCCTAGAGCGCGCCGGCCCTTAGGGGCGCCGAAAAAACTCTGCCCCCCACCAAAAGTCCCACCAACCCCCCACCCCGCCCCTTCCCTGGCTTGCTGGTGCTCAGACGGAAGGGACGGGGGTTTAAACCCCTGCCCCTTCCCTGGCTTGCCGGCGTGCCCCGGCAGCAGGCAAGAGAGGGAAGGAGGAGGGGAGCCCTCCCTCACCCTGGGGAGCCCTGGCGGCGGAGAGGCGGGAGGTTGGCAACCCCGTAATTGGGCGCATGCCGGGGGGGGTGCGCCAGAAGGTAGCCCTGCCTAGGGTGCAAAAAAACCTCAGGCCAGCCTTGTCCCCCACTCCTCCACATGCAGCTGCTGGTGTGACTTTGGGTCAGTCATAAGTGCTGTCAGAGCTGTTCTCTCAAGGACAGTTTTGGAAAGAGCTCTCTCAGCCCCACTGACCTCACAGGGTGTCTGTTGTGGGGAGGGGAGGGGAAGGGAAAGGAGATTGTAAGCCACTCTGAGACCGAGTGAAGGGCAGGGTGTAAATCCATTCTCCTCCTCCTCTTCTTCTTCTACTTCTTCTTCTTCCTCCTCCTCCTCCTCTTCTTCTTCTTCTCCTCCTCTTCCTCTTCCTCTTCCTCCTCCTCCTCCTCCTCCAAGTTGGGTTACAAGATCTGGGTTGGGAAATACCTGGAGAGTTTGGGAACGGAGTCTGAGGACGGCAGGGTTTGGGGAGAGCGGGACTTCAGTGGGTTATAACGCCACAGAGGTCCACCTCCCAAAGCGGCCATGTTCTCCAGGAGAACTGATCTCTGTCGCCTGGAGATCTCCAGCTACCGCCTGGAGGTTGGCAACACTACCCCCCAAGAGTCACCTGGCAGTGCATTTAAGTGTTTAAAACAGCATCTGCTTAGCAAGGCCTCAGCTGAACTTTCGTCCTGCCTTTTCACTCCTTAGCTCGAGCGCTTTCGAGGGATCTTCTCGCCGCCCGTCTCCCGCTGGTTTATGTTCAGTCCTGGCTCGCTTTTCTGCTCCCCCCTGCTGGGGAGGAACAGTCGATTTCATGGCTATTGGTTTTACGACTCTTAGATTGGGACGGTTTTTACAGCTGGCACAGTCAGCTGGGCATTGATTTGAACTTCTAATTGTTTCATGGCGAGCTGGCAAGCGGCGGGTCTCGGGAGAAGGCCGCAGATAAATTCCTCCGAGACAAACTTCCTTCCCAGAGCTGCTATTTATCCCAGTATGTGCTTAATATAGAGAGCCAGTTTGGTGTAGTGGTTAAGTGCACGGACTCTAATCTGGGAGAACTGGGTTTGATTCCCCACTCCTCCACTCGCAGCTGCCGGATGACCTTGGGCAAGCCAGAGTTCTGATAATAGCTGTTCTTGAAAAAGAACAGTTTCTGTCAGAGGTCTCTCAGCCCCACCTACCCCACAGGGTGCCTGTTGTGGGGAGGGGAAGGGAAAATCCGCTCTGAGACTCCTTTGGGTAGCGAAGAGTGGGGTATAAATCCAATCTCCTCTTCTTCTTCTTCTACCTCACAGGAGGGTGTCTGTTGTGGGAAGAGGAAGGGAAAGGAGTTTGTAAGCCACTCTGAGACTCCTTTGGGTAGTGAAGGGCGGGGTAAAAATCCAATCTCTTCTTCTTCTACCTCACAGGAGGGTGTCTGTTGTGGGAAGAGGAAGGGAAAGGAGTTTGTAAGCCACTCTGAGACTCCTTTGGGTAGTGAAGGGCGGGGTAAAAATCCAATCTCTTCTTCTTCTACCTCACAGGAGGGGAGGGAGAAGGAAGGGAAAGGAGTTTGTGAGCGGCTCTGAGACTTCTTCGGGTAGTGAAGGGCGGGGTAAAAATCCAATCTCTTCCTCTTCCTCTTTTCTTTATCAGTAAGCAAAGCAGCTTCAAGGCGAGGGGAAGGGAAGAGGCACATAGAATTGGGAGCTTGCCTTGGCTGTAGAAATAATTGCTTATGGCACTACATTGGCACACGTGCCAAGAACTGCCAGTGTTTGGCATATGCAGAGGCCCCAGGGTTGAATTGCGAGCTCTGGGTTGGGAAACTGGAGATTTTTGGCGGGGGTTTTTTGGGGGAGGGACTTCGGTGGGATATGATGTCATTGAGCCCATCAACCAAAGAGGCCATTTTCTCCAGAAGGAGGAGGAGAAGAGAAGAAGAGACTGGATTTATACCCCGCCCTTCTCTTGGAAGTCTCAGAGCAGCTTACAAACTCCTTTCCCTTCCTCTCCTCACAACAGACACCCTGTGGGGTAGGTGGGGCTGAGAGAGCTCTTCCGAGGACTGCTCATGAGAGAACAGCTCTGAGAGAACTGTGGCTTGCCCAAGGTCACCCAGCAGCTTCGTGTGGAGAAGTGGGGAATCATACCCGGTTCTCCCAGATTAGAGTCTGCGCTCCTAACCACGACACCAAATTGATCTGTGTTGCCTGGAGATCCATTGTAACCACAGGAATGCATGAAGCTGCCTTCTGTTGAATCAGTCCCTTGGTCCATCGAGGTCAGGATTGTCTACTCAGACTGGCAGCAACTCTCCAGGGTCTTGGGCAGGGAGAGGATTTTCACATCACCCACCATCAGATCACATGAAGCTGCCTTCTACTGAATCAGATACTTGGTCCACCATGGTTAGTATTGTCTACTCAGACTGGCAGCAGCTCTCCAGGTTCTCAGGCAGAGGTCTTTCCCATCATCTACTGCCTGGTCCCTTCACCTGGAGATGCTGGGGATTGAACCTGGGACCTTCTGCATGCCAAGCAGGTGCTCTCCTGCTGAACCATGGCCCCATTTCATGGCTCTCCAGGGTCTCTGGCAGAGGTCTTTCCCATCATCTACTGCCTGGTCCTTCTGACTGGAGATGCTGGGGATTGAACCTGGGACCTTCTGCATGCCAAGCAGGTGCTCTACCACTGGGCCACAGCCCCACTTCATGGCTCTGCAGGGTCTCCGGCAGAGGTCTTTCCCATCATCTACTGCCTGGTCCTTTTAACTGGAGATGCCGGGGATTGAACCTGGGACCTTCTGCATGCCAAGCAGATGCTCTACCACTGGGCCACAGCCCCACTTTATGGCTCTCCAGGGTCTCAGGCAGAGGTCCTTCCCATCATCTACTGCCTGGTCCTTTCGACTGGAGATGCCGGGGATTGAACCTGGGGCCTTCTGCCTGCCAAGCAGGTGCTCTCCTGCTGAGCCACAGCCCTTCCCTCAAATCCTGGGAGATCTCCAGCCACCACTGGTAGGTTGACAACACTACCCCAGGGTATCCCTTAATTCTGTTTCTCCGCAGGCAATACTCATGCCCACCCTGCCTGCCCCTCCCTGGAGCTTGCAAGTGACTTTGTTAATGTTGGCTTGAGTCTCTGTGCGCTCGGACATGTGCTTACAAAACCCAGAGAGGGAAATCCTGTATTAATGCACGCGGGACGCCATTTGGCATCAGAAACACATTAGCGCTTCCTGCCCTCTCCCTCCTCCTGCAACGAGGTGCATTGTCAGCCTCCTGGAAGGAAGCGAGACACGATTATTTCACGGGGGCCGAAGGAGCTGCCGTCGCGGCCGGTTTTCCTAAGGGGAGACCCTTTGCGAAGACAATTTCCAAAGAGGGGTGGATGGGGGCTTTGCCCCTGGAAGCCCCCCTCCCCCCAATTTCGTGCGAGCCAGCGGATTAGGCAGTTTTCAAGATGAGGACGGCAGCAAAAGAGCTCTTGCAACTGTAAGCCACGGGGCTGCCAACTTCCAGGGGAGGGCAAAAGAAGGGGAAAACACAGCGTGCGAATCATCAAACACAGATGAACACTGCAAATGCAATTAACAAGTCTTAGATCAACGCCCTTAAATAGATATTTTGAAATGCCAAACGGTGTATATTCTTAATGTAGTAGAAGAAGAGGAGATTGGATTTATACCCTGCTCTTCACTACCCAAAGGAGTCTCAGAGTGGCTTACAAACTCCTTTTCCCTTTCCCTTCCCACAACAGACACCCTGTGAGGTGGAAGAAGAAGAAGAGATTGGATTTATACCCTGCCCTTCACTACCCAAAGGAGTCTCAGAGCGGCTGACAAACTCCTTTCCTTTCCCCTCCCCACAACAGACACCCTGTGAGGTAGAAGAAGAAGAGGAGATTGGATTTATACCCTACCCTTCACTACCCAAAGGAGTCTCAGAGCGGCTCACAAACTCCTTTCCCTTCCCTTCCCCAAAACAGTCACCCTGTGAGGTAGAAGAAGAAGAAGAGGAGATTGGATTTATACCCCACCCTTCACTACCCAAAGGAGTCTCAGAGCGGCTGACAAACTCCTTTCCCTTCCCCTCCCCATAACAGACACCCTGTGAGGTAGAAGAAGAAGAGGAGATTGGATTTATACCCCGCCCTTCACTACCCAAAGGAGTCTCAGAGCGGCTCACAAACTCCTTTCCCTTCCCCTCCCCACAACAGACACCCCTGTGAGGTAGAAGAAGAGGAAGAGATTGGATTTATACCCCGCCCTTCACTATCCGAGCGAGTCCCAGAGCGGCTTACAAACTCCTCTCCCTTCCCCTCCCCACAACGGACACTCTGTGAGGTAGGCAGGGTTGAGAGAGCTCTAACACAAACTGCCCTTTTTCGAGAACAGCTGTGCCAGAGCTATAGCTTGCCCAAGGTTGTCCAGCAGGTGCAAGTGGAGGAATGGGGAATCAAACCCAGTTCTCCCAGATTAGACTCTGCGTACTTAACCACTACACCAAACGGGCTCCCTGTATATTCAGTTATCAAAGTTTTCTCGTAACAACTCTAAAAGTATTTAATACAAAGTCAAGAGCTCCAAGCCAGAGTTACAAGGTGACACATAAAAGTTCCCAAGCTCTCAGAAAGCAACCATCATGGGCTATAAATCAAGGTTATGATGTGACACTACTAGTTCCGAAGTTCTCACCATGACAAATTTATATAACAGGTCAGCAATGGGCAGTTATGCTCCAACATGTATCCTAGGCATACAGATGTGTTCCCATCCTCTTTTTCAAAGCCACATCTCCCTTCCGTTGTGGTGATCAAAATTCAAGTCGGAACCGGTGCTCTAAGAAATCTCTTTCAACCAGTAGTCTCCCGGCTGTCAAAGCGCTTTAGGGCGGCATATCGGTCCGCCTCCACAACGGAACGGAGATGCGGCCTTGAAAAAGAGGACGGGAACATGTTTATAGGCCTAGGATACATGTTGGAGCATAACTGCCAATTCCTGACCTGTTGTGTAAATTTGTCCTGTTGAGAACTTTGGAACTAGGAGCGTGACACTGTAGCCTCGATTTATAGCTCATGACTGTTGCATCTGAGAATTTGGAAACTTTATATGTTATAAGAACATAAGGACATAAGAGAAGCCAATGTTGAATCAGGCCAATGGCCCATCTAGTCCAACACTCTGTCACACAGCGGCCAAAATATACCAGGTGCCATCAGGAGGTCCAGCAGTGGGGCCAGGACACTAGAAGCCCTCCCACTGCTGCCCCCTCCAGCACCAAGAATAGAGGGCATCACCTGCCCCAGACTGAGAGTTCCCATCTATACCTTGTGGCTCATAGCCACTGATGGACTTCTTCTCCATATGTTTATCTAATTCCCTCTTGAAACTGTCCATGCTTGCAGCTGCCACCACCTCCTGTGGCAGTGAATTCCACGTGTTAATCACTCTTTGGGTGAAGAAGGACTTCCTTTTATCTGTTCTAACCCAACTGCTCAGCAATTTCATGGAGTGCCCACCAGTTCTTGTATTGTGAGAAAGGGAGAAAAGTACTTCTTTCTCTTACGGTGTAAACTGGCTTGGAGTGCTTGACTTTGTATTAAATACTTTTGGAGTTCTTATAAGAAAACCTGGATAACTGAATATGTATTAAGAATATACACTCGTTTGTTATTTCAAAGTACTTATTCAATGGCATTGATGTAAGGCTTGTTAGTTGCATTTGCAGTGTTCATCTGTGTTCGATAATGATTGCTGTCTTTAAATATTTGAAAGGCTGTCGTTTGGAGGAGGGCAGGGAGCTGTTCCAGTCGGCGGCAGAGGAGAGGACCCAAAGCAATGGGTTTAAATTACATGCAGAAAAGTCTCAGCTGGATACGAGGAAAAAGTTCTTCACGGTCAGAGTGGTTCAAAGGTGGAATCAGCTACCCAGGGAGGTGGTGAACGAATGTTTGTCAGAGATGCTTTAGGCTGGTCCTGCATCGGGCAGGGGTTTGGACTAGACGGTCAGTAGGGCCCAACTCTATGATTCTATAATTCTAAGACTTGTTAATTGCATTTGCAGAGTTCATCTGTGTTTGATAACTTCCACGTGTGGCCTGGAGTCCTCCTAGGAGAGCCAGTTTGGTCTAGTGGTTAAGAGCATGGACTCTAATCTGGGAAACCCAGGTTTGATTCCCCACTCCACCACATGCAGCTGCTGGTGTGACCTTGGATCAGTCACAAGTTCTCTCAGAGCTGTTCTCTCAGGAGCAGTCTTCAAAAGAGCTCTCTCAGCCCCACCTACCTCCCAGGGTGTCTGTTGTGGGAGGGGAAAAGGCAAGGAGATTGTAAGCCGCTCTGAGACTCCTTCGGGTAGCGAAGGGTATAAATCCAATCTTTTCTCTTCTTCTTCTACAATTACAACTCACAGCCCAACTATAGAGATCAAGTCCCCTGGAGAAAATGACCACTTCCGAGGGGGGACTCTCTGGTGTCATATCGCGGATGAGCTTTCCTCCCCTCCCCAAACTCCACCGCCCGCCCCCAATCTCCAGGAATTTCTAGGGTTGCCTACTTTTGGTGGTGGTGGGTGGGTGGAGTTCTCCTAGAATTTCATCTGGTCTCCAGGCGAGAGATCTGCTCCCCTGGAGAAAATCAGGCAAGGCGGGAAAAGCAACCGTGAAAAATCAACCATGAAAAAAAAATAACTCAAGCATTCGATAATCCTCAATATCTAATTCAAATGAGCAAAAACTCATTCAGAGAGAAATTCATATAAATAGACATCTATTAATTCCGTTCATTTACAAGGGAATGTCAGGCATTCCGAACCCACACAAAATTGGTGAGCTCAGATCAAAGTCATTAGTCCAATCAAGTGCATGCTGCCGTGAAGAAAGAATTAATACAAAGAATACCAGTGGGTGAAAATTACAGGGGAGTCGTTACCGGCTAGATATCAGGAGAAACTTCCTGACTGTAAGAGAGGTTGAGCAGTGGGACAGACTGCCTCGGGAGGTGGTGGATGCTCCTTCACTGGACGTTTTCAAGCGGAGACTGGACGACCATCTTTTGGGTATGTCGTAGGTATGTAGGGCTGTCTTTCGGCTACGTTTCTGCAGAGTGCAGGGGTTGGACTAGATGACCTGCAAGGTCCCTTCCAACTCTAACATTCTATGATTCTATGGGTACCACAGGGATCAGTACTCGGTCCGATGCTTTTTAACTTGTTTATTAATTTTTTGGAATTGGGAGTAAGCAGTGAAGTGGCTAAATTTGCAGATGACATGAAGTTGTTCAGGGTGGTGAAAACCAGGGAGGATTGTGAGGCACTCCAAAGGGATCTGTCGAGGATGGGTGAGTGGGTGTCAACGTGGCAAAGGGGTTCAATGTGGCCAAGTGCAAAGTGATGCACATTGGAGCCAAAAATCGTAAATATAAATACACGTTGATGGGGTCTGAACTGGCAGAGACTGACCAAGAGAGAGATCTTGGAGTCGTAGTAGATAACTCAATGAAAATGTCTAGACAGTGTGCAACCGCAATAAAGAAGGCCAACGGTATGCTGGGGATTATTAGGAAGGGAATTGAAAACTAATCAGCCAGTATCATCATGCCCTTGTATAAATCATTGGTGCGACCTTATTTGGAATACTGTGTACTGTTCTGGACGCCACATCTCAAAAAGGATATTATAGCATTGGGAAAAGTGCAGAGAAGGGCAACTAGAATGATAAACGGGTTGGAACATCTTCCCTATGAAGAACGGTTAAAATGCTTGGGGCTCTTTAGCTTGGAGAAATGACGGCTGAGGGGTGACATGATTGAGTTTTATAAGATTATGAATGGGATTGAGCAGGTTGAGAAAGAAGTCCTTTTCTCCCTTTCTCACAATACAAGAACTCGTGGGCACTCCATGAAATTGCTAAGCAGTCGGGTTAGAACAGATAAAAGGAAGTACTTCTTCACCCAAAGAGTGATTAACATATGGAATTCACTGCCACAGGAGGTGGTGGCAGCTACAAGCATGGACAGTTTCAAGAGGGAATTAGATAACTATATGGAGCAGAAGTCCATTAGTGGCTATTAGCCACAAGGTATAGATGGGAACTCTCAGTCTGGGGCAGGTGATGCACTCTATTCTTGGTGCTGCGGGGGGGGGGCGCAGCAGTGGGAGGGCTTCTAGTGTCCTGGCCCCACTGCTGGACCTCCTGATGGCACCTGGTATATTTTGGCCGCTGTGTGACGGAGTGTTGGACTAGATGGGCCACTGGCCTGATTCAACACTGGCTTCTCTTATGTTCTTATGATTCTATAATGCCTGTTAAGTCTTATTGTAAACCATCTTTCACAAGACAGTTGCTGAAGAGTACTGATGCGATGAATGTTCGTTTGTTCTCCAGAGGTCTTAATAACGTGCAAGGAAGCCGTCGCTCAGTTCACCAGCGGAGCCAGCCAGCCCTCGAATCCGTTTCCCACACGGCTTCTTCAAGGCCGCACAGAACAAAGCCCTATTAATCATCTTAAGCCACATCACACAAATCACCTCCCATAATTTTTCCAAAAATTATTCAGAAGGCAATTATTGCTTAAGACATTTATTAGCCCTGGGAGGTCAGACCAGAACTGACGCTTTGAAATTAAATCAGAAGACTTTTTGGCTCAACACGAGGAAGAACTTCCTGACAGAGCGGTTCCTCGGTGGAACAGGCTTCCTCGGGAGGTGGTGAGCTCTCCTTCTTTGGAGGATTTCAAATGAAGGCTAGATGGCCATCTGAGAGCAATGCTGATTCTGTGAACTCGGGCAGATCATGAGAGGGTTGCCTCAGTGCTTAGTCCTTCTGGCCCTTTCTTCCACGTCCAGGGAAATGCCGGTCGCCACTTTGGGGTCAGGAAGCAATTTTTCTCCAGGCCAGCTTGGTCCTGGAAGCTTTGTTGTCATCCTCTGGGCATGGAACAGGGGTCACTGGGTATGTGTGGAGGGGAGAGATTTGTGAATTTCCTGCATTGTGCAGGGGGTTGGACTAGATGACGCTAGAGGTCCCTTCCAGCCCTGTATTTCTATGCTTCTTTCATACGGAGCTCAAGGAGACTTACAATATAGGTAAAATACATAAACTAAAATACCTAAAATCCATGAAAAAAAACCCCAGATTTAAAATTGCAGTTTAGGACTACTAGTAAATCAATTAAATGCAGTCCTAAATAAAACCTCCTAAAGAACGAAAGTGGGGAGAATGTTCACATATGAACGCAGGTGAAACCACCTTCTACTGAATCGTATCCTTGGTCCATCTTGGTCAGTGTTGTCCACTCAGACTGGCAGCGGCTCTCCAGGGCCTCAGGCAGAGAAGGGTCTTTCACATCACCTCCTGCCTGGTCTTTTCAACTGGAGATGCCAGGGATTGAACCGGAAACCTTCTGCATGCCAAGCAGAGACTCTGCCACTGAACCAGGGTCTCAGGTCAAGGGAACACTTTCACATCTCCTAGGGAACACTTTCCCTATGAAGAAAGGTTAAAACGCTTGGGGCTCTTTAGCTTGGAGAAACAACAGCTGAGGGGTGACATGATCGAGGTTTATAAGATTATGCATGGGATAGAGCAGGTTGAGAAAGAAGTACTTTTCTCCCTTTCTCACAATACAAGAACTCGTGGGCGCTCCATGAAACTGCTGAGAAGTCGGGTTAGAACAGATAAAAGGAAGTACTTCTTCTCCCAAAGAGTGATTAACACATAGAATTCACTGCCACAGGAGGTGGTGGCAGCTACAAGCATGGACAGTTTCAAGAGGGAATTAGATAAACATATGGAGCAGAAGTCCATCAGTGGCTATTACCCACAGGGTATAGATGGGAACTCTCAGTCTGGGGCAGCTGATGCACTCTATTGTTGGTGCTGGGGGGGCAGCAGTGGGGAGGGCTTCTGGTGTCCTGGCCCCACTGCTGGCCCTCCTGAAGGCACCTGGTATTTTTGGCCACTGTGTGACACAGAGTGTTGGACTAGATGGGCCATTGGCCTGATTCAACATTGGTTTCTCTTATGTTCTTATGTTCACCTACCGCCTGGTCTTTTCAACTGGAGATGCCAGGGATTGAACCGGGGACCTTCTGCATGTCAAGCAGATGCTCTACCACTGAGCCACAGCCCCTCCCCTGATGGTGGACAGTTAAACATGCATGAGTCAGAACTGTGGTTTGATCAAGGTCAATCGTGTCCACCCTGACCGGCAACGCTTCTCCGGGGTCTCAGGCGGAGGTCTTTCATATCACCCGATCCTTTTCTCCAAAAATGGAAATGCCAGAGATTAAGCCCAGGTTTTCTGCATACAAAGTAGATGTTCTACCATTGAGTCATTGTCCTTCCACAAAGGTTTCCTGTTTTGGAAAACTCTGACCTTGTTTGCTTGTCTAGGCAACTGGAATAAAACAAGTTGCAGTTAACGGGCAAGAACGTACATCAAAAATGTACCCTGGTTTCTTTTTGCAATGTCAGAGAGAAGCCCAATTTGTAACAGTGTATTCTGAGATGTTTTCATTTATGCAAGCAATGACTTTCGTTGCCATGTATACTTCAGAGAGGGGGGGGAAATCAGGCAAAAGGTGGTGTAATTGAAAAAGGACACTCTTGTGCAAGCTAAAAGTCCCCTTTTTTGTTAGTAGGGGGAGGGGCTGTTTGCTCGTAGAATAAAATATCCTTCTTCAATTGCACTACCGGTTCCTTGCCAACTTTCTTCTCTGTGTTTGATCTGGCCCTTCTGTTTTCTTTTTTTCCATTTGGGGCGCCAATTCCGGGTTGGGAAATCCCTGGAGATTTCGGGGGTGGAACCTAGGGGTGGCAGAATCAGAGGGAGGCAGGGTACAGTGCCACAGAGTCCACCCAAAGCAGCCAAGTTCTCCAGGGGGACTGCTCTCTGTGGCTTGGAAGAAGAAGAAGAAGAGATTGGATTTATACCCTGCCCTTCACTGCCCAAAGGCGTCTCAGAGCGGCTCACAAACTCCTTTCCCTTCCCCTCCCCACAACAGACACCCTGTGGGGGTAGGTGGGGCGGAGAGAACTTCTGACAGAAACTGTCCTTGAGAGAACAGCTGTGCCAGAGCTTGTGACTGACCCAAGGTCACATCAGCAGGTGCAAGTGGAGGAATGGGGAATCAAACCCGGTTCTCCCAGATTAGAGTCCGCGCACTTAACCACTACACCAAACTGGCTCTCTCCAAACTGGAGACCAGTCGTAATCCCACGGGATCTCCAGGCCCCTGCCTGGAGGACGCAAACCAAGAAGAGAGATCACGGGATGGGCGGTGGCAATAAGCAGAGCAACCGTGACGTATTATGCCCAAAGGAAAATATCCAAAAGACTATTCAGTTCTTATCCAACATCCAGTTCACTCGAAGCAAACCAATCTCCCGAAAATCGTTCACAACGACGCCATCAACACTAACGGACTATGCATATCAAGTCCCGTTTCATTCACAAACTTTGTCGGGAGTGTGTGGCGTTGAAATTTCTACACCGTTAGTTCATTTAACAAGCGATACGGTAATTTCTTATGGTAACTTTCATCACGCTGGCGGATTTGATGAAGGTTACGATGAGAAATGGCCACACTGCTTGTTACAGGAACTACGTAGAAATTTCAACGCCGCACACTCCCGACAAAGTTTGTGAATGAAACGAGACCTGATATGCATAGCCCGTTAGTGTTGGCGTCGTCGTTGTGAATGATTTTAGAGAGATTGCTCTGCTCCGAGTAAAGTGGATATCGGAAAAGAACTCAATAGTTTTAAGATATTTTCCTTTTGGTTAGAAAAATCATGTTGTTGCTTGAGGAACTCCATATTTCGCACTGACTGCAAGAAAATGTTTTCTATTATCAAAATTAGATGATGTATTATTACCATTGATTTTTTATTGATTGTACATAATTTTGAATTATTTATAAGGGTACAATTTTTGGTCAGAAGAAGACACATTGTCGAAACGGCAGCATCAATCCAGAGATTCTGTTTCTATTGTATTTTCTTGTAAAAATCACATTCAGAAATTAATGTTTTGTACAAAAAACTTGAGATAAATAATTGTGGATGCTTCTTGATCACAGTTGTATGACTCATACATAATATACATCCCACCTGGAGGATGACAACCTTATGTATACTTCAAACAAACAAACTTCTCTACCATGGGAGCCAAAGAAAAAAGTTGCAGTTGGGAGGCCCCAGTTCGAGTCCTGCCTTTGTCACAAACTCAGTGGGGAGCCTTATGCAAAACTCTCAGTCTCCCCCTTGCATATTTTATTACTGCCAGTGCCGTTTATTTAGTTTTCATTTAATTCAGTTGTACCTGGCCTTTCTCCCCAGTGGGGAACCAAAACAGCTTACGTCGATCTTCTGTCCTCCATTTCGTCTCATAGCAATAACACTGTGAGGTAGGTTAGGCTGAGTGACTGGCCCAAGGCCACCCAGCGAGCTTCTGTGGCACGAGTGGGGATTCGAACCCGGGTTTCCCAGATCCTAGTCCGACATTCTTAACCACTTACACTGCACTAGCTCTCCGTATGGGGATAAAGGTATTCTACCTTACAGAGCTATAATAAAAATTACAAGACAATATATGTGAAACGCTACATAAATGTCAGGTGTTAAAAGAAAGGAGAAATACGTATTTATGCAGAGTTAGGTGCAAAAAAGGGCAATTAGAATGATAAAGTGAAGAAAAGGCCAACTAGAATGATAAAAGGGCTGGAGAACTTTCTCTATGAGGAAAGGTTGAGGTGCTTGGGGCTCTTTAGCTTGGAGAAACGACGGCTGAGGGGTGACATGATCGAGGTTTATAAGATCATGCATGGCATAGAGCAAGTCGAGAAAGAAGGACTTTTCTCCCTTTCTCACAATACAAGAACTCCTTGTGGACGCTCCATGAAATTGCTGAGCAGTCGGGTTAGAACGGATAAAGGCAGTCCTTCTTCACCCAAAGAGTGGTTAACACATAGAATTCACTGCTGCAGGCGGCGGCGGCTACAAGCATGGACAGCTTCCAGAGGGAATTCGATAAACATACGGAGCAGAGGTCCATCAGTGGCTATTAACCACAGGGTATAGATAGGGACTCTGGGGCAAGGGATGCTCTGTATTCTTGGTGCCGGGGGGGGGTCAACAGTGGGAGGGCTTCTGGTGTCTTGGCCCCACTGCTGGACCTCCTGATGGCACCTGGTATTTTTGGCCACCGTGTGACAAAGTGTTGGACTGGATGGGCCGTTGGCCTGATTCAACATTGGCTTCTCTTATGTTCTTATGTAGGAAGTCTCGGTCTGGGGCAAGTGATGCTCTGTATTCTTGGTGCTTGTGGGGGGGGTCAACAGCGGGAGGGCTTCTCGTGTCCTGGCCCCACTGCTGGACCTCCTGATGCCCCCTGGTATTTCTGGCCACTGTGTGACACAGAGTGTTGGACTGGATGGGCCATTGGCCTGACCCAGCACTGGCTTCTCTTATGTTCTCAGGTGCAAGGGGACTTATAGGCTATGTATACATGCACGGGGGTGAGGAATGCATAGCAATCTCATACATTGTGCCAACTCAATTTTGGACACAAATAATACAGGTTTCCGCCATGGCCATCTGACAGCAGTGCTGATTGTGTGAACTGAGGCAGATCATGAGAGGGAGGGCAGGAAGGGCTGCCTCAGTGCTTAGTTCTTGTGGCCCTTTCTTACACGCCCAGGGAAATGCCTATCACCACCTTGGGGTCAGGAAGCAGTTTTTCCCCAGGCCAGTTTGGCTGGAGATTCTAGAGATTTTTTGTCATCTTCTGGGCATGGAGCAGGAGGTATTTGTGAATTTCCTGGATTGTGCAGGGGGTTGGACTAGAAGACCCTGGAGGTCCCTTCCGACTCTACGATTCTAAGAAGTCTGAACGTTTGGATTTTAAGTTTCCTGAGTTAAGCCACTCCCTCCAACATCCACCTCTTTACCCTTTTTTATTTAGTGTTCAGAGGCCAGTATGCAGAATCAGCTCCACCCCCCCCTCCCCTCTGCACGGGCCATTTATTTTTAAACACAAGCGCATCCTTCCGGAACTCGTCACGTCCATCCCGGCCTTCCTCCCAGGGTTACAAGCGTTCAAGAGGGTTTCCTCCATTTGAATGGGGGGGGGGGGAAGAAAGAGAAAAGAAGAGGCAATTCCTTAAAGAACACGACTTTAATACAAATCAAGGTTTCTCCCTGCCCCCTTCTTCGGGGCAGACGATCAACACAGAGGAAAGTACAAACTTCGACAGAACAAATATGAAGAAACATCGTTATAAATAATAAAGCACGGTCAATACGGCAGGCATCGCAGAACGCTCCAAGGTTTGGAACAGGAAGAAAGGAAGGGGCATTCACTCACAACTATACATACACAACGGACGCATAGGAAAGTTTGAGCTACCCGACTGGTAGCCCAACCTGGGCCGTATTTGGAACCCAGGACCTGCATGCCTGGCTAAGGGCCTACCAATCTCCTGTTCTTCCCAGTCTAACACAGAACTATATAAATACTTCCCTGCAGGGCATCCCCTGCTCTGGGTCTCAGGCCAACCGAAACAGGACACGTTTAATCTGGACCTCGATCGGTAATTCCTCTCCAAGCACACAGAAAGAACAATCCTGCTATTCTTTGCCCTAGAGGAGTCCCATTGCGGCAGAGGGGATTACCGCCCACGTCGAAGGAAATACCACGGCTGGCGAGAGACCACGATCCCAGATGACAACTGGCCAAATGCCACCCCGCCAGAACCACGTGGCCGACGCGGGACTGTTTCCTAATGTGCTGCCACCGGCCCCCGGGGGAGAATTCCCCTCTCGAATACAGAAGGGGAGGGTTTCCAAGCCCGCCGTCCGTCCTGTCAAAAGGATCCCTGCCACTGCAAAAGAGCAGTTAGCTGACCAAAGCCGGAAACAAAGTCCAGGGCGGCGCATGTAGAGTCACAGGGTCAAAACCATGACTTAGCGGGCTTAGAGACACCGACTGTAGGGCAGGGGGAAAATTGGAGAGGAAGCCGTCAAACAGCACTTACATAAATTGTCAAGGTTCGGGGAAGGGGGGGGAAAGAGATTTATCATGCCCTACACTGCTTTTTCACTCCCCCTGCCCTGACTGGAGAAGAAAATCCTTTTTCTGTTGGTGGGGGAGGAAAGTACTGCCACGTCCAGCGTTCCCTCTAAGCTGAGATCGTGTGAGCCAGCTCACAGTTTCTTAGCCTCCGGCTCACACATTTTGGCCTTCGCTCAGGAAGGATGTGGCTCCAGGACAAACAAATTTATGCAGCGGCCAAACCGCTCGCTCGCAACTTGAATGCCAGTGGCTCACGAAGTAGAATTCTTTGCTCGCAAGGCTCCACAGCTTAGAGGGAAGCATTGGTCAAGTCCCAGGCAGTTTAGGGTGACCTCCTAGAATTCCCTGGTGGTCTCCCATCCAAGTGCTAACCAGGGCTGACCCTGCTTAGCTTCTGACATCTGACGAGATCCGGCTAGCCTGAGCCATGAGTCAAGCACCCATCAGAGAGCCAGTTTGGTGTAGTGGTGAAGTGCGCGGACTCTAATCTGGGAGAACCGGGTTTGATTCCCCGCTCCTCCACTTGCACCTGGCTAAATGACCTTGGGCAAACCATGGTTCTGACAAGAGCTGTTCTTGAAAAAAGAGCAGTTGCTGTCAGAGCTCTCTCAGCCTCGCCTACCTCACAGGGGTGTCAGTTGTGGGGAGGGGAAAGGAGTTTGTAAGCCGCTCTGAGACTCCTTCTTCTTCTAATGATTTAGAAGGAACAGAGAACGCTTCCTGGGCTTCCTATGTAGGCAGGCGACACCGCAGCAACCTCGGCAGGTTATTTTTGACGGTCAAGGGGTCAGCATGTGTGGAAGCCCTCTTTGCCCCGGGTGAACTACTCTGGGGGGGATTTCTTGGCAGACCCCCGGTTCAGGAGGAAGATCTAGAAATCAGAGTCACAGGAAGCTGGCGTTGCCAACTTCGCATCGGGACATTCCTGGAGATTTGGGGGCAAAGCTGGGGACGGGCAGGATTGGAGGAAGGATATAATGCCAAAGAATCCACCTTGCAAAGCGGGCATTTTCTCCAGGGCAACTGATCTCTGTCACCTAGTGACGAGTTGTAACTCCGGGAGATCTCCAGGCCTCAGCTGGAGGCTGGCAGCCCTCCAGGAGGCAGAGGACTCGGGGCAAACTGCCCTACCCTCCTATGCCAAGTGGCTTCCCAGGGCTGCCACCCGCCTGTGGCTGTTCACACGGATGTCAAAAAGGTGGAGAATTCATAAACATCGCAGCAGGATTGCACAGGTACCGGATGATACAGCGGCCCGTCATCAAAACTCCCCTCGCTTTCGAAAGCTGAAGCCCGGACTCGGGAGGGCTGCCCGATTCCCGCTTTTGTTGGCAAAGCGCCCTGGGCAAACCGTCCCGGAAAGAGGGCAGAGGCTCAGCGATTGGCCGGGCCGCGGGCCCGAGAGGTGTTTCCAGGGCGCGCAGTAACACAGCTTTGCATTCCTCTCTGCCGCTCTCTCTCCTCGCTCGCACACCATCGGCTTTGCAAGCTCGCTCAGCCGTGAGATGCCCCATTGTTACCGAGCTTGTTGTCGCTCATACTAACCCTCCCGCATCCCCTAAGCTGGTTCCCAGGGCCGAGCGGGCAGACAGGTGCGCGATCAAAGCCTCCGAAGGGCAGCTCCAACCTGGACCGTGTTTGGAATCCAGGACCGGCCAGCAGCAAACCCCTTATTTGAAGGGAGCTGTCTTGCTGTACCCCAAGTGCCAGTTCAGAGTATGTTGTCACTCCCAAGAAAGGGCCACCCACGTCCCACACCACCAGAACAGCCACAGGGCTTTGGCTCGGAAGCAGCTGTTGATGCCACTCACCTGCCAGGGCGCCGAGTCCAGTGTTCCCTCTAAGCTGAGTTAGTGTGAGCGAGCTCACAGTCTTTAACCCTCCGGCTCACACAGTCTTGTCTCCGCTCAGAAAGGAGGGCTCCAGAGCAAACTAATACAGGCAGTAGCCAAATCGCTCACTCACAACTTTAACGCCAGTGGCTCACAAAATAGAATCTTTGCTCACGAAACTCCACGGCTTAGAGGGAACATTGGCACCGACCGCTGCACACAAGACAAGCCCCCTCTGTTGTCCTGGTGCGCTCGTCGCCGCTGTCGCTTGGGTGGATCGGCTGGGGGAGAGAACCTCTCGTATGTCTTCTCCGGCAGGGCATTTTGTAAACCCCCAGAGTTTTCAAAAGTCTTACACTTCGGTTTTGCCCTCCCCATCTCTATTCCATCAGCCTCTCTCAATGCGAGCTCTCATGCCCTCGGGGCAGGCGAACTCCTCGTGCGAAAAAACGGTCCTCTGTTTAATTCTTCCGGGAGGACGTGGACAAGCGAGATCTAGAATCCCGCTCCTGCCAAACCTACCCCTGGGAAACCTAGGCAGGAAAAGCTGAGCACCTTAGAGAGAAATACAAGTTTCAGGGTTGGGGCTTTCGAGAGGTAAACCTCCCTTCGTCAGAGACGAGCAGGAATGGAGATCCCAGAGTCTTTATATCCCAGTCGGAAGGCGGGAGGGGTGTTGCACGGATGGGCATGGGGGATTCAAAGGTACAATGCAAAATCGGCTTGACTGGAGGAGGGAAGGACTGCAAGGGGGCGGAGAATGAGCCTCTGTAACGCTCCTCCCACTACCTGACTGGAATAGAAGGGCTCAAAGATCTCCATTCCGACTTGTATCTGAGGAAGCGAGCTTTGAGCCCTTGGAAGGTCATACCCCCTAACTCTCGACGGTGTCTACATAGTTATTGGACTCACATCTACCTGTGCTACTGCAGACCCACACGGCTCTTCTCTGAAGCTATCTGGGAAGGAAAAGACTCCACGGGATGAGTCCCCCTGTGATTCTGTTCCTGGGGAAACTTCTCGAAAGGGTACCATTTCCACGCAACGTTACAGCGGAATAAGCCCAACATATTCTTATCTGCAAGTGGACTTTCCGCCCCCTCCCGAGACCAAGGGGATGCCCTCAATGGAAAGACGTCACCACCACCAATAAACACGCATGCCGGATAATTCTCACAGGGAAACAAACAGAGCCGGGAACCGCAGCAAAGTGTCCCTCCAACTGTCAGAGACCAAAACATCCAAAGAGGACCGCAAAAATTTGGTTCCTGTCCACGTCTGGGAGTCCGGAGACGCGGCCCACTATACGTTGGATACCTTCTGGCTTTCCTTCGCTTGCCGGAGTCCGTAGAGCCACTTGATGACGCGGGCGTTGCGCTCGATGATGGAGATGCCGTAGGGCATGCGCTCGGCCTGCCTCTCCTCCAGGGTGACGGCGCTGCGCCGGGAGCGGGTCCCCTCCGAGCTGGCCGTGCTGACGCTGTGGAACTTGAGGGAGACTATGTCGGAGCTGGCCCGCGTGAAGCGCTCGACTTCCACGTCGCCCATGTCCTCGGGGTCCAGGCCGCAGTAGTTGAAGAAGCGCTCCAGGTCGGCCGTCGCCCGCGAATACCTGTCGCTCAGGTCCGATTTGGACCGGTGGAGGAGGGTCTGGTGCTTGGGGCTCTCCGGCCACAGCTCTCTGCAGGGGCTCTGGGAGTTCAGGGAGCTGGCGGACGGGATCCGGGCGTGGGCGGGAGAGGTGGGCACAGGAGTCAACTGGATAGTCGGGGTCACCCTCGCGCGCAGTGCCGCACACGGCCGGACGTCCACCCGGCGCACGGCCACAGTGCCGGGGGGCTTGGAGGAGGCCGAGCTTTGGGAGAGCTTACTCACGCCCTCCCCGGGACCGTTTTTTCTCGGGGTGCCCGGCAGGCTTCCCGGGGTCCTGGCGTGGGGCTCCGGCATCCACTTGTGCTCCAGGGGGCTCTCCGGTTTGGGGAAGGAGAGCGGGCTGTCGCAGAAGTTGATCAGGTTGTTGAGGATCTCCAGGTTCAGGGAGGACTTGCCCGCGCAGACGTCGGCCCGGCGCCCCCCCTGTGGGGTCTTGCGGCTGGGGGTGAGCATCGCCCGGCGCACCCCGGGGGCGAAGAGGGGCTGCTTGAGGAAGCGTGGCTTCACCGGTTCCTGCTTGGTGCTGGCCACTTGCTGGCTCTTGACGTACTTGGCCTTGTCAGCCTCCAGCCTCTCCACGGCACTGGGCTTCTTGGCGGCGCCGCCGGGGGCTGCTGGCCGGCGGAAGTACTCGGGGCCCTTGTTGAGGATGCGGAAGGGCATGGCGGAGGTGAAGGGCCCGAGGGCCGGAGTGGCGTGGTGGCTGGCCTGCAGGGTCTCCACCGGCATGATGCTCAGCTGTGGGCTTCTGGCTTCTTCCCAGGATGCTCGGGGCAATGCCGGATCCACAGGTCACATACCACTGGGGGGGAAGACGGGAGGAAGGAACCGTCTCTGGCCAATCCCTCCTGGTCTGGCAGCAAGCAAAGCGGAGGATCCGTCCCGGGAGGAGGCTGCGCAAAGAAAGAGAGGAGAGATGAGTGTCTGGGCGGCGCGGAAGCCCCGGATCCCCTCCGCCTTCCCCCGGCCCCGGCCCCGGCCTCCCTCCGCAGACAAAGGCAGCGACCGCTCGGCCGAGCCAGACGCGCCGGGCTGGCTTATTTCAAGGCACAGGCGCCGCCCACCCCTTTCCGACGGGGCTCCCCGGCCGGCCAATCCGCGACGGGGGAGACACTTCAAATGGAAACGCCTCGACCTATCACGAGCGGAGGAGAGACTCATTGAATGGAAACAGCCTCCGAGGGGGAAGAATGAAAGAAAGGGAAGGAGAGGAGAGCGCCCGCGCGCCGGCCCCGCCCACCCCCACCCCCCGCGCGGCTGTTCCGCGGATTCGCCCCGCTCCCGCCGCCGCCGCCGCCGCCTCCTCCGCCACGCACTCCCCGCTCCTCCCCCGCCCCGTCACCTGTCCTCTTCCCACGTAAGGGTTGGCGGGGGAGGAGAATCCCCGCGAAGGTGACGTCATAATTGCCGGGGGGGGATTTCGACGGTGACGCGGGCGGAGGCGGAGACAGGCGCCCCCCCCTCCCCCGGAGCCCGGCGCCTGGTTCGAACCCTGCGGCCGTGAACCGCGGGAGCCAGCCCCGTTTCCACTCGGTTGCAACGTGCAAAAGTCCTCCGCGGACTCAGGACCGTCGGCTCCAGTGCTCCCTCTAAGCTGTGGAGTCTTGTGAGCAAAAAATCTACTTGGTGAGCTGCTGGCGTTAAAGTTGGGAGCGCGCGATTGGGCTGCTGCATGGATCAGTTTGCTCTAGTTCCCTCTAAGCTGAGTCAGTGTGAGCTAGCTCGCCGTTTTTTAGGCCCCGGCTCATACATTTTTGGCTCAGGGAGGAGGGCTCCAGAGCAAACTAATTTACGCAGCAGCCAAATCACTCGCTCACAACTTTAATGCCAGGAGCGCACAAAGTAGAATTTTTGCTCACAGCTTAGAGGGAACATTGCTCTGGAGCCCTCCTTCCTGACCGAAGGCAAAAATGCATGAGTGGGAGCTAAAAAACCGTGAGCTAGCTCACACTGACTCAGCTTAGAGGGAGCACTGGTCGGCTGTTCCAAGACCGCTCTTTCTTTCAGATTTTTGCCTGCCGGAGGATAAATTGCCGGAGATTCCCCTAGTAGGGTCGTCAGTTGGGGTTGGATCCGGGAGAGGGCGGGGTTAGGGGAGGGGCCTCGGCATGGTCCAATGCCATCGAGTCCGCCGCTCAAAGTAGCCATTTTTTCCAGGGGGAGCTGAGCTCTCTCAGCTGGAGATCAGTTGCGAAAGCGGGAGATCTCCAGGCACCACCTGGAGGCTGGCAACCCCATTCCCTAGGAAGGTTCCTGGCCAACAGAGAGATGGGTTGCCAACTTCCAGGGGGTAGGAAGGAAGCCAAACAACCGTGAATGTATTATGCCAAAGCTGATGGGCGTTTGAATTGCTCCAAGTAAACTGGATATTGGAAAAGAACTTTTAAGTCTGGGAAGAATTTTATTTTGGGGGCCTGGGCGTAATACATCAGGGTTGTTTTGCTTTCTTTCTGCTTCCGTCCGGTGATCTCTCTCCTTGGTTTGCAACTTCCAGGGGCCGCTTTGGTAGGGGGACTGCATGGCATTACACCCCACTGAAGACCCGCCCCAAACCCTGCCCTCGTCAGGCTCCAACCCCCCCCCCAATCTCCCAAGTATTTTTCAACTCCGAGCTGGCAACCCTAGATTTGAACGCGGGACTCCCTGGTCGTACCCCACAGCTCTAACCACTACCCAGTACAGTTTCCGGCAAGGACTAACCACAGGCCTCCATACCTGCATCAGCTGAGCGTGAAAATAAGAAACTTCCCTCGGTTTTTAATATTCAGGAAAAGGTAGGGATGCCAGCCTCCAGGTGGGGCCTGGGGAACTCCCGCTTTTGCAACTGCTCTCCAGCTGACAGAGATCGCCCCCCTGGGAAAAACGGTTGCTTTGAAGGGTAGACTCTGTGGCATTGGACCATGCTGAGGCCCCTCCCCTCCCCAAACCCCGCCCTCTCCCGGCTCCACCCCCTAAGTCTCCAACTATTTTCCAACCCAGACCTGGCAACCCTAGGAAAAGGCCGCTTCTCCACATTTGCATTCTCAAGTGCTCCCCCTTTTATCCACACAACAACCCTGTCAGGTAGGACAGGATAGACTGAGAGGGAGGGAGTGTCTCAGGATATGCAGTGAGCATCAAGAAGAAGTTTCTTATTTTGGGGGGGGACTGAGCCTAAAGTCAGACACTCTAACCTCTACATCACACTGTCTCTGTTAAGAAAATAGAAGACGAGATTGGATTTATATACCCCACCCTTCACTCAGCATCTCAGAGCGGCTTACAATCTCCTTTCCCTCCCCCTCCCCACAACAGACACCCTGTGAGGTAGATGGGGCTGAGAGAGCTCTTCAAGAACCACCCTTTCAAGGGCAGCTCTGACAGAACTATGGCTTGCCCAAGGTCATCCAGCAGCTGCATGTGGAGGAGTGGGGAATCAAACCCGGTTCTCCCAGATTAGAGTCCGCGCTCTTAACGACTACACCAAACTGGCTGTCAATACTGTGCATTATAGAAGCTAGGGTGGTATAAAGATATAAAGTGTGGCACAGGTACCTGGAAGATTGGCCTGGGGCCTGGCAGACCCGGGTTCAAATTCCTTCTTGCCCTGAAACTTCCTAGAAAACTTTCAGTCAGTGATTTTGTCTCCACCCACCCTACCTCACAGGGCCGTTGTGAAGATGAAGGGGCGATCCATGAGCTCGTTGGCGAAAGGGCAGGATAAAGAGGCACTTCGTATATGAACAATATTCCCTCCCCCCTTTGAATCCCCCACCCACATTGCTAATATAAATTATAAACACATACATTATAAGCATAGGTTTATTGCATTTTATGGGCTCCTCCTCCTAAACATCAAGAACGAGAGAGAAAATCTACAGGGCGCCTTTTGGATCAGGGCCAATCCAAACGACACAAAATATTACACAACGTTTTGCACAATCCATTCATCGGGCAGTTGCTTCGGACCCCGGAAGGAACAGCTGTGTGATTCAAAAGTTCATCCCAACGTTTGCAGGAGATTTTGTGCTGTTTTGATTGGCCTCGGTTTAAAAAGGCAGGCTGTGGATTTTTCCGTCTTGCCCTGGATTTTGTGTGGGCCGCTGCATCTGCTCGCAACGTTTTTTTTTCAAAGAGCCGAGCAGCCGGAGACCCCGTTCTTTTGTGTAGGGGAGGGGGAAGGCTTGATAAAAATGGTATTTTGAATTATGGTTCCTGCTTCCACAACTGTCACTACTCACCACCCCCCTTCCAAAGTAGGGTGTGGCCAGATCTTCCCAGGGACCTCAGTGGGGTACAAATGCCACAAAGAGTCCACCTTCCAAAGCATCCGTTTTCTCTGTAGTCTGGAGATGAGCTGTAATTCCAGGGGATCCCCAGGTCCCACCTGGAGGCTGGCTTCCTTACAAAAGCCACACCACTGTGGATCATTCGTTAACATAAGAACATAAGAGAAGCCAATGTTGGATCGGGCCAATGGCCCATCCAGTCCAACACCCTCTCAAACAGTGGCCAAAAAGACCAGGGGCCACCAGGAGGTCCAGCAGTGGGGCCAGGACACTAGAAGCCCTCCCACTATTGCCCTCCCCCCAAGCACCAAGAAGACAGAGCATCGCTTGACCCAGACGGAGAGTTCCTATCTATACCTAATAGCCACTGATGGACCTCTGCTCCATATTTCCCTCTTGAAGCTGTCCATGCTTGTAGCTGCCACCACCTCCTGTGGCAGTGAATTCCATGTGTTAATCACTCTTTGGGTGAAGAAGGACTTCCTTGTATCTGTTCTAACCCGACCGCTCAGCAATTTTATGGCATGCCCATGTGTTCTTGTATTGTGAGAAAGGGCAAAAAGGACTTCTTTCTCTGCCTGCTCTGTCCCATGCATAACCTTGTAAACCTCGATCGTGTCACCCCTCAAGCCGTCGTTTCTCCAAGAGAAAGAGCCCCAAGCGTTTTAACCTTTCTTCACAGGGAAAGGGTTCCGACCCTTTGATCATTCCAGTTGCCCTTTGCTGCACTTTTCCCCAATGCTATAATCAGTGTTCCCTCTAAGCTGAGCTAGTGTGAGCTAGCTCACAGGTTTTTAGCCTCCAGCTCACAGGTTTTTGTCTTAGCTCAGGAAGGAGGGCTCCAGAGCAAACTAATTTATTCAGCAGCCAAATCACTCGCTCACAGCTTTAATGCCAGGAGCTCACCAAGTACAGCTTTTGCTCACAAGACTCCACAGCTTAGAGGGAGCTAAAATATCCTTTCTTTTGAACTATGGTGCCGGAGAAGACTCTTGAGAGTCCCTTGGACTGCAAGGAGATCAAATCATTCAATCCTAAAAGAAATCAACCCAGACTGTTCCCTGGAAGGCCAGATCCTGAAGTTGAAGCTCAGATACTTTGGCCATCAAATGAGAAGGGAGCATTCACTGGAGAAGACCCCGATGCTGGGAAAGACAGAAGGCCAAAGAAGAAGGGGACGGCTAAGGATGAGATGGTCAGACAGTGTCACCGATGCAACGAACATGAAATTGAGCAATCTCCGGAGGACTGCAGAAGACAGGAGGGCCTGGCATGATCTGGTCCATGGGGTCGCGGAGAGTCGGACTCGACTGGGCGACTGAAGAACAACAACATCATATCCTTTCTTATTCTTATTTGTTGCACAGACAAAGGCGGGGGGAGGGAGAGGCTAGAATGTCAGCTGCGGGGGCGGGGGGGCGGGGGGGCCGGTGGCGCCTGCAGGGATAACAGAAGCCCCAAAAGTCATCCTCACTTCTCACATATGCGACAGAGCCATGCTGCTCTCTGCCCCCACCCCCAAGCTGAGAACAGAGGCCTTCATCTCAGCACAGTTCCCACCTTTTCCACTGTCTCTCCCTCCCCCTCCAAGCGAGAGGGGCATTCAACAGGGCTTGCAACTGTTCCGCTACCTCATTAACCAGGGGGATTAGCCGCAGGATGTGTATGTGGCCAAATGGTTCACAAGAGGAGAGTCTTCTCAGGCTCATCAGAAACTAAGGAACCGTGGGGCGGTGGTGGTGGGGGTGTTTGCAACTGTCCCCACCCCCCAAACAAGGAGTTGGGGGCTCAAACCAGCGTCCTGCCGGGAGCAGAAATGAACAGGAAGCTTTAATGAACGCCTGCCAACCTAGCGGTTCGAAAGCAAGAAATTGCAAGTAGATAAATCGAGTTCCGCTTCGGTGGGAAGGTAACAGCGCTCTGTGCGCCTCGGTGTCTAGGCACGCCGGCCGCATGGCCACGGAAGCGTCTTCGGACAGCGCCGGTTCTTCGGCTTGGAAACGGAGATGAGCACCGCGACCCTAGAGTTGGATTTGTCTGGCTTTTGAGCAAGGGGAACCTTTACCTTAATGAACGCGAAAGGTGATTGAGGCTGAGACGGGCAGCCGTGGAAGGGCTGGAGAAGATGACTAAGCGTCAGGATGTGCCGCAGGCAACCTTGGGTCAAATTCATTCATGCCAGTTACTGTGTGTGGATGTGAAAGTTGGGCAAGAGGGAATTAGATAAACATATGGAGCAGAAGTCCATCAGTGGCTATTAGCCACAGGATATAGATGGGAACTCTCAGTCTGGGGCAGGTGATGCACTCTATTCTTGGTGCTGGAGGGGGCAGCCGTGGGAGGGCTTCTAGTGTCCTGGCCCCACTGCTGGACCTCCTGATGGCACCTGGTATATTTTGGCCGCTGTGTGACAGAGTGTTGGACTGGATGGGCCATTGGCCTGATTCAACATTGGCTTCTCTTATGTTCTTATGTTCAAGGGAGAAAGCTGACGGGAAGCAAGTGGATCCCTCTGAAACGGAGAGGGAGGAGAGTTTGACGGATACCCCGGACTGCCAAGAAGACAAATCGGCGGGTTCGAGACCAAAACAAGCCTGAAACTCTCCCTAGAAGCTAAAATGACTGAACTGAGGCTATCATAGTTTGGTTAACATTATGAGAAGACTCTTGAGAGTCCCTTGGACTGCAAGGAGATCGAATCAGTCAATCCTAAAAGAAGTCAACCCCGACTGTTCCCTGGAAGGCCAGAGACTGAAGATGAAGCTCAAAGACTTTGGCCACTAAATGAGAAGGGAGCATTCACTGGAGAAGACCCTGATGCTGGGAAAGATCGAAGGTCAAAGACGAAGGGGACGGCAAAGGATGAGATGGTCAGACGGTGTCGCCGATGCAACCAACGTGAAATTGAGCAAACTCCAGAGGATGGCGGAAGACAGGAGGGCCTGGCGCGATGTGGTCCGTGGGGATGCGAAGAGTCGGACTTGACTGTGCGACTGAACAGCAACAGCAACAACACGTTACGAGAAGACAACAGTCACTCGAAAAGAAAATATTGCTGGGAAAAGAGGGAGACCCAACAGGAGACGGAGCGACTCAATCAGGGGAGCCCCGGGGGCCCTCCGTTTGTGAGACCTGAGCAAGGGTGTTAAGGACAGGACATTGTGGAAGTCATTCATTCATGCAGTCGCCGTAAATCAGGAGCGACTTGACGATGCATGTGTGCACACAAAATGAACCCAATGAAAAGCCAAGGGCAGTCCAGGCCTTGATGCAGCTTGGGTTGCTCCACAGATCTCCCCCAGAAAGGCCCCAAATTGCGGTAGATTCCATGCTTTGTGCTCAAGTTAGGGTCTGTCATCTCTGATGCACAAATCTGTGCCCGTGGGCTCCCGGGGCTGAATTGGAAGCACGCAGTTAAGAGTCCAACGGGTTAGATGAATCTGTTTATTGCAACTGAAACAGGAGATACAGGGCTGAGTACCTTTTGGCCCCCAGCGATGCGAAGCCAGGGCCGGATCACCCATTGGGCGAACTAGGTACTCGCCTAGGGCACCCCGGCCTCAGGGGTGCCAAATGGCGCCCCACTCCCCCCGAAAAGCGCCCCCCCCACCGCCCTAACCGGGTGCCCGCTGCCGCTAGACCCCGCCCCTTCCTGGATTTTCTGTGGGCTCCGCGGCTGCCGGCACTGGGAGGAGGGCGGCAGCTAGACTCCCGCCCCTTCCCGGCTTTCCTTGGGGTCCCGCAGCCGCGGAGCCCCCAGGACAGCCGGCGCTGGGAGGGAGGGGGCAGTGGCTAGACCTCCCGCCCCCTTCCCAGCTTTCCTGGGGGTCCCGCAGCCGCGGAGCCCCCAGGAAAGCCGGCGCTCCGCCACCGCCCCCCAGTCTCCAGGCCCCACCGGGAGGTTGGCATCCCCAGTGGGGGCGCCCCAGGCTTCCTGCCTAGGGCGCCCAGACACCTGGAGCCGGCCCTGTGTGAAGCTGTAGCCTCCCTTAACCAGGAAGGGCAGAAGGTCTTATACCCCAAGTGACATCATATATAATTTACACATTCAAGAATCTCTAACTGGTACCGAGCAGGTAACAACATGGGCGCATCATTTGACTCAGTACCTCTTCTCATTGGTGTCAGTAATTACACTTGCTTATCTGGTCTTCAGAACAAGGAACACTGGCACCCTCTCTTGCCTCAGTGAAGCTAGCCTCCCTCCACCTTGCTTTTGGAGAGCTAGCTGATAAAGGCTGTGATTCACCTTAAACTTAGCTCTTGGCAGGTTTCCCGGTACCAGATGCTCTGTCTTACAAAGGGAATGCATTGTTTTAAGAACACTGAAAATCTGTACACCACATAACTTCCAGTGTTAAGTGTCCTTGTAATGTCCAAATTGCATTCCATTCTGTTGCATCCTAGTTCCATCCGCAGAGGCCTCTAATACTTCTACTTAACATAACTTCTTATACCCAGCTGACTGCACGCGCAGGAGGAGTGGGGACTCAAACCCAGTTCTCCAGGTTAGAGTCTGCCGCTCTTAACCACTACACCAAACTGCCTTTAGAAATGAGGCTTTAGAAAGATAGGGGGTGAGTCAGCAGGAGGGAGCAGTTAAAGTGACAGACTAGGATCTGGGGAAAACCTGGGTTCAAATCCCCACCCGTCACGGGAGATTTGCTGGTTGACCTCGGGCCAGTCACGCCCCCTCAGTCTAGTCTACCTCACAGGGTTGTTGTGAAGGTAAAATGGAAGAGAAGAGAATGATATAAGCCACGTTGCGGGTGAAAAGGCGGGATATCAAGTAAATACGTAAATAAACAAGTAACTTAATGCCAGGTTCTGCATCGAGGCTGCATTTGCATGGCCAGCCAGTTCTCAAACCTCTCATCCGTCCGTCGAGAGTGTGTCGTTTCGAATCCTCTTGTCACATTGAGATTTATTTAGCAGCCCGGCTCATCCTGTTTGGAAATATATGGGTCACCCGAAAAACGTGGGAGGGAGAAGACAACACCGGCCACACCCGATGCAATCCAACCTACCAAGAGTTTCGTGAGCCTGCGGGATCAGCTGGTATCTCCCGCAAAACCTCAGGGTTGTGGAGACTTCTGTGTGTTTATTCATAATAGTGATTGTCTAGGCCTCATTGGTTCCCAGGGCTTTCCATCCAGGGTTTCCCCGTTGCCTGGGGATCTAATCCCATTTGTGCAACAATTGCATCACAGCACTATGGATTTACTAATCTGCAGGGCTTTTTTGGTAGAAAAAGCCCAACATGATCTCACTAGCATAATAGGCCACACCCAACAGCAGAAATTCATTAGCTTCCCCACTGACAGCACAGCTCATTAGCATATTAGGCCACACCTCCATGTTGCCAGCAGTGTGGTCATCCAGCCACACCCACCTTTTGCTTCTTATTCTGTTTACCTTGTTTGTTGTCAGAACCCAGGGCTTTTTTTGGAGTAGGAACGCCTTTGCATGTTAGGCCACCCCAATGACAGCACAGCTCATTAGCATATTAGGCCACACCCCCATGTTGCCAGCAGTGTGGTCATCCAGCCACACCCACCTTTTGCTGCTTATTCTGTTTACCTTGTTTGTTGTCAAAACCCCAGGGCTTCTTTTGGAGCAGGAACTCCTTTGCATGTTAGGCCACACACCCCAAGTGTAGCCAATCCTAATGAGTTTCTGCTGTTGGGTGTGGCCCATTATGCTAATGAGTTCCTGCTGGGCGTGGCCAACTCGGGAGCCAGCTGGAACTCCGTTCCTGTGCGTTCCTGCCCCAGAATAGCCCTGCTAATCTGGAATAGCTATCCTTCTCCCCCCAGTTCCATCCTCACAATCACCAATATGCACTGGGGTCAGGGTTGTCAACTTCCAGGTGGCGGCTGGAAATCTCCTGGGATCACAACCAGTGCCCCCTCTAAGCTGCGTGAGTGTGAGCTGGCTCACCGTTTTTTAGCCTCCGGCTCACACCATTTTTGCCTTGGCTCTGGAAAGATGGCTCCAGATGTTGGCAAACTAATTGACGCCGCAGCCCAATCGCTCGCTCGCAGCTTTAATGCCAGTCGCTCATGAAGCAGACTTTTTGCTCGCGAAACTCCACAGCTTAGAGGAAGCGCTGATCACAACTCATCTCCGGAAGACAGAGACCAGTTCCCCTGGAGAAAATGGCTGCTTTGGAAAGTGGAGTCTGGGAAATCCAGGTAAACAGAATCATAGAATATCAGAGTGAGAAGGGGTCCATAGAGGCCATCTAGTCCAACCCCCTGCTCAATGCAGGATCAGCGTAAAGCATCCCTGACAAGGGTTCGTCCAGCTGCTGCTTAAAGACGGCCAGTGAGGGGGAGTTCGCCACCTCCCCGGGCAGCTGACTCCACTGTGGCCCCAACTCTCACTGTCAAAAAGTTTTCCCTAGTATCCAGGTGGCACCTTCCTGCCCTTAATTTCACCCCATTCTCGTGAGTCCTGGCTGACGTCCCTCCCCTCCTCAAACCACACCCTCCCCAGGTTCTGCCTCCCAGATATCCAGGCATTTCACCATCCTGGATTTGGCAATTCCTAGCTGGAATTCACATTTCAAAATCGGAGGCTGGAGGAGATAAAACACACCTTCTTGGTGCCCCTTTGCCCCCATAACAACAAGAACATGCTTGTAACATAAGAAGAGTCCCTGCTGGATCAGATCAGAAGTCCGTCTCTAGATAGTTTCAGGGGGTTGCTGGCAGCTGTGTCGGTCCGCAGTAGAAAAGCTAGGTTTGGATCCGGTGGCATGTTAAGAACGGCTGCGGTGGCTCAAGTGGTTAAGACACTGAACTGCAGACCGGAAGGTCGGTAGTTCAGCAGTTCGAGACCCGAGTGCCGCGGGACGGAGCGAGCTCCCGTCTCTGATCCCAGCTGCTGCCAACCTAGCAGTTCGAAAGGAAGAAATTGCAAGTAGATAAATAGGTACCACTTTGGTGGGAAGGTAACAGCATTCCATGCATCTTGGCATCTAGTCATGCCAGCCACATGACCACGGAAACGTCTTTGGACAGCGCTGGCTCTTTGGCTTGGAAACGGAGATGAGCACCGCATCCCTAGAGTCGGATTCAACCGGCTTTCAAGCAAGGGGAAACCTAGCACATTAAGACACTACCAAGATTTCCAGGGTATGAGCTTTTAAGGATCGGGCACTATCAGACTTTCAGGCAATAAGCTGTTGAGAATCAGGAGCTATCTGACGAAGGGGGCTTTGACTCACAAAAGCATATACCCTGAAAACCTTGCTAGTCTCTTAAGCCTCTACTGGACTTGGATCTAGCCCGTCCATCTCTGGGTTCGCATCTTGTTTCCAGCAGTGGGAAGCTGGATGTGATAAACAGTTCTTACCTGTTGTGCATCCCCACCTGTAGGCAATGGTAGACTGTGTTGGAATATGGATGTTCTTTTTAGCTATCATGGCTGTTGTGTGGGTAAAATGGAAGAGGAGGAGGAGAAGAAGAAGAAGAGGAAGAGGAGGAGGAGCAGGAGGAGGAGATTGGATTTATACCCCACCCTTCACTTGGAGTCTCAGAGCGGTTCACAATCTCCTTCCCCTCCCCACAACAGACACCCTGTGAGGCAGGTAGGGCTGAGAGAGCTCTTTCGAGGACTGCTCTGGAGAGAAAAGCTATTAGAGAACTTGTGACTGACCCAAGGTCACACCAGCAGGTGCAAGTGGAGGAATGGGGAATCAAAACCAGTTCTCCCAGATTAAAGTCCACCTCTCTTCGCCATTACACCACACTGGCTTTTAACCACTACAACCAAACTGGTGAGGAGAATGATGTAAGCTATGTTGGGTACCCAACCTGTGTTATGGGTTCCTGAGCAGGGGTCCAAAGAATTTGGGGGGGGAAGAGAAGACTCACCTGGGCCTCCCTTCTCTTCTCCCCCACGCTATTCTTTTTGGAGTCCCACACTCAATGCTCCCTCTAAGCCGTGGGGCCTCGTGAGCAAAAATTCTACTTTGTGAGCGAGCGATTTGACTGCTGCATAAAATTAGTTTGCTCTGGAGCCCTCCTCCCTGAGCGAAGACAAAAATGTGTGAGCCGGAGGCTAAAGAAACTGTGAGCTAGCTCGCACTCACTCAGCTTAGAGGGAACACTGCCCACTACTCCCTTTGGCTGTTGGAACATACAGGCAATGCTCCCTCTAAGCTGTGGAATCTGGTGAGCAGGAATTCTACTTTCTGAGCTAGTGGCATTAAAGTTGTGAGCAAGCAACTTGGCTGCTGCATAAAATTAGTCTGCTCTGGAGCCCTCCTTCCGGAGCGGAGTCAAAAATGTGTGCACTGGAGGCTAAAAACCAGTGAGCTAGCTCACACGAACTCAGCTTAGGGGGAACACTGCATACAGGATGTTGGGCGAGATGCACTTTCCTCTGATCCAGCAAGTCTCATCTTATGTCCTTACGCTTTGAGGAATATGCCCCCTCCCTCCGTCTCCGCCCTCTTATCTGATGTCCAGGCAAGGATCTGTGAAACACGACTGGTGAGTAACACTTCTGGAAATCTCAGCAACTCAGGAAGAAACAAACAAACTGGTTCGACGGGCTTCTGAAGAAGAAGAGGGATGTAGGAAGCACACCCAAGGATTCCTTTCTTTTTTAAAAAGTCGGATCCCTCACTAATCTAAGTGTCAAACGGAAGAGAAGAAGGATTAAGGACTTTGACCAGGGCTCACTAGGTAGCAGTGGAAGGAATCCAGTTTGGTGTAGTGGTTAGGAGCGCGGACTCTAATCTGGGAGAGCCGGGTTTGGTTCCCCACTCCTCCACATGCAGCTGCTGGTGCGAACTTGGGTCAGTCACAAGTTCTCGCAGAGCTGTTCTCTCAAGGGCAGTCCTGGAAAGAGCTCTCTCAGCCCTACCTACCTCACAGGGGTGTCTGTTGCGGGGAGGGAAGGAAGGGAAACTGCTCTGAGACTCTTCGGGCAGGAAGGTGGGGTATAAACCAATCTCTTCTCTTCTTCTACCTCACAGGCGTCTGTTGTGGGAGGGGAAGGAGAGTTTGTCACGCTCTGAGACTCCTCTGGGTGGTGAAGGGGTATAAACCAATCTCTTCTTCTTCTACCTCACAGGGTGTCTGTTGTGGGGAGGAAGGAAAGGAGTTGTGAGCTCTGAGACTCCTTCAGGTAGTGAAGGGCGGGGTATAAATCCAATCCCTTCCCTTCCTTCTTCTATAATTGTGGAGATCAAAGAATTATAATGTTGACTGAGAACCAGTTGATTCTTGGAGGCTTTTTGAGATTACTAAAAAAAAGCCTGCCTGCCATTCCCCCCCCCGGCCCATTTACTTGTGCCTTGTATGGTACAGCAGAGCGGGTGTGGTGCAGCGGTGAAAGTGTGAGGCTGAGATCTGGGTTCGAATCCCTGCTTGACCGCGGAGCTTGCTGTGGTCACTCTCTCTCAGCCTTCTCTCTACTACACAGGGGTGTTATGAGGATAAAGTCAGTGGGGAAGGGCTAACTACCTCAAGCTCCCTGGGGAAGGGTGGGGTAAAAATATACCAGATAGAGAACATTCCATCACCATGGAAACCAGTCTGGGAAATAACTTAGATGGGGGCGGGAGCCGCGTGCTAAAAACTGTCTTCAACCGGAAATGTGTGAATAAAAACATAGGTCTGCCATATAAGGTTGGTAAGGCTTATGGAGATAAAGAAGAAGAGGAGGAGGAGGAGTTGGTTTTATACCCCGCCCTTCACTACCTGAAGGAGTCTCAGAGTGGCTTATAATTGCCTTCCCATCCTTTCCCCACAACAGACACCCTGTGAGGCAGTTGGGGCTGAGAGAGCTCTGAGAGAACTGCTCTTGAGAGAACAGCTCCGAAAGAACTGTGACTGACCCAAGGTCATACAGCGGGCTTCATGTGGAGGAGTGGGGAATCAAAGCCCCTTTCTCCAGAATAGAGTCCTGCTGCTCTTAACCACTACACCAAACTGGCTATTAGACACATCCCTCTTCAAAACCCCCCCCCAAAACAAAAAAACCCCAAAACCAAGCCTAAATTATTCAGGATTCCAAAACAGCATCTGAACTCTCTGCCTCCAGATACAGATTTACGGGGGCTTCCCTAAGAAAATCAGCAAGGAATAGATCCCTGTGGTGTCGAGGCTAGAGTGCTAGCCTAGGATCTGGGAGACCCAGGTTCGAATTCCCCCTTGTGCCATGGAAGCGTGCCGGGTGGCCTGGGGCCAGTCACACGCACCCTGACCAACCTCACAGGGTTGTTGTATGGATGAAATGGAGGAGAGGTGAACGATGTAAGCTACCTTGGGTTCCCCCTGGTCAGAAAAGTGGGTTATCAATGATGTAAATCAATGAATTTTGCAAAAAAAAAAAATCTAGCCAGATTGCGCAGCTTGAATGAAATGTGAGCAAGTTCCAGGGCTCTTTTTGTAGCAGGGACTCCTTTGCATATCAGGCCACACACCCCTGATGTAGCCAATCCTCCAAGAGCTTACAGGAGCCCCTGTAAGAAGAGCTCTGTCAGCTCTGGGAGGATTGGCTACATTCGGGGTGTGTGGCCTGATATGCAAAGGAGTCCCTGCTACAAAAAGAGCCCTTGATTGTCTCTATCAGAACGGAAATGTTGCCCTGGGGAACGGAAAGGAAATATGGCAAGTAACGGAAGAAGGAACTCTGGGAAATGTTAAAGAAAAGGGCAACAGAGATTGCTCAGGATACCAAGGACAGAATACCTGGACAGCCCAGGGAAGCCCGATCTCATTAGATCTCGGGAGCTAAGCAGGGCCGACCCTGGCAAGCGCTTGGAAGGGAGGCCTCCAAGGAATACCAGGGCTGGGACGGAGAGGCAGGCTAACAAGCCACTTCTCTGAAACATCCTAGCCCCAGTAGGGGTCGCCAGAAGACACCATGACTTTGTGGGCTTGTTGTTTGCATTGACAATACTATGCATTTGTAGTAACAATACATAATACATAATTATTTGTATTGATAATATCATCAAGAGTCCTGCCTGTCTTGGCATCCTTAATGAATCGGCATCTTACACTAGAGAAGAACAATAGATCAACCAGGCTGTAAGAGGAGGGAGTCTGCAGGAGAAAACCTCAAATGCAAGGATAAGAACATCGGAAGAGCCCTGCTGGATCAGACCAGTGGTCCATCCAGTCCAGCATCCTGTCTTACACAATGGCCAACCAGTTCCTCCGGAGGGCCGACAACAGGGCAGAGAGGCCGAGGCCTTCAGAAGAACATCAGAAGGGCCCTGCTGGATCACACCAATGAGGGTCCCTCTAGTCCAGCATCCCGTCTCACACAGTGGCCAACCAGTTCCTCTGGAGGGCCAACAACAGGGCACGGAGGCCTAGGCCTTCATAAGAACATCAGAAGAGCCCTGCTGGATCAGACCAGTGGTCCGTCTAGCCCAGCATCCTGTCTCACAGAGTCGCCAACCAGTTCTTCTGGAGGGCCAACAACAGGGCAGAGAGGCTGAGGTCTTCATAACAATATAAGAAGAGCCCTGCTGGATCAGACCAGAGGTCCATCTAGTCCAGCATCCTGTCTCACACAGTGGCCAACCAGTTCCCCTGGAGGGCCAACATCAGGGCACGGAGGCCTAGGTCTTCATAAGAACATCAAAAGAGCCCTGCTGGATCAGACCAGTGGTCCATCTAATCCAGCATCCAGTCTCACAGAGTCGCCAACCAGTTCTTCTGGAAGGCCAACAACAGGGCAGAGAGGCTGAGGTCTTCATAAGAATATAAGAAGAGCCCTGCTGGATCAGACCAGAGGTCCATCTAGTCCAGCATCCTGTCTCACACAGTGGCCAACCAGTTTCCCTGGAGGGCCAACATCAGGGCATGGAGGCCTAGGCCTTCATAAGAACATCAGAAGAGCCCTGTTGGGTCAGACCAGTGGTCCATCTAGTCCAGCATCCTGTCTCACAGAGTCACCAACCAGTTCATATGGAGGGCCAACAACAGGGCAGAGAGGCTGAGGTCTTCATAAGAATATAAGAAGAGCTCTGCTGGGTCAGACCAGTGGTCCATCTAGTCCAGCATTCTGTCTCACACAGTGGCCAACCAGATTCTTCTGGATGGCCAACAAACAGGGCACAGAGACCGAAGTTTTCATAGGAGCATCAGAAGAGTCCTGCTGGATCAGTGCAATGGTCCATTTCGCCCAGCATCCTGTCCCGCTCAGTGGCCAACCAGTTCTTCTGGAGGGCCAGCAACAGGGCAGAGAGGCCGAGGCCTTCCCCAGATAAGAGCATTCAGAAGAGCCCTGCTGGAGCAGACCAGTGAAGGTCCATCTAGTCCAGCATCCTGTTTCACACAGTGGCCAACCAGTTGCTCTGGAGGGCCAACATCCGGGCATGACGCCAAGCCCTTCCTGCCTCTGAACATGAAGTTTTCCTTCAGTCACCATGGCTTGTAGCCACTGATGGACCGCTCCTCCATGAAAATCAAGCTTTGCTAGTCTCAAAGGTGCCACGGAACTCCAACTTAGTTCTCCTGTCTGTTGTTAACTTCTTCATTATCTGTATGCCAATTTGCTGCTATTTACATGCCTTACCTAATGTGTTATTCCAGTCTTAGCTGTATTTATTGCTCATTTACTTAGGCATCTTGACTCTAATTAGCTCTTCCTGGCAACTAAACCCCCCCTCCCCACCTACATGTAATATTTGAAGAAATCTGTTTCAGTGAATCTGAAGGAGTGTATATGTAGACATGCCAAGTCTCTCAGTTTCTGCTTGTACCCAGAATTGAACTTTGTCTGTCTTGAAGGTGGCACTGAATTCCAACTTCCATTCCCACATCTGTTTGTGAACTCTTATATTTGTATGCTAATTTACTGCCATCCACAGATCTTACTAACTGCCTTAATCCACTCTCAGCTATATAATCACCCATTACTTATGCATCTTGACTCTCTAACTGGCCATTCCTGACAACCAAGTCCCTTACCCACTCTCTCTTTCTATAGAATAGAAAGCCAGTTCGGTGTAGTGGTGAAGTGCGCGGACTCTAATCTGGGAGAACCGGGTTTGATTCCCTACTCCTCCACTTGCACCTGCTGGATGACCTTGGGCAAGCCATAGTTCTGGCACAGCTGTTCTTGAAAAAGAGCAGTTTCTGTTAGAAGTTCTCTCAGCCCCACCTACCCCACAGGGTGTCTGTTGTGGGGAGGGGAAGGGGAAGGAGTTTGTCAGCCGCTCTGAGACTCCTTCGGGTAGTGAAGGGCGGGGTATTAATCCAATCTCTTCCTCTTCTTCTACCTCACAGGGTGTCTGTTGTGGGGAGGGGAAGGAAAAGGAGTTTGTCAGCCGCTCTGAGACTCCTTCGGGTAGTGAAGGGCGGGGTATAAATCCAATCTCTTCTTCTTCTTCTACCTCACAGGGTGCCTGTTGTGGGGAGGGGAAGGGAAAGGAGTTTGTCAGCTGCTCTGAGACTCCTTTGGATAGTGAAGGGCGGGGTATAAATCCAATCTCTTCTTCTTCTTCTTCTACCTCACAGGGTGTCTGTTGTGGAGAGGGGAAGGGAAAGGAGTTTGTCAGCCGCTCTGAGACTCCTTCGGGTAGTGAAGGGCGGGGTATAAATCCAATCTCTTCCTCTTCTTCTACCTCATCGGGTGTCTGTTGTGGGGAGGGGAAGGGAAAGGAGTTTGTGAGCCGCTCTGAGACTCCCTTGGGTAGTGAAGGGTGGGGCATAAACCCAATCTCTTCTCTTCTTCTACCTCACAGGGTGTCTGTTGTGGGGAGGGGAAGGGAAAGGAGTTTGTGAGCCGCTCTGAGACTCCCTTGGGTAGTGAAGGGTGGGGTATAAATCTAATCTCTTCTTCTTCTTCTACCTCACAGGGTGTCTGTTGTGGGGAGGGGGAAGGGAAAGGAGTTTGTAAGCCGCTCTGAGATTCCTTTGGGTAGTGAAGGATGGGGTATAAATCCCATCTCTTCTCCTTCTTCTATATGTAATGTTTCGGAAATTCTGTCTCACTGTATCTGAGGAAGTGTGCTCACACACATGAAAGCTTATACCCCGAATGAAACCTTATTGGTCTGAAAGGTGCCCCTAGACTCAGCCTTTGTTCTCCTCCATTAATTCGTCTAACCCCCTTTTAAAGCTGTCTGGTCCTGTGGCCATCACTATGTCCTCTGGCAGCGAATTCCACATTTTAATCACTCTCTGTATGAAGCAGTATTTCCTTTGGTCTATTCTGAATCCACCGCTTTCTAGGGGAAGGGATATTTCCCCCTATCTTTGCCGCACAGCAAGGGGTTAAACACACCTTGCCTTTTTGGACTGACGATTGCGACAGGAAAAGAAGGTAAAAGTGGAAACGATGCAAGGCTTTTGCAAGGGAAGCGGGTGGAACTTTCCAGCCCTCGGGGAAGGGACAGAAACACGGAGGCAGGTCAGGATGTTCCAGCCCTGGACGGCAAACCGTCTATTACAGAGGCATTTGCAGGGTCATACCACAACGTTTGAAGCCAGTTCCAGCCATTCTTGCACAGACTGGAATCCACCCAGCGCCTGTCCACTGGTTTCTGAGATCTCCCCAGCCATTACCCAAGAGACATCCCAGCCACGAGGCTTCACAGCCGTATGGTCTAGAAAGTTGCTTCGAAAACAGAACAGGACCAGGGCTTTATCGGTGGTGGCTCCACTCTGATGGAACGAGCTCCCGGAGAAGATCAGGGCCCTGCAGGACCTCGTGCAGTTCCACGGGGCCTGTAAAACGGAGCTCTTCCGCCAGGCTTTTGGAGCTGCCACCACCATTAACTGCCACCGCCAACAATTAACAACTCATCGCTGAAGGTGAGAGAGCCCTCTGTTTCCCCGGAACTCTTAATAACAGCTCGAGTCAGTCACCAGAAGGACAATTAAAAGAAGATCGAAGAACCAGCTATGAGAAGTTGGGACTGAGTAATTACAGCCATCGGGAATGAACGCAACTAGCGCTTCATTGAGTTGCGTAGCCTAATGATTTTAGAATTGTTTTAACCTAAATTGACTTATGTTTTGTTGTAAATTGTGTACTGGTTTTATGTAAGCCGACCTGAGCCGGCCACGGCTGAGAGGACAGGATAAAAAAAATCCAGTATAATAAATAAAAACACGAAGCTGATTCTCAGATGTAGAAATTGAAATAGTTCGAGATTTCCCCGTTCTTGGCTCCATCCTCGACCCAAAAGGGGAACTCATTTGGAGTACTGTGTACCGTTCTGCTCACCACGCCTTAAAAAGGATACTATAGCACTGGGAAAAGTGCAGAAAAGGGCAACTAGAATGATCAAAGGGTTGGAGAACTTTCCCTATGAGGAAAGGTTGAGGCACTTGGGGCTCTTTAGCTAGGAGAAACAACGGCTGAGGGGTGACATGATCGAGGTTTATAAGATTATGCATGGGATAGAGCAGGTAGAGAAAGAGGTACTTTTCTCCCTTTCTCACAAGACAACAACTCCTAGTGGGCACTCAATGAAATTGCTGAGCAGTCAGGTTAGAACGGATAAAAGGAAGTACTTCACCTAGAGAGTGATTAATGCATGGAATTCATTGCCACAGGAGGTGGTGGCAGCTACAAGCATGGATGGCTTCAAGAGGGAATTAGATAAACATCTGGAGCAGAGGTTCACCCATGGCTATTAGCCACAAGGTCTAGATAGAAACTCTCAGGCTGGGGCAAGGGATGCTCTGTATTCTTGGTGCTTGGGGGGTGGTCAACACTGGGAGGGCTTCTAGTGTCCTGGCTCCACTGGTGGACCTCCTGATGGCACCTGGTATTTTTGGTCACTGTGTGACACAGAGTGTTGGACTAGATGGACCATTGGACTGATCCAGCCTTGGCTTTTCTTGAGACTGGGAAAGGCAGCCATGAAGTAGCTCCTTAGATTCTTAAAGTGTAAGGATGTTTTCGCTGGTTGACAAAGGTCAAGACAATTCACACCCTAATATTCCCCATTACTAAGCAAGGGTGTGAAAGTTGGACAATGAATAAAGTGGATTACATAAAAACATAAGAACATAAGAGAAGCCAGTGTTGGGTCAGGCCAATGGCCCATCTAGTCCAACACTCTGTCACACAGTGGCCAAAATTACTGTGAGAAAGGGAGAAAAGTATTTCTTTCTCGACTGCTCAATCCCATGCATAATCTTATAAACCTCGATCATGTCACCCCTCAGCTGTCCTTTTTCCAAGCTAAAGAGCCCCAAGCGTTTTAACCTTTCTTCATAGGGAAGGTGTCCCAACCCTTTTATCATTCTAGTTGCCCTTCTCTGCACTTTTCCCAATGCTATAATATCTTTTTTGAGGTGTGGCGACCAGAACTGTAAACAGTATCCCAAATGAGGCCACACCGTCGATGTATACAGGGGTACGATGATATTGGCTGATTTGTTATTTAATCCCCTTCCTAATAATCCCCAGCACAGTGCCTGCTCTAAAGTGCTATTGGATTCGAATCTGACTTTTCTGCTGCAGACCGACATGTTTGCCCTTTGAAGCCATGCTATGTCGGCAACCGCACGTTTCCAGCCATGCAAATAATATAAACGTGGGTGGGATTTGCAGGGGTGAATGGGCAGCTGAGTGGAGCGCTCTGAGTCTGAACCTTTCTGAAGCCGGCAGGTTCTCCCCTGCAAGTACGCCCCAAGCGCAACAGCTGGGCTTTTCCTGATCTTGGAACCTGGAAGGCAGAGGGACTCTTGAGAACTCTTGGGAGGGGGAGTCTGTAGGTAAGAATCAACAGGCGTAAGAAGGGTTAACCACCCACTACCCATTTTCTCCTGCAATCCCACAAGAGAGTGATTCAAATGTGGAATTTGCTACCAGAGGATGTAGTGGTGGTCACAGGAATGAACCGCTCCAAATGGGGATTAGAGAGATTCATGGATGAGAAGTCTGTCAATGACTGCTAGCCATGGAGACTGAGGGTAACCTCCACATTCAGAGGCACTAATCCTCTGAATCCCAGAGCCAGGAGGCAGCTTAAAGGGAAGGCCTCAGCCTCTGTGCCCTGTTGTTGGCCCTCCAGAGGAACTGGTTGGCCACTGTGCGAGGCAGGAGGCTGGACTAGATGGACCACTGGTCTGATCCAGCAGGGCTCTTCTGATGTTCTTATGAAAGCCTCGGCCTCTCTGCCCTGTTGCTGGCCCTCCAGAGGAACTGGTTGGCCACTGTGCAAGGCAGGGGGCTGGACTAGATGGACCACTGGTCTGATCCAGCATGGCTTTTCTGATGTTCTTATGAAGGCCTCTGCCTCTGTGCCCTGTTATTGGCCCTCAGGAGGAACTGGTTGGCCACTGTGTGAGACGGGATGCTGGACTGGATGGACCCCTGGTCTGATCCAGCAGGGCTCTTCTGGTGTTCTTATGAAGGCCTCGGCCTCTCTGCCCTGTTGTTGGCCCTGAAGAGGAACTAGTTGGCCACTATGTGAGACAGGAGGCTGGACTAGATGGACCTCTGGTCTGACCCATCAGGGCTCTGCTTATGATCTATTACTGGAGTTATCAGCTCAAGCCAATTAACTCTAGGATATGCATACTTTTATGGCCCTGCTGACAATTGGGTCCAGAGCCACTCCCTGAGCCATTAGCCACTGACAGAGCTATCTTCCCTGAATCTGATTAACCCCTTTAAAATCTAAGTCAGAAGCCATCGCAGTACATCTCATGGCAGTGAATCTCATGGGGGGTAGGGTTGCCAGATCCAGGCTGGGAAATTCCTGGAGATTTGGGGACGGAACCTGGGGAGGACGGGGACCTCAGCGGGGTACAATGCCGCTGAGCCCACCCTCCAAAACACCTGTTTTCTCCCAGGGGAACTGATCTCTGTAGTCTGGAGATGAGCTGTAATTCCGGGGGATCCCCAGGTCCCACCTGGAGGCTGACCTCCCTACATGATGTTCTACCACCTTCAGAGGTGAACATAAGAGAACATAAGAGAAGCCAGTGTTGGGTCAGGCCAACGGCCCATCCAGTCCAACACTCTCTCACACAGTGGCCAGAAATACCAGGTACCATCAGGAGGTCCACTAGTGGGACCAGGACGCTAGAAGCCCTCCCACTGCTGCCCCCCCCAAGAATACAGAGCATCCCTTGCCCCAGACCGAGAGTTCCTATCTATACCTTGTGGCTCATAGCCACCAATGGACCTCTGCTCCATATAAGAACATAAGAGAAGCCAATGTTGGGTCAAGCCAATGGCTCATCCAGTCCAACACTCTGTGCCACACAGTGGCCAAAAACACCACATGCCATCAGGAGGTCCACCGGTGGGACCAGCACACTAGAAGCCCTCCCACTCTTGGACCCCCCCCAAGCACCAAGAAGATAGAGCCTCACTTGCCCCAGACCGAGAGTCCCTAGCTATACCTTGTGGCTAATAGCCACGGATGGACCTCTGCTCCATATGTTCATCCAATTCCCCCTTGAAGCCGTCCGTCCTTGTAGCCGCCACCACCTCCTGTGGCAGGTGAGGTGGGTTTGGAACCACCGTGACGAAACACCTCTCTGTCCTCCCAGGTATGTGTGGCCTGGTCTCAAAATAACTTGCACCTCAAGGTCTCTCAACCTGTTCGACTTGTTGCCAGTGCAGTCCAAGGAGCGCTCATGACATGCTTGGGAAGGGACGGCGCTCTCCAGAACGGGCTAATTAACTTGCATGAGGCCTTGCGCCATTTTGCGAGCATTTCCTAACCGTTCCAAGCATCCCTTTGGCTGCTAGGAGGACTAGAATCATAGAGTTGGAAGGGACCTCCAGGGTCATGGGATCATAGAGTTGGATGGGGCCAAACAGGCCACGTGGTCCAACCTCCTGCTCAATGCAGGATCGGAATAAAACATCCCTGACCAGTGTTTGTTCAGCTGCTGCTTGAAGGCTGCCAGTGAGGGGGAGCTTATCACCTCCCGAGGCAGCTGATTCTACTGTTCAACTACTCTGACTGTCAAAAAGTCTTTCCTAATATCCACCTGGTACCTTCCCGCCCTTCATTTAAACCCATGCTTGTGAGTCCTCTCCTCTGCTGCCAACAGGAACAGCCCCTGCCCTCCTCTAAGTGACACAGCCCTTCAGATACTTCAAGGGAGCCATCCTGTCCCCCCCCCCAAACCTCCTCTTCTCCAGACTGAACCTTCCCAAGTCCCTCAGCCTTTCCTCATAGGTTTTGGTCTCCAGGCCCCCAGTCATCGTCGTCGCTCTCCTCTGCACCTGCTCCATTCCATCATCTAGTCCAACCTCCTGCAGAATGTAGGAAATTCACAACTACCTCCCCACCCACCCGCACTGACCCCCGTTCCATGTCCAGAAGATGGCAAAAAAACCCAAAACCCTTCAGCGTCCCTGGCCAAAGTGGCCTGGAGAAAAATTGCTTCTTACAGTCAGTGTTGAATATTGCAGTACCTTTTAAGCCAGAGATATTTCTGTCAAAACTGTTTACCAGATGACTTAGATAAGAACCATAGATATTTGATTTTACATGTTATAACGGCAGCCAGAATTTGTTATGTACTGAATGTGAATCGCTCCTATCTATTCACATGTTAAGCTTGAGTCTGAATGTGGCTCTTCAGATGTCGCATGGCTATTGGTCGGTTTCTGCAAAACCTGTGTAATTACCCAATCACTGAGTGATATTGTTGCAAAGAGGGAACGGTCCTGATTGGCCTTTATCCCTGCAATGCTATTGGTCTTTAACTTGTTATGGGTGTGGCTTGGACAGCCCGGGAGAGTTGAAAAGAAGGAGCTGTGCTCCCCTTGTAGTTCGTGTGTTCCTGACTTACAGTCGCTGTTTAATAAAGCTGAAATCACTTGAAGCTGAATCCTTTGTTGAGTCTCATACTTAACAGAATTCACTGCCACAGGAGGTGGTGGGGGCTACTAGCGTGGACGGCTTCAAAAGGGAATTAGATTAACATACGGAGCAGAGGTCCATCAGTGGCTATTAGCCACAAGATATAGATAGGGACTCTCAGTCTGGGGCAAGTGATGCTCTGTATTCTTGATGCTGGGAGGGGCAGCAGTGGGAGGGCTTCTAGTGTCCTGGCCCCACTGCTGGACCTCCTGATGGCACCTGGTCTTTTTGGCCACTGTGTGACAGAGTGTTGGACTGGACGGGCCTTTGGCCTGATCCAACATTGGCTTCTCTTACGTTCTTATGTTAATTTTATTTGCAATGAAAGGAAGGACACTGAAGATCCCAACGCTGTATGAGTTGATAATGAAGATTATGGAATGTGCTGAAATGGACAGATTGACAGATATATTAAAAGGAGAAACGGAAGAAGAATCTATGGGGCCGTGGAGGGTGTTTTATGACTGGCTAAAACTTTCCTGAGAAAATAAGATTAAATGAAGAAGAATAAGAAGGATGGGTATAGTCGCTGTGAAACCCTAATGAGAAGATTTGCATACGGAATGTTAAATTGGATTATATATTTACATATTGCTGTATTTTTCCTTCTCTCTTCTTTCCCTTTTCCCTTGTTCTGTGCATTAACTAATACAATTCTTTTTTTTTTTTAAGAGAAAAATGGCTTCCTGACCCCAAATTGGCAACTGGCATTTCCCTGGGAGGTCTAAGACCGAAGTACAGGAGAGGTTTTGCGTAACTTGGAATTTTTTCTGGACTTTCTCTTTCCAGTGCAAAACAAACACACACCCCTCCTGATCTCAGTTTCGGAACTGGAAAGAGGAAGTTGGGAAGTCTGAAGGGCACCTGAAAGGCAAAAAGCAGAGGCAGGCGGTGTGCTTTTCTCTCAAGATCCACATTGCAGTAGAGTTGCCAGTTTGTGATGCTCCTGGACAGGGCTTTTTTTTGTAGAAAAAGCCCAGCAGGAACTCATTAGCATATTAGGCCACATCCAGTGACAGCACAGCTCATTAGCATGTTAGGCCACACACCCCATGTTGCCAGAAGTGTGGTCATCCAGCCACACCCACCTTTTGCTTCTTATTCTGTTTACCTTGTTTGTTGTCAAAACTCAGGGCTTTTTTTGGAGCAGGAACTCCTTTGCATGTTAGGCCACGCACCCCTAATGTAGCCAATCCTAATGAGTTCCTGCTGTTGGGTGTGGCCTGTTATGCTAATGAGTTCCTGCAGGTTGTGGCCAACTTGGGAGCCAGCCGGAACGCCGTTCCTGTGCGTTCCTGCCCAAAAATAGCCCTGTTCCTGGAGATTAGGGGCAGAAACCTGGTGAGAGCAGGGTTTGAGGAGGGGAAAGACAATGTCATACAGTCCACCCTCCAAAGCAGCCGTTGCCACCGGGGAAACTGATCTCTCTAGTCGGGATTGGCATTCCAGAAGATCTCCAGGCCCCACCTGGAAGGTGGCAACCCAACATTACAGCAAAGTTGTCCTGGCCTGAAATACTGCCCTATATTTGTATATCCACAAGGGTGGAGGAACAGACTTAGCAGTGACAGCCACTCATGGTGACCAAAGGGAGCTTTCATGTTCAGAAGCACTAAACCTCTGAATATCAATGCAAGGAGACAGCATCAGGGGAAGGCCTCGGCCTCTGTGCCCTGCTGTTGGCCCTCCAGAGGAACTGGTTCGCCACTGTGTGAGACAGAATGTGGGAGTACATGCACCACTGGTCTGATCCAGCAGGGCTCTTCACATGAAGGGCTTGGGCCCCAATGCCCTGCTGTTGGTCCTCCAGAGGAACTGGTTGGCCACTGTGTCAGACAGGATGGTGGACTAGATGGACCACTGCTCTGATCCAGCAGGATTCTTCTGATGTTCTTATGAAGGCCTCAGACTCTGCCCTGCTGTTGGTTCTCCAGAGGAACTGGTTAGCCACTGTGTCAGACAGGATGGTGGACTAGATGGACCACTGTTCTGATCCAGCAGGATTCTTCTGATGTTCTTATGAAGGCCTCAGTGTCTCCGCCCTGCTGTTGGCCCTCCAGAGGAACTTGTTGGCTGCTGTGTCAGACAGGATGCTGGACTAGATGGACTACTGGTCTGATCCAACAGGGCTCTTCTGATGTTCTTATGGAGGCCTTGGGCTCTATGTCCTGTTGTCGGCCCTCCAGAGGAACTGGCTGGCCAATGTGTGAGACAGGATGTTAGACCAGAGGAACTACTGGTCTGATCCAGCAGGGCTCTTCTGATGTTCTTGTAGGGTTGCCAAGTGCAACTAACCTTAGAGCGGGGGAGTCCTGGGCCCCGTCCTGGACGTCATCACGTCAGTCACGTTGGGGGCGGGGCCACTATGATTTGAGGAAAAACCATAGAGTTTTCCCTCGAATCATAGTGGCCCCGCCCCCAACGTGCCCGGCATGATGATGTCACCTCTGGTTCTGCACGTTCCTGGCATTTGAGGGGTGCAGTTCCCCCCGGCGGCCTCGATCCAGGCCAGCGGGTAATTGGACGATCGAGCGGGGTTTTCCCCGCCCGCTGGTGGGACTTGGCAAGCCTATGTTCTTATGAAGGCCTCGGCCTCTCTGCGCTGTTGTTGGCCCTCCTGAGGAACTGGTTGGCCACTGTGTGGGACAGGATGCTAGACTAGGTGGACCACTGGCCTGACCCAGCAAGGGTCTTCTGATGAAGGCCTTGGCCTCTAGCCTGGTTATAGGCCCTCCCAAGGAACTGGTCGGCCACTGTGTGGGACAGGATGTTGGACCAGATGGACCACTGCTCTGATCCAGCAGGGCTCTTCTGATTTTCTTATGAAGGCCTTGGCCTCCATGCCTTGTTGTTGGCACTGAAGAGGAACTGATTGACCACTGTGTGAGACAGGATGCTGGACTGGATGGACCACTGGACTGATCCAGGAGGGCTAATGCCTGTATGAGTGACCCCCCTGGGTAAAAAATTAAGCTCTCTATTGGCTGCCCACTGGCACCCTTTTTATAGACACCTGCCTAGAACAAAGTTTTTAAGCTGTGCTAGTAATTGTGAGTCTGGAAGCCAGTGAGTATTTCTGGATTAATTAACAAAAAAGCACATGGAAGCTTTTGGGGGAAAGAAACGTTTAACCAAAGGGCACAGATTCTCTTCAGCAGGAACGAGAACAGGTAACTCAATACTCGATTCGGCATTCAGGCCACATTTGCATGGCCAGGCACTTTCTAAACCTCATGTCTATAGATGAGTTTTTTGTAATCCCTCTCATAACCTCAGGCTTTATTGAGCAGCCGGACGTGTCCTGTTTGAGGACACAGGGTTTGCCGAAATACAAAAAACGCCTATGGGAGGAGGACATCTACCACACCCAAGGCAGGTAAATGTACGTGAGAATTTAAGGATCACTGAACGTGGGAGACGAGCGCTTCTGCCTGCTTAGATTAGATCAGCCGTCTAGTACCTGCCCCTCTACTCTCAGCATTTACAAACTCCTAGAAGGCGAGACGGAAATGGGAAGTCAGCAAGGACCTCCTGGAAGACAGATCTGCAAAGGAGAACATCTGCTCCTGCCGCCCTAGATTAGATCTAAGTTAGGGTTACCAGATGACCTATTTATTTATTAATTTATTTCCTTCCATTGTTATCCTCCCGCAAAGCAGGCTCCGGGTGGGTTCCAACCTTTAATAAACTGCCAAGTGCAGATTTTTAGAGGACGCATCCTCTCCTTTTGGAGTCTGTCCTTTTTTGGGCTCTGATGACGATGTCCTCTTTCGGGGTTGGAAGGCTATCACTTGTTTGAAGTAGCCAGTCGGGAAATGTGTCCTCTTTTCTGTTTTTGAAACAAGGGGAACCCTATCTAAGTTGTATAATGCCATTGAATAAGCCTCCCAAAGCAGCCATCTCTACTCAAGAGCGGTGTCCGAGGATGGACATACTGAAGCCAAATCCTGAAAAGATGCAAGGGGGTTGAGAAGGCTAAGATTCCGGAGATGCCTGGGGTCCATCAGAAGCTTAGCAGCCTATTTGAGCCTGAATACTTGTTGAGATCAGCGTCCTATCTAAATGTACTATCTTTCCTGATTTCTTGCAAAGCATTTGATGAGTGTGAGAGCTTTTGTGCTACTCTAATATATCTTCCTGAGGAAGATCCAATTTTGAAACGTTGCTGTATAATCCGGAGACTACGTTGATGTATTTTTACATAAGGATTTTCTTATGATTTGAAGGAATTTGTTCATTGTGTTGTAGTGCTTGTTGACCATAATATACCGAGAGCATTTTCTCTGCAAGTCTTGTTGACTGCCTGATTTGTGGGTCAGACTCTCACGACTGTTTCCTTTACGTTTGTTCTTTGATCAGGTCGTGACTGTCCACATCTCTCTTGTAAGATTCCGGAGGGACAGGGATTGTCTTTCCAGGCAAAACTGGAGAATCACTCAGGCTGTGTTGTGTGCGTAGGGGAGTGGAATTAGCTATGGGATTGTCGGGACAGCTGATTCCATCCAACAGGAACAGCTCCCTGCCGTCTTCTAAGTGGCAGCCTTTTAAACATTTACTTATTTTCCAGCCCCCGGGGCTTTATAGTTCTCGTGACCATACTTTCTCATGATGGCTAATTCCTAAACCCTTCACAGTCGCTTGTCATTTCTCTAAAGCCGTAACAAAAAGCACTGTGACCTTATAAATAAATACGCGGTAACCGTGGTTGTCATCACAACAACAGTGTCATCAGCCCCATACCTCACCTCAATAAACACTGTACTTCTACTGAGAATCACCAAGAAGCGCTTCCAATAAAGGCCTGCTGAAGATACGAGGTGCCACAATGGCATTTTCAGGCGCCGCAACATCTGGGACTTGTCGAGCCCCACCCGCAGCATCTGGGAAAATTGTCGAGCCCCGCCTTAAAGACCAACAAAACTTTCCAAGGTAGAAGCGTTCATCAATCCGTCAGTGCTCACTTCATCAGATAAAAACGAGAATGAACATCCATCAGGCCTTATAACCAGGTCAGAGGGCGGGAGGGGAATTAAACAGATGGGCCAAGCTGGAGTCAGGATGAAGAGACACAATGCAAAAAACATCAGCAGCTTGATTAGCTCTAGGAGATAGGCACTGAGGTGGGAAGGAAGTGCAGAAGATTAGCATTTGGAATGAGATAAGAACCCTACATCCCTATTCAGCCCCGGATGGGGGTCCATTGTCTTGACCCTGTTAATGAATTCTAGTTCCGGGATCTCTACATGCTCTTACAAAGGATTTCAAAGGGAGATTAGAAAGAGAGACTGCTGAATTGCAACTGATAATGAAGCTCAAGGCAACACATCCTCCTGGACTGAATGGAGGCCTAGGTTTCCTGTCTCATTACCAAGGCTGATTTCTTCACACCTCCTGCCTCTCTGCATTTCACACCAACCTAAACCATTCATGCCTGCTCACACAGGTTTACATACCCAGAAGGCTTATCCCTGGAATGGGTCTCCCTCCCTCTCTCTCTCTGATGATTGTTCCACAACCAACAAATCCCCATTACACAAGTGATAAATAGAGATCCCTGTTATGCAAGGGATAGATTGCTTTCTCAAGCAGGCTCTATCAAGTATTATCTCAAGTATAGAAGGATTTTGTGGTGGAACTGATGCCACCTCTCATAGTGATTGGCTAAGATTCACTGACTCTATAGAGAATCCGGTAAAGTTGCCAATTTGGGGTTGAGAAATTCCTGGAGATTTGTCTGTGGAGCTTCAGGAGGATGAGGGTTTGGGGAGCGGAGGGACCTCAGCCCCATTGAGTCTGCTTTCCAG
>JAPDNY010000006.1:183671141-183811141 GCA_029375565.1 Gekko gecko
GAAAATGACTCCTTTGGAGGGTGGACTCTGTGGCATTATATCCTACTAGCAAAAAAAACCCCCAATTCATGCATTGTGTATCCACGTCCCTGACTCATGCTTGGCTGGAGGAGGAGAAGTCCTCGCTTCTGGGTTTGTTATCAGAGGACTCCACGGGGCAACCGAAAAGAGGAGGTCATCACCGCCTATGCAAAAACACATGGGCTTCAGAGACCCTCTGTGAATGTTTGACCACAGTCAGATAAGAGGAGGTCAACTGATAAGATCTGGTCAGTGACTAATGTTGACTCCGCCAAGCAGCCTCCGTTCCACAGGGAGAGTGCCTTTCCCCTTGCTATCTGGCCCAGGTGAATCGGGATCACCGTTCTGGCTTTAGAGGAAATACTGAGGATTGCCTTTCGAATAGAAGGTTTTGAGTACGAGATGTCAACGGGAAGATTTCAGCCCCCTCCCGCTAATCTCTAGGAGTTTAATCTTCACCAGGAGTTAGCGTATTTTAACTTGCCCCCCTGGGGGACCTCCTGATGGCGGGTGACACAGAGAGTTGGACTGGATGGATCACTGTCTGATCCAACATGGTTTCTCTTATGTCTGGGGCAGTGATGTTCTGTATTCTTAGTGCCTGGGGGGCACCAGTGGGATGATTTCTGGAGTTCTGGCCCCACTGCTGGACCTCCTGGTGGCCCCTGGGTTTTGGCCACAGTGTGGCACAGCATGTTGGACTGGATGGGTCACTGGCCTGATCCAACATGGCTTCTCTTCTGTTCTTATGTCTGGGGGCAGTGATGCTCTGTATTCTTGGTGCTTTCTAGGGACAACAGTGGGAGGGCTTCTGGAGTTCTGGCCCTGCTGGTGGACCTCCTGATGGCACCTGGGTTTTGGCCACTGTATGACACAGAATGTTGGACAGGAGTGTGTCCAGAAGAGCTCGAGCATGTCCAGAAGAGGGCGACCAGGATGGTGAGAGGGTTTGAATCCAAGTCTTATGAGGAAAAGCTGAAAGAGTTGGGTCTGTTTAGTATGGGAAAGAGAAGGCTTAGAGGGGATATGATGGCAGTCTTCAAGTATTTGAAGGGCTGTCCTGTAGAAGATGGAGCAGATCTATTCTCTCTTGCTCTGGATTGCAAGACTAGATCTAATGGGTGGAAATTACAAGGGAGTCGTTACCGGCTAGATATCAGGAGAAACTTCCTAACTGTAAGAGTGGTTGAGCAGTGGAACAGTCTGCCTCGGGAGGTGGTGGGTGCTTCTTTGCTGGACGTTTTCAGGCGGAGACTGGACAACCATCTTTTGGGTATGTTGTAGGTACGTAGGGCTATCTTTCGGCTGTGCTCCTACAGAGTGCAGGGGGTTGGACTAGATGACCTGCAAGGTCCCTTCCAAGTCTAACATTCTATAATTCTACGGATGGGCCATTGGCCTGATCCAACAGGGCTTCTCTTATGTTCTTATATCTGTGGCAGTAATATTCTGTATTCTTGGTGCTTTGGGGGCACCAGTGGGAGGGCTTCTGGAGTTCTGGCTTTGCTGGTGGACCTCCTGATGGCACCTGGGTTTTGGCCACTGTGTGGCTTGATCCAACATGGCTTCTCTTATGTTCTTAACATTGGTGCATAGCTACGAGGATTCATATGCACTGATGGTATTTATCTGGGATCGCCAACCTCCAGGTGGGGCCTGGAGATCACCTGGAAGTACAACTGATCTCCAGGCTACAGAGAAGTCAGCTTCTCTGGACAAAATGTATGCTTTGGAGGGTGGGCTTTATGATATCATACCCTCCTGAGGTCCCTCTCCTACCCAAACCCCACCTTCCTCAAAGCTCAACCCACAAATCCCCAGGAATTTCTAAGCCTGGAGTTGGCAACGCTATAAAAGCTACCCCCCTTTTTTCTCCCTCCCTTTCTTCAAGGAAGGCTGAACAGCTGAGGCAGTTCGTCCCTCCCCAGCATTTTCTTCTCAACAACCCTGTGAAGTAGGTTAGGCTCAAGGTTACCCAATGAGCGTCATGAAACTGAACCCAAGCCTCTCGAGCCAGACTCCAGTGACGTAACCACTATACCATACTGGCTGTTGTTGTGTGATTCTTTAGGGTTGCCAGCCTCCAGATGGGGCCTGGGGATCTCCCACTGTTTCAAATGATCTCCAGACAGAAGAAGAAGGACAAGGAGGAAGAGGAGGAGGAGGAGGAGAGAAGAGGAGGGGGAGATTGGATTTATACTCCGCCCTTCACTACCCAAGGGAATCTCAGAGCAGCTTACAATCTCCTTTCCCTTCCCCTCCCCACAACAGACACCCTGCTGAGGTCAACGGGGCTGAGAGAGCTCTTTCAGGGACTGCCCTTGAGAGAACAGAACTGTGGCTTGCCCAAGGTCACATCAGCAGCTGCAAGTGGAGGAGTGGGGAATCAAACCTGGTTCTCCCCAGAGTAGAGTCCACGCACTTAACCACTACACCAAACTGGCTAGAGATCAGTTCCCCTGTAGAACATGGCTGGTTGGTATGTTTAAGAACATAAGAGAAGCCAATGCTGGATCAGGCCAATGGCCTCTCCAGTCCAACACTCTGTGTCACACAGTGGCCAAAAATACCAGGTGCCATCAGGAGGTCCAGCCGTGGGGCCAGGGCACCAGAAGCCCTCCCACTGCTGCCCCCCCCAGCACCAAGAATACGGAGCATCACTTGCCCCAGACTGAGAGTTCCTACCTATTCCTTTGTGGCGATGAGCCACTGATGGACCTCTCCTCCATATGGTTATCTAATTCCCTCTTGAAGCCATCCATGCTTGTAGCCGCTGCCACCTCCTGTGGCCGTGAATTCCATGTGTGAATCACTCTTTGGGTGTTTCACCCCAACAGGAGTAAAAGTAGCTTGAATCTGGGGAAAACACAGGGTCGGGGAAGTTGGATAGTCCCTTTCCTTCTATTCTGGCTTTCCCCTTTAACTTCCAGGCTTCAAGGCAGGAACAAGAACCACGGAACTCTCTGTGAATTAGCTTCCTGCTCCAAGGCACCTGGCCAGGCCTTTTGGGCTCTCTGCAGCTGCGCCTTTTGAACCAAAAGGCAAGGCACTAATGATGGGACAGGGAAGGGATAGAATAGGGTTGCCAGCCTCCAGGTGGGGCCTGGGGATCTCCCGCTTTCACAACTGATCTTCAGCTGACAGAGATCAGCTCCCCTGGAGAAAATGGCTGCTTTGAAGGGTGGACTCTGTGGCATTGGACGATGCTGAGGCCCCTCCCCTCCCCAAACCCCGCCCTCTCCTGGATCTGCCCCCAAAGTCTCCAGGTATCTTCCAACCCAGACCTGGCAACCCTAGGATGGATGCAGGCAGGGATCCCGCGTGGGAAGGAAAGGCTGGTCTAAGGACAGAGGAGGAGGGTCATGAGAACATCAGAAGAGCCCTGCTGGATCAGACCAATGGTCCATCTAGTCCAGCATCCTCTCTCACACAGGGCCAACAACAGGGCACAGAGGCCGAGGCCTTCATAAGAACATCAGAAGAGCCCTACTGGATCAGACCAGTGAAGATCCATCTAGCCCAGCATCCTGCCTCACACAGTGGCCAACCAGATCCTCTGGAGGGCCAACAACAGGGCATAGAGGCCTTCATAAGGACATCAGAAGAGCCTTGCTGGGTCAGACCAGTGGTCCATCCAGTTCAGCCTCCTGTCTCACACAGCAGCCAACCAGTTCCTCTGGGGGGCCAACAACAGGCCATAGAGGCCTTCATAAGGACATCAGAAGAGCCCTTCTAGGTCAGACCAGTGGCCCATCTAGTCCAGCCTCCTGTCTCACACAGTGGTCAGTTTCTATGGAGGTCCAGCAAGTGGGCACAGAGGCCAAGGCCTTCATAAGAATGTCAGAAGAGCCCTACTGGCTCAGACCGGTGGTCCATCTGGTCCAGCATCCTGTCTCACACAGTGGCCAATTAGGACCTCTGGATGGCCAGCAACAGGGCATAGAGGCTGAAGCCTTCATAAGAACATCAGAAGAGCCCTGCAGGGTCTGACCAATGGGTTTCTATGCAGAGGCAGGCGATGGGCAAACCACCTCTGTCTGTCGGTCCTGACCTTGATGGCCCAGGGTAGCCCAAACTCATCTGATATTGGAAGCTAAGCAGCATTGGCTCTGGTTAGTGCTTGGATGGGAGACCACCAAGAAGTCCTGGGTTGCTACGCAGAGGTAGGCAAGGGCAAACCACCTCTGTTCATTTGCCCTGAGTTGGATGGCCTAGAGGAACCTGAACTCGTCAGATCTCAGAAGCTAAGCAGAGTCAGCCCTGGTTAGCACTTGGATGGGAGACCACCAAGGAAGTCCCGGGTTGCTACATAGAGGCAGGCCATGGCAAACCAACTCTGTTCATCTGCTTTGACCTGGATGGCCCAGGCTGGCCTGATCTCATCGGATCTCAGAAGCTCATCGGGGTCAGCCTAGTTAGTCCTTGGTTTGGAGACCACCAATGAAGTCCTGGGTTGCTACGCAGAGGCGGGCAATGGCAAACCAACTCTGTTCATCTGCCCTGACTTGGATGGGCCAGGGGAGCCTAAACTTGTCAGATCTCGGAAGCTAAGCAGGGTCGGCCCTGGTCTGTACTTGGATGGGAGACCACCAAGAAAGTCCAGGGTTGCTACGCAGGGGCAGGCAGCGGCAAACCCTACTCAGGGTCCCCCTAAGTCAGCTGCAACTTGGTAGCAAAGGCGAAAACAAAAAGTTCCTCCAAGTGTGCTTCCTATTCTTCTACGACGCACCTGCGGCATGCACATGTTGCCTGCATCGGGGGAGGGGTGGGGAGGACGCGTGCGCAAAGCCAGCAAAGCAGAATCCCAAAAGGCAGCCTCTACCTGCATCTGTAAAACCGTCCCTCCCTGCTGAGACGGCTCTTTGCGAATCCGCACGCAATCTCCTGCCTGGTCCTACCACGCCCCCCGGGGGAATCGGGGCCGGTCACCCCACCCTCCTGAAGGCGATCTCACCCGTCAGCTCTCTTTTCCCGCTGCCTCAAGCAGAGAGAGAGCCGCTCAGGTGTGCCGTGTGCCAGGCGGATCCCGTGCCAGATCGGGGAGAAAACTGGAACGAAGCCACCCGGTTAGCTTAAAGGTGCAAGCCAAGCTTCATGCCGCGGGACTGGGTGAAAGACAGAAAGCCAAACTCAGCTGTATGTACCGAGCTGCTGCCTTATATGAGCTCCCGGGTGAGATCGGGGCCCTGTGGGATTTATTACCATTCCGCAGGGCCTGAAAGACGGAGCTCTTCCACCGGGGCTTTCGGTTGAGGCAGCGGGCGTCCCCCTCCTTCCTTGGGCCGGCCCCATTTACAGCTTGGGTCGGCCCCTATTTCATAGCCTGGGTAAACTGTACAGATCTCTGAGATGTTTATTCCCAGTACTATCAGCCACTGAGGCTTTTCCTGAGAGTGGTATATTTCACAGGCCCGTCGCCAAGATTTTTTTTGGTTTGGGGGGTAGTTTGGTGTAAGTGGTTAAGTGCGCGGACTCTAATCTGGGAGAACCGGGTTTGATTCCGCCACTCCTCCACTTGCACCTGCTGATGTGACTTTGGGTCAGTCACAAGCTCTGACACGGCTGTTCTTGAAAAAGAGCAGTTTCTGTCAGAGCTCTCTCAGCCCCACCAACCTCACAGGATGTCTGTTGTGGGGCGGGGAAGGGAAAGGAGTTTGTGAGCCACTCGGAGACTCCTTTGGGGAGTGAAGAGTGGGGTATAAATCCAATCTCTTCTTCTTCTTCTTCTTCCACCTCACAGGGTGTCTGTTGTGGGGAGGGGAGAGGAGTTTATAAGCCGCTCTGAGACTCCTCTGGGTAGTGAAGGGCAGGGTATAAATCCAATCTCTTCTTCTTCTTCTTCTTCTTCTACCTCACAAGGTGTCTGTTGTGGGGAGGGAAAGGGAAGGGAAAGGAGGTGCACAGAACGCTGTTCCCTTCCCACCGAAGTGGTACCTATTTATCTACTTGCAATTTCTTGCTTTCGAACTGCTAGGTTGGCAGGAGCTAGAACTAGAGACGGGCGCTCACTCCGTTATGCGGCACTCTCGGGTCTCGAACTGCTGAACTACTGACCTTCCACAGCCTGCAGTTCAGCGTCTTAACCACTTGAGCCACCGCAGCTCCATAGACTCTATTTTACATGGAAGATGGAATGTAATATTTGTTTTTGAAAAAAATGAAATAAAATTTCAGAGGGGGGCGGGAACTTTAATGCCAGTGGCTCACAAAGTGGAATTTTTGCTCACAAGACATAGCCTAGAGGGAACATTGGTACTAGTGGCTCTCCAGGTTCTCAGGTCTTTCGTATCACCTTCTAGCTGGTCCTTTTAGCTGGAGATGCCAGGGGTTGAACCTGGGACCTTCTGCATGCCAAGCAGATGCTCTATATCACTGAGCCACCGCCCCACTCCTCATCTGGAGCTTGCAACTCGGAATTAAAAGGCCAAGACTGTTCCCCTCTGCAATATTTCTGATGAAATATCCCCCCACACAAACACTCTTTAGGGCCAAAGTAGACCAGAGAGAGCTGGGAGCCAGTGGCCAGAAACATTTGCAATCACCAGCCAGGACCAGTGTTCCCTCTAAGCTGAGTGAGTGTGAGCTAGCTCACAGGTTTTTTAGCCTCTGGCTCACACATTGTTTGTCTCAGCTCAGGAAGGACGGCTTCAGAGCAAAACCAATTTATGCAGCACCCAAATCGCTCACTACAACTTCAATGCCGATAGCTCACCAAGTAGAATTTTTGCTCACAGGACTCCATGGCTTAGAAGGGAGCACTGGTCGGGACTCAAACCCGTGGCATGGGAGAGGGGTGACCACGGGAGCCGTAAGAACATAAGAGAAGCCAATGTTGAATCAGGCCAATGGCCCATCTAGTCCAACACTCTGTCACACAGCGGCCAAAATATACCAGGTGCCATCAGGAGGTCCAGCAGTGGGGCCAGGACACCAGAAGCCCCTCCCACTGCTTGCCCCTCCAGCACCAAGAATAGAGGGCATCACCTGCCCCAGACTGAGAGTTCCCATCTATACCCTGTGGCTAATAGCCACTGATGGACTTCTGCTCCATATGTTTATCTAATTCCCTCTTGAAACTGTCCATGCTTGCAGCTGCCACCACCTCCTGTGGCAGTGAATTCCATGTGTTCATCACTCTTTGGGTGAAGAAGTATCACCCTTCTCCCCTGCACCACATTCCCTGGCCTCGATCCCTCCTCCCATCCCCAAAGCTGGTATTTTTCTGGCAGAGGTCAATCACCGTACCTTGGTGGATGTTTGCATCCAGATAACAGCCCAGACGTGAATGCCTCGTACCAGGGACTATCTTAATCACGGATCTCGCAGGTCACGTCCAGCCTGGCCCTGCTGGAAACCGTCTCCATTGTTGAGAAAACAGAACAAACAGCTGCCCTCCCCCAGCGTAAGGAAGGGACCGCGCCAACTTTGGGGAAGGACGGTCCCAGATCGCTTAGAGAAAAAAAACGTGTTTGCATTTATGCACTGTAATCCTCCTGCTTGCAAAGAAACGGGTCTCTCCGATCTCATCTCCTCACTCCAAAGCTCAGCCAAACTGCACTTTCAGACACCCCCTGTGAGGTAGGTGGGGCTGAGAGAGCTCTTTCGAGGACTGCCCCGGAGAGAACAGCTCTGAGAGAACTTGTGACTGACCCCAAGGCCACACCAAAAGCTGCACATGGAGGAGTGGGGAATCAAACCCCGGTTCTCCCAGATTAGAGTCCGCACACTTAACCACTACACCAAACTGGCTGTCTGTGCATTTGGGAGACTGAACATGGGCAAATTCCTGGGATAAAGCCAGCCTTTTCTCATGCAGCATATGTGGTGAGAAGCTCACCCGGAGGGTCTCTTCCAACCGAGCAATCTAGGATATTTCTGCCCCATTCACACCAAAGCCGCCTCTGCCTTAAGCCAGTGTTCCCTCTAAGCAGAGTTAAGTGTGAGCTTGCTCACATGTTTTTTAGCCTCCAGCTCTCAGGTTTTCGTCTCCGCTCGGGAAGGAGGGCTCCAGAGCAAACGAATTCATGCGGCAGCCAAGTCGCTTGCTCACAACTTTAATGCCAGTGGCTCACCAAGTAGAATTCTTGTTCACAGGGCTCCGCAGCTGAGAGGGAGCATTGGTCTTAACCAGTGTTCCCCCTAAGCTGAGTTAGTGTGAGCTAGCTCACAGGTTTTTAGCCTCCAGCTCACACCTTTTTGTCTTTGCTCAGGAAGGAGGGCTCCGGAGCAAACCAATTGATGCAGCAGCCAAATCGCTTGCTTGCTTTAATGCCAGCGGCTCACCAAGTAAAATTTTGGCTCACAGGACTCCACATTGGTCTTAAGTTTAACTCCCCACCCGCCAACCACCAGTGGGGATGGAGGTACAGTTGCCAGGTCCAAGTTGGGATCCTCCTGGAGATTTGGGGACCCACCCTGAAAAGGGCGGGGAGTTCTGTCTCAGTAGGGTGCAATGCCCCAGTGTCCCCCCCTCAAAAACATCCATTTTAAGAACATAAGAACATGAGAAGCCAATGTTGAATCAGGCCAATGGCCCATCTAGTCCAACACTCTGTCACACAGTGGCCAAAATATACCAGGTGCCATCAGGAGGTCCAGCATTGGGGCCAGGACACTAGAAGCCCTCCCACTGCTGCCCCCTCCAGCACCAAGAATAGAGTGCATCACCTGCCCCAGATTGAGAGTTCCCATCTATACCCTGCGGCTAATAGCCACTGATGAACTTCTGCTCCATATGTTTATCTAATTCCCTCTTGAAACTGTCCATCCTTGTAGCTGCTACCACCTCCTGTGGCAGTGAATTCCATATGTTAATCCCTGGGTGAAGAAGTATTTCCTTTTATCTGTTCTAACCCGACTGCTCAGCAATTTCATGGAGTACCCACGAGTCCTTGTATTGTGAGAAAGGGAGAAAAGTACTTCTTTCTCAACCTGCTAAATCCCATGCATAATCTTATAAACCTCGATCATGCGTTTTAACCTTTCTTCATAGGGAAGGTGTTCCAACCCTTTTATCATTCTAGTTGCCCTTCTCTGCACTTTTTCCAATGCTATAATATCCTTTTTGAGATGTGGTGACCAGAACTGTACACAGTATTCCAAACTAATCTCTGGAGATGAGATGTAACTCCCGGGGGTTCCCCAGCCTCCGCCTGTAGGCTGGCACCCCTAAATCTTCCCCGTAACAGGAATTCCCAGTCCGAGCACCTCCTCTTCGCATCGCTGAAGCAGTGAGCTGTGACCAATGTTCCCTCTAAGCTGTGGCGTCTTGTGAGCAAAAATTCCACTTTGTGAGCTCCTGGCATTAAAGTTGTGAGCAAGCGATTTGGCTGCTGGATATATTCGTTTGCTCTGGAGCCCTCCTTCCTGAGCTGAGACAAAAAGGTGTGAGCCGGAGGCTAAAAAATTGTGAGCTAGCTCACACTAACCCAGCTTAGAGGGAGCACTGGCTGTGACTCTAGGAAGGCTCATGCCAAAAATAAATGCCTTTCATGCACCACGGGACTTTGGTTTCAGGTTTCTCTCGCCCTGCCTCCAAGGAGAAGCAGCCCACCAGCTTCACCTTTCCTCGTTTTCCCGTCACCCGCAGCCTGGAAGGTGAGAGATCAAGAGGGAGCTGCTAGCCCAAGGTCAGCCAAATGGGGGGTCTGAACCAATGCTCCCTCTAAGCTGTGAAGTCTTGTGAGCAAAGAATTCTACTTGGTGAGCTACTGGCATTCAAGAAGTTTGAATTAGTTTGCTCTGGAGCCGTCCTTCCTGTGCTAAGACAAAAATGTGTGAGCCAGAGGCTAAAAAACTGTGAGCTAGCTCACACTAACTCAGCTTAGAGGGAACGCTGGCTCTGAAACTAGATTTCCTACTCCGATGCTCTAACCACGGCGCTGCAGAAAGCGAAAGCAGAGCATAAGCTGGGCACCCCCTTTCCCTGGTTGATCTTCTGCCTCTCCTAGTTGCGAGAGAAATGCTGTCCCTGTTGAATGCCTGCCTGGCATGCAGCTAAGGGAAACCTTGCCAGAAAGAGGAAAACATACCTTTTGGGGAACTCCAGAGCCTCACCTTCTGAGAGTAAGAAAGAAAGGCAAAGCTAGCCTCTCTTAGCCTCTCTCTCTCCAGATCGAATACTTCTAGACCTAGCTGCAATCTGCCGACTGGTTAATCAAAGAAAGGGAGAAAAGGCCACCTGGCTGGCAGGAATGGTTACCTGTTCCAGGTGCGGTGCTCAGACTGCAGGCAGCCGGTTGGAGTGCCTCCTGTTCCCTGCAAGCTCCTCTCTCGACTGCAGGCGCTCCGGCAACGTCCCTGCTGACCTAAGGGCTCAGGTAACCCCGTTGCACAACTTCCTGTTTACACTCACCTGGGGAATTTTCCTTCCTGTCCCTGCCGGCTGGATGGATGAGTGCGAGAGAGAGATTCACGTGTGGGTTTGAAGCAACAGAACACAGTTTGAGTCCAGGGGGACTTGAAGACCAACAAGGTTTTATTCTGGGGATAAGCGTTTGCACGCTTGCACAGTTCTTCTGATACACGTGTCTGAAGAAGCCTGCATGCACTCAAAAGCCCATGCCCAGAGTTAAACTCTGTTGGTCTTAAAGGTGCCGCTGGACTCAAGTCAGAGAGACAGAGATGAGCATGTGCTACTTTCCCAGGCACTGGTCCCCCTACCTCCAGTTTGGTGTAGTGGTTAAGTGCGCGGACCCTAATCTGGGAGAACCGGGTTTGATTCCCCACTCCTCCGCTTCCTCCTGCTGGATGACCTTGGGCAAGCCATAGTTCTGGCACAGCTGTTCTTGAAAAAGAGCGGTTTCTGTCAGAGCTCTCTCAGCCCCTCCTACCCCACAGGGTGTCTGTTGCAGGGAGGGGAAGGAAAAGGAGTTTGTTAGCCACTCTGAGACTCCGAGAGAAGGGCAGTGTGATATCCTTGCTTTTGGGGGAGATGGTTTTACCTGTAAACCATTCTCTGTGTACATGAACTTGGTAGATTTCTGCTGCCATCAGGAATTAAAAATTCCAAATCTTTCTCTTTTGGTAGAATAACCTAGAGTCTGGGCACTCCCCAGGACTATGTGGCCCTGAGGAAGGACTGTTCTGATTGCTGGGATAAGTTTAAACAAAAAATGATTTATTTAATAAAGAACAAAATAGGATTCTGGTTATTTTGAACTGTTGCTGATGAAAGAAACTTGTAAATAGAAGTGGCAAAGCTTGGTGTCACAAACAGTCTCTCAAGCTCCCAAAACCACTCTGACAGGCGTAGACACTCAGTCTAATCTCTCCCTTTCTCATCTATATAGCCAAACAGGCTGAACTCTTGGTCTTATTCACACAGAATAGACTCAAAACTCATATTCACACAGACTAAACTGTTTGTCTTATTCACACAGAATAGACTCAAAAACTCCCATAGTCACACAGACTATGCTCTCTCTTCAAACTTCACACACACAATCTCTCATAGACACCCCTCCTCCCATACTCTCAGTCATCAGCCAATCACATCCCACTTGTCTCCCTCTTTCACTCTTCTTACCTTACTGCTGTCAAACTAAACATTTAAAGAAACACACACACACACCAAAACATGAAATCATTGCAGGCAGCATATAAATCCCATCTCTTCTTCTTCTTCTTCTTCTCTTCCTTGCTGTGATTTGACCTTGTTGGAAACTGGAAGCGACGGAGGTTGTTGGCCAGGCCCGTAAGTCAGGGGGCATTTAAATTTCTTAGGGGGCACTGGCTAATCAAATTAATCCAAGGGAGAAGGCCGTGTTGCCCTGGGCTGGATGGGAAGTCAGGGGGCCTTGCCAGCAAGTCGGGGGGCCTAGCCCCGAGATGCCCTACTGTAGCTACGGGCCTGTTGTTGGCTGACTTCTCTTCCGTTCTCTGCTTCCACAAGGCTCACAAACACGATTCTAACAGCTATGATGCCTGTTTCACCAGCCACCATCTTCTTTGTGGGAAATCGTGAAACACAAGTTTCAAAGATTCATACAGTTAAGGGTGGGCGGTCAGTCCTAGGTTTCCAAAACAGCTAGAATTCCCAAAACCTTCCTTATCAGAGCTTGGAAACCGTACTGTTGAGTCCCAGGTCTCATCATGGGAAAGCCATTTGTCCCCACGGCATGCCTCACTTGGCTTGCCTTGCCTCCTTAAGGGGTGCCCCCCCAGGGTGTGTGTGTCTTCTGCCAGACTTTGGGGGCTGGGAGGAGGGAGATCTCAGTGGTTGACCCTCTGTGGCTCGAGACTTCCCTTCATTCTGCAGCTGGTGATGCATCCAGACAAATGGAATATGAAGAGACAGACGGGACTTCTCTTCGCCCCAGGCAGAGTGCGGAGGGTGACCTAGAAAAGAAGCAAGTGTGCCGGGTGGGAGGTATAGCCCCTCCCCGCCCTGGGTGGTGGGGAGGAAGGGCTTCTTCCATCAGTGGTTCCCAGCCTTTCCAGTATGGTGGCTCACAAGTCCAAATTTACTTGGTATGCTGAGCCACCCAGGACTCACCCAAGGGGTGTTGGTGCCCTGTACAAACCAAGACCTTGGGACCCACCTAGTTCAGGATTTCATCTTCTACAGTGGTTAGTGCTTAGTGTAGTGGTTAAGAGCTCGGGCTCTAATCGGGGAGAACCGGGGTTGATTCCCCGCTCTGCCCCATGCAGCTGTTGGTGTGACCTTGGGTCAGTCACAAGTTCTTTCAGAGCCAGGCCCGTAGCTAATGTGGGGCCTGCGGGGCTTGGCCCCCTAGCATTTCTCCCGGGCCCCCTCTCTCCCAGGCCACTCCCAAATTGAATTAATGTGATTAACGATGATTTAATTAGCCGAACCCTCCCGAGGCCCCCTTCCCCCCAAATCCCTAGCTATGGGGCTGTTCAGAGCTGTTCTCTCAAGGGTAGTCCTCGAGAGAGCTCTCTCAGCCCCACCTACCTCACAGTGTGTCTTTTGTGGGGAGGGGAAGGGAAAGGAGATTGTAAGCTGCTCTGAGACTCCTTCAGGTAGTGAAGGGCAGGGTAGAAATCCAATCTCCTCCTCCTTCCCAGATGTTTTTGAGAAACCAACAAACATCGGACAAAGGGTGCAGTTGTTGTCCCAGCTATGAACCCCAAGCAAGTTTAGAAGAAGAAGAAGAGAAGAAGAGATTGGATTTATACCCCGCCCTTCACTGCCCAAAGGCGTCTCAGAGCGGCTGACAAACTCCTTTCCCTTCCCCTCCCCACAACAGACACTCTATGAGGTAGGTGGGGCTGAGAGAACTTCTGACAGAAACTGTCCTTGAGAGAACAGCTGTGCCAGAGCTTGTGACTGACCCAAGGTCACATCAGCAGGTGGAAGTGGAGGAGTGAGGAACCAAACCCGGTTCTCCCAGATAAGAGTCCGCACACTTAACCACTACACCAAAAGAGACAATTGAAGGGGGACATGGAGGTTTATAAAATTATGCATGGGGTGGAGACAGTTGAAAAAGATATATTTTTTTTCTCCCTCGCCCAAAATGATAGAACTTGAGGGCATCAAATGGAGCTGATGGGCAGTAGGTTCAGGACGGACAAAAAGATATACTACTTGTAATTAAAATGTGGAATTCACTGCCACAGGATGTAGTGGTGGCCACAGGAATAGACAGCTTCAGAAGGGGATTAGAGAGACTGATGGAAGATAAGGCCTATCAGTGGCTACTAGCCTGGTGACGAAAGGGAACCTCCACATTCAGAGGCAGTCAGCCTCTGAATCCCAGTGCCAGGAGGCAACATCAGGGGAAGGCCTCGGCTTCTATGCCCTGTTGTTGGCCCTCCAGAGGAACTGGTTGGCCACTGTGGGAGACAGGATGCCGGACTAGATGGACCACTAGTCTGATCCAGCAGAGCTCTTCTGATGTTCTTATGAAGGCCTCGGCCTCTCTGCCCTGTTGTTGGCCCTCCAGAGGAACTGGTTGGCCTCTGTGAGAGACAGGATGCTGGACTAGATGGACCCTCACTGGTCTGACCCAGTAGGGCTCTTCTGATGTTCTTAGGAAGGCCTCGGCCTCTCTGCCCTGTTGCTGGCCCTCCAGAGGAACTGGCTGGCCCCTGTGTGAGACAGGATGCTGGACTAGCTGGACCCTCACTGGTCTGACCCAGTAGGGCTCTTCTGATGTTCTTAGGAAGGCCTCGGCCTCTCTGCCCTGCTGTTGACCCTCCAGAGGAACTGGTTGACCACTGTGTGAGACAGGATACCAGACTGGTTGGACCCTTACTGGTCTGATCCAGCAGGGCATGGAATTCACTGCCACAGGAGGTGGTGGCAGCTACAAGCATGGACAGTTTCAAGAGGGAATTAGATAAACATCTGGAGCAGAAGTCCATCAGTGGCTATGAGCCACAGGGTATAGATGGGAACTCTCAGTCTGGGGCAGGTGATGCACTCTAGTCTTGGTGCTTGGGGGGGGATCAACAGTGGGAGGTCTTCTGGAGTTCTGGCCCCACTGCTGGACCTCCTGATGGCACCTGGTATATTTTGGCCGCTGTGTGACAGAGTGTTGGACTAGATGGACCATTGGCCTGATTCAGCATTGGCTTCTCTTATGTTCTTATGGCTCTTCTGGTGCTCTGATGTTCTTATAGCTTGCCTCATTTGAACACAGAGCGGGGCAGTTCCTGACTCAGCACACCTCCCTAGCCAGAACCCTCCCTGTGCCAGCAACACTCAGCACCCAGATCTGACTCCAGGCGAGATCCACGTGTCTTCAGCTGAGCTGTTCCTTTATTAGTGCGGAGTCAGAAGTAAGAGAGCGTTTCAGATATGGGGGGAGAGATTTTTCTGGAACTTCTGGCGGTGGCTCCTTGCCGGGCAATGAATAGCGCTTTTCAAGAGGGGGGAAACTCCACCTGGCCTTGCAAGGAACTCTGTGTGTGTGTGTGTGGAGGTTGTCGAGGGGGAAAGAGGCACTCTCCCTTTCTCCCAATCTAGTTTCCATGCCTGCTCTCCGGCACACGCCCCGCTTTTCTGCATTCCTGTCGCTGGCGCCGGGCCAAGCCTGGCACCAACTGCCAAACACGCTTCCCAGGCCTCTGGTTGACAAAGAGACACACAAATAAGGCCTTTGTGCAGGGAAGCAAATGTGCGCCAGCCCTTATCAGGCCAGATGTACTGCGGGGGCACCTCTGCGGAGGCGGGGGGCAACGAGGCAGGCCTCCCGGGAAAGAACAGCTTTCCATATCCCCCCCTCCGAGCTAAGGCTGCCAGCTTCTTGGAGATTTCTTGGCATTACTGCTGATCTTCAGACGACAGAGATCGGTTCCCCCGGAGAAACTGGCTGCTGCTGCTTTGGAGGGCGGGCTGCGTGGTATTATACCCTGCTGAGGTCTCTCCCCTGCCCCAAACCCGCTCTTCCTGGGTTCCACAACCCCAATATCTCCAGGAGTCCCCCAGCCTGGAGTTGGCAACCCTAGTTTGGTGTAGAGAGCCAGTTTGGTGTAGTGGTTAAGTGCGCGGACTCTTATCTGGGAGAACCGGGTTTGATTCCCCACTCCTCCACTTGCACCTGCTGATGTGACCTTGGGTCAGTCACAAGCTCTGGCGCAGCTGTTCTCTCAAGGACAGTTTCTGTCAGAAGTTCTTTCAGCCCCACCTACCTCACAGGGTGCCTGTTGTGGGGAGGGGAAGGGAAAGGAGTTTGTAAGCCGCTCTGAGACACCTTTGGGCAGTGAAGGGCGGGGTATAAATCCAAACTCCTCTTCTTCTTCTCTTCTTCTATGGTGCTCCTTGCATGGGGAAAAAAATCGAGCTGGCCGGCCTCTCCAGAAAATGATGGGAATGAAAAAGCATTGGGAAGACCTGTTGGGGGTTCTCCATGAGGGACTGCCTTCCTTCAGGGGCTCCCAACTTCAGGCTCCACCCCCAAACCTCCAGGCAGGGGTCATTTCCTGCCGGAGTGTGCTAGAGTGGTGCTCTGGCAGTAATGAGCCCAGGGGGATTTAAATGCCTTTCTTTCCCTTCCCCATCTGGGGAAGGGAAAAAACGGCATTTTAAACATGCCTGGATTCCCTGCCCAATCTTGAGAAGATTGGGCAGGGAACCCAGGCATGCCTGCATGCCTGCCTGCCTTTGCCAGGGGGTGTGGCATATGCAAATGAGCTATGCAAATGAGCTCTTGCACCTCTTTTTCTACAAAATGACCCCTGTTGCCAGGTATTTCAAAACCTGACACTGGTAACCCTAGGTGTAAATAACACCTTGTGGAAGAACAGGCCTGCTCTGGCCTGCAGGCCCTATTCCACCCTGCCCTCCAAAGTTCTCACAACCCCTGGAGAGGCTCTCTCTTTCTTTCTCTCTCTCTCCAGTAATGCACCACCACCACCTGACCTTTGTAAGGAATTGCCCCCTGGGAGGGTCAGAACTCCCAGCTTCCCTTCCAAGTTCTGAGGCCTTGCCTCTGGGTCTCCTGTTGCCCAGTGCCTGGCCACCACAGGGACCATTTACTGCCTTGTGCTGCACTGGAGGAATAGCCACTTGCCAACTGACTGCCTTTCCCCTGGCGCTACTTTTAAAATAGCATGTCCAAGACGGTGAAGGTCTATATGGTAGAGAGAACCACCATCAGCACCAAAAGTTATAAAGTATTTATTAAAGAGAAAATGTTCATAAGCATACTTTTAGCACAGCACCAGACTGAGCAGGGGAACCAAAAGAAATAGGTAAAGCGCAGTTCCTCTGTCCCACTCTCTATACTTGCCCTATCAGATTTTAAAAGGCTCCTTTAGCTTAGGCTGTTCCAGATCCCTATAGAGTTTACATTGCCTTGAAGCTTGCTCCAGGTCTTGAGGTAAGTACATGGTCAATGGCTGCCTTGCCAGGGGAGAGGTCTGTGTGTGCGCTCATGGACGCAGCACCCAAGGAAAATATTGCTCCTTCCTCCTGTGAGTTTTTTTATCATACCTGTTTCCCCTCCCACTGACAAGGTCACGACAGGTCAAAGAAGCACTCCCTGGAGATCTCCAAGAATCTCCTTCCTGTAGACTATCTAGTATTCTATCCTTCCAAAACTCTGTTCCCTGCTTGATGGAGGGAGAAGGGGAAGACCCATTATTTCTCCGGCTAGATCTATTTGCACTTGTGTGCAGGTGAGCTGAGGTATGTCTGGAAAGCCATGGCCTGACTTCCACGTTCCCAGCCTGTTCTCTGTCCAGAAGGGGGGGAAACCCTGTTGAAACCCAAAGTGGAGGTTTCGCTCCTTTCAAACCTCCCAGGGGAAAAAAATGCATTTCTTCAGACACCCCACTAAGTTACAATGAAAGAGGAGATTTTCTTTGCAGGCAATTAGAAATGGTAATATCCAGCTGATACTTTTCTGATACCTTTCTTACAAGTTCTGTCTCTTGGTTACATCAATGTAATAAAATAATCTATTCATGCTGGTAGGTTCTTTCTTCATATAGGTATTCTGCGAAGAAGAAGAAGAAGAAGAAGAAGAAGAAGAAGAAGAAGAAGAAGAAGAAGAAGAAGAAGAAGAAGAAGAAGAAGAAGAAGAAGAAGAAGAAGAAGATTGGATTTATACCCCGCCCTTCACTTGGCGTCTCAGAGCGGCTTACAAACTCCTTTCCCTTCCCCTCCCCACAACAGACGCCCTGTGAGGTAGAAGGAGAGAAAGAGATTGGATTGATACCCCACCCTTCACTTGGAGTCTCAGAGCGGCTGACAAACTCCTTTCCCTTCCCCTCCCCACAACAGACACCCTGTGAGGTAGGTGGGGCTGAGAGAGCTCTTTCGAGGACTGCCCTTGAGAGAATAGCTCTGAGAGAACTCGTGACTGACTCAAGGTCACACCAGCAGCTGCATGTGGAGGAGGAGTGGGGAATCAAACCCGGTTCTCCCAGATTAGAGTCCGTGCACTTAACCACTACACCAAACTGGCTCAAAGCTCCATTTGCCTGCTTCCAGTCTTTCATCCACCCACAATCCTTCCTTCCTTACGGGTAACTTGAGTACTTATTTTTAAATTGTAGACTGAAACTGTGTAGGCAGGGAGTGCTTTTTCTTCCTCTCTTATTAGAACTCAGGGGCAGCCAACGATGTTGATGAGCGGACAGACACAAGGACGTACTTCTTTACTCCACAAGGGGTTAAATTGGGGGATTCATTGCCAGGGGGATGTAGTGATGGCCAAGAGGGTAGATGGCTTTAAAAGGGGTTAGACAAAGCAGCAAAACCAGCATTTGACACCAAGGCGTGAAGATGTGGACAACCAGTGCGGTGTAGTGGTTATGAGTGTCGGCCTAGTGTCTGAAGACCCAGGTTCAAATCCCCACTTGTGCCACGGAAGCTCCTTGGGTGGCCTTGGGCTGGCCACACAGGCTCAGCCCAGTTTGGTGTAGTGGTTAAGTGCACAGACTCTAATCTGGGAGAACCTGGTCTGATTCCCCACTCCTCCACTTGCAGCTGCTGGATGACCTTGGGCAAGCCATAGTTCTGACAAGAGCTGTCCTCGAAAGAGCAGTTTCTGTCAGAGCTCTCTCAGCCCCACTTACCTCACAGGGTGTCTGTTGTGGGGAGAGGAAGGGAGGGGAGTTTGTAAGCCGCTCTGAGACTCTGAGTGAAAGGTGGGGTGTAAATCCAACTCCCTCCTCCTCCTCCTCCTCCTCCTCCTCCTCCTCCCAGGGTTGAGAAGATAAAATTCTCCCCAGGGTGGGGAGAATTATGTCAGCTATTTTGGGTCCCCACCAAGGAGACAGGTGGGGAATAAAATGAATTAAATAAATGGAGGTCTGTCAGTGACTAGTAGCCATCGGGACTGAAGGGAACCTCCACATTCCAAAGCAGTCAACTGAGTCTCAACGCCAGGAGGCGACATCGGGGGAAGGCCTCGGCCTGGTATGCCCTGTCACTAGCCACCAAAAGGATGTTGGACTCAGTCGACCACTGCAGGGCATCTCTTGGTGTTCTTGATAATCAGGCCAAAAAAGGGGGGGGGGAAAAACTGAACCTAAAACCTAGAATCCAGAACCTGACAAAGGTTAGTCAAATGTAGGAAAGGGGGCCAATGTTAAAAACTTGATGAAGGAAATATAAAAAATACATGTATTTATTGATCACAAATTTAAAAATATATAAGGGCCCAGTCACATGTTATGTATAAAGAACTAACGATAAAACAGAAGGGCTTGTAAACCTGACCTGATGCGTTTCGGCCTACATAGGCCTTCCTCAGAGGTCAACAGTGAGGAACATATTGGCTATTGTAAAAACATATAGTTCTATCATATAAATACAGAGCATGAATACAATAAGGACCAGAAGCAAGTTGCTGTAAAAGATAAAAAATGGAAAATTAAACACATGCATTAAAACAAATAAATAAACCATAAATATATATTGCCATGGGGTTTTTCAGCAGACAGCGGAAGACAGGAGGGCCTGGCGTAATCTGGTCCATGAGGTCGTGAAGAGTCGGACTCGACTGTGTGACTGAACAACAACAACATATATTGCCAATATATAAATATATACCATTGACTTACTTTCAAGATGACCCACCAGGCATAGAGTAAAAAATAAATGAGGCCTCTGACAGTGCAATCACATGCCAAAGTGGTTCTCAGATATAAACCTAAAAACAAAACATGTATAAATCAACGTATCCCACAATTTAGAGTCTGAATGCAAAAATAATAAATCATAAATCATAATTACTTCTGGTCCAGGAAACACCTTCCTATGATTGTAGAGCCAAATAATCCTCAAGCAAAGAGCAGTGTTGGTCAACTAAAACTGCTGGAGCTTTATAGCTGGTTAAGGGCGATGCAGTCCTAATGTGCAGGATGATGTAGTCCTAATCGGCAGGATGATGTAATCCCTATAGGGTGTCCTGAAGTAGTCATGTGATGGCACATTTCAATTAGCATAGCATTAAAAAAAATGTAGAGACACAGTTCAGATTCCAAACTAGATGTGTAACAGTCAAAGAATCATACATATGCTATACTTTCAAAATCATTTTGCACACCAATCAATTTGTTCATTCAAACCATATGGGGTTAAAGTTTTAAAGGCATGAATCCAGAACAGCTCTCTTTTTTTCAGCTATAAAGCTCCAGCAGTTTTAGGGGAGGGGAAGGGAATGGAGTTTGTCAGCCGCATCAGTTCCTTTGCTCTGGGGCCAGCCTTCCTGAGTGGAGATAAAAAAAAATGTGTGTGCCGGAGGCTACAAAACGGTGAGCTGGCTCACACTCACCCAGCTTAGAGGCAACACTGCTGGCAACTTCAGCTGGCTAGCCTGCCGTTCTGCAAGTTGCCATCGACAAGACCGGACCTGAAGCCGGGAAGACAAAAACAGAGCAGCCGACGCCTTCTTGCCGCTCAAGAGTGGATGAAGGTCAGAAAGCTCAGTTCAGCTTCTCCTAAGCGTGCCTGGATCTGCCGCTCTAAAATAGCCTGGCCTCGTTTTGATCCCGGGTGACTTTCCACCTGTCGGGGTGAGCTTAGGAGCTCAGAACCGGAAGCCGGCTGTCCCCGACGTGGAACATCTTCGACAGGGCTCCCGTTTGTCTGCCACTCATTTCCTGAAAGGATCTGCCCAGACATGTTCGGGGAGCCACATTCCGAGTCGTCCTTTTCGAAAAAGGCAAGCTTGCCGTTGTCCTATGGAGCTCGGAGAGGCCTCACCCAGTCTGGAATTAACCTGAAGATGATTTAGCCGTAAACATGACCAAGCTTTGGGAACAACTGTCAGACGGCACCAGAACACACCCGGGCAATGGTTCACGCATCTGCTGAGCGGCAACTGGAAACACAAATAACCCAGATGTTTGATATGTAATTTCCCCCTCAAGATCGGTAGCAGAGGCCTGTGATGCAGAAGAACTTCCTGACAATTAGTGTGGTTCCTCAGTGGAACAGGTTTCCTTGGGAGGTGGTGGTCTCCAGATACTGAAGTTGAAGCTCAAACACTTTGGCCACCAAATGAGAAGGGAGCCCTCACTGGAGAAGACCCTGATGCCGGGAAAGACTGAAGGTCAAAGAAGAAGGGGGTGGCAAAGGAGGAGATGGCTAGACAGTGTCACCGATGCCACGAACATGAAATTGAGCAAAATTCAGAGGACGGCGGAAGACAGGAGGGCCTGGTGTGAGGTGGTCCATGGGGTTGTGAAGAGTCGGACTCGACTGTGCGACTGAATAGCAACAACAAATATCAGAGGATGCTTTTGAATTATGGTGCTGGAGAAGACTCTTGAGAGTCCCTTGGACTGCAAGGAGATCAAATCAGTCAATCCTAAAGGAAACCAACCTTGACTGTTCCCTGGAAGGCCAGATCCTGAAGTTGAAGCTCAAATACTTTGGCCACCAAATGAGAAGGGAGCCCTCACTGGAGAAGACCCTGATGCTGGGAATGGTTGAAGGTCAAAGAAGAAGGAGATGGCAAAGGATGAAATGGTTGGACAGTGTTATCAATGCAACAGATGTGAAATTAAATGAACTCCAGAGGACAGCGGAGGACAGGAGAGCTTGGTGTGATGTGGTCCATGGGGTCACGAAGAGTCGGACTCAATTGTGCGACTGAACGATGTAAAGATGGCCATCTGATCGCACTGCTGATTCTGTGAATTTAGGCAGCTCACGAGAACGGAGGGCAGGGAGGCTTGCCTCAGTGCTTAGTTCTGGTGGCCCTTTCTTACACGTCCTCCCTTCCTGTGATCTGCCTACGTCCAGGCTTCACGAGGAGATTTTTCAGGCTTCGCTGGAAGGTCCGCGACCCTAGATACGTCCGATAAATGTTTGAGGATTGGGTAACGGAAACAGCTTTTATCTGGCCACTCTTACACATTAGCTCGACAAACAGCAAAAGGCCCTGGAAAAAAGGTCCAATTAATCGTGACAACCTCCCATAAAAGACTGATTCATTTAGGGAAAGAGTGGCATGGCTTTTACTCAGCAGATAACTGTGTCCCGTTACGCACGAACATCTTCCTGTGACATCTTCAGAGCAGCAAGCCTTAAATCTTGACTTCCCGCTGGTGTATTTATTCCACAGCTAACAGTTTTTAAGTTGCACTTTTCTAAATTGGGGTGTAACATGATGTGGGGGGGCGAGTGGCATCCAAAGTTTTTTTTTTAAAAAAACCCCACACAATTGCCCTATCGTGGCTGTGCAGTAGCATCCAGGAAGCACCTTCCATTTAAATCCTTGTGGTTCAGGTGCTGCGCATGCATTTTAGCATTAGTTCCTTGAATGAAAGGGAACAGAAAGAAGTTAGGCAAAGGGGGAGAGAAACACACTGTTGAAACTGACTAGACTTTTAATGAGGCTGACAAGCAACTGCGAAGCCCCTCTTTTCCATATTGCAAAGCACTCGGGGCTCTTATGAGCAAAAATTCTACATTATGAGCTACTGGGATTAAAATTCTGAGCGAGCGATTTGGCTGCTGCATAAATTAGTTTGCTCTGGAGCCCTCCTTCCTGAGCTAAGACAAAAAAGGCGAAAAAACTGTGAGCTAGCTCACATTAACTCAGCTTAGAGGGAACACTGCTCGGGGATTCTCTGCTGTGTTATCAGCCACTATGAAAAATGGGAAAGGGTCACCTAATCTCATATTATGGGGGAACACATCAAGTGTACAGAATGCACGATAGACCCTGCTGGCACTGCAAGCTGTGATCACTGGCAACATGCGTGTGTCCGTGTGCGCGCCTGTGCAAAGTCGGCCGCAGCTCCACCACGCTTTGCATAATAGGCCAACGTCACGGAATTCACTGCCACTTTTGAGCAATGGTATTCCCAGTAGTGCTGTATGGCTGTGAGAGCTGGACCAAAAGGAAGGCCGAACGCCGAAGAATAGATGCTTTCAAATTATGGTGCTGGAGAAGACTCTTGAGAGTCCCTTGGACTGCAAGGAGATCAAATCAGCCAATCCTAAAAGAAATCAACCCTGGCTGTTCCCCAGAAGGCCAGATCCTGAAGCTGAAGCTCAAATACTTTGGCCATCAAATAAGAAGAGAACACTCACTGGAGGAGAAGACCCTGATGCTGGGAAAGACGGAAGGTCAAAGGAGAAGGGGATGGCAAAGGCTGAGATGGTTAGACAGTGTCCCCGATGCAACAAACATGAAATTAAGCTAACTCTGGAGCACGACAGAAGACAGAAGGGCCTGGCATGATGTGGTCCATGGGGTCTTGAAGAGTTGGACTCGACTGTGCGACTCAACAACAGCAACAACAACAAAGAAACTTTGAAGATGGAGAACATAAGACCATAAGAGAAGCCAATGTTGGATCAGGCCAACGGCCCATCCAGTCCAACACTCTGTCACACAGTGGCCAAAAATACCAGGGGTCATCAGGAGGTCCAGCAGTGGGGCCAGGACACTAGAAGCCCTCCCACTGTTGCCTCCTCCCTAACCACCAAGAATACAGAGTGTCACTTGCCCCAGAGTCCCTATCTATACCTTGTGGCTATTAGCCACTGATGGACTTCTGCTCCATACGTTTATCCAATTCCCTCTGGAAGCCGTCCATGCTTGTAGCCACTACCACCTCCTGTGGCAGTGAATTCCATGTGTTAACCACTCTTTGGGTGAAGAAGGACTTCCTTTTATCCGTTCTAACCCGACTGCTCAGCAATTTCATGGAGTGCCCACGAGTTCTCGTCTTGTGAGAAAGGGAGAAACGGACTTCTTGCTCAACTAGGGAGGGTGAGGTTTGGGGGAGGGTGAGGTTTGGGGGAAGGAGGGACCCCAACAGGGTACAAAGCTGTAGAATCCATCATCCAAAGCAGCAATTTTGTCCGGGAGGAACTTGATGCTGTTGTTTGCAGATCAATTGTAATGCTGGGAGAGCTCCAGGCCCCACCTGGAGGTTGGCAACCCAGGGTGCAGGAGCAGGCCCAGGAGGTGATGGGTACACCTGGCCTGGGACAACAAAATACCTCGAGCTGTCCAGGCACTAGTCCCTTCCCCTCCTTTGGGTAGTGAAGGGCGGGGTATAAATCTCTCTTCCTCTTCTTCTACCTCCCAGGGTGTCTGTTGTGGGGAGGGGAAGGGAAAGGAGTTTGCAAGTCGCTCTGAGACTCCTTCAGGTAGTGAAGGGTGGGGTATAAATCCAATCTCCTCCTCCTCCTCCTCCTCCTCCTCTTCTCCTCCTTCTTCTTCTTCTTCTTCTTCTTCTTCTTCTTCTTCTTCTTCTTCTTCTTCTTCTTCTTCTTCTTCTTCTTCTTCTTCTTCTTCTTCTTCTTCTTCTTCTTCTTCTTCTTCTTCTTCTTCTTCTTCTTCTTCTTCCTCTTCCTCTTCCTCTTCCTCCTCTTCCTCTTCCTCTTTCTGAAGCTGGCAACCCGACTGGCCTCTTTGCCAGTTATGCTGAGGAAAAACTTGTTGATGTGTGGAGCTGGGAATTCCTCTCCTTGAACCAATGTTTGCTACTGATGGGAATCTGCACTCTGCCTCTCACAGCCGGCACGTTCTGCGCCCGGGCCTTATCTATGTAGTCCTTTGAAGGTCTCCCTTTGTAAAAAACCGAGGTCACAAAGGTAGGTCACTTGGTATTTACCAGCCGGGGCCATAGAAACTACTGAGCTGATTAAAAAAATGGTGGGTGAGGAAGAGAAAAAGAGGATTTATTGTCCTGCTAGGAGTGTCACCTTGGCAGGCATGAGCCCCCCACGCCCCCCATCCATCTTATCTCGGTTTTAATGCCAGAGATTAATTTTAACAGGATAGTTTCCGGGGGCAGCACGTTAACCCTTTCCCTGAGGCTCCAAAAGTAATCGTTCCCCAGGAGAATAGATTGACATACAGCGTGTCGCATCGCAACACAGATCCACGCAGCGAAAACGAAAGGCCATGTGCTGGAGTGGGTGTCCCCAACGTGGAGCCCACGGACACCTTTCCTGGCGGCCACCGAGTGTTTTTAGAAAGGGGGCAGGGCCAGGTGGAGCTCCCACCCAGCGGAGCGTCTGATTGGCTGCGCAGATTGAAATCACGTTTTGGCAGCTGCTGCCGGCCGCTGCAATAACTGGCTTCATTCTTTCACACCTCTTTCCCAGTGTATTTATAAAAACCTGCTTCTCTTCTGCTCTGCCCTTGGGCTTCCTCTGTGTGGTTGGCTCTGCCTCTTCTGGCAGCCGTTTTGTGGATGTGGCCGGCACCCTGTGCCACAAGTCCAAAAATGGCCACAGGCTCAAAAAGATTGGGGACTCCTGTGCCGGGGAGACAAAAGAATTCCCCTCCAGAACGTCACACAAACTCTAGGGTTGTTACCAAGAAGAAGGAGAAGGAACCGTCTCTGGCCTCAGCCAAAGGCCTGGCAGAACAAGCTCTGCCTTACATGCCGTGCGAAACTTTAATAAGAACATAAGAACATAAGAGAAGCCCATGTTGAATCAGGCCAATGGCCCATCTAGTCCAACACTCTGTGTCACACAGCGGCCAAAAATACCAGGTGCCATCAGGAGGTCCAGCAGTGGGGCCAGGACACAAGAAGCCCTCCCACTGCTGCCCCCTCCAGCACCAAGAACAGAGTGCATCACCTGCCCCAGACTGAGAGTTCCCATCTATACCCTGTGGCTATTAGCCACAGATGGACCTCTGCTCCATATGCTTATCCAATTCCCTCTTGAAACTGTCCATGCTTATAGCTGCCACCACTTCCTGTGGCAGTGAATTCCACGAGTCAGACGGGGCACAGATTTCATTCGGCAGAGAGTTCCAGCAGGCCGAGGCCGGGGCGGAAAAGGCCCCAGCCCTAGTCGAGGCCAGCCGGATATCTTTGGGGCCGGGAGCCTCCCGAAGGTTCTTATCCGCTGATCTTAATGCTCCACTATTCTCATTTCCATAATTATGCACCGTGCGACGTTGATCTCGTGGTGGCAGCGGCAGTCTTCTGCACATTCTAGTCGGGAAGGGCTTGCGATTGTTAAGATAGCACTGGAATAAAAATTCAGAGAAAGGAGGCTGGTCAGGTTTCCGGGTGAGGCAGTGGTGGATGAAGGCTCCCTGGAGCCCTGAGCCCTGACCCATCTCGGTGCCCCCACTCCTTTCCACACTGACCCAGGGTCCATTTTAGTTGTTGACCTGTCTGACCAGATATACAATGCAGGTTGCGGCAATACAAAAATTTATTCATACGATAACACGATATACTGTACAAACTAAGCCAGTAAAGTGGGGTGAATTATTCTCCTGGTGGATCCAAACTGGAGAGCCAGTTTGGTGTAGTGGTTAAGTGAGCGGACTCTTATCTGGGAGAACCGGGTTTGATTCCCCACTCATCCACTTGCACCTGCTGGGGTGACCTTGGGTCAGTCACAAGCTCTGGCACAGCTGTCCTTGAAAAAGAGCCCTTTCTGTCAGAAGTTCTCTCAGCCCCGCCTCCCTCACAGGGTGTCTGTTGTGGGGAGGGGAAGGGAAAGGAGTTTGTAAGCCGCTCTGAGACTCCGAGTGAAGGGCGGGGTATAAATCCAATCTCCTCCTCTTCTTCTTCTTCTTCTTCTTCTTCTTCTTCTTCTTCTTCTTCTTCTTCTTCTTCTTCTTCTTCTTCTTCTTCTTCTTCTTCTTCTTCTTCTTCTTCTTCTTCTTCTTCTTCTTCTTCCTTCTTCTTCTTCTTCTACCTCCCAGGTGATGAACGAAACTTGTTGCTCATGAAGGTGGCATTCTGGGATTTTTTTTTATTATTCAGATTCGATCTCATCCTGATATAAAGTTCTACAAAAGTGCAACAACGTCTGTTTTAATATTTCACGAAGCGAAATGTATCAAAGTTCCCATATTCATGACCCCAAAGGCATTTTTCTACATTTCGTTTTTCTACACTTCATTTCATTGGGTGGCATTGGGAACGTCTGTCAGACGAGAGAATCTGTCTGCTCTTTCCGTGTACACCTTTCGTCTCTTCCTCGTTTCCGTTTCTAACTTTCCCAACTTCGTGGTGCCCCCTTTGGGCCTGGTGCCCTAAACGGGCTTAATGGTTAATCTGCCCCTGGGGTCCGGTATAGCTCCGGGTTGTGCCCTTCACACCTACTTAGGATTGTCAACAGCCTGGAAGGAAGACCATAATTTCCCTTTAATAGAGGCTTAATTTGAGGAAATGTGCAGTTGGAGGCTTTCGGGAGATGGAAGTAAATAGCATCGCTCGGTAAATAACACCCCAATAAACCTGTATTAACGGGGCGGGGTGTTTTCCCCCCTGGGCAGCTGGCAAACTTATTTGAAGGACGGTCTTCTCCCATACGTTCCTGCCCTCCTGACTTCTCCCACCAACCAAGAAGAAGCTCATCTGGTTGGCACGCGAGAGAGGGACTTTTCGGTGGCTGCCCCATGATAATGGAACAACCTCCCCGAGGAGGTGCGCCTGGCCCCCCCCTCGCTTTTCGATCTTTAGGAGGCAGTTGGAGAGCCAGTGTGGTGTAGTGGATAAGTGCGCAGACTCTGATCTGGGAGAACCGGATTGGATTCCCCACTCCTCCACTTGCAGCTGCTGGATGACCTTGGGCAAGCCATAGTTCTGACAAGAGATGTCCTTGAAAAGAACAGTTTCTGTCAGAGCTCTCTCAGCCCCGCCTACCTCACAAGGGTGTCTGTTGTGGGGAGGGGAAGGGAAAGGAGTTTGTAAGTCGCTCTGAGACACCTTTGGGGAGGGGTGGGGTATAAATCCAATCTCCTCCTCCTCCTCCTCTGTTCTTGGGAAATTGGCTCTTGCCGAAACTCAGTAGCTCATTGAACACACATGAAATTGCCTTATACTGAATCAGAGACCCTCGGCCCATCAAGGCCAGTCTTGACTATCCCGGCTGGCATCGGCTCTCCAGGGTCTCAGGCAGAGAAAGGTCTTTCCCATCACCTACTGCCTAGTCCTTTTAAAACTGGAGATGCCTGGGACCTTCTGCATGCCAAGTAGATGCTTTACCACTGAGCCACGGCCCTTCTTCACAGTTCTCCAGGGTCTCAGGCTGAGGTCTTTCCCATCACCTACTGCGTGGTCCTTTTTAAACTGGAGATGCCGGGGATTGAACCTGGGACCTTCTGCATGCCAAACAGAGGCTCTGCCACTGAGCCTCGGCCCCTCTTGACAGCTCTCCAGGGTCTCAGGCTGAGGTCTTTCCCATCACCTCCTGCCTGGACCTTTCAATTGGAGATGCCGGGGATTGAACCTGGGACCTTCTGCATGCCAAGCAGGTGCTCTGCCACTGAGCCTCGACCCCTTTTTACAGCTCTCCAGGGTCTCAGGCGGAGGTCTCTCCCATCACCTCCTGCCTGGTCTTTGTAATGGGAGATGCCAGAGATTGAACCTGGGACCTTCTGCATGCCAAGTAGATGCTTTACTACTGAGCCATGGCCCCTCTTTACAGCTCTCCAGGGTCTCAGGCTGAGGTCTTTCCCATCACCTCTTGCCTGGTCCTTTTTAAACTGGAGATGCCGGGGACTGAACCTGGGACCTTCTGAGTGCCAAGCAGAGGCTCTGCCACTAAGCCACAGCCCCTCTTTACAGATCTCCAGGGTCTCAGGCGGAGGTTTTTCATCTCACCTCTTGCCTGGTCCTTTTTTCTGGAGATGGCGGGGATTGAACCTGGGACCTTCTGCATGCCAAGCAGAGGCTGTGCCACTGAGCTACAGCCCCACTTCATGGGTCTCCAGGGTCTCAAGCTGAGGTCTTTCCCATCACCTACTGTCTGGTCCTTTTTAAACTGGAGATGCCGGGGATTAAACCTGGGACCTTCTGCGTGCCAAGCAGAGGCTCTGCGACTGAGCCATGGCCCCTTCCATTATTCTTGGAGTTAACGAGCAATCTTAAGGGTTAAAAGCACAGAACTGTTACGTGGGGGGAAAAAGACGGCAACAGCCTTCCCTTAAGTGGAAAGAAAGAAGAGAAACCCTTTCTCTGCCCCGTCATATCTTTGATCTCTGGAACTCTCTGCTACCAGAAACAGGAAAAGCCGATGGCATGGCATTAATGAAACGTAGACTTAATGAAACGAAAGGCTTCCACGGAAGGGAAGACAGACCCGTTCACATTCTTTAGGAGGACGCTCGGGGCGTCTGCTTAATGGGAAGGATTCTCTAATACCAGAGCAGAAGAACTGGAGGCAGGCACGCTCAGCCAGGTGAGAAGGAGGCTGGATTGGCGGAGACATCCGCTCAACCTAGTTCTGACTCTGGAATTTGCTGTTCTGTCAAAGTGGAACGGGGGCCCAGGAAGTGGAGACAGGCTTCCTGTGAAGTGCAAGAGAGAGAAGCATTCTCGACGATATAAACCAGGGCATCGAATTCAGATCTGGGAGATGTCAGTTCAGCCCCTCCCTCTGCCGTGGAAGCCAGCCGGGCGACCTTGGGCCGGTCACACGCTCTCACCCTGATGCGCCTCACAGACCATGCTCCCTCTAAACTATGGAGCCTTGTGAGCAACATTTCGACTTTGTGAGCGATTGGCATCAAAGTGGTGAGCAAGCGATTTGGCTACTGCATAGATTTGGCCCCGGTCACAGGGAGAAGTTGCCGCGCTGAAGGCACGAATGTCAGGTGGATTTTCGGGGCGTGATCATACCGCAACATCGGGGAAGCATAGTGCTCCCGTGGCCAACCCGTGGCGTCCTGCCGAAGACGCAGAGTTAAAAAGTACCTAGGAAAGTGCACTAGTATCGGTTAAATGCGAGGCAAAGGCAGGCGTCTGATCACGGGAGCACTAGTATCCCATGGCATCTGGTGCCCACCCACATCCCGTTGCAAACCAGATGTTGTAAGTCTTCATAGGATGCACACCAATGCCGAACTGCGCATGCACCGAAACACAACACTGACAGCATCCCCGCCCCCCGGAACGGCGCATGCGCACAAACAAGAAATCAAAAGCAGTGTGGCCTGTGTAAATATAAGTGAAGCCAATATTGAAGCAGGCCAGTGGCCCATCTAGTCCAACACTCTGTCATACAGTGGCCAAAATATACCAGGTGCCATCAGGAGGTCCAGCAGTGGGGCCAGGACACCAGAAGCCCTCCCACTGCTGCCCCCTCCAGCACCAAGAATACAGAGCATCACCTGCCCCAGACTGAGAGTTCCCATCTATACCCTGTGGCTAATAGCCACTGATGGACTTCTGCTCCAGATGCTTATCTAATTCCCTCTCGAAACTGTCCATGCTTGTAGCTGCCACCACCTCCTGTGGCAGTGAATTCCATATGTGAATCACACTTTGGGTGAAGAAGGATTTCCTTTTTATCCGTTCTAACCCGACTGCTCAGCAATTTCATGGAGTGCCCACAAGGAGTTCTTGTATTGTGAGAAAGGGAGAAAAGGACTTCTTTCTCAACCTGCTCAATCCCATTCATAATCTTATAAACCTCGATCATGTCACCCCTCAGCCGTCGTTCCTCCAAGCTGAAGAGCCCCAAGCGTTTTAACCTTTCTTCATAGGGAAGGTGTTCCAACCCTTTGATCATTCTAGTTGCCCTTCTCTGCACTTTTTCCAATGCTACAATATCCTTTTTGAGGTGTGGCGACCAGAACTGTACACAGTACTCCAAATGAGGCCGCACCAGTTGTGATTGCGTCGCGCCAATTCTTTGCCACACTTCAGCATTGCTGTGTGATTGGCAGCTAACAGCCAAAGCGTGGCAACTCGGGGGACCGTGTGATCGGGCTACCGTGCTTTATTTTGCTCCGGGGCGGACAGCCATGCCTCCCCCTGCGTTATCTGGCCTGTGTGACTGGGGCCTCCATTTGCTGTGGAGCCCTCCTTCCTGAGCTAAGACAAAAATGCATGAGCCGGAGGCTATAAAACTGTGAGCTAGCTCACACTAACTCAGCTTAGAGGGAACGCTGCTCACAGGGTGAAATGGGGAACAATGATAGTTGCTTGGGGTATCCGCTGGGGACAAAGGCAGGGCATGAATGATTTAAATTGAGAGGAAACGAACAAAATTCCTCTAAGCAGATGAGCGTTCCTATGGAAATCTGGCCTTCAGCAAACAAAATTCCTCCTGAGGATTTAATGGGAAGATGGCATTTTTGAAGGGAGAAAAGAAAGTATGGCTGAAATATTTTTTAAAAAGGGTCTCAGCCAGGGCTATTTCGGGGCAGGAACGCACAGGAACGGCGTTCCGGCTGGCTCCCGAGTTGGCCACGCCCAGCAGGAACTCATTAGCATAACAGGCCACACCCAACAGCAGAAACTGATTAGGATTGGCTACATTACGGTGTGTGTGGCCTAACATGCAAAGGAGTTCCTGCTACAAAAGAAGCCCTGCGTTTTGACAACAAAGAAGGGAGACAGAATAAGAAGCAAAAGGTGGGTGTGGCTCGATGACCACACTTCCGGTAACACGGGGTGTGGCCTGATATGCTAATGAGCTGTGCTGCCAGGGGTGTGGCCTATTATGCTGATGAGTTCCTGCTGGGCTTTTTCTACAAAACCCCCCCTGGTCTCTGCCAACTGACATGCTGTGTCCATTTCCTAACTGTCTGTCATTGCTGGTTTTCATGCGCTTACCATTTATTGACCTGCTCTCTCTGTACAGAAACTGCTATTAAGTGTTAGACTGGAGTCCAGTAGCAGCTCAGAGACCAATAAGATTTTCAGGGTCTAAAGCAGGGGTGTCAAACATGCGGACCGAAGTTTGGATCAGGCCCCCCCGGAGGACTTCTATCCCGCCCACAGTGGAACCGGCTGTCTTCTGCTTCTCCTTCCAGTTCTGCTGCTGCTGCGTCGTCGTAGGTTTGCAGCTTACAGATACACACCTAAACAGCATACTCAAAACTGCAACAGCACAGACATTCTGATACAACAATTCAGAGCGAGAGGGGTCCGGTATCAGACGCTGTTAAATAAACAAAATTTTGCAAGCGTGCCGATGTTTTAAGCATGTTTTTATTTTAAGTTAAAAAAAACCCTTTTGTGTTTGTGTCCTTTATAAACTTATATCTCCGCGACCTGGCATTGCATTTTATGGCACACGTGGCCCAGCCCAGCAAGGTCTCATTTATGTCATATCCGGCCCTCAGAACAAATGACCTCAACACCCCCGGTCTAAAGCTTTGGAGAGTCAAAGCTCCCTGGTTTTGACTCTCAAAAGCCTGTGGCTCAAATATATTGTCGGTCTCGTAAGGTGCCGCTGGTCTGGAACCTAGCCATGTTTGGAGAAAGGAGGACTTCTGTTGTAGACCACCATGGCTACCCTCGACGGTTGCCAGGTCTGGGTTGGGAAATACCTGGAGGCTTGGGGGGCGGAGCCTGGGGAGGGCGGGGTTTCGGAAAGGGAGGGAACTCTGCAGGGTATAATGCCAACAGAGTCTGTCCTCCGAAGCAGCCACGTTCTCCAGGGGAACTGATCTTCGTTGCCCGGAGATTGTGTAATTGGGGGAAGATCTCCAGGTGCAGCCTGGAGACTGGTAAGCCCACTACTCTTGCAAGACATCTTTTAAGCGTGGGATGGAAAAGTGGTACAGGAATACTTTAAACCAGGTCTATTTTGGGGCACAGGAATGGAGTTCCAGCTGGCTTCAGAGTTGGCCACACCCACTACAGCCAAAACCTCTGCGTGCCTGGCTACAGAGGGAAGGCCTGGAGAGCGGCACCCACCCACCCTGGTGACTTGTGCAGGCATTTAAATGCCTCCCCGTGCCTTCCCCGGTCTGTCCAAGGGCTGGCTTGCCTGGGTGCCCCGCAGGAGCGGGGCGCCCAGGCAAGTCAAGGGAAAGCATGGGGTGTGGCCTAATGTGCTAATGAGTTTCTGCTGTTGGGTGTGGCCTATTATGCTAATGAGTTCCTGCTGGGCTTCTTCTACAAAAAAGCCCTGCTTTAAACCAATAAGAACGTACATCATAAGAACATAAGAACCATGCTGGATCTGACCAGTGGCCCATCTAGTCCAGCACCCTGTCTCACACAGTGGCCAACTAGTTCCTCTGGAGGGCCAACAACAGGGCAGAGAGGCTGAGGTCTTTGTAAGAACATCAGAAGAGCCCTGCTGGATCAGACCAGTGGTCCATCTAGTCCAGCCTCCTGTCTCACACAGGGACCAACCCGTTCCTCTGGAGGGCCAACAACAGGGCAGAGAGGCCAAGGCCTTCATAAGAGCATCAGAAGAGCCCTGCTGAATCAGACCAGGGAGGGTCCACCTAGTCCAGCCTCCTGTCTCACACAGTGGCCAACCAGTTCCTCTGGAGGACCAGCAACAGGGCACAGAGACCGAGGCCTTCACCTGATGTTGCCTCCCACTAGTTCTGGGATTCAGAGATTTAGTGCCTCTGAATGTGGAGGTTCCCCTCAGATATTATGGCTAGTAGCCATAAATAGACCATGAATCTATCTAATCCCCTTTAAATGATAGAAGTTTGCCATGATCGCCCCCTGCGAATGTTCTCCACGAATGTCAAGGATCTCTGTTGACAAGGAGCTCTTTCCCTTCGAATCTGAGTTCTAGTCTCAGGAAAGAGATCCATTTTCCATCGCACTCCAAGGTCATTAAACAATACCTCAGCCCAGCAAGCTACGGCCAGCTTGACCTTTTCATTGTTTTATACCTACCCAGAAATTTTTAAAAAACAACCAGCCGGAGTCTACGCAGCAAGCTCAGACGTCAGAGATGTTATGCGGCTGTCCGGGAACGTAACCGCTTTCCAAAAACACAGGCTGAAATCCCGGCTTCTTGCAAGCTGGCGAGGCACCCTTTCAAAATTGTGAATTGCCTGTTAACTGCGGCAGTAGATTTCCACATGAATCAGCAAAGAAGGGATTTTCCCAGCTGAAGTTCATTGGGGTTGGATCTTTGGGAAGGCACGTCAGCAGATATTGACCCAATGGATCGATGGGGGGGAAATATATTGTCTCCCACAATCTTCCTGATGCTTTTATTGCTATTTGGTGTTTTTCTGCTTTGTATTTATTTTAGCCCTGACTTGGATGACCGAGGTTAGCCTGGTCTTGTCAGATCTCAGAAGCTGAGCAGGGTCAGCCCTGGTTAGTATTTGGATGGGAGCAGGGATTTTTTTTTTTGTAGAAAATGCCCAGCAGGAACTCATTAGCATAATAACCCACACCCAACTTCAGAAACTCATTAGCATATTAGGCCACACCCCAGACAGCACAGCTCATTAGCATATTAGGCCACACACCCCATGATGCCAGAAGCGTGGTCATCCAGCCACACCCACCTTTTGCTTCTTATTCTGGTTACTTTGCTTGTTCCAATGTTCCCGCTAAGCTGTGGAGTCTTGTGAGCAAAAATTCTACTTTGTGAGCTATTGGCATTCAAGTGGTGAGCGAGCGATTTGGCTACTGCCATAAATTCGTTTGCTCTGTAGCTGTCCTTCCCTGAGCTAAGACAAAAATCTGTGAGCTGGAGGCTAAAAACAGTGAGCTAGCTCACACTAACTCAGCTTAGAGGGAACACTGGTCACAACCTAGGGCTTTTTTTTGTAGCAGGAACCCCTTTGCATGTTAGGCCACACAGCCCTAATGGAGCCAGTCCTCATGAGTTTCTGCTGCTGGGTGTGGCCTTTTATGCTAATGAGTTCCTGCTGGGCGTGGCCAACTCGGGAGCCAGCCAGAACTCCGTTCCTGTGCGTTCCTGCCGCAAAATAGCACTGGATGGGAGACCAGCAACGAAGCCCAGGGTTGCTACGCAGAGGCAATGGCCAGCCTCCTCTGTTTCTCTGCCTGGACCTGGATAGCCCAGGCTAGCTGGATCTCATCCAATCCTGGAAGCTAAACAGGGTTAGTGTTTGGCTGGGAGACCATCAAGGAAGTTCGGGGTTGCTACGCAGAGGCAGGCAAGGCCCATGCTGGCCTGATCTCATCAGAGCCGGGAAGCTAAGCAGGGTCAGCCCCGATTAGTATTTGGATGGGAGACCAGCAACGAAGTCACTACAGAAAGGCAGGGAATGGCAAACCACGACGAGGATCCGCCTTGAAAACCCCTGTGGGGCGGCCCCAAGTCTGCTGGGACTACAGAGCCCTTTACAGACACACACACAAATAACAGTGTCCACAATGGATACCCTGAGAGCCAGTCCGGTGTAGTGGTTAAGTGCGTAGACTCTAATCTGGGAGAACCGGGTTTGATTCCCCCACTTCTCCACTTGCACCTGCTGATGTGACCTTGGGTCAGTCACAAGCTCTGGCACGGCTGTTCCTGAAAGAGCAGTTTCTGTCAGAGCTCTCTCAGCCCCGCCTACCTCACAGGGTGGCTGTTGTGGGGAGGGGAAGGGAAAGGAGTTTGTAAGCCGCTCTGAGACTCCTTTGGATAGTGAAGGGTGGGATATAAATCCAATCTCCTCCTCCTCCTCCTCCTCTTCTTCTTCTTCTTCTTCTTCTTCTTCTTCTTCCTCTTCTTCTTCTTCCTCTTCTTCTTCTTTTACCTCACAGGGTGTCTGTTGTGGGGAGGGGAAGGGAAAGGAGTTTGTCAGCTGCTCTGAGACTCCTTTGGGTAGTGAAGGGTGGGATATAAATCCAATCTCCTCCTCCTCCTCCTCCTCCTCCTCCTCCTCCTCCTCCTCCTCCTCCTCCTCCTCTTCTTCTTCTTCTTCTTCTTCTTCTTCTTCTTCTTCTTCTTCTTCTTCTTCTTCTTCTTCTTCTTCTTCTACCTCACAGGGTGTCTGTTGTGGGGAGGGGAAGGGAAAGGAGTTTGTAAGGCGCTCTGAGACTCCTTTGGGTAGTGAAGGGCGGGGTATAAATCCAATCTCTTCTACATTCTTCTACTGTGCAGGGTGTCTGTTTTGGGAAGGGTAAGGGAAAAGAGTTTGTAAGCTGCTCTGAGACTCCAAGTGAAGGGTGGGGTATAAATCCAATCTCTTCTTCTTCTCTTCTGTGGAGAGCAGCGGAGTTATTGTTACTAGGTATACTACCAAAGGAAACGAGCAGAGAAGACCGTTATCTAATAATGTATTTCAGAGAAGACCATTGTCTAATAATATATTTAACTACTGCAGCTAGAATTTTATATGCTCAGTATTGGAGGACACCCCAAATACCAGGGAAAGAAGAATATATTGCCAAGATCTTGGAGGCAGCCGAGATGGATAAGCTGACAAACAGATGTCGCCTTTCAGAACACTTGGGATCGATTTTATGGATGGTACAAGCTAAGCGAATAATAGAGGTGAAAACAAAGTAATGCACTGAATATTACTATGTGATGGACGGTAAAATTTAAGGACTAACGATTACTGAGATGGAAAGGATACTCACATTAAAACAAGTTGAGTCATTATTAGATAACGGCATATGGATGATATTGAAAGAACCTGATATTTCCCCCCCATATATGTTTATATGTTTAATATGTTAAGTTTTGGAGCTGTGGTGACTCAAGCGGTTAAGACGCTGAACTGCAGGCTGCGGAAGGTCAGTAGTTCAGCAGTTCGAGACCTGAGACTGCCGCATGACGGAGTGAGCTCCCGTCTCTAGTTCCAGCTCCTGCCAACCTAGCAGTTCAAAAGCAAGAAATTGCAAGTAGATAAATAGGTACCACTTTGATGGGAAGGTAACAGCGTTCCATGCGCCTTGGTGTTTAGTCATGCCGGCCACATGGCCACGGAAACGTCTTTGGACAGCGCTGGCTCTTCGGCTTTGAAACGGAGATGAGCACCACAACCCTAGAGTCGGATTCGACTGGCTTTCGAGCAAGGGAACCTTTACCTTTACGTATGTTAAATTTAGTAGGATGTTTGTAGTGTCGTGTGATGTATTGTATGTAATGTTTTGTTGTAGTAGTGTATAAAAATAAATAAAAGTTTGCCCTTTTGGGCACTTCTAAAAAAAAAACCAAAACAGCTCTTGTCAGAGCTAGGGCTTGCCCAAGGTCATCCAGCAGCTGCAAGTGGAGGAGTGGGGAATCAAACCCGGTTCTCCCAGATTAGAGTCCGCGCACTTCACCACTACACCAAACTGGCTCTGGAGGGCAGGGAGCTGCAGAGGAGAGGACTCACAATCATGGGTCTGAATTAAGGGCAAGTAGGTACCAGCTGGATCTTAGGGAAAGCTTTTTGATAGTTCCGCAGTGGAATCAGCTGCCCGGGGAGGGGGTGAGCCCCTCCTCACTGGCCTTCTTTAAGCAGCGGCTGGGCAAACCCTTGTCAGGGATGCTCTAGGGTTGGGGAAGCGGAATATCATGAGCAAACAAAGACCCTTGGGCAAATAAATATCATTATCAATATCGGCTTTTACTGCTTTTTTTGTTATTCTTTTTGGCAGTCCCATTTCATCCCAATAAAAAGCAAACCTATAAAAACACGTAATATTTCTCCATGTCTTGCGGCTCTCAAACATCCGACGTTAATTCTGTGCAGCTCTTACATCAAGCAAGGTCGGCCACCCCCTGCTCTGGCCTGATCCCGCAATTGAGCAGGGGGTCGGACTAGATGGCCTCTAGGGCCCTCTTCCAACGCTGCGACTCTACGATGCTACGACTCATCCCCCAAAACCTCCAGGCCGTTTCCCAACCCAGAGAGCTGACGACCCTAAAGCAGCCATATCTCCTCCAGGGGAACCGATCTCCGGCGCCTGGCGATCAGCTGTCATTCTGGGAGATCGGATCTCCAGGCCCCGCCGGGAGGATGGCAACCCTAGGTCGCTTGCCCCTCCCTTCCTCTGCGCGGTGTCTGTAGCGCAGGCGCGCCTTGCGCCTCCCAGCCTGGACGGGGGAGAGGGCGCAGCGTGCGCCCCCAACCTCAACCTGGAGGTCCCCCCTCCAGCACCACCCTGGGGGCAGACTCGGCCACAATGGAGCGGGCGGCCGGAGGCGAGGCACGCTTAGCCGGGTCAAAGTGTCAAGGTCTGGCCGGGGCCCTCCGCAGATGGAGGGTTTCCCCCTCGGGTCCTGAAAGGGGCTCGGGGGTCCCCTCGGGGCAGGGCTCTTTTGTCTCCGCCGGGCGACTGTCGCGCTGCGCCGGGGCGCTCAGGGAACGCCCTTCCACTCCCCTTCCCCCGCATTCCCACCCCCAGATGGCCGATGCAGCAGCCCGGCCGCCGCTATCCGGAGAAGCGGGCGAGGAGGCGGCCGGGCCGGGCCGGGCCAGCCCTCCGGGGACAGCCCGCCTTTGTCCGCCGCTCTGCCGAGAGCCCCCTTCCCCGTTGGGATCGGCAGACGCCAGACTCGCCGCTTTCAACTTGACCTGCTCGGTCATTGGCATGGAAATCAGATGCAAATCGGTCAGGCAGGAGGGCGGCAGGCGGGGCGGGGCGGGGGGAGAGGGGAGCGTTTCAGAGGCCCGACCACCTTTGTCGGCTCGCAGATCCCAAGAAGCTGCTCGGTTCAGGTGGGTCGCCCTGTTCCTCTGAAGCAGCAAAATACAGTTTTGAGTCCAGCCACACCGATAAAGTTTTATTCAGGATATAATAAAATTTTATTCAGGGTATAAGCTTCAGTGTGCATGCACCTTTAAGAGGAACAGAGTTTAATTCTGGGTATAAGCTTCCCTGTGCATGCCCTTTTAAGCCCCACAAAGTTTAATTCTGGGTATGAGCTTCCCTGTGCATGCTCTTTCAAGACTGAAAGTTTAATTCTGGGTATAAGCTTTCATGTGTGTGGTCTTTTAAGACCAATAACATTTAAGACCAAAAAAAGGCATGCACCTTTAAGACCAAAAGTTGAATTCTGGGTATAAGCTTTCATTTGCATGGTCTTTTAAGACCAACAGAGTTTAATTCTGGGTATAACCTTTCATGTGAATGCTCTCTTAAGACTAAGAAAGTTTTATTCAGGCTATACATTTTCATGTACATGCACCTTTAAGTCCCACAAAGTTTAACTCTGGGTATAAGCTTTTGAGTGCATGTTCTTTTAAGGCCAAAACAAAGTTTAATTCTGGGTATAAGCTTTCATGTGTGTGGTCTTTTAAGACCAATAAAATTTAAGACCAAAAAAAGGCATGCACCTTTAAGACTGACAAAGTTGAATTCTGGGTATAAGCTTTCATTTGCATGGTCTTGTAAGACCAACAGAGTTTAATTCTGGGTATAACCTTTCATGTGAATGCTCTCTTAAGACTAAGAAAGTTTTATTCAGGCTATAAATTTTCATGTGCATGCACCTTTAAGTCCCACAAAGTTTAACTCTGGGTATAAGCTTTTGAGTGCATGTTCTTTTAAGGCCAAAACAAAGTTTAATTCTGGGTATAAGCTTTCATGTGTGTGGTCTTTTAAGACCAAAAAAATTTAAGACCAAAAAAAGGCATGCACCTTTAAGACCAAAAGTTGAATTCTGGGTATAAGCTTTCATTTGCATGGTCTTTTAAGACCAACAGAGTTTAATTCTGGGTATAACCTTTCATGTGAATGCTCTCTTAAGACTAAGAAAGTTTTATTCAGGCTATACATTTTCATGTACATGCACCTTTAAGTCCCACAAAGTTTAACTCTGGGTATAAGCTTTTGAGTGCATGTTCTTTTAAGGCCAAAACAAAGTTTAATTCTGGGTATAAGTTTTTGTGTGCATGCGCCTTTAAGACTGACAAAGTTGAATTCTGGGTATTAGCTTTCGTGTGCATGCTCTTTTAAGGCCAACAACATTTTATTCTGGGTGTAAGCTTTCCTGTGCTTCCGCTGTTAAAACTGACAAAGTTTAATTCTGGGCATAAGCTTTCGTGTGCATGCACCTTTAAGACCCACAAAGTTGAATTCTGGGTATAAGCTTTCCTGCGCATACACAAAGTGTGTGTGCCCATGAAAGCATATACCCAGAATAAAACTTTGTTGGTCTTAAAGGTGCCAGTGGACTCAAAATTTGTTCTAAAAAGTTGTTGTTAACCTTGCAGAAATAGAGACCCACAGACGCGGTGCCCTCCCACTGTTGACCCCCAAGCACCACGGATACAGCGCATCACTGCCCCAGACAGAATGTTCCCTCTATAACTTATGACTAATAGGCACTGATTGACCTCTGCTCCGTAGGTTTATCCAATCCTGGAACTTTATCCAGGTTTATCCAAACCTGGAACTTTCCACATGCAGAGCCCCGCTGAGCCGTTAACTCTTTTTGGCAACGTGACGCTTCTTAACCGATTTCTGCTCTCTGCACTCACACAAATATTCAAGCAGTACCCTTCCTGTCTTGCATTATTGGGTAATAGTGGGGAGAAGCATTTCGAGATTCCCGAAGCAGGGGAAATATTCTCCATGTGTCTCTTTAGAACTTTCGAAAGCAGCCTCGTCCGTGCTTGCCCTTCCCGGGCTAACTGGATTCCGAGAAGCCTTTTCCACATTGTGTTTTCTTAGCTACATATCCCCAGTTCTGGCAAAGTCAGGATTGTGAGCACATACGTGGGCTAGTCCCTGGCCTCCAGAGCGCAAAAAGGTGTGAGGATGTTTCCTGGCATGCTGGGAAAAGCCGTCGAGTCATTTGCAGGCGCTGCTTCAAGTTTCAGGAGAATATGGTTTGCCGGTGTGTGTCACTCTGGGAAAAACCGGGGCCCACGCAGAGGAGGCCCCGGAGTCTCGATCGCATCCTCGCTGCTGATGGGAGGAAGCTGAAATGGGGTGCTGTTAGGGCAGAGGAGAAAAGGGAGTCATCTCCTTCCCCTATGAGTCACAGTGCAGGCTGTCAGGTTTCAGCAGAGTGCAAGCAGAACCCTGCTGGATTAAGACCCAAACTTTCTTTATTGTAGCGTCAAATGCCTCTGGGAATCCCCCAAGAACTGCTTCCAGCTATTTGGCCACCCCGAGCAAGGTAGGCCCATCGTTACAGCTTTCAAAGGGGATTAGGTCGATTCATGGAGGGTAAGTCTGTCAATGGCTACTAGCCATGGTGACTGAGGGGAACCTCCACATTCAGAGGCACTAATCCTCTGAATCCCAGAGCCAGGAGGCAGCATCAGGGGAAGGCCTCGGCCTCTGTAGATTGTTGGCCCTGCAGAGGAACTGGCCGGCCACTGTGTGAGACAGGATGCTGGACTAGATGGACCACTGGTCAGATCCAGTAGGGCTCTTCTTATGTTCTTATGAAGGCCTCAGCCTCTATGCCCTGTTGTTGGCCTTCCAGAGGAACTGGTTAGCCACTGTGTGAGACAGGATGCTGGACTAGATGGACCCTCACTGGTCAGATCCAGCAGGGCTCTTCTGATGTTCTTATGAAGGCCTTGGCCTCTATGCCCTGTTGTTGGCCCTCCAGAGGAACTGGTTGGCCACTGTGTGAGACAGGAAGCTGGACTGGTGGACTACTGGTCTGACCCAGCAAGGCTCTTCTGGTGTTCTTACCAGGGGAAGGTCTCGGCCCCGATGCCCTGTTGTTGGCCCTCCCGAGGAACTAGTTGACCACTGTGTGAGACAGGAGGCTGGACTACATAGAACGCTAGTCTGATCCAGCAAGGCTGTTCTGATGTTTTCATGAAGGCCGTGCCCTCTATGGCCCTTTGTTGGCCCTCCAGAGGAACTGGTTGGCCACTGTGTGAGACAGGAGGCTGGACTGGTGGACTACTGGTCTGATCCAGCAGGGCTCTTCTTAAGTTCTTCTCAGGGGAAGGCCTCGGCCTCTCTGGCCTGTTGCTGGCCCTCCAGAGTAACTGCTTGGCCACTGTGTGAGACAGGAAGCTGGACTAGATGGGCCACTGGTTTGATTTTCTTAAGTTCTAAGGGGATTTTCTTATGTTCTTATCAGGGGAAGGCCTCAGCCTCTGTTGTTGGCTCTTCAGAGGAAGTCTTAAAGGTGCCACGTGACTCAACCTTTGTTCTGACAGGAAACAATGAGTGAGTATAAATGGGCAGTTTTCACAGCAGAAGGAGGTAAGCAGTGGGGTACCGCAGGGCTCAGTTCTAGGTCCAGTGCTTTTTAAATTGTACATTAAGGATTTGGGGTTGGGAGTAAGCAGTGAAGTAGCTAGGTTTGCAGATGACACGAAGTTGTTCAGGCTGATGAGGACCAGGGAGGACTGTGAGGCAATCCAGAGGGATCTGTCGAGGCTGGGCGAGTGGGCGTCAATGTGGCAAATGGGGTTCCGCGTGGGCAAGTGCAAAGTAATGCACATTGGAGCCAAAAATCCTAACAATAAATACACATTGATGGGATCCAAACTGCTGGAGACTGACCAGAAAACAGATCTCGGAGACGCGGTAGATAACTCACTGAAGCTATCGACTGCAATAAAAAATGCAAATTTTATTTTTTAATTTTTATTATTAAATGTATACCCTGCCCTCCCCAGATGGGCTCAGGGCGGCTAACGAATGAGGCACATATGCCAAGGTTAAAACAAGGAAAACAGGATAAAACAAGCAATAACATAATCATTCATATAAAAATACAAGTGCTCTAGATATCACAAGTAACAGAAGGAGTTTATCAGGAAGGGAACTGAGAACAAATCAGCCAGGATCATAAATCAGTGTTCCCTCTAAGCTGAGTTAGTGTGAGCTAGCTCACAGTTTTTTAGCCTCTGGCTCGCAGATTTTAGTCTTGGCTCAGGAAGGATGGATTCCAGAGCAAACTGATCTATGCAGTAGCCAAATCACTCGCTCACAATTTTAATGCCAGCGGCTCACAAAGTAGGATTTCTGCTCGCAAGACTCCACAGCTTAGAGGGAACATCGATCATCATGCCCCTGTATAAGCCTATGGTGCGGCCTCGTTTGGAATTTTGTGTACAGTTCTGGTCACCACGCCTCAAAAAAGATATTATAGCACTGGAAAAGGTGCAGAAAAGGGCAACTAGAATGATAAAAGGGTTGGAACACTTTCCCAATGAAGGAAGGTTAAAGAGGTTAGGGATCTTTAGCTTGGAGAAACGACGGCTGAGGGGTGACATGATCGAGGTTTATAAAATTATGCATGAGATGGAGCAGGTAGAGAAAGAAGTGCTTGTCTCCCTTAATCACAATACAAGAAGTCGTGGGCACTCAATGAAATTGATGAGCAGCAGGTTTACGACATGTGGAACTCACTGCCGCAGGAAGTGGTGGCGGCTACAAGCATGGACAGCTTCAAGAGGGGATTGGAGAGATATAGGAAGCAGAGGTCCATCAGTGGCTATTAGCCACAAGGTACAGATGAAACACTCCGCCTGGGGCAGTGATGCTCTGTCTTCTTGGTTCTTGCGGGGGGGGCAACAGTGGGAGGGCTTCTGGAATTCTAGCATGGCTGGTGGACCTCCTGATCAATGTTCCCTCTAAACTGAGTTAGTGTGAGCTGGCTCACAGTTTTTTAGCCTCTAGCTCACACACTTTTGTCTTAGCTCAGGAAGGATGGCTCCAGAGCAAACTAATTTATGCGGTAGCCAAATTGCTCACTCTCAGTTTCAATGCTCAGTTTCAATCCCAGACATAAGAACATAAGAGAAGCCAATGTTGAATCAGGCCAATGACCCATCTAATCCAACACTCTGCATCACACAGTGGCCAAAAATACCAGGTGCCATCAGGAGGTCCAGCAGTGGGGCCAGGGACACTGCTGCCCCCTCCCCAAGCACCAAGAATACAGAGCATCACTTGCCCCAGACAGAGAGTCCCTCTCTATACCATGTGGCTAACAGCCACTGATGGACTTCTGCTCCAGATGTTTACCTAATTCCCTCTTGAACCTGTCCATGCTTGTAGCTGCCACCACCTCCTGTGGCAGTGAATTCCATATGTTCATCACTCTTTGGGTGAAGAAGTATTTCCTTTTATCTGTTCTAACCCGACTGCTCAGCAATTTCATGGAGTGCCCACGAGTTCTTGTATTGTGAGAAAGGGAGAAAAGTACTTCTTTCTCAACCTGCTCTATTCCATGCATAATCTTATAAACCTCGATCATGTCACCCCTCAGCCGTTGTTTCTCCAAGCTAAAGAGCCCCAAGCTCACAAAGTAGAATTTTTGCATACAAGATTCCACAGCATTGCTCCCGATGGCCCCTGGGTTTTGGCCACTGTGTGGTACAGAGTGTTGGACTGGAGGGGCCACTGGCCTGATCCAACATGGCTTCTCTGATGTTCTTATGTCTGGGGCAGTGATGCTCTGTATTCTTGGTGCTTGGGGGGGCAACAGAGGGAGGGCTTCCGGAGTTCTGGCCTCGCTGGTGGACCTCCTGATGGCACCTGGGCCCATGCGTGACACAGAGTGTTGGACTGGATGGGCCATTGGCCTGATCCAGCACAATTTCTCTTGCGTTCTTGTGTTCTCAACCCGAGTCTTTAATCGTCATCTACCGTTTTCTAAGTATTTGCATGAACAAAAAAAAGATATTACAATATGATTCCCAGTTTGTCAGGAATACCATGTTTTAGTTGAGCAAAAGGTTGTAGAGGAATTAATATACCCATTCAGTTTATTTACTCCCTTTATACCCTGGCTTTTCTCCTCACAATGGGAATCCAAAGTGGCTTACAACATTTTCCTCCACTTTATCTTAACAACAGTCTTGCGAGGTAGGTTAAGTTGGATATATTTTTGTCTTCGCTCAGGGAGGATGGACTCCAGAGCAAACTGATTCATGCAGCAGCCCAATCGCTCGCTCGCAACTTTAATACCGGTAGCTCACTAAGTTGAATTTCTGCTCACAGGACCCGACAGCTTAGCGGGAGCATTTGGGAGCACATTATTTTGCGACCACTGCAAGGGAATTTGATCTTATCTGTGGAGTTCTTGAGTCCACCTGGCGTGAAAGCGGGAAGGGTGTTCAAAGCATCCCGTGGCATGCTGTCTTTGGCAATGAGCGCCTAGTTCGTTTCACGTACTTTTCGCACTCGGGCCGTCCTGCTCAGACATAGATCTCGGAAGATTTGCACCATCATGGTGCCGTTGATGGAAGTGGTGCTGGGCTTGGGGGTGGGGGGGAGGTGAGAGAGAGAAAAGGTTGGGTGGGGCCAAAAGGAGGCAGGCGGGGCAAAGGTGAGCGGAAGGTGTAAGGCTAGATAAAGGAACCAAGACGGTGGTGGAGGAGAAGATCTGACCGTTTGTGGACAGTTGGGAACGGAAGAAGAAGTGATTGGATTTATACCCTGCCCTTTACTCGGGGTCTCAGAGTGGCTGACAAACTTTTTTCCCTTCCCCTCCCCACAACAGACACCCTGTGAGGTAGAAGAAGAGGAAGAAGAGATTGGATTTATACCCCACCGTTCACTACCCAAAGGAGTCTCAGAGCGGCTGACAAACTCCTTTCCCTTCCCCTCCCCACAACAGACACCCTGTGAGGTAGAAGAAGAGGAAGAAGAGATTGGATTTATACCCCGCCCTTCACTACCCAAAGGAGTCTCAGAGCGGCTGACAAACTCCTTTCCCTTCCACTCCCCACAACAGACACCCTGTGAGGTAGAAGAGGAAGAGATTGGATTTATACCCCTTGCCCTTCACTACCCAAAGGAGTCTCAGAGCGGCTGACAAACTCCTTTCCCTTCCCCTCCCCACAACAGACACCCTGTGAGGTAGAAGAAGAGGAAGAAGAGATTGGATTTATACCCGTCCTTCACTACCCAAAGGAGTCTCAGAGCGGCTGACAGTCTCCTTTCCCTTCCCCTCCCCAGAACAGACGCCCTGTGAGGTAGGTGGGGTGAGAGAGCTCTCCTGAGAACTGCCCTTGAGAGTTCAGCTCTCAAATAATTTGTGACTGACCCAAGGAGTGGGGAATGGAGGAGGAGTGGAGGAATCAAATGGAGGAGTGGGGAATCAAACCCAGTTCTCCCAGATCAGAGTCCGTGCTCCTAACCACTACACCAAGCAGGTGATGCTCCAGGATTCCGGGTGAGTTGAAGGATGTTTGGCTTAACAGGAAGAGCTCTACCACTTTGTATCACGTTCTGGAAGCCAGCGTACTCGAGTGAAGAGGGTGTTGGACTAAGACCTGGGTTCAAATCTCTTCTTGTCGTGACATTTCCTGGGAGATTGGCGGCCAGTTGCTCTCTCTCAGCCCATCCTACCTCTCAGGTTGGTCAGGAGGATGCAATGGGGAGAAAGCAACATCCCCCCGGCCCCAAGAACAGGTGAGATAAAAATGTAATAGATAATCTGTACCAGAGTTGTTTTGTGCCATGCTGGCCCAAAACATACCAGAATTGTTTCTAGTAAAGTTAAAGGTAAAGGTTTCCCTTGCTCAAAAGCCAGTCAAATCCGACTCTAGGGGGCGGTGCTGATCTCCGTTTCCAAGCTGAAGAGTCTGCGCTGTCCGAAGACGTTTCCGTGGTCATGTGGCCGGCATGACTAGACGGTGAGGTGCACGGAACGCTGTTGCCTTCCCACCAAAGTTGTACCTATTTATCTACTTGCAATGTCTTGCTTTTGAACTGCTAGGTTGGCAGGAGCTGGGACCAGAGACGGGAGCTCACTCCGTCATGCGGCACTCGGGTCTCAAACTGTCGAACTACCGACCTTCCAGTCTGCAGTTCAGCGGCTTAACCACTTGAGCCACCGCAGCCCTCAGAATTGTTTCTAGTCTGCAGTAAATACCTCTAATTTATGCAATGCTTTCAAAACGGTGTTGCAGGCGTGTTATGTTGTGGTAATCCTGACAACGGCCTTGTAAAGCAGGCTGGTATTACTATCTCATATTGGGGATGGGGTTGAGAGAGTGTGTGCCGTGCCACAGGCCACCTAGTTTAGTTTGTGGCAGGGGTGACATCAGAACCCAGGATCCCTTGCAACACAGCTCACTTCTCCACATGCAGCTGCTGGTGTGACCTTGGGTCAGTCACAAGTTCTCTCAGAGCTGTTCTCCCATGAGCAGTTTTCGAGAGAGCTCTCTCAGCCCTACCTACCTCACAGGGTGACTGTTGTGGGTAGGGGAAGGGAAAGGAGATTGTGAGCCGCTCTGAGACTTCGAGTGAAGGGCAGGGAATAAATCCAATCTCCTTCTCCTCCAGTGGCTAATTAGAAGCCTTGCGGGGCCAAAGCCCCATGTGGCCCAGCTCATGTTGTAAAAACACTTGGCCGGCACTAGGAAAGGTGTCGGGGATCACGATGGCTGCCACGGGCACCACGTTGGAGATCCCTGTCCTAATGTACTGAGCGATTTGGCCCTGAGAGCCTGGACAGCCACAGCCGGACGGACTAGACCGTCCAAGGTGAGATGGACCAGTGGTCTGTCTGTAACCACGATGAGGTAATTCCCGTCCACCGGGCCCCACAGACAGAAGCCCACTAGGCAACGCTGCTGTTTGTTTTCAACTCGGGACAATGGCTCGCTTTGCCCAGCACGTGCCGCCTTTCAGCTGTCAGAGGGTGTACATCAAAAGCATGGCCTGGCGGGAGGGCCTATGTATGATTCCTTCACCCCCCCCCCAGGCCCCGTCCACGTGTCCCCCCCCCCAGCCTGAAGCCAGTGGCAGGTCATACTTCCAGATTGCCCTCAGCTGCCAAATGTCGCTCACCCGCGTCTGGGGACTCGGGCTCACATCTGTTCCGGGTTCGAGTGAGACCCCTCAGCTGCCGCCCGCACATCTCCGGGGGCATGACGGGGTGGGGGAGGAGGAGGGGGCAGACATGTCTTGTTTCCTTGCAGCAGGCAGGCCACGCGGCACGTGTCGGGGAGGGGGGCCGTGACCCTGCCGAGGCTCAGAGAGGCCTTTCCACATAGATTAGTTCCCCCCCTTTTGTCTGCCTCGGCACACCGCCCCCCGCCCCCCCGTGCCCAGCAGCCAAATTGATTTGGAAATACCCTTCCCGACCAGGCGTGCAGCCCCCGGGCCTGCCTCTTTTGTGCTCCTCGAGCGAAGAAAGGAAACCCCAGACAAAGTCCACAGTGCTGGGCGTCCCACCGAAGTCTCTGGAGATCTCTCTGCTTTCAGCTCTCAAAAAGGCCGCTGAAAGACAGAAAGAGGCTCCTGCCGGACAGCTCCGTGGTCCCCTGGAGCAGACGAGGGTCAGGCGGAGAGGGCCTCTCTGGTTTCATTGATTTCATGTATTTAATCCCTGAGTCAGAAGGGACCGCCGGGGTCATCTAGTCCTACCCCCTGCCGATGTAGAATGCCGACGACAGTCGTCCGGACATGGAGGTATCTGGCCCTAAAAACGGAACCAAAAATACAGAACTATAGAACAACAGCTCGGCCTAATGCGTTTATCAAGGCTCTGTATCTAGATTTGTGGTCCTTAAGAAACGCAGCAGCAAAGATGTAAGGATAAGCAAGTTCCTACAGTTACCTACAGGACTGCGGTGGCTCAAGTGGTTAAGACGCTGAACTGCAGGCTGCGGAAGGTCAGTAGTTCAGCAGTTCAAGACTCGAGAGTGCCACATGATGGAGTGAGCTCCCGTCTCTGGTTCCAGCTCCTGCCAACCTAGCAGTTCGAAAGCAAGAAATTGCAAGTAGGTAAATAGGTACCACTTCGGTGGGAAGGTAACAGCGTTCCGTGCACCCTGGTGTTTAGTCATGCCGGCCACATGACCACGGAAAAGTCTTCGGACAGCGCTGGCTCTTCGGCTTTGAAATGGAGATGAGCACCGCAACCCTAGAGTCGGATCCGACTGGCTTTCGAGCAAGGGAACCTTTACAGTTACTCAATGGATCAAGAAATTATGGGACTTCTTTATGATGACCAAAATGCCTCACCAAATTCTTCTCTCAGAATCACTGTTTCATAGTTCAAATTTTTGCCGAACAATAGTTTCCAGTCCTTAATACTAAAAAAGGTCCATTTATGAAAGATCCTAAATATAAATATTACCGTTTGCTTATGGTTAGCTCTTGCCTTGGCCGAATCATATTGGCTGTAGTTCCCTTTCGCATTATTGTCGTTAACTGTTTACCTTCTGTGTTTTCTTATTGTGAAAAAGGTAAAGGTAAAGGCTCCCCTTGTTCGAAAGCCAGTCGCATCCGACTCTAGGGATGCAGTGCTCATCTCTTTGTACAAGCCGAAGAGCCAGCGCTGTCCAAAGACTTTCCCGTGGTCATGTGGCCGGCATGACTAACCGCCGAGGCACCTGGAACGCTGTTACCTTCCCACCAAAGCAGTACCTATTGATCTGCTTGCAATTTCTTGCTTTCGTTGTACCTGCATTATGCTTTTTTAGTATATTCTATATGGCTATAGTGTTGATTTATGTCGTGTTGTTGTTTTGAACGTGTTCTTGTTAACAGTTGAAAATTCAATAAAACGTTTTTTTAAAAAAGAAACACATGGCTCTTCCCATAGGGAAAATGAGAAACTGGGGAGGGGGGTAGCGATGAATTCTGTCAGACATTAGATTTGTGATGTTATTTCCAAAACAGGAGAAGAGGAAGAGTTCTTATTTGCTCTCCCCACCCTCTCTGTACTGAAGGAACTTCTAGTGTTACTAACAGGGGTCATTTGGAGCAGGAGTGCACTGGAGCAGAGCTCCAGCAGTTAGAAGCACAGGTGGTGGCAAGCCCCGCCCCCAGCTCCCAGCAGGAGCGCGAAGCAGTTTGTGTAGCATTCCTCCTGGGCCCAGATAGGCTACTCTGGGACTGGAATGACAGCCCCCAGAGTGGAAAGACAGTCCCTAGGGGTGGAGCCTGAGCGGTGGGTGTTGCCTTCGGACACACTTCCGGTAATGTCAGGGGGTGTGGTATATGCAAATAAGTTATGCTAATGAGCTCCTGCACCTCTTTTTCTACGAAATGACCCCTGGTTACTAATTTTATATTGTCACTGCTATCTTATGAACCAGTTTTGAGATGCTGTGTCCTTTATTTCTTTCTCCCCCGGTATGTATGTGTATTTTAAACTTTTTAAATAAAATGGTGGTGGTGGGGAAACAGAACGTGAACATTAAAAGATGCAAAATTCCGTAGTGGGACCCTAGTTTTAACAAGCTAAACACAGCATTGCAGACCTGGGTCCTCGATTAAATGAAAGTTACTCATCCGAGTAACTTTGTGAATCCCTTCGTACAATGCAGCCTTACTGCCTGGGAAGAGAAGCCCTCAGGAATAGTTCAGTTTTGCAGCGTTTGAGGAAAGCCAGGAGACTGTGCTGCAGCGGCAAAAAGGGCAAACTCGATGTTGAGGATTATTAGGAAAGGGACTGAGAATAAAACAGCCAATATTGTAGTGCCCCTGGATAGATGGATGGGGCAGCCTCGTTTGGAATACTACATGCAGTTCTGATGCACCACATCTCGGAAAGGACATTGCAGAGCTGAAAAATGTACAGAGGAGGGCGACCAAGATGATGAGGGGGTTGGAGCACCTTCCCTATTTATTTTTTTATCTATTTTATTAGATTTATACCCTCCCCTCCCCGCTGAGGCAGGCTCGGGGCGGCTTACATTAAAAGTTAAAAACAGGTTAAAATCATAAAACATTTATAAGGTGCTATATATCGATACTATGCTGAACTGCCGACCAGAAGGTCGGTAGTTCAGCAGTTCGAGACCTGAGTGCCGCGTGACGGAGTGAGCTCCTGTCTCTGGCCTCAGCTCCTGCCAATCTAGCAGTTCGGAAGCAAGAAATTGCAAATAGATAAATAGGTACCACGTTGGTGGGGACGTAACAGCATCCCGTGCACCTTGGCGTCTAGTCACACCAGCCACATGACCACGGAGAAGTCTTCGGACAGTGCTGGCTCTTTGGCTTGGAAACGGAGATGAGCACCGCAGTCCTAGAGTCAGATCCGACTGGCTTTTGAGCAAGGGAAACCTTTACCTTTACCTACATATATGATGGCGAAACAGAGTTTTTAATATCAACCATAACAGGTGTCCCATGAGGAAAGGCTGACGTGTCTGGGACTTCTAAGTTTAGAAAAGAGACAACTAAGGGGGGGACGTGAAAGAGGATTATAAAATTATTCATGGGGTGGAGAGAGTTGACCAAGGGGGCATAGTGAAGGAAATAAATATGTCAAAATTGGAGATCGATGGGCAGGTGCATCCTTAATTGTGGGATGCTAAGAGTAATTAACTGGAGCCATTACACTCCACCCATATCCTCTCAAGTGTGGAGGCAACTTTACAGCATCTTCTTCTTTGAAGTGGGGCGATTGTCTGTGTAGAGTCATCTCCCCTGTCCCCAGACCAGAAAAATACATTCAAATCTACCATTCCAAATTAAATTACATTCTACTATTCATTACATTACGTTACAATCTACTGTTCTAATCTATTATTCCAAATAAGGAATAAAATAAAGAGGTTGTATGGCCCTTCTGGGGGATTGGTGAGAATGCAGATGTAAGGGCTGAATGAGGTTAGCATATGTAGTGAGATAAGAAACCAGTATCCCTGTTAAGTCCTGGGTTCTGAGTGCTGTAATAACTTGCAACTCAGCAATTTCCCTTTACAGTCTGTTCCTGAAGTTCCTTTGCAATAAAACAGCTACTCTGAGGTCACCTATTGAATGTCCTGGAATATATTATTTCAGCATCCCCACAGCAGGTAAGCCTGTATTTATTATCCCCCATTTTGCTCCATGAGCATGTAAGGGCTGAATGAGGTTAGCATACATAGTGAGATAAGAAACCAATATCCCTGTTAAGTCCTGGGGGGCTCCATTGTTCTGAGTGCCGTAATAACTTGCAACTCAGCAATTTCCCTTTCTAGTCTGTTCCCGAAGTTCCTTTTGCAATAAAACAGCTACTCGGAGGTCACCTCTTGAATGTCCTGGAATGTATTGTTTTAGCACACCCGCAGTAGGTAAGCCTGTATTTATATTATCCCCCATTTTGCCCCATGAGCATGCAGACTGGGTGACTGCATTAGCACCGGAGTCTATATATGCACATGGCGCTCATGCAAAGGAGAGAATTCCAGTTATTTCTGGCAATGCATCTGTGGAAGGCCTTCCAGCAGAAACATGTTCTTAGTTGTTTCTTACATTTTATCTCTCTCTTTCCCTTCCTGGAAAGAGTTCAAGGTATGTGCCTGGCTGCCTCTTCCAACAACAAGATCAGGCCAGTTAAGTCGGGAGACAGCAGCTGGCCCAGGGTGACCCTGGTTTGGTGGCTGAGCTGGGGTCTTGAATGGTGGTCTTCCCAATCCAAAGCCGCCGCCCCCCAATTGCTACATCACAGTGACTGTGGGGCGTATACATCCGGCAACACGGAGTCGACCCAGTGTGTCACTGCAGTAGAAAAGGCAAATCGTTAGGAAAGGGAGTGAGAATAAAACGGCCAGTATTGTCATGCCCCTGTATAGAGCAATGTGGAAGCCTCGTTTGGAATACTGTGTGCAGTTCTGGTCACCGTATCTCTGGAAAAAGGACAGAGGAGCAGGGACAGATGAAGGCTCACTGGTGCCCTAAGCAGCACTGACCCATCTTGGTGCCCCCCTCCTTTCCACACTGACACAGTCCATTTTAGTTGTTGACCTGAAGAGTCTGGGACTTTTCAGTTTAGAAAAGAGACGACGAGGGGGGAACATGAGAGAGGGGTCTAAAATTTTGTGTGGAGGGTGGAGAGAGTCAACCGAGAGAAATCTCTCTCCCTCTGCAGAAATACTAGGACTCGAGGGCATCCCGTGAAGCTGATGGGCAGTAGGTTCTGGACGGGCAAAAGGAAATACCACTTTACACAGGGAGTGATCAAAATGTGGAATTTGCTGCCGGAGGATGGAGTGAGGGCCAGAGGAATAGACAGCTTCCAAAGGGGGATTTTGTCGTTGTTCAGTCGCACAGTCGAGTCCGACTCTTCGCGACCCCACGGACCACATCACGCCAGGCCCTCCTGTCCTCCGTCATCCTCCAGAGTTTGCTCAACTTCATGTTCAGTCTTGCCATCTCATTTTTGACCACGGCCAACTTACCTTGCTTCATAGATCTTACATTCCAGGTTCCTTGCGGTATTGTTCTTTGCAGTATCGGCAGGGCTATTTTGGGGCAGGAACACACAGGAACGGCGTTCTGGCTGGCTCCCGAGTTGGCCACGCCCAGCAGGAACTCATTAGCATAACAGGCCACACCCAGCAGCAGAAACTCATTAGGATTGGCTACATTAGGGGTGTGTGGACCAACATGCAAAGGAGTTCCTGCTCCAAAAAAAAGCCCTGGGGTTTTGACAACAAACAAGGTAAACAGAATAAGAAGTGAAAGGTGGGTGTGGCTGGATGACCACACTTCTGGCAACATGGGGGTGTGGCCTAATAGGCTAATGAGCTGTGCTGTCAGGGGTGTGGCCTAATATGCTAATGGATTTCTGCTGTTGGGTGTGGCCTATTCTGCTAATGAGTTCCTGCTGGGCTTTTTGTACAAAAAAAAGCCCTGAGCATCGGACTTTCCTTTTCCCATCAGACACATCCACCGCTGAGCGTCCTTTCGGCTTTGGCCCAGCCGCTTCACTCTTTCTGGGGTTACTCGTACTTGCCCTCTGCACTTCCCCAGTAGCATGCTGGATACCTTCCGACCTGAGGGGCTCATCTTCCGGCGTCCTGTCTTTGAGCCTTTGGTTACTCTCCATGGGGTTTTCTTGGCAAAGTTACTGGTGCGGGTTGCCATTTCCTTCTCCAGGGGATCGCGTTTTGTCTTGAGTTCTCCGCCATGGCCTGTCCGTCCTGGGTGGCTCTCCACGGCATAGCCCGCAGCCTCATCGAACCACGCAAGCCCCCTCACCACGTCCTGGTAGTGATCCATGAGGGGATTGGACAGATGCGTGGAGGAATTCCAGGGTTGGTATGCAGAGGCAGGCAATGGCAAACCCACCGCTGTTCTTCTCTTGCCTTAAAACCCTCCCGATGGCACCTGATATTTCTGGCCACTGTGTTGAACTAGATGGGCCATTTGGCCTGATCCAACACTGGCTTCTCTTATGTTCTTATATGGAGCAGAGGTCCATCAGTGGCTATTAGCCACAAGGTATAGAGAGGTGGCTCAAGTGGTTAAGACGCTGAACTGCAGGCTGTGGAAGGTCAGTAGTTCAGCAGTTCAAGACCCGTGAGTGCCGCATGACGGGGTGAGCTCCCGTCTCTAGTTCCAGCTCCTGCCAACCTAGCAGTTCGAAAGCAAGAAATTGCAAGTAGATAAGTAGGTACCACTTCAGTGGAAAGGTAACAGCGTTCCGTGCACCTTGGTGTTTAGTCATGCTGGCCACATGACCACAGAAACGTCTTCGGACAGCGCTGGCTCTTCTGCTTGGAAACGGAGGTGAGCACTGCAACCCTAGAGTTGGATTCGACTGGCTTTTGAGCAAGGGAACCTTTACTTTATAGAGAGGAACTCTCGGTCTGGGGCAAGGGATGCTCTGTATTCTTGGTGCTTGGGGGTGGGGGGCAGCAGTGGGGGGCTTCTAGTGTCCTGGCCCCACTCCTGGACCTCCTGATGGCACCTGGTATATTTTGGCCACTGTGTGACAGAGTGTTGGACTAGATGGGCCATTGGCCTGATCCAACACTGGCTTCTCTTATGTTCTTATGTTGCCATATGTCATATCCTACTTTATACAGCAGCAGTATTTTTCTTTAAAAAATCTTTACTGGGCAGAGGAAAGGGGGATGAGGATGTTGACCAGCGGGACCATAGAGGCCCGGTGAGCAGCTGCCTAGAGCAGCCCCCTTCAAGGGGTGCCCCTCCCACGGGGAACCCAAGAATTCTTTTTTGGAGAAGTCATAGCTTTTCTCCCTGATGGCCACTAGGTGGCACCCCTTCAATAGTTTTCATAAACCCTTTTCCATCGTGCTTGGATTCTTCACCAGCGTTCTGCAATTACAGCCGGTATGACCGCTGAGGCAATCTAGGCAGCTATTTTTTAATTTACACCAGGCTTCCCAAGAACTTACCGTAATTCGGCGGGAGATGCATCCGTCCTGGCAGTACCATCCCTGGGGGAAGGAAAGACTGAAACTCGAGTTTCCAGCCCCATTGCCAGAGCGTCGCCCGGCATCACTTCCTGGCGACGGCATCGTGCGGCGTGGGTGATGCCTGGAGGAATGTTCTGGCCAGGGACTGTGTGTCCCCTGCCGAATTATGGTAGGTACTTGGCAACCCTAATTTACACACTTGTTTGCCTGTTTCTCATCCCACCTGCAAGGATCTTGGGGTGGTGTACATGACGTTGCGTTCTTCCATTTTCTCCTCGCAACAACCCTGCGAGGTTGGCTAGGCAAAAAGAATTTTTTTTTCAAGGCCACGGGCTGAGTGCGAATTTGAATGTGCGTCTCCCCAGAGACTCCCCAGAGACTTCAGCCATAGCGTCTCTGCGGAGTCCAGTAGGTGAATCTGATTGCTGCCATTTTGAGGGTCGGGTGGCCCAGGAGCAGAGCGTCTGCTTGGCATGCAGAAGGTCCCAGCTCAGTCACCACTATTTCCAGTGAAAAGGTTTGGGTGGGAGGTGATGAGTAAGACCCGTTTATCCAAAACCCTGGAGAGCGGCTGCCAGTCAGAGCAGGTAATATCAAGTCTGGACAGACCAATGGCCTGACTCAGCAGGCAGCTGCTTTGCGTCTTCACCCGTGTAGGTGATGCCAGCTGGGGTAGGGCTAGCAGATAAAATAATTATCAAAAGCAAATGAACACTGCAAATGCAATTAAGACGTCTAATATCAGTGCCTTTAAATGAATATTTTGAAAAACCAAACGAGTGTATATTCTTCGTAAATATTCAGTTATCAAGGTTTTCTTATAACCAGCTCCAAAAATATTTAATACAAAATCAAAAGCTCCCAGCCAAGGTTACACTGTAACACAAAAAGTTCCCAAACTCTCAAAATGTAACAACTCATGTAACAATCAAGGTTCCAATGTAATGCTACTAGTTCCTAAGTTCTCAATATGACAAATTTATAATAACAGCAAGTATCATCATGTATAATAATAGCCAGTATCATCATGCCCCTGGATAAATCGATGGTGCAACCTCATTTGGAGTACTGTGTACAGTTCTGGTCACCACACCTCAAAAAGGATATTATAGCATTGGAAAAAGTGCAGAGAAGGGCAACTAGAATGATAAAAGGGTTGGAACACCTTCCCTATGAAGAAAGGTTAAAACGCTTGGGGCTCTTCAGCTTGGAGAAATAGCAGCTGAGGGGTGACATGATCGAGGTTTATAAGATTATGAATGGGATTGAGCAGGTTGAGAAAGAAATACTTTTCTCCCTTTCTCACAATACAAGAACTCCTTGTGGGCACTCCATGAAATTGCTGAGCAGTTGGGTTAGAACCGATAAAAGGAAGTCCTTCTTTACCCAAAGAGTGATTAACACATGGAATTCACTGCCACAGGAGGTACATCAGTGGCTATTAGCCACAAGGTCTGGATAGGAACTCTCAGTCTGGGGCAAGTGATGCTCTGTATTCTTGGTGCTTGGGGGGGCAACAGTGGGAGGGCTTCTAGCATCCAGACCCCACTGGTGGACCTTTTTCTTCCTTCCTTCCCTCCCTCCTTCCCTCCCTCCCTCTTTCTTTCTAAACTGGAGGTGGTCAGGAAGCCGGCTTTGTGGTCGATACCACCATTTGTATCACTGTGCCACTGTCTCCTTCATTAGTCTTTCCTCCTCCTACATTTCCTTGTTTTCAGGAGAAAAAAAAAAACCAAGTCAACGTGAATCACTGTGGTCAGGATTAGTTCTCCTACCATTTCCTTTTTTTAATCTGTGAGCAGAGTTTCCCCGATCAAGTGTTCCCAGAAGTCATCGACTTGGGTGTCACAGCAAAAAAAACTTTGCCAGGCCTACTTGTCAGATCACGCAAGGCGGGTCTTCATAAGAAGAATCTGTTTATTGATAAATCATAACTAAAGGTGTACACACAATCCGTGTCAGGAATGGCCTGAGAAAATGGAGACCCCTGACTTATAGTGAATTTAAACAACCCCCTGGTCTAAGCAAAGCCAATGATTACGTTTCGCGTGCACGGGCAAAGCAAGCAGGCAAGAGGGAAAAATAATTTAAAAGCCACGGCAAAGGATGAGATGGTTAGACAGTGTCATCGATGCAACGAACATGAAATTGAGCAAACTTCAGCGGACAGCGGAAGACAGGAGGGCCTGGCGTGATCTGGTCCATGGGGTCGCGAAGAGTCGGACTCGACTGTGCAACTGAACAACAAAATTTTCCCAGTGTAGTGCCTTAGCAGGCTCAGACACCACAAGGTCGGACATATGATAACAAGCTAACAGTGAAAAGAACAGATGAGAACCTCAGAGGAGGATGTACTCCCTTACATTCCAAATACATGACAGGCTACCTGAAACAGGCATCACTTTCTAAGAACAATTCTCGTTGGGCTTCCTCAGACGGCAGCTGCTGGGAACAGCTCCCTCCCCTTCCCAAACCCCGTCCTCCTTGGGCTCCGCCCCCAAATTCTTCAGGTGTTTCCCAACCCAGAGCTGGCAAGCCTAGGTATGAATCATGCTAGGTGGTATTCCCAGGCCCGTAGCCAGGATTTTTAAATTGGGGGGGGCTTTAAATAAGTCAGGGGGCACCCCCCAAGGGAGTGCCACAAATAAAATAAAGAAATTAGAAGTTGGGGGGCTGAGTTCAATGGGAAGTTGGAGGGGCGTTGGCAGGAAGTCGGGGGGCTGGGCCCCAAGATGCCCCACTGTAGCAACGGGCCTGGGTCTCCCTAAGACTTGGCATTGAGGGGTCCCCCTAATCTACTGAAGCTGCTTGGTGCCCTTTCTGGTCCAAGTGGCAGGGCCAGATTCCAGGAGAATGTAAGAACAGAAGAGAACCCAATGTTGGATCAGGCCAATGGCCCATCCAGTCCAATGCTCTGTCATGCAGTGGCCAAAAAAGACCAGGTGCCATCAGGAGGTCCAGCAGTTGGGCCAGGACACCAGAAGCCCTCCCACTGTTGCCCCCCCCAGCACCAAGAATACAGAGCATCACTTGCCCCAGCCTGAGAGTTCCTATCTATACCTTGTGGCTAATAGCCACTGATGGACCTCTGTTCCGTATGTTTATCTAATTCCTTCTTGAAGCCGTCCATGCTTGTAGCTGCCACCACCTCCTCTGGCAGTGAATTCCACGTGTTAATCACTCTTTGTGTGCAGAAGGACTTCCTTTTATCCATTCTAACTCGACTGCTCAGCAATTGCATGTAGTGCCCACAAGGAGTTCTTGTATTGTACGAAAGGGAGAAAAGGACTACTTTCTCTGCCTTCTCTATCCCATGCATAATCTTATAAGCCTCAATCATGTCACCCCTCAGCCGTTGTTTCTCCAAGCTAAAGAGCCCCAAGCGCTTTAACCTTCCTTCATAGGGAAAGTGTCCCAACCCTTTTATCATTCTCATTGCCCTTCTCTGCACTTTTACCAGTGCTATAATATCCTTTCGGAGGTGTGGCGACCAGAATTGCATACCATATTCCAAATGAGGCTGCACCATCGATTTATATGGGGTCATTACGAGACTGAGTCGCTGGCCCCCAGACATCAGCTATGTCAAAATATCCAGCCCAACTGGCTCGACAACTCCCACATCTCTCTGCAGGGTGTATCTTACCCCGTCAGTAAACCTTGTGCAAAGGGCAAGTCCGGGCCTTCTGCATCTCCGGTTTCAAGGCGGAGCTGCTGGCAAATCTATGGGTACTTCAAAAGCACTTCCCTGAATAACAATGATTTTTTTAAAAAACCCAGCTGCAGTGGTTTCTCAGAGTGGCGTATGGAAACCATCTCTGGCCACGCTGCATTTGACCCGTGCTCCTTTTCCCTGCAAAGGGAGCCTGCGATGAAAGACGGTGTTGCTTTTCTCCCGGGAAAAAGCCGGGGCTTCTTTCAGAAGTGGAGCTGTGCAGGTTCAGAGCCAGGTTCCTCGTCTCTGGTTCGCCCCGGCAGACGTTTCGTCCTCATCTCTGGTTCGCCCCAGCCGACGTTTCATCCTCACCTCTGGTTTGCCCCAGCCGACATTTCATCCTCATCTCTGGTTCGCCATAGCCGAACTTTCGTCCTCACCTCTGGTTCGCCCCAGCCGACGTTTCATCCTCACCTCTGGTTGGTCCCAGCCGATGTTTCATCCTCATCTCTGGTTCGCCGCAGCCGAACTTTCAGGAGACAGACTCGAGGGCCCCAGAACAGGAAGCCCAGAAAGACCTCAGTTGCCCCCAGATGTGAGTAACCCAGGGTTGCCAGCTCTACATTGGTAAACACCTGGAGATTTGGGGGGCTGGAGACTGGGGAGGGCGGGGTTTGAGGAGGGAAGGGATTTCGTTGGTATATAATGACATAGAGTCCACCCTCCAAAGCAGCCATTTTCCCCAGGGGAACTGATCTTGGTTGTCCAGAAATCAACTAGGGATGCCAGCCTCCAGGGGATCCCCTGGAATTACAGCTCATCTCCATACTGCAGAGGTCAGTTCCCCTGGAGAAAAATGGATGCTTTGGAGGGTGGGCTCTGTGGCATCGTACCCCACTGAGGTCCTTCTCCTCCCTGGGCTTGGTCTCCAAATCTTTAGGAGTTTCTCAACCTGGATTTGGCAACTGTACCCCCACATTCCCTGCTGGTGGCAGGGGAGGCCTGACAACCCTAAGATCAACTGTAATAGCTCCAGGAATTTCCCAGCCCAGAGTTGGTAACTCTAGGTCTGCAGGAGGAAATAGCTGCTTTGGAGGTTGAGTGGCATGACACCACAAGTCTGCTGAGCTCCCCCCACCCTGCCACCCTGCCACCCTCCCACCTCGGCTTTTTCTCCAGGGAACTGATCTCTCTCATTCTGGCAGATCTCCAGGCCTCACCTGGAATTTGGCAACCCTAGTCTTCCCAGATGGCCGACAGGGCCAGAATGGCCGCTAGCAACCCTTGTTCCCTCTTCCCTAACCCCTCCCTCTCTCCTCTCACAGGAACTCGCCTCCTCCGCTCTGATTGGCCCACCCGAGAGCAATGGCGCTGCTCATCCACTTCCTGGCCTGCCTCTTTGGGACGGGGTCTTGGATGGCCATCAACGGCGTCTGGGTAGAGCTCCCCCTGCTGGTGAATGAGCTTCCCGAGAAGTGGTACCTCCCATCCTACCTGATCATCCTCATCCAGCTAGCCAACGTCGGGCCGCTCTTCGTCACTCTGATGCACAAATGGAAGCCCCGCCTGCTGAGCGAGGTGTCTGTCATCTGCGTCCTGATCTCCATGGGAACCGTGGCCTGCCTCCTGTTGGCCTTCTTGTGGGACCGCACCACGTTTGTGGCCGGAAGGCAACACAGCACGGCATTCTTTGTCCTCACCTTCGTCTTATCCCTGGTGGATTGTACCTCTTCCGTCACCTTCCTGCCTTTCATGATGCGCCTCCACCCTCGATACGTCCCCACCTTCTTCATCGGCGAAGGGCTCAGCGGCCTGATCCCTGCCCTCTTTGCTTTGGCCCAGGGCTCGGGAGTCTCTAGGTGCGTCAACGTCACTCTACCGAAGGACGACACAGCTGCCAACGCAACCCTCGGCGACGTGACGGTGGCGGACGTCGCCTTCCACACGAAGACCCAATATTCCCCCGCCAACTTCTCCAGCCTCATCTTCTTCCTCATCCTCTCTGCCATGATGTTCTCCTGCCTCGTGGCCTTCGTCTTCCTCAACCGGCTCCCCAAGGTGTGGGACCTCTCCACGGAGAACCTCTGCGCCAGCAATGTCACCCTCACCGCGGTCCAGAAGATCCCCGCAGACAGACGAGGAACCACAGAGTTAGGGGTCTTCACAAACTGTCCTGCAGATGGACCACTGGCAAGCTCCGCCAAGGTTGTGGAAGGCGCAGATCCGGAGAAGGTCACCTACTCCTGGGCCAAGTTTGCCGTCATCTATTTCCTCGTCGCCTGGGTGAACGCGCTGACCAACGGCGTGCTGCCCTCGGTGCAAAGCTACTCCTGTTTGCCGTACAGTAACGTGGCTTACCACCTGGCGGCCACGCTCAGCTCCGTGGCCAATCCGCTTGCGTGCACCATGGCTACCTTTCTGCCTAGCAGGTACCTGCCCTCACCCATGAGGCACTTTTCCTGATCTTTGGGAGTCTGGCCAGATCTCAGAAGTTAAGCGGAGTCATCCCCACTGTTCCCTCTAAGCCGAGTCAGTGTGAGCCACCTCACTGTTTCTTAGCCTCCAGCTTGCACATTCTTGTCTTCGCTCAGGAAAGAGGGCTCCAGAGCAGACTAACTGATGCAGCAGCCAAACCGCTCGCTCATAACTTTAATGCTGGTAGCTCACAAAGTAGAATTTTTTATCACAAGACTCCACAGCTTAGAGGGAACGTTGGAATCCCTGGTTAGAACTTGGATGGGAGACCACCAAGGAGGTCCAGGGTTGCTACGCAGAGGCAGACAAGGGCCAACCACCTCTGTTCATCTGTCCTCTCCTGGATGGACCCAGGCTAGCTCGGTCTCGTCAGATCTCGGAAGCTAAGCAGGGTCGGCCCTGGTTAGAACTTGGATGGGAGACCACCAGGGAATACCAGGGTCATTTCGCAGAGGCAGGCAAGGGCAAACCACCTCTGACCACTTCTGGCCTTGAGAACCCCACTAGGCGTTGCCAGAAGTCAGCTGCGGCTTGACGGCACGTTCCCCTGCCGTGTGCTTCGTATATTTATATGGTCTTGACAAAAGTTTAGTTGACCTGACCAAGGCCATGGAGGGCTTTCTGTGTCATAGCCAGTACCTTAAATTGAGCCCAGTAACTGAGTCACTGCAGAATGGGAGTAATATGCACTCTCAGTCTACCTCCCACTAATAAATGAGCTGTGGTGTTCTGGACCAGATAGAGCCTCTGACTGGGTTTTGAGGGGAGACCCGTGCACAGTGGATTACAGTAGTCAGGTCTTGAGGTCACCATGGGGGTGGATCCAGGTGGCCAGATCAGCCATATCAAGGTGAGGGGCCATTTTCCCGAAGCTAGACGGATTTGAAAGAAAGCCGCTGTTTTTGCAGCTGCACTGACTTGCTTCTCCGGCGGTAACGTTGGGTTGAGGATAACCCCGAAGCTCCTAAAGGAGTCGGGAAGGTTTAGCTGAACCCCGTCAAATGTGGGGAGCCTAAAGTCATTCAAGACCGCCACTTTCCAAACCAGCCTTACTTTTCTTTCCAGGATTTAGTGTCAATTTATTCACTCTTAGCCATTTAACCACCAGCAGCGATTTCGGACCTCTGCCGCATCACCAGGAGATTTGGATACGGTCGGACAGATGGATGGATATAGCTCTAGAAAGGGATGAGGGAGAGAGAGATCACATAAGAACATAAGAGAAGCCCATGTTGGGTCAGGCCAGTGGCCCATCCCGTCCAACACTCTGTCACGCAGTGGCCAAAAAGACCAGGTGCCATCAGGAGGTCCAGCAGTGGGGCCAGGACTCCAGAAGCCCTCCCACTGTTGCCCCCCCCAAGCACCAAGAATACAGAGCATCCCTTGCCCCAGGCCGAGAGTTCCTATAAGAACAGAAGAGAAGCCCATATTGGGTCAGGCCAGTGGCCCATCCCGTCCAACACTCTGTCACGCAGTGGCCAAAAAGACCAGGTGCCATCAGGAGGTCCAGCAGTGGGGCCAGGACTCCAGAAGCCCTCCCACTGTTGCCCCCCCCCCAAGCACCAAGAATACAGAGCATCCCTTGCCCCAGACCGAGAGTTCCTATAAGAACAGAAGAGAAGCCAATGTTGGATCAGGCCAATGGCCCATCCAGTACAACACTCTGTGTCACACAGTGGCCAAAAATACCAGGTGCCATCAGGAGGTCCAGCAGTGGGGCCAGGACACTAGAAGCCCTCCCACTGCTGCCCCCAAGCATATATCTATATAAATCCTCCTCTTCCTCCTCCTCCTCCTCTGCCTCTTCCTCTCCTCCTCCTGTAGTTACATACATAGAAACAGTAAAAGGTGAAGAATAAGACCCACCTTACTACCAATGCTTTTCCACACAGGTCTCTCCCCACCCTGGGGACCCTGGCACTGACCGGGACAGCGTTTGGAGCCTATAACATGGCGATGGCGGCCCTGAGCCCGTGTCCTTTGCTGCAGCGCTCGGAGTGGGGAGACGCCATCATCGTAAGTATTTCCCCCCCCCAAAAAAACCCTCTGGCTGCTTCCTGACTCACCAAGTTCTCCTCTGCTTTCTGACTCAGGGAGAGGCTTCTGAGGAATGCAAGAAGATGGGGTCAGTGGCTACTAGCCGTGATGACGAAAGGGAACCTCCTCATTCAGAGGCGGTCAGCCCCTGAATCCCAAGCGCCAGGAGGCAACATCAGGGGGTTAGATAGATGCATGGAAGATGGGTCTCTTTGAGTGTCAATGGCTAGTAGCCATTGATGGTCCTCTCCTCCCTGACGCTATTTAATCCCCTTTTAAAGCTGTCTGTGCCCGTGGCCATCACTACATCCTCTTGGCAGCGAATTCCTCATTTTAATTAGAGCAGTGGGGAAAGGCTTGGGGGCAGAAAGGTAGCATCTGAGGAAGTGTGCATGCACAGGGAAGATCATACTTTGAAGGTGCCCCTGGACTTCTTTCTGCTGTTTCAGACTAACACGGCTACCCACCGGAAATAAATACTGTCAGTCAGGGCCTTTTTTTTGTAGAAAAAGCCCAGCAGGAACTCATTAACATAATAGGCCACACCCAGCGGTAGAAATTCATTAGCATATTAGGCCACACCCCTGACAGCCCAGCTCATTAGCGTATTAGGCCACACCCCGTGTTACCGGAAGTGTGGCCATCCAGCCACACCCAGCTTTTGCTTCTTATTCTGTTTCCCTTGTTTGTTGTCAAAACTCTGGGCTTTTTTGGAGCAGGAACTCCTTTGCATGTTAGACCACACACCCCTCATGTAGCCAATCCTAATGACTTTCTGCTGTTGGGTGTGGCCTGTTATGCTAATGAGTTCTTGCTGGGCGTGGCCAACTCAGGAGCCAGCCGGAACTCCGTTCCTGTGCGTTCCTGCCCAGAAATAGCCCTACTGTTAGTCTTTAAGAGACTACTGCCCTTCCTTCCTTCCTTCCTTCCTTCCCTCCTTCCTTCCTTCCTTCCTTCCTTCCTTCCTTCCTTCCTTCCTTCCTTCCTTCCTTCCTTCCTTCCTTCCTTCCTTCCTTCCTTCCTTCCTTCCTTCCTTCCTTCCAGTTTGGTGCAGTGGTTAAGTGCACGGACTCTAATCGGGGAGAACCAGGGTTTGATTCCCCACTCCTCCACTTGAACCTGGCTGGATGACCTCGGGCAAGCCATAGTTCTGGCACAGCTGTTCTTGAAAAAGAGCAGTTTCTGTCATAGCTCTCTCAGCCCCACCTGCCTCACAGGGTGTCTGTTGTGGGGAGGGGAAGGGGAAAGGAAAGGAGTTTGTAAGCCGCTCTGAGACACCTTTGGTCTCCTCCTCCTCCTCTTCTTCTTCCCTCCCTCCCTCCTTCTCTCAACAGACTAACACCTCACAAGGTGTCTGTTGTGGGGAGGGGAAGGAAAGGAGTTTGTCAGCTGCTCTGAGACAACTTTGGTCTCCTCCTGCTCCTCCTCCTGCTCCTGCTCCTGCTCCTCCTGCTCCTCCTCCTCCTCCTCTTCTTCTTCTTCTTCTTCTTCTTCTTCTTCTTCTTCTTCTTCTTCTTCTTCTTCTTCTTCTTCTTCTTCTTCTTCTTCTTCTTCTTCTTCTTCTTCCTCTTCCTCTTCCTCTTCCTCTTCCTCTTCCTCTTCCTCTTCCTCTTCTCCCCTCCCTCCCTCCCTCAACAGACTAACATGGCTTCCTCTTTGTAATGCAATTAAGCCCACTGATAAATTCTAATCCAGTAATTTCAGACCAGAGTCCCTCACACTTTAATGGCGAAGAAAGAGGGGTAATTCTCAAGGCCCAGGGAAACGGTGAAGGCCCTCTGCAGATTCCGTTGCTGCACAGAGCGGCACGGTTGAATAATCCCTTGTTAAATCTTGATTCGGAGCCGAAGGAAGCCGTAGGTCTTTAAAGATTAAAATGCACAGTTTATTAAAGAGCTGTGGGATGATTTTGCTGACTTTCGAAGGAGGGCAGAGCTTATTGACTTGTGTCAAAGGGAGCTTTGACTCCCCCCGCCCATCTTCCTCTTGGTGCATGGGTCTGTGCCTGGAAGTCATGGCGACCTCTGGCAACTCCTACTGGGGCATGGAGAACGTTTAGAGAAGTGGCATGATAGCCTGCCCCCGCCTCCCGCCTCTGGTATTCCAAGGAGGTCTCCCGTCCAAGTACTTGCCAGAGTCGACCCTGCTTAGCTTCTGAGATCTGATGAGATGGGGCTTGTCTGGTTCTATCCAGGGCAGGGCGAAGGGAGCGTTAACTTTTGAAAGCTCCTGCCCTGAATCTTTTCGATCTTTCAGGTGCTACCGGACCCGACCTAATGGTTCTACCGCAGACGAAACAGTTCCCCTCTGAAACTGTTTACTTTCGGTCTGTTGAGGTTGCTCCTACGTCAGATCTGACCCCAGCTGTACGCCGGTTTCTCTCTCACACAATGGCACCTTGTTCCTTGGTGTTTATTTTTAAACGGCTTTTCTTCTCGTGCCAATTGAGCCGCCCGGGCGGCTTTGTCAAGGAGCAGAAAAGTCCGGGAGCAGAGAGGGAGGGGAACGTTCGCCCTCTTGCCGGGTGGCGGCCAGTGTTCCCTCTAAGCTGAGATAGTGTGAGCCGGCTCACAGTTTTATAGCCCGCGGCTCGCAGATTTTTGTCTCGGCTCACGGAGGACGGCTCCAGAGATAACGAATTTATGCAGCAGTCCAATCAATCGCTCCCAACTTTAATGCCAGTGGCTCTCAAAGCAGAATTTCTGCTCACAAGACTCCACAGCTTAGAGGGAACATCGGTTGCCACCCCAGTAAGGGGTGGGTCGCCGTCAGGGTTCCCTCTAAGCTGAGTTAGTGTGAGCTAGTTCACAGTTTTTTAGCCTCCAGCTCACACATTTTTGCCCCAGCTCAGGAAGGAGAGCCCCAAAGCAAACTGATTTATGCAGTAGGCCAAACTGCTCGCTCACTACAAAGCCAGAAGGTAGAATTCTTGCTCACAAGACTCCACAGCTTAGAGGGAACATTGGTTGCCCCGTCAGCCACATCTGTAGCAGCGGGAAAGGGCAGGCGTCCAGTTGCACCTTCAAGACTAGCAAAATTTGTGGCCAGGGCAGGAGCTTTCGTGAGTCACCGGAGAAGTGAGCCGTGACTCGCGAAAGCTCATTTCCAGCCACAAATTTTGTTAGTCTTTTTTTTTTTTTAAAAAAAGGTATTTTGTGTGCACCTGGTGATCTCTGGTGACCCCTAGTGGGGCCTGGACGTTTCAGAGAGGTGGCTTCAGAGAGCCAGCTCGGTGTCGTGGTTAAGTGCGTGGAGTCTAATCTGGGAGAACCGGGTTTGATCCCCCCACTCCTCCTCCACATGCAGCGGCTGGTGTGACTGTGGGTCAGTTGCAAGTTCTCTCAGAGCTGTTCCTTCAAGGGCAGTTCTCGAGAGAGCTCTCTCAGCCCCACCTACCTCCCATGGTGTCTGTTGCAGGGAGGGGGGAAGGAGTTTGTAAGCCGCTCTGAGACTCCTTCGGGTAGTGAGGGGCGGGGTATAAATCCAATCTCCTCCTCCTCCTCCTCTTCTTCTTCTTCTTCTTCTTCTTCTTCTTCTTCTTCTTCTTCTTCTTCTTCTTCTTCTTCTTCTTCTTCTTCTACCTCACAGGGTGTCTGTTGTGGGGAGGGGAAGGGAAAGGAGTTTGTCAGCCGCTCTGAGACTCCTTTGGGTAGTGAAGGGCGGGGTATAAATCCAATCTCCTCCTCCTCCTCCTCCTCTTCTTCTTCTTCTCCTCTCATGAGTGGTTTCTGTCAAGAGCTCTCTCAGCCCCGCCTACCTCACAGGGCATCTGTTGTGGGGTGGGGAAGGGAAAGGAGTTTGTAAGCCGCTCTGAGACTTCCTTGGTAGAGAAGGGCAGGGTATAAATCCAATCTCTTCCTCTTCTTCTACCTCACAGGGTGTCTGTTGTGGGGAGGGGAAGGGGAAGGAGTTTGTAAGCTGCTCTGAGACTCCTTCAGGTAGTGAAGGGCGGGGTATAAATCCAATCTCTTCTTCTTCTTCTACCTCACAGGGTGTCTGTTGTGGGGAGGGGAAGGGGAAGGAGCTTGTAAGTCGCTCTGAGACTCCTTCAATTAGCGAGGGGTGGGGTATAAATCCAACCTCTTCTCTTCTGTTGCCTGCCCCCGAGTCCCAGGCCCTGGTATTCCTTGGACGTCTCCCTTCCAAGAACTTGCCAGGGTCGGCCCTGCTTAGCTTTCTCAATCTGATGAGATTGGGCTTTGCCAGGTCAGGGCAAAGAATTATTTCCTTTTCTCCATCCTGAAAGATGGAGACAGATTGTCATTCTGGGAGATCTCCAGGCCCCACCTGGAGGCTGGCAACCATACTGCACGAGACGTTCACGTGCCCCCCCCCTTTGTCCCCGCAGGTCATCTCTTGGGTGCTCTTCACCGGGACGTTCAGCTACATCAAAGTCATGACGGGGGTGATCCTCCGCAGGCATAGCCACAGCGCCCTCGTGTGGTACGGAGCGGTGGAGCAGCTGGGATCGCTCCTGGGAGCCGTGGTCATGTTCCCCCTTGTCAACGTCTACGGCCTCTTCAAATCTGCCGATTTCTGCAGCTTCCAGTGTCCAGCATGACGTCAGTGCCCAGCGCTGTATACAAGTTCACCACCCGTGGATACAGTAGCCAAGATGAAGCACTCACAGAAGAAGAAGAAGGAGGAGGAGGAGGAGGAGGAGGAGGAGAAGGAGAAGAAGAAGGAGAAGAGGAGGAGGAGAAGAAGGAGAAGAGGAGGAGAAGATTGGATTTACACCCCGCCCTTCACTCGGAGTCTCAGAGCGGCTTACAAACTCCTTTCCCTTCCTCTCCCCACAACAGACGCCCGGTGAGGTAGGCGGGGCTGAGAGAGCTCTTTCCAGAACTGCCCTTGAGAGAACAGCTTTGGCAGAACTATGGCTTGCCCAAGGTCATCCAGCAGCTGCCAGTGGAGGAGTGGGGGAATCAAACCCGGTTCTCCCAGATTGGAGTCCGCGCACTTCACCACTACACGAAACTGACAAGCGATGGTCACCTTGGCCGGTCAGTAGTACGTTTTTTTTCCTAGCAAACGATGACGGATACAGGACTTGCTGCAGACACGGTGCCTCTGAGCCCTACAGGTCCTTTGGCGGTGATGTGCAGCACGGGTCCTGCGCATGGCGGCTACGGGGGGCAGCTCGGATAGTCCAAACCCTCAACGCCCTTGGAGGAGATTTCCTGTCGTGTTCAAGATGGCAGCTTCCGTCAAGTGGCCAGAGACAGACCCAGCCACCGAGAGCAAGCGTTGCCACAGCCAGAAGTCTCCAAACGGGCAGGCCACAGGGAGGGGTCCAGAGGGTATCTCAGAGGTCATCTAGTCTAACCCCTTGCTCCATATAGGCCAGACACAGCTACAGAATTCCTGATGGATGGCTGCCTGGTATCTGACTGAAGGCTTCCGGTGAGGGACAGCCAACTCAAGGCCAGGCGGCGGGTCCCACCGTCGGATCGCGATGGTTCTCCCGGTTACAATGTTACGAGGTCGAAATCCACCCTAATTTAAACCCATTTGCCTTCTGGAACAACACAGCAAACATGAACCTGGTGCAAGGCGCCCTCTCAGCTGTGGGGTCTGATGAGCAAAAATTCTACTTTGTGAGCTCCCGGCATTAAAGTTGTGAGTGAGCGAATGGGCTGCTGTATAAATTAGTCGGCTCTGGAGCCCTCCTTCCTGAGCGGAGACAAAAACGTGTGAGCCGGAGGCTGGAATACTGTGAGCTCGATCACACTTACTCAGCTTAGAGGGAACACTGGTCTGGTGTTCTTTAGGTCTGTCCTGTTCCGCTTCCCCTCCTCTTGTTGACCTGGGGGGACGCCTGCAGCCTGACGTGACGGAGACCACCCTCGGGCCAAAAGACATAGAACATAAGAACATAAGAGAAGCCAATGTTGAATCAGGCCAATGGCCCATCTAGTCCAACGCTCTGTCACATGGTGGCCAAAAATACCAGGTGCCACCAGGAGGTCCAGCAATGGGGCCAGGACACTAGAAGCCCTCCTACTGCTGCCCCCCCCAGCACCAAGAATAGAGTGCATCACCTGCCCCAGACTGAGAGTTCCTATCTGTACCTTGTGGCTAAGAGCCACTGATGGACTTCTTCTCTGTATGTTTATCTAATTCCCTCTTGAAACAGTGGGAGCAGTGGGAGGGCTTCTAGTGTCCTGGCCCCACTGCTGCACCTCCTGATGGCACCTGGTATATTTTGGCCGCTGTGTGACAGAGAGTTGGACTAGATGGGCCATTGGCCTGATTCAACATTGGCTTCTCTTATGTTCTTATGTTCTAAACTGTCCATGCTTGTAGCTGCCACCACCTCCTGCAGCAGTGAATTCCATATGTTAATCACCCTTTGGGTGAAGAAGTACTTGCTTTTATCTGTTCTAACTCGACTGCTCAGCAATTTCATGGAGTGCCCACGAGTTCTTGTACTGTGAGAAAGGGAGAAAAGTACCTCTTTCTCAACCTGCTCTATCCCATGCATCATCTTATAAACCTCGATCATGTCACCCCTCAGCCGTCGTTTCTCCAAGCTAAAGTGCCTGAGAAAGAACATTGAACGGCACCCCCCCCCCACCAACCGCCAACCACTAATGATAAAAATAGAAACTGAAAACTGACGGTGCCCCGTCTTTCAGTGCCAACACCCAGTCTGCCCCTGGAGGTGGGCCTCTACTTCAGGCTTCCTGTCCTCTTTGCGAGTTTATCGCAGACATCTGGCTGGAGGCCCGCGTGGGTGAGGCGGGCCCTCGGCTAGATCTAGCGGGGCTTTCCAGACGTTTCTCAGATTGGGAAGCCAGTGGGGTGAGCCGGCTGGTGCGCCCGCTTGGAAACCGCCCTTTTGAATCTGAAACACGTGGAAATATGAATAAAATCACTTCAGCGTGGCATGGAGGAAGTTTTTATTTTTCTATGTTTTCATACTTGCGCCTGTGAGTTTGTGTGCGCCTGGAAGTCATGGCAATTGACATCCTATTGGGGGCCTGGAGGATATCCAGAGGGGTGGCTGGACAAAGCCTGCCCCCGCCTCCCAGCTCTGGTATTCCAAGGAGGTCTCCCATCCAAGTACAAACCAGGCCCGACCCTGCTTAGCTTCCGAGATCTGACAAAATCGGGCTTGCCTGGGGTTCCCAGGTCAGGGCGGAGAAAATTCTTCTCGTGCTGAAGTGCACAAAGTTACAGCGGCCAACGTGGGAGGGAAAGTACGGGTTCCACATCGCCGTTTCCTTTTATAATTCAGGCTCTGCAGCCTTTATGGTAGGGTTGTCAACTCAGGCCTGGGGAATTCTGGGAGATTTGGGGGGCAGTGCCTGTGGGGAGGGAGAACTTGGAAAGGGATTTCCCGGACCATCTATGGTGTATTGTACAGCGTGCCCTCTGAAATGGCCATTTTCTCCAAGGGAACGGATCTCCGTAGTCCGGAGGTCCATTGTGATTGCAGGAGAACTCCACCTGGAAGTTGGCAATCTTACCATATGGCCAGCAGAGAAAGCTCACGAAAGGACTGGTTAAGACTCCAGATCGGTTTCTGGCTGAACCGTGGGTCTCAAGGGGGAAAGAGGGTGGCCACCGGACATTTCCGGAGGAGCGAAGGAAAGCAAGAGACAAAGCCAGTTTGGTGAAGTGGTTAGGAGGGTGGGCTCTAATCTGGGAGAACCGAGTTTGATTTCCCGCTCCTCCACATGTGCAGCTGCTGAGTGACCTTGGGTCAGTCACAAGTTCTTTCAGAGCTGGTCTCTCAAGGGCAGTCCTCGAGAGAGCTCTCTCAGCCCCACCTCCCTCATGGGGTGTCCGTTGCGGGGAGGGAGAAGGGAAGGGGATTGCAAGCCACTCTGAGACTCCTTCAGGTAGTGAAGGGCGGGGTATAAATCCAATACCTCTCCTCTTCTCACTTCCTTCGGTGACTGGATTTCCACTTTGTGTTTTGCTTTCCCTTAGAGCAAATCAGTCAATCCTAAAAGAAATCAACCCTGACTGTTCCCTGGAAGGCCAGTTACTGGAGCTGAAGCTCAGATGCTTTGGCCCCCAAATGAGAAGGGAGCCCTCACTGGAGAAGACCCTGATGCAGGGAAAGATTGAAGGTTAAAGAAGAAGGGGACGGCAAAGGACGAGATGGTTAGACAGTGTCACTGATGCAATGAACATGAAATTGAGCAAACTTCAGAGGACGGCAGAAGACAGGAAGGCCTGGCGTGATCTGGTCCATGGGGTCACGAAGAGTCGCACTCCTTTTCTCACAATACAAGAACTCCTGGGCATTCCATGAAATTACTGAGCAGTCGGGTTAGAACAGATAAAAGGAAGTCCTTCTTCACCCAAAGAGTGATTAACATATGGAATTCACTGCCACAGGAGGTGGTGGCAGCTGCAAGCATGGACAGTTTCAAGAGGGAATTAGATAAACACAAGTGGAGACCCGCAAGAAACTTGCGGGATGGTTATCTCATTCGTCACACCTTTGCTTCCTCTGCTCACCCCCTACCTCTCTCACACTATTTCTCCCCTCTGCCTCCCTTTTCTTACTCTATTTCTGCTCCATGCATGTGATTCCCTCTCTCTTTCTGATCCGTCATCTTTCTCTTTGTTTTTCTGCCTCCCCACTTCATCGCTCTTTCTCTCTCTTTCTGCCCCCCACCCCATCATTCTTTCTTTCTGCCCCCAGCCTCCTGGCTGCTTTCTGCCCCCAGCCTCCTGGCTGCTTTCTGCCCCCAGCCTCTCTCCCAGCCTCCTGCCTGCTTCCTCCCCCACTCCGCAGAGCAGCAGTAGCAGTGGTGGCAGTGCTCTCAGCCACCCACCTGCTTTCTCTCCCCCCACAGCAGCAGTGGCAGCACTCTGGGAATCACAATGGATCTCCCAGCTACAGAGATCAATTCACCTTAGGGTTGCCAGCTCCAGGTTGGGAATTTCCTGGAGATTTGGACAGTAAGGCTTGGGGAGGACAGTAGCCTCAGCAGGGTATGATGCCATAGACTCAACCCTCCAAAACAGCCATTTTATCCAGGGGAACTGATTTCTGTCTCCTGGACAACAGTTGTAATTCTGAGTGATCTCCAGTCCTCACCCAGAGGTTGGCAATGGTGGTTCTCATGGAGGAAATGGCTGGAGGGTGGAGTCTATGGCATTACACCAGTCCAAAGTTCCTCTCCTCCTTAAATCCCACCCTCTCCAGGCTTCACCCCTCAAATGTCCAGGGATTTCCCAACCTGGAGTTGGCAACCCTATTTCCTTCCCAACCAACAGCCAACCTACCTTTATCTGCCTCTCGGTCCCCTGTTTTCCATCTCCACCCCCCAGCCTCTACCTAGGAAAATTACAGTCTTTCTCCACAGTGAGGGCCAAAGCAGCTTTCATTATTCCCTCCTCCTTTTTATCTGCACAACAACCCTGTGAGGTTGGTTAGGCTGAAATATGTGACTGGTCCAAAATCACACAGTCACCTTCCACTGCAAGATGGGGATCTGAACCTGGGTCTTGCAGATCCTACTTTGAAGCTCTAACTGCTGCACCTCACTGGCTTTCATAGGGTGGCTGCTGATGAATGGTAGCAAGCAGCCGAGGCTAGGTGAGTCATGCAAATCAGGGGGGACCTGGCAACCCTAGACTACTGCCAGGCCTAGAGTTGCCAACCTCCAAATGGGCCCTGGAGACCCCCCAGAATTACAACTGGACTCTAGACAGCAGAGGTCTGTCTCCCTGCAGAAAATGGCTGCTTTGGAGGGTGGAAACTGTGGCATTATACTCAGCTGAGGCCTCTCCCTTCCCAAACCCAGCCCTGCTCCTTAGAGTCCACCACAAAATCTCTAGAAATCCCCCAGCCTGGCCCTGGCAACTTTTGTGAGGCCTGGCCCCAAGGCTCTCTCCCTCCCTCCAAGACTGAAAGAGGCCTGGAAAGGGCCCTTCCCCCACCCCTTCCACCGACAGAGCCAGTGAGAAGCCTCTCCTCCCCCCCCCAACGTTCTAATCTCTCATCGTTGCTGCCTGGAGTTAGGTCCCTGCAGAGGCCATTTCAAAAGGCTTTTTGGGGAATTCAAGAGTTCCTGAAGGGATTTCTTCACTTTTGGGATTTTTCTACAAACCCAGGAAGTCTACTGACTATGCAGGAAAAGCTGTTGGGGGAGAGTGAGGCCCCTGTTGGTGGGAATAGGTATCCGCACTTTTTGGCTATTAGAATAAGGATATGGAGCAGAAGTCCATCAGTGGCTATTAGCCACAGGGTATAGATGGGAACTCTCAGTCTGGGGCAGGTGATGCACTCTATTCTTGGTGCTGGAGGGGGCAGCAGTGGGAGGGCTTCTAGTGTCCTGGCCCCACTGCTGGACCTCCAGATGGCACCTGGTATATTTTGGCCACTGTGTGACAGAGTGTTGGACTAGATGGGCCATTGGCCTGATTCAACATTGCCTTCTATTATGTTCTTATGTTCTTATGATATGGATCTACTGGGCTACCCGATCTCATCAGAACTTGGGAGCTAAGCATGGTCAGACCTGGTCACTGCCTGGATGGGAGACCAGGGTTGCTCTGCAGAGACAGGCAATGGCCAAGCCACCGTCCCTTGCCTTGAAATCTCCATGGAGTCACCATAAGTCAGCTCCAACTTGACTGGCCTTTCCACCCCCATAATGCCCCTGACTTGGATGGTCCAGGGTCACCTGATTTCATTAGGCCTTGCAAGCTAAGCAGGGTCGGCCCTGGTTGGTATTTGGATGGGAGACCACCAAGGAAGGGACACAAAGAGAAGAAGAGAAGAGATTGGATTTGTACCCCGCCCTTCACTTGGAGTCTCAGAGCGGCTTACAATCTCCTTTCCCTTCCCCTCCCCACAACAGACACCCTGTGAGGTAGGTGGGGCTGAGAGAGCTCTGACACAAACTGCGCTTTCAGGAACAGCTGTGCCAGAGCTTGTGACTGACCCAAGGTCACATCAGCAGGTGCAAGTGGAGGAGTGGGGAATCAAACCCGGTTCTCCCAGATTAGAGTCCGCGCATTTAACCACTACACCAAACTGGCTCAGCGGGGAAGGACTTAACGCTGAAACCGGGGACCCAGAAAACTAAAAAGGCAAGTCAAACACAATTGAGGGCCAACAATAAAAACGTAATTTATATAGTATGAAATGATACACATATTTATTAACAAAGAATTTTAAAAAAAACATACAAGGGCCCAATCACACCTCATGTATAAATGCCAAAATTTAGCACACAAGGGCCAATGGACTTGACCTGACGCATTTTGGCCTGTATGTGACAGCTCTTTGCTTAAGGACAATTTTGCTGAGGACGCTTTGGCTAAACAATCTTCGGAAGGCACTTTCCGGACCAGAAATGATCATCAGTGAAACACCACTTGGGGTCTGAACTGGCAGAGACTGACCAAGAGAGAGATCTTGGAGTCATAGTGGATAACTCCATGAAAATGTCTAGACAGTGTGTAGCTGCAATAAAGAAGGCCAACGCTATGCTGGGGATTATTAGGAAGGGAACTGAAAACAAATCAGCCAGTATCATAATGCCCCTGTATTAATCATTGGTGCGACCTCATTTGGAATACTGTGTACAGTTCTGGTCGCCACACCTCAAAAAGGATATTATAGCATTGGAAAAAGTGCAGAGAAGGGCTACTAGAATGATAAAAGGGTTGGAACACTTTCCCTATGAAGAAAGGTTAAAACGCTTGGGGCTCTTTAGCTTGGAGAAACGACGGCTGAGGGGTGACATGGTTGAGGTTTATAAGATGATGAATGGGATTGAACAGGTTGAGAAAGAAGTACTTTTCTCCCTTTCTCACAATACAAGAACTTGTGGGCACTCCATGAAATTGCTGAGCAGTCGGGTTAGAACAGATAAAAGGAAGTACTTCTTCACCCAAAGAGTGATTAACACATGGAATTCCCTGCCACAGGAGGTGGTGGCAGCTGCAAGCATGGACAGTTTCAAGAGGGAATTAGATAAACATATGGAGCAGAGATCCATCAGTGGCTATTAGCCACAGGGTGTAGATGGGAGCTCTTGGTCTGGGGCAGGTGATGCACTCTATTCTTGGTGCTTGCGGGGGGCAGCAGTGGGAGGGCTTCTGGTGTCCTGGCCCCACTGCTGGACCTTCTGATGGCACCTGGTATATTTTGGCCTCTGTGTGACAGAGTGTTGGACTAGATGGGCCATTGGCCTGATTCAACATTGGCTTCTCTTATGTTCTTATGTTATGTACCACTTGGTGTTGAAAGCTTTCCTCCCAGGCAATGCAGCTGGAGTCCACCAGATGGCGATCCCGCCTCAAAGAATCTCCTTCTCCTCTCCTGTTGGTTGCAGGGAACTCTTTCCATCCTAACTGGTGGTGGCGGCTGTTGTCCAGGGTTCTTTTTGTAGCAGGAACTCTTTTGCATATTAGGCGACACACCCCTTAACGTAGCCAATCCTCCAAGAGCTTACAGAGCTCTTCTTACAGGGGCTACTGTAAACTATTAGACGATTGGCTACATCAGGGGTGTGTCGCCTAATAGGCAAAAGAGTCCCTGCTACAAAAAGAGCCCTGGACTTGTTACTATTACCAGGACTGTTTTTGAGCAGGAACACACAGGAACGGAGTTCCGGCCGGCTCCCGAGTTGGCCACGCCCAGTAGGAACTCATTTGCATAACAGGTCACTCCCAGCAGCAGAAACTCATTAGGATTGGCTACATGAGGGGTGCGTGGCCTAACATGCAAAGGAGTTCCTGCTACCAAAAAAGGTAAACAGAATAAGAAGCAAAAGGTGGGTGTGGCTAGATGACCACACTCCTGGTAACACGGGGGTGTGGCCTAATGTATTAATGAGCTGTGCTGTCAGGGGTGTGGCCTGGTATGCTAATAAATTTCCACTGTTGGGTGTGGCTGATTATGCTAATGAGTTCTTGCTGGGCTTTTTCTACAAAAAAAAGTCCTGACTATTATTATTTTCATTCACGGTCTCCCATTCTCAGTGGGACGAAAGGCAGATTACAAGAACAACCAAAAGTCTTTCGGTCAATCAGTCAGCGGACTGTAGAACTAGCCGTGGGAAATGACGAGGAGGGAAAGGCGTCCTGGCGTAGCCCCGGCATCTTGGCAGATCCCAGAAACGAAGCAAGATCTGTACTCGGACGGGAGACCGCCGAGGAAGACTCTGCAGAGGAAGGCAACGGCCGACCACCTCTGCTTCTCACTTGCCATGAAAGCCCCTTGCTAGGGTGGCCGTAAGTTGGTCAGAGAGCCGGTTTGGTGCAGTGGGTTAGGGGCGGTGGACTCTAATCCGGGAGAACCGAGGTTGGATTCCCCACTCCTCCACACGCAGCCAGCTGGGCGACCGTGGGTCAGTCACAAGTTCTCTCAGAGCTGTTCTCTCAAGAGCAGTTCTCTCAGAGCTCTCTCAGCCCCGCCGACCTCACAGGGTGTCTGTTGTGGGGAGGGGAAGGGAAAGGAGATTGTCAGCCGCTCTGAGACTCCAAGTGAAGGGTGGCCACAACGGTGGCTTGCCCAAGGTCACACCAGCAGGTGCAAGCGGAGGAGTGGGGAATCAAACCCAGTCAGGGCTTTTTTTGTAGAAAAAGCCCAGCAGGAACTCATTAGCATAATAGGCCACACCCAACAGCAGAAACTCATTAGCCTATTAGGCCACACCCCCATGTTACCAGAAATGTGGTCAGCCAGCCTTCTTATTCTGTTTCCCTTGTTTGTTGTCAAAACCTACGGCTTTTTTTGGAGCAGGAACTCCTTTGCATGTTAGGCCACACAGCCCTAATGTAGCCAATCCTAATGAGTCTCTGCTGTTGGGTGTGGCCTGTTATGTTAATGAGTTTGTGCTGGGCGTGGCCAACGTGGGAGCCAGCCGGAACTCCATTCCTGTGTGTTCCTGCCCCCAAAGTAGCCCTGAACCCGGTTCTCCCAGATTAGAGTCCGAGCACTTAACTACTACAACAAACTGCTCCTCCTCCTCCTCCTCCTCTTCTTCTTCCTCTTCAGATGCCACCTGGAGGGCAGCCACACCCCACAGAGGCCACCCTCCGAAGCAGACTTCTCCCCAAGGGAGCTGATCTCCGTCATCAGAGATGGGTTGTCATTCTGGGGAAACTCCAGGCCACACCTGGAGACTGGCAACCCCGGGTGGCTCCCACTCGCCGTGTGCTTGGCTCAGCTGTGGGGCTCCCGCTCTGCTCCCCGAGGCCTCCCTTGGGAGGAGGGGGCTGCCAGGCAAAGCCCCCACACACCGCCGCCGCCTTGCCAGTCCTCCTCCAGTGCCGGAGGCTCCATCGGGGATTTGAGTTCTTTGCCCGGCCCGACCGGCTGCCCGGATGGTTAAGTGGGTCACCCCGCCACTCCCGTGCCAGCCCCGCTGGCTCTCTGCTCCTGATGGATGACCCAGACAATGGAGCTGACACCCCCCGCTGCCAAACGGTGATTAAGCACGTTATTGGGGGGGAGTGCCCATTTCCCACCCCATCTTGAAGGACAGCTTTAGCCAAAGGGGAGGGGGAGGTGGCAAGCAGCTGCGAAATAGGGAGGGAAGAAGGAGGAGGAGAAGGAGGAGAAGAAGAGGAGGAGGAGGAGTAAGAGGAAGAAAAGAGGAGGAGGAGGATGAAGAAGAAGAGGAGGAGGAGGAAGAAGAGGAGGAGGAGATTTGATTTATACCCCGCCCTTCACTACCCAAAGGAGTCTCAGAGCGGCTCACAAACTCCTTTCCCTTCCCCTCCCCACAACAGACACCCTGTGAGGTAGAAGAAGAAGAAGAAGAAGAAGAAGAAGAAGAAGAAGAAGAAGAAGAGGAGGAGGAGGAGGAGGAGGAGGAGGAATAGGAGGAGGAGGAGGAGGAGGAGGAGGAGGAGGAGATTGGATTTATACCCCGCCCTTCACTACTCAAAAGAGTCTCTGAGTGGCTGACAAACTCCTTTCCCTTCCCCTCCCCACAACAGACACCCTGTGAGGTAGAAGAAGAAGAAGAAGAAGAGGAGGAGGAGGAGGAGGAGATTGGATTTATCCTCCGCCCTTCACTACCCAAAGGAGTCTCACAGCAGCTCACAACCTCCTTTCCCTTCCCCTCCCCACAACAGACACCCTGTGAGGTCGAAGAAGAGGAAGAAACTGGATTTATACCCCACCCTTCACTACCCAAAGGAGTCTCAGAGCGGCTTCCAAACTCCTTCCCCTCCCCCTCCCCACAACAGACACCCTGTGAGGTAGAAGAAGAAGAAGAAGAAGAACAGATTGGATTTATACCCCGCCCTTCACTCCCCAAAGGAGTCTCAGAGCGGCTTACAAACTCCTTTCCCTCCCCTCCCCCCACAACAGGCACCCTGGGAGGTAGGTGGGGCTGAGGGAGCACTGACAGAAACTGCTCTTTTTCAAGAACAGCTGTGCCAGAACGATGGCTTGCCCAAGGTCATCCAACAGGTCCAAGTGGAGGAGTGGGGAATCAAGCTCAGTTCTTCCAGATTAGAGTCTGCGTACTTAACTACTACACCAAAGATAGCATGCGAGGTACTCCTTTCTCCCTTTTATCCTCACGACAGCCCTCTGAGGTGGGTCAGGCTGGGCAGAATGACTGGGCCAAAGACACCCCTTCCGTCTACTGCATCATGCCAGCTTGGTGCGCTACAGTTTTACAGTCATAGCAATTTCGAAATATACTATCTGTAATCCGATTCTTGCCCTAGAATCATAGAACCATAGAGTTGGAAGGGACCTCCAGGGTCATCTCGTCCAGCTCCCTGAACAATGCACGAAGTTCACAAATACCTCCCCCTGCACACCCACAGTGACCCCCAGTCCACACCAGGGTTCCCTGAGGCCTTCCTAAGAACATCAAAAGAGCCCTGCTGGATCAGAGCAGTGGTCCATCTAGTCCAGCATCCTGTCTCACACAGTGGCCAACCAGTTCCTCCAGAGGGCTGACAACAGGGCATAGAGGCCGAGGCCTTCCTAAGAAGAACAGAAGAGCCCTGCAGGATCAGACCAGTGGTCCATCTAGTCCAGCATCCTGTCTCACACAGTGGCCAACCAGTTCCTCTGGAGGGCCAACAACAAGGGAAAGAGGCTGAGGCCTTCCCCTGATGTTGCCTCCTGGCATCAGGACTCAGAGGCTGACTGAGGAAGGAGGTTCCCTTTAGCCACCATGGCTAGTAGCCAGTGATAGACCTACAACCAGAAGATAACAAAAAACCTCCAGGATCTCCAGCCAAACTGGCCCTGGAGAAGAATGGCTTCCTGACCCCAAAGTGACAACCGGCATTTCCCTGGGCGTGTATGAAAGGGCCACAAGAACTAAGCCCTGAGGCAGCCCTTCCTGCCCTCCCTCTTCTGATCTGCCCAAGTTCACAGGATCCGCATTGCTGTCAGATGGCCCTCTAGCCTCTGTTGGAAAACCTCCCAAGGAGGAGAGCCCGCCACCTCCCGAGGAAGCCCGTTCCACTGAGGAACCTACTCTAACTGCCAGGAAGTTCTTCCTCACGTTTAGCCGGAAACTCTCCTGATTGAATTTCAGCCCGTCGGTTCTGGCTCCTGCTCTGAATAGCCCAGGCCGGTTCTCCCGATGAGCCGTGCAGCCTCGTGAGCAAAAATTCCACTTTGCGAGCTGCTGCCATTAAAGTCGTGAGCGAGCCATCCGGCTGCGGCATCAATTAGTTTGCTCTGGAGCCCTCCCTTCCTGAGCGGAGACGGAAACGTGTGAGCCGGAGGCTAAAGAATTGTGAGCTCGCTCACGCTTACTCAGCGTAGAGGGAACGTTGGCCCGGGCTAGACCCGGTTTCGTCAGGTCTCGAAAGCTAAGCATGGTTGGCCTTGATTAGAACTTGGATGAAACACCGCCAAGGGAGTCCAGGGTTGCGACGCAGAGGCAGGAAATGAGAAACTGCCTCTGAACATATTTCACCTTGAAAACCCTACAGGATCACCGCAGGTCAGCTGCAACCTGCCGGCACCATCCACCACCACGCCATGAAAATTTTCCTTTCCGCCTATTAAGCTTCGGCTTAGGGGGACGGGAAATTCTCCTCTGCGTCTATTGGCAGTCCTAAATACAGATAAAGCAGAGATTAAATACGCTTGTTCCACACATGAACGTCCTATTGCATCTCTTTGTAACATTTGCAATAGACACTGGCGGTTGGCCTTAAGACTCACAGGCAAATGTCAGCAGCTTCTGACATTTCCGACAAGCCTTCAGATATTTCCCAAATGGAAACAGGAACTCCGAAGTGCCCTCTTCCATCCAGAGCCACTGCTCAGCACAAGGACATCAGAAGAGCCCTGATGGGTCAGACCAGGGAGGGTTCAACTAGTCCAGCCTCCCATCTCACACAGTGGCCAATCAGTTCCTCTGGAGGGCCAACAGCAGGGCAGAGAGGCCGAGGCCATTATAAGAACTTCAGAAGAGCCCTGCTGGATCAGACCAGTGGTCCATCTAGTCCAGCATTTCATCTCATATAGTGGCCAATCAGTTCCTCTGGAGGGCCAACAGCAGGGCGTAGAGGCCAAGGCCTTCATAAGAACATCAGAAGAGCCCTGCTGGATCAGACCAGTGGTCCATCTAGTCCAGCATCCTGTCTCCCACAGTGGCCAACCAGTTCTCTGGAGGGCCAACAACAGGGCACAGAGGCTGAGGCCTTCATAAGAACATGAGAAGAGCCCAGCTGGATCAGACCAGAGGTCCATCTAGTCCATCATCCTGTCTCACATAGTGGCCAACCAGTTCCTCTGAAGGGTCAACAACAGGGCAAAGAGGCCAAGGCCTTCCCCCAATGTTTCCTCCTGGCTCTGGGATTCAGAGGATTAATGCCTCTGAACATGGAGGTTCCCCTCGGCCACCCTGGCTAGTAGCCATTGATAGACTTACCCTCCATGAATCTCTCTAATCCCCTTCTAAAGCTGTTTGTATTTGCGGCCATCACTACGCCCTCTGGCAGCAAATTCTACATTTTCGTCACTCGCTGCGTAAAGTATTATTTCCTTTTGCCTGTCCTGAACCTACTGCCCATCGGCTTCATGGAATGCCCTCAAGTTCTAGTATTTTGGGAGAGCGAGAGAGAATGTTCTCTTTGTCAATTCTCTCCACCCCATGCATCATTTCATAAACCTCTATCATGCCCCCCCCCCCCATAGTCGTCTCTTTTCTAAACTGCAAAGACCCAGACTGTTCAGCCCTTCCTCCCAGGGGAGATCCTTCAACCCCCTGATCATCTTGGTCGCCCGCCTCTGGACTTCTACCAGCTCTGCAAAGTTCTTTTTGAGATACGGTGACCTGAACTGTACACGGTATTCCAAATGAGTCTGCACCGTAGATCTATGCAGGGGCATTACAATATTGTCCGTTTCCTAATAATCCCTAACGTGGGGTTTGCCTTTTTCACCACGACAGCATACTTCGGTTGTCACTTCCTGCCAACAAAAACATCTCCCCTTCTCTGACTGATCCTCCCCAGCATTTTCCAAACTAGTTGCTGTACATTTTCTGGGTCATGCGGCCGTGGTCTTGGCATTGTAGGACCTGTGGTTTCGCCAGCAGCTGTGACTGGCGTCCTCAGAGGTATAACACAGAAAGATGGAATACTCTCTGTGTCAAGGTGAGCAGAAAAATGGTAAAGTAAAGGTAAAGGTTCCCTTGCTCGAAAGCCAGTCGAATCCGACTCTGGGTTGCGGTGCTCATCTCCGTTTCAAAGCCGAAGAGCCAGCGCTGTCCGAAGACGTTTCTGTGGTCATGTGGCCGGCATGACTAAACACCAAGGCGCACGGAACGCTGTTACCTTCCCACCAAAGTGGTACCTATTTATCTACTTGCAATTTCTTGCTTTCGAACTGCCAGGTTGGCAGGAGCTGGAACTAGAGACGGGAGCTCACTCCCATCATGCAGCGCCCGGGTCTCGAACTGCTGAACTACTGACCTTCCACAGCCAGCAGTTCAGAAAAATGGTAGGCAGGTAATTTCTATCTACTCAGGAAGGTGGGGTAGGGCTGAGTCATTATCTTGTAGGAGTTCTCCAGGCTATGAACATGCTAATGGAGGAGCTTTCCTGAGGAGGCTCTTTTGTCAATGGAAAGCCTTCGACAACCTTTTCCAAACTATTGGTGGAAAGTGGCTTCAAGTTGCCATGGACTTATGGCAACTCCTCCCGGAGTTTCAAGGCAAGAGATGTTCAGAGATGGTCTGCCGTTGCCTGCCTCTGTGTAGCAACCCTGGACTTCCTTGAGAGGCAGTGTTCCCTCTAAGCTGAATCAGTGTGAGCTAGCTCACCGTTTTTAAGCCTCCAGCTCACACGCTTTTTGTCTCCGCTCAGGAAGGATGGGCTCCAGAGCAAACTGATACATGAAGCTGCCAAATCGCTCACTCACAACTTTCATGCCAGGAGCTCACAGAGGAGAATTTTTGCTCACCAGACTCCACGGCTTAGCGGGAGCGTTGCCTGGAGGTCTCCCATCCGTGTACTAACTGGGGCTGAACCGGCTCAGTTTCTGAGATCTGGGAACATTAGACTAGCCTGGGCCATCCAGGTCAGAGCGAGAGTGAACAGAGGCAGCTTGCCCTTGCCTGCCTCTGCGTGGCGACCCCGAACTTCCTTGGTGGTCTCCCGTTCAAGTAGTGAGGAGGGCCGGCCCGGGAAATAAGAGGGGAAAAGGGAACAACATGTAATGCAGCTTCATTGGGAATACCGCGTACTGTTCTGGCTGATGTGTCTCAAAAAGGGATTTGGCCGAGTTGGGAAAAGTGCGGAAGAGGGCAATCAAAATGATGACGAAGAGAGAAGAGAGAAGAGAGAAGAGAGAAGAGAGAAGAAGAGATTGGATTTATACCCCACCCTTCACTACCCAAAGGAGTCTCAGGGTGCCTTACAATCTCCCTTCCTTTCGCCTTCCCACAACAGACATCCTGTGAGGTAGAAGAAGAAGAAGAGATTGGATTTACACCCCGCCCTTCACTACCCAAAGGAGTCTCAGCATAGCTGACAAACTCCTTTCCCTTCCCCTCCCCACAACAGACACCCCCTGTGAGAAATGCTCCCTCTAAGCTGTGGAGTCCTGTGAGCAAAAATTCCACTTTGTGAGCTACGGGCATTAAAGTTGTGAGCAAGTAATTTGGCTACTGCATAAATTAGTTTGCTCTGGAGCCCTCCTTCCTGAGCTAAGACAAAAATGTGTGAGCCAGAGGCTAAAAAACTGTGAGCTAGCTCACAGTAACTCAGCTTAGAGGGAACACTGCCTGTGAGGTAGGTGGGGGCTGAGAGAGCTCCTGACAGAAACCGCTCTTTTTTCAAGAACAGCTCTTATGAGAACTATGGCTTGCCCAAGGTCATCCAGCAGCTGCAAGTCGAGGAGTGGGGAATCAAACCTGGTTCTCCCAGATTAGAGTCCGCGCACTTCACCATTGCACCAAACTGGCACAACACCAAACTACACCAACTGAAGGGGGTTGGAACCAGTGTTCCCTCTAAGCCGAGTTAGTGTGAGCTAGCTCACGGTTTTTTAGCCTCCAGCTCACACGTTTTTTGTCTTCAGGAAGGGATGGCTCCAGAGCAAACTAACGGACGCAGCAGCCAAATCGCTCGCTCACAGTTGTAATGCCAGGAGCTCGCAAGATTTCACAGCTTAGAGGGAAGATTGGTCGGAATGCTTCTCCCATGAGGAAAAGCTGTCTCCAAAGAAGGCGCGTAAGGGGATGGGGTTGCCAGGTCCCCCTGGCCGCCAGTGGGGGATGGGGGCATAGGGTTGCAACTCTACGCAAGGAGACATCACGGGAAGGAAAATCGGCAGAAATATGGAGCAGATGGAAGACCTACATCGACTGGATATCAGTGTTCCCTCTAAGCTGAGTTAGTGTGAGCTAGCTCACAGTTTTTTAGCCTCCGGCTCACAGATTTTCGCTCAGGAAAGATGGCCCCAGAGCAAGGTAATTTATGCAGCAGCCAAATCCCTCACTCACAGCTTTAATGCCGGTAGCTCACAAAGCAGAATTTTTGCTCACAAGACTCCACAGCTGAGAGGGAACGTTGCTGGATATCCAAGGAAGGAAGAAAAGACATTCAATGGAAGATGCAGACTTTGTGCCCGTGGCTGGGGTTAAAAGACTAAGGACAATATGAAGATAGGGAGGGGAGGGGGGAGGAAGGGGAAGGGAAACTGTAAGAAGTTGGACAACGTGTTGTAAAAGGGAAAAAAGGGAAAAACTAATAAAAATATATGTTTAAAATTGTGGGTTCGTTTTATCATATGTGGTGGACTTGTGAGAGGGTTAAAAATATTAGATATGGGTGCATAGATTGATGCAGAATATTATAAAAGGTACTATTTTGTTTAAACCAGAGGTATTATTGCTGGGAATACTCCCAAAAGAGGTGCGGAGAGAAGAGAGATATTTGATAACATATATAGCAACAGCGGCTAGAATTTTATATGCAAAGTACTGGCAAACTATGGTGGTACCAACTGAACAGGAGTTGATTAAGAAGATAATGGAAGCAGCAGAAATGGACAAACTGACTTTGATGTTGAAAGGATACGATGAATCAGCCTTTACAAACACTTGGCAACGCTTTTATGACTGGTACGATTGGAGAGAGAAGGATGGAAAGAAATTTATTTATTTATTTATTTATTTATTCAGCTTATATCCCGCTCGAACCCCCGAAGGGGTCTCTGAGCGGCTTACAGTTACTCTTTCAATCCTATCTAAGGCCACATAGACATTTGGGAAGGGACTGCCCTACCGGCACCCCGTGGAGTGAGTGTTCTTTCCATCCTGGATCGACTCGGTTTCAGTAGGTCCCTCCGGCGCGTGGTTCTGCGTCAGCGCGGCTTCCGGCTCTGTCCTTCGACTCCGCCGCGCCTGCGCCTCTGCGCTCCCCGCGCCATTCTGGTTCCGCCTTCCGCCTTCCACCGTCCGGAGTTCTGCGTTGCCTGATGTTCGGCATCTTGCTGCTCGCCGTTGCCATTGCCGGTACTCCACTACCCCCACGAGAGGGGAGGAGGGTGCCCCCTGCCATCTAAGGCAGGTACCCATTTCATCTACTCGCTTTTGTTGTTATTTTATACAGCTTTCGAACCGCTGGGTAGACGGGAGCTGGGACTTGGGCCAGGCGCTCACCCTGACCGCGGCGGGATTCGAACAGCCATAGTGGCTGTTTGTAGATGTTACCAGCAGGCTATTAGTTGCCTGCGCCACCGCAGGCAATAAGGAGGAATGGATATTATCAACTTTATGTTAATTAGAATTGAATAAGTTAGAAAGTTAGAATTTAGTGGATACAGAAGCAATGGTATAATGCTTAGATTGGTAAGGTGGGAGGGGTAAAACTGGATGCGATGTGATGAGAATTGTACCCCCCCCCCGTGAATGTTTAATGTTGTGGTTGTCTTTTGTTGTGTAGTGTGTATTGTTATGTATTCGGTGTGTTGTCTATTATGTTGTGTAATGTGGTAGTCATGTCTTTGGTAGAAAAATAATAAATATATATATATTAAAAATTAATATATATTAAAAATTAAAATAAATAAATAAATTGAGGGCAGGAAGGTACCAGCTGGAAATTAGGAAAGACTTTTTGTTGTTCAACAGTGGAGTCAGCTGCCCAGGGAGGTGGTGAGCTCCCCTTCACTGGCCGTCTTCAAGCAGCGGCTGGACAAACCCTCGTCAGGGACGCTCTAGGTTGATCCCGCATCGAGCAGGGGGTCAGACTAGTTGGCCTCTAGGAGCACCTTCCAGCTCTCTGATTCTATGACTCTATAATTCAAAACGCCCCCGAACAAAACTGGAATCCCGTGGCACCTTAAAGGCCATCTATTCCAGTGTGAGTCAGAGTTTATGTCAATCAATCAATTTATTTCGGGTCTATACGACCGAAGTCTTGACCGGGAAAAGGGGAAGGAAAGAACAAAACATAAGATGCAGTGAAAAATGATTATATTAACAATGAATAAAAGCCAGGCTTAGTCCCAGAAGTTAAAATCACCCGACTAAACTTGGGGCGGAGCAGACTAGCTAAAACCATCCAATGCTTATAAGGAAAATATCGGCGATGATGAAGCTTTCAGTGTCTCTTTAAAAGCAGCTACCTTGGCCAGAAACCTGGCCGCATTTGCTGTTCTCAGTCCATCGGCGTTTGAATCACATAATAATACTGACAGCACCCAGGAATGCGGAGGAAGATTTATCTTGATAAGGATAGGAGAAATGTATGTCCCTCTATCCCGAGTCCAATGGGGGCAGCCAGGGCCGGACCAAGGGTTTTCTGAACCCTAGGCGAGGCTACATTCTGCCCCCCCGCCAACCAATTAATGGTTGCCAACCTCCAAGCTGGGAGGAAGGGGGCGGGGACATTCTGCCCCACCTCTTCCCCCCCAGCTTCAGACGCTCCCCGGCTGGGCGCTTAGAGGAGCAGCGGCAGTGGGGATAGTCCCCGCTGGCTGCCATGCTGCCCCGCCTCTTCCCCCCCTCAGCTTCAGAAGCATCCTGGCGGGCACTTATAGGGGCGGCGGGGAGAGTCCCCACTGGCCGCTATGCCGCCCCGCCTCTTCTCTCCCCCCCCCAGCTGCAGAAGCGCCCCAGCCTGGCACTTAGAGGGGCGGTGGCGGCGGGGAGAGACCCCGCTGGCCGCCATGCCGCCCCACCTCTTCCCCCCAGGGCTTGGGAAGCGGTGGCGGGTGCCCGGTTAGGGCAGTGGGGGGCTTTTTGGGGGTGCCATTTGGCGCCCCTAGTGAGCAAGCCGGCCCTGGGGGCAGCGAAAGATAAGGTGATCTAAAGTTTCAATTTCGCCTGAATTGCAAGGGCAGAGGCGATCTGAATAAGGTAGTCCTCCAAATCTGTCCAGAGTTACCATAGTTGGAAATGCATTTAGGCGGGCCATTAGAAAGGCGCGACGATGGGCAGGGCCGGCTCACCCACTAGGCGAGCTAGGCGCCGTCCCTGCAGGAGCACCAAAATGCCCCCCCCGTGAAAAGCCCCCTTCCCGCCCAGCGCCGGCAGCCTTGCAGCTGCGAGGCGCCCAGAAAAGCCGGCACTGGGAGGGAAGGGGCGAGGGTTCGAACCCTGCCACTTCCCCGGCTCTCCTGGGCGCCTCGCAGTTGTGGGGCGCCCAGAAAAGCCGGCACTGGGAGGGAAGGGGCGAGGGTTCGAACCCCGCCCCTTCCCCGGCTCTTCCATCTCCAGGCCCCACCGGGAGGTTGGCATCCCCGGTGGGGTGGGCGCCCCAGGCTGTCCTGCCTAGGGCGCCCAGACACCTGGGGCCGGCCCTGACGATGGGATGGAATTGGAAGCGTTGAGTGAAAGTCAGGGAGTCTCTCTGGTGGAGGCAGCCCCAGGGCCAGAGGTGAGCAGGTACGCCTGGCCCTAGCCACTGTGCTGGCCCAATCCAGCTGCTTGAGTATCTTCAGAGTTTCCATTAGCTGAGAAGGTACGAGCTCTTCAGTGGGTGAGGAAATTGGCACTCCCAGTGCCCTAAGTTTACAACAGAGTTTATGTCTTCAGAGCCAACCCACAAACGTTGTGAGGTCGGCCGGGCTCCTGTCGTCTTTGGCCACAACGGCCCCAGGCCGCCGAACCAGCCCTGGAATATCCCCCAACCATTGTGTACATTTCGGAGCCATTCTGCCTATGGCCACCAGGGGTCGCCCTCAAGACAGTGCTGTACGAGCCTGTCTGTGTTGTGCATTTGGAGGGGGGGGAGATGGGGGGGGATAATTAACTCCCAGCTAATAAAATGCCAATTTGGCTTCCTTTGTGCCGCTGCAGAAGGCGGCATTGAGATGCAAAGCACTTCATGTTGGCGCGGTGTCCCAGGCATGCAGCTGACCGGAGTCCGGCCAGCTGTACACGCCAGATCTGAGGGTGCGGCTCTGGCACTGCAGAGGGGGCCCGGGGAGGGGGAGGTGGCCCCCCTCCCCTCGGTCGCTCTGGCCAGCTGGTCCCCCCTCCCCCCAGGCCCTCCGGCCTCTCAAACTCGCGAGCTTCTGTATTCTCACATGGACACATGAAGATGCATTATGCCGAATCAGGCCGTGGGTCGGTATCGCCTACTCAGGTTGGCAGCGGCTCTCCAGGGTCTCGGGCCGAGGTCTTTCGCATCCCCTGCTGCCAACGCCTTAATTGGAAATGCCGGGGATTGAACCTGGGGCCTTCTGTGTGCAAAGCAGATGCCCTGCAACTGAGCCAAGGCCCGTTCCCATAATCTTTGACGTGAATCAGAATTTGCACTTCACCTGAATACACATGAAGCTGCCTTCTGCTGAATCGGGCCGCTGGTCCATCAAGGCTGGGCTTGCCTGCTCTGACTGGCAGGGGCTCTCCGGGGACTCAGGCCGACTGACGTCCTTCCTTTTCCCTTGCCACCTGGTCCTTTGAACTGGAGAGGCCCGGGATTGAACCTGAGACCTTGTGAATGCTGAGCAGACACTCTACCGCTGTGCTACGGCCCCACTTCATGGCTGTCCAGGGTCTCAGGTGGAGGTCTTTCACATACCTACTGCCTGGTCCTTTGTACTGGAGGCGCCGGGGATTGAACTTGGAACTTTCTGTATGCTAAGCAGGGGCCCTTCCACTGAGTGAAGGGTGGGGTATAAATCCAGTCTCCTCGTCCTCGTCGTCCTCGTCCTCGTCGTCCTCGTCCTCGTCCTCGTCCTCGTCCTCGTCCTCCTCCTCCTCCTCTCTTCTTCTTCTTTCTTCTTCTTCTTCTTCTTCTTCTTCTTCTTCTTCTTCTTCTTCTTCTTCTTCTTCTTCTTCTTCTTCGCTTAACCAGATAAGACCAAGGAAATTAGGCTTACCAGCCTCCAGGTGAGGCCTAGAGATCTCCCAGAATTACAGCCAATCTCCAGACTATAGACATCAATCCCTCTGAAGAAAATGATTGCTTCAGAGAGGGGACTCCGCGGCATCACATTCCCTCTCCAAACCCTGCCCTCCCTCAGCCCCAACCCCCAATCTCCAGGAATTTCCCAACCCGAAGCTGGAAACTGGCCCCACTGCTGGGCTTCCTGATGGCACCTGGTATTTTTGGCCACTGTGTGACACAGAGTGTTGGACTGGATGGGCCATTGGCCTGATCCAGCATTGGCTTCTCTTCTGTTCTTATGTAGGAACTCTTGGTCTGGGGCAAGGGACGCTCTGTATTCTTGGTGCTTGGGGGGGGGGCAACATAGGGAGGGCTTCTGGTGTCCTGGCCCCACTGGGAGACCTCCTGAGGGCACCTGGTATTTTTGGCCACTGTGTGACAGAGTGTTGGACTGGATGGGCCATTGGCCTGATCCAGCATTGGCTTCTCTTCTGTTCTTAGGTTCTTATGTTAACTCTCTTGGCCACCCTGCCTGTCGGAGCAGACCACCAGCTGCTATGATGTAGCTTATTCTGGGAAATCTCTGAGCTGTCTCCTCCAGAACAAGGGTAGGCGAGCGGACGCCTGCCGGATAGATCAGGCCCCCGAGACTGCTTTATCTAGCCCCCGGCAGCCCTCCTGAATTGAAAGTACCACCTAACTTAAAAATAAAACTGCTCTTTGCTTCTCTTGTCAGGAAAAGAAGTAACAAGATGCAGACTTTTCTGTGTAAATAAGGCTTTATACTGGTAACGTTCCACCCGAGGGATTATTAGGAAAGGGACTGAAAATAAAAGCCTGTGGCGTAATGTCCTTGTGCAAAACAGGCCATCAGGCCCTGTTGTTGGCCCTCCAGAGGAACTGGTTGGCCACTGTGTGAGACAGGAGGCTGGACCAGATGGACCCCTGCTCTAATCCAGTGGGGCTGATGTTCCTACGAAGGCCTCGGCCTCTCTGCCCTGTTGCTGGCTCCAGAGGAACTGGTTGACCACTGTGTGAGACAGGAGGCTGGACTAGAGGGACCCTCACTGGTCTGATCCAGCAGGGCTCTTCTGATGCTCTTATGAAGGACTCAGCCTCAACCCTGTTGTTGGCCATTTAGAGGAACTGGTTGGCCACTGTGTGAGACAGGATGCTGACCTAGATGGACCACTGGTCCTGATCCAGCAGGGCTCCTCTGATGTTTTTCCTATAGATTCCAGGTAGAACCTCTCACCATATTCCCTCCCCCTCCTCAGTTTCTGCCCCCAAGTCTCCAGTAATTTTCCATGTTGGAGTCGGCAACCCTACTGGTCTCCCTCAACAGGGTTGTTTTGAGGCTTAAATGTAGGGAATGAGAGGCATGGACAACACCCTTAAACTTCTGGGAGGAAAGAAAGGGTGAAAACGTAATAGATTGAATTGATTACATTGAACAAATTGATAGATTCAAGTGGGTAGTCGTGTTGAGTCTTTCAGACCAACAAAGTCTAATTCTGGGCAATGCTACCTCTGACCTGAGGAGTCCCGTGAGCAAAAATTCTGCTTTGCGAGCGACTGGCATTAAAGTTGTGAGCGAGCAATTTGGCTGCTGTGCAAATTAGTTTGTTCTGGAGCCCTGCTTCCCGAGCGAAGACAAAAAGGTGTGAGCTGGGGGCTAAGAAACTGTGAGCGAGCTCACACTCACTCAGCTTAGAGGGAACACTGATTCTGGGTTTGAGCGTTCGTGCACACGAAGACTTATACTCAGAATTAAAGTTTGTTGGTCTCAAAGGTGCCACAGGACTCACACTTTGTCCTCTTGAACAAATTGGTTTGTTGTTGTCGTTCAGTCACACAGTCAAGTCCGACTCTCCGCATTCCCGTGGACCAGATCACGTCAGGCCCTCCTGTCTTCTGCTGTCCTCTGAAGTTTGCTCAATTTCATGTTCGTTGCATCGATGACACTGTCTGACCATCTCATCCTTGGCCGTCCCCTTCTTCTTTGACCTTCAGTCTTCCCCAGCATCGGGGTCTTCTTCTCCAGGGAGTGCTCCCTTCTCATTTGGTGGCCAAAGTATTTGAGCTTCAGCTTCAGGATCTGGCCTTCCAGGGAACAGTCCGGGTTGATTTCTTTTTAGGATTGAATGATTTGATCTCCTTGCAGTCCAAGGGACTTTGCACACGCTCAGAGGCCCTTGCTAATCTGTAACCGGCAGTCAGTTCGGAAGCATCCGTGGGCTCGAAAGAAACTCTGGCTTTCTGGCATCTTGTATTAACTGTTCTCAGTAGCGGGAGTCTGAGCTAGACAAATTATCGATCCCACCTGATCTGGCTGTTCTTAAATCTCCCTTTCCCCCGCTTACTCCACTCTGTTCCTTTCCTCCCCGCATCGATCGGCAGATCAATTTCCTCCGCATGCTGTCCTTGCTGCGCTTGGGTAATTGAGAGCAGCAGGAGGAACTCCGAACCCCCCTCGCCAATGCTCCCATGAAGCTGTGGAGTCTCGTGCCGTGTTCCCTCTAAGCTGAGTGAGTGTGAGCTGGGTCACAGTTTTTTTAGCCTCCGGCTCACGCATTTTTGTCTCCGCTCAGGAAGGGAGGGCTCCAGAGCAAACTCATGTATGCAGCAGCCAAATCGCTCGCTCACAACTTTGATGCCAGGAGCTCGCAAAGTAGAATTCTTGCTCACAGGACTCCACAGCCAGGGCTATTTTGGGGCAGGAACGCACAGGAACGGCGTTCCGGCTGGCTCCCGAGCTGGTCACGCCGAGCAGGAACTCATCAGGATAATAGGCCACACCCAACAGCAGAAACTCATTAGGATTGGCTACATTAGGGCTGTGTGGCCTAACATGCAAAGGAGTTCCTGCTACAAAAAAAAAGCCCTGGGTTTGGACAAACAAGGGAGGTAAACAGAATAAGAAGCAAAAGGTGGGTGTGGCTGGATGACCACACTTCTGGTAACATGGGGGTGTGGCCTAATACGCTAATAAGCTGTGTTGTCAGGGGTGTGCCTATTATGCTAATGAGTTCCTGCTGGGCTTTTCCTACCCAAAAAGCCCTGTCCACGGCTTAGAGGGAGCATTGGTCTTGTGAGCAAAGATTCTACTTTGCGAGCTGCTTGGCATTAAATCAGTTTGCTCTGGAGCCCTCCTTCCCTAGCTGAGACAAAAATGTGTGAGCCGGAGGCTAAAAACCCGGCAAGCTGACCCACACTCACTCAGCTTAGAGGGAACACTGCACCCTCCCTCTCCCGGGAGAGCACAAGCTCTTTGTCAAAGGCTTCCCCAGGCCTTCTGCTGCTATCGGCTAGGTCCCTCCTCTCCCAATGTTCTTATCTTACCTTTGGCTTTGAAGCCCTGGCCTTGCGACTTCAGATGCATGTATTTGCGCCTCTCGAGCGCCACTGAAGTGGCTTTTAATATTGATTCCTTATCCCTTGTCCCTTGACAAGGCTGTTCTCAATTTCCGGCCAGTATGCTCTTCCTTCTCTTCTGAGCAGGGAGGGGGGAAGAGGAGGGGCAGGCCAGGGGCTCTGGAGTTCAAAGAGAAGAGGAAGAGGAAGAGGAAGAAGAGGAAGAAGAAGAAGAGGAGGAGGAGGAGGAGGAGGAGGAGATTGGATTTATACCCCGCCCTTCACTTCGAGTCTCAGAGCGGCAGACAAACGCCTTCCCCTTCCCCTCCCCCTCCCCACGACAGACACCCTGTGAGGTAGAAGAAGAGGAAGAGATTGGATTTATACCCCGCCCTTCACTCCCCAAAGGAGTCTCAGAGCGGCTGACAATCTCCTTTCCCTTCCTCTCCCCACAACAGACACCCTGTGAGGGAGGTGGGGCTGAGAGAGCTCTTTCGAGAACTGCTCTTTCAAGGACAGCTCTGACAGAACTATGGCTTGCCCAAGGTCATCCAGCAGGTGCAAGTGGAGGAGTGGGGAATCAGACCCGGTTCTCTCAGATTAAGCCCACTTAACCACTACACTGAACTGGCTATCGGAGCAGCTTTGTGTGCATTCATCTCCAGGGAAGTGTACTCAGGATTGGGACTTCGAAGCAAGCATAAACGGTTCAAAGAGCCTTTTAGGTATACACACCCCGCTGGGCCTCTCTATTTCTTTTCTACCACCACCCTGCAGGAATGGCATCACCTGACCCAATCTAGAAGAAGAAGAAGAGATTGGATTTATACCCTGCCCTTCACTACCCAAAGGAGTCTCAGAGCGGCTTACAAACTCCTTTCCCTTCCCCTCCCCACAACAGACACCCTGTGAGGTAAAAGAAGAAGAAGAGATTGGATTTATACCCCGCCCTTCACTACTCGAAGGAGTCTCAGAGTGGCTCACAAACTCCTTTCCCTTCCCCTCCCCACAACAGACACCCTGTGAGGTAGAAGAAGAGGAAGAGATTGGATTTATACCCCACCCTTCACTACTCGAAGGAGTCTCAGAGCGGCTGACAAACTCCTTTTCCCTTCCCCTCCCCACAACAGACACTCTGTGAGGTAGAAGAAGAAGAAGAGATTGGATTTATACCCCACCCTTCACTACTCGAAGGAGTCTCAGAGCGGCTGACAAACTCCTTTCCCTTTCCCTCCCCACAACAGACACCCTGTGAGGTAGAAGAAGAGGAGATTGGATTTATATCCCGCCCTTCACTACCCAAGGGAGTCTCAGAGTGGCTTACAATCTCCTTTTCTTTCTCCTACCCACAACAGACACCCTGTGAGGTACGTGGGGCTGAGAGAGCACTAACAGAAACTGCTCTTTTTCAAGGACAGCTCTTGTCAGAACTATGGCTTGCTCAAGGTCATCCAGCAGTTGCAAGCAGAGCAGTGGGGAATCAAACCCGGTTCTCCCAGATTAGAGTCCATGCACTTAACCACTACACCAAACTGGCTCTCCAGAAGAAGAAGAAGAAGAAGAAGAAGAAGAAGAAGAAGAAGAAGAAGAAGAAGAAGAAGAAGAAGAAGAAGAAGAAGAAGAAGAAGAAGAAGAAGATGACGACAACAACTTGGTGGAACTCTCTGCCTTCTAACATCAGGGCCCTGTGGGACTCGTTACAATTCCACAGGGCCTGCAAGGCAGAGATGTTCTGCCAGCCGTGGTTTTTAACAACGGTTTTAACAACAACCGGCCTATTAGCTTCTTTCTCATCCCCTTGCCCCACCCCACCCCGTGCTAATGTAAATTGGGGGTTAGAATTTTGCCCTATGGCACCACGTAGATGTTAGGTTTCACGGTTTCGTGTTTCAGAACGTTTTAATGTGTTTCGTGCGAACTCCTTGCACACCGCTCCGAGCCTGTTCGCAGGGAGGGCGGGAGAAAAAGTCGAACGAAATGAATCAATAATAAATACTGCTCTTTAGATGAGGCTTCTCTCTCCCCCTTTCGACTGCAACCCGAACGTACACTGGATCTGCTCGAATAAACCTAAGGGTTTTTTTTTAGCAATATACTTTTTGGGAGATTCCTGACAGTTCGAGCGGTTCCTCAATGGAGCGGGGTTCCTCGGGAGGTGGTGGGCTCTCCCTCTTGGGGAGGTTTTCAAGCAGAGGTTAGGCGGCCATCTGACAGCACTGCGGATTGTGTGAACTCGGGCAGATCACGAGAGGGAGGGCAGGAAGGGTCGCCTCCGTGCGTAGTTCTCGTGGCCCTTTCTATGAAGAAAGGTTAAAGCGCTTGGGGCTCTTTAGCTTGGAGAAACGATGGCTGAGGGGGTGACATGATCGAGGTTTATAAGATTATGCATGGGATAGAGCAGGTTGAGAAAGAAGTACTTTTCTCCCTTTCTCACAATACAAGAACTCCTTGTGGGCACTCAATGAAATTGCTGAGTGGTCGGGTTAAAATGGATAAAAGGAAGTCCTTCTTCACCCAAAGAGTGATTCACACATGGAATTCACTGCCACAGGAGCTGGGGGTGGCTACAAGCATGGACAATTTCAAGATGGAATTAGATAAACATCTGGAGCAGAGGTTCATTGGTGGCTATGAGCCACAAGGTATAGATAGGAACTCTCCGTCTGGGGCAGGTGATGCTCTGTATCCTTGGTGCTGGGGGGCAGCAGCCCATTGCTGGACCTCCTGATGGCATCTGGTATTTTTGGCCACTGTGTGACACAGAGTGTTGGACTGGAGGGGCCATTGGCCTGATCCAATATTGGCTTCTCTTATGTTCTTATATGGAGCAGAGGGCCATCAGTGGCTATTAGCCACAAGGTATAGATGGCTCAAGTGGTTAAGACACTGAACTGCAGGCTGTGGAAGGTCAGTAGTTCAGCGGTTCAAGACCCGAGAGTGCCGCATGACGGAGTGAGCTCCCGTCTCTAGTTCCAGTTCCTGCCAACCTAGCAGTTCGAAAGCAAGAAATTGCAAGTAGATAAATACTTCCCACTTCGGTGGGAAGGTAACAGCATTCCGTACGCCTCGGTGTTTAGTCATGCAGGCCACATGACTACGGAAACGTCTTCAGACAGCGCTGGCTCTTCGGCTTGGAAACGGAGATGAGCACTGCAACCCTAGAGTCGGATTCGACTGGCTTTCAAGCAAGGGAAACTTTACCTTTATATAGACAGGGACTCTCGGTCTGGGGCAAGGGATGCTCTTTATTCTTGGTGTTTGGGGGGGGGGGTCAACAGTGGGAGGGCTTCTAGTGTCCTGGCCCCACTGGTGGACCTCCTGATGGCCCCTGGTCTTTTTGGCCACTGTGTGACAGAGTGTTGGATTAGATGGGCCATTGGCCTGATTCAACATTGGCTACTCGATCCTGCTTCAAAGTTAATCATCGGGACCAATGTTCCCTCTAAGCTGAGTGAATGTGAGCCGGCTCACAGTTTTTTAGCCTCCGGCTCACACGTTTTTGCCTTCGCTCAGGAAGGACGGCGCCGGAGCAAACTGATTTATGCAGCAGCCAAATTGCTTGCTCACAGCTTCAATGCCCGTAGCTCGCAAAGTAGAATTTCTGCTCACCAGACTTAGCGGGAGTATTGATCAGGACTCAAGTTCTTCCTTCTTCTTCCCAAGAGCCAGCGATTCAGGGGCGCCCAGAAACTCCTCTCTGCTTGCTTCCCCGAGGCGTCCGTCTCCCGAGGCAAATGGAAGGAACCACACGGGGTGTCACAAACAGCTCGATCCAGTTGGGGCACTAAGTGAGTCTCTCCCCCCACCACACACCATGTGTTGAGATGTCAGCGCAATCACATCTCCGGCGGGGAGCAGGGAAAGTTTCTGCACAGGGGGGGTTGGTTGCTAATTCCATTCGAGCAAGCTGCATTCTCAGCCCAGAGGAAGATATCGAGCTATTGATCCCGGAGCCCACCGAGAGCCCGAGAGATGCGCTGTTCGAAGAAGAGAGAAAGCGGACTTCGGAGGGAATCGGAAGGAAGACAGACCTACCTGCCGCTATTGGTTAGGCGAGGTAAATGGAGCCTCCGTGCATAGAAGCAGTGTACCTTGGCATGCCGTGGAGGGGCCACTGTTTAGAATCATAGAATGTTAGAGTTGGAAGGGACCTTGCAGGTCATCTAGTCCAACCCCCTGCACTCCGCAGGAGCACAGCCGGAAGACAGCCCTACAACATACCCGAAAGGTAGTCGTCCAGCCTCCGCTTGAAAACGTCCAGCGAAGGAGCATCCACCACCTCCCGAGGCAGACTGTTCCACTGCTCAGCTACTCTTACAGTTAGGAAGTTTCTCCTGATATTTAGCTGGTATCGACTCCCTTGTAATTTCCACCCATGAGATCTAGTCTTGCAATCCGGAGCAAGAGAGAATAGATCTGCTCCATCTTCTACATGACAGCCCTTCACATACTCGGAGACTGCAATCATGTCCCCTCTAATTAGCCTTCTCTTTCCCAGGCTAAGCATATCCAACTCTTTCAACCTTTCCTCATAAAGCTTGGATTCCAACCCTCTCACCATCCTGGTCGCCCTCTTCTGGACACGCGTTCGAGCTTGTCAACATCCTTCCTAAAGTGTGGTAACCCAAACAGGACACAGGACTCCAGGTGGGGCCTGACCATAGCAGAACAGAGCGGAACGACCACCTCCCGTGATCTGGACACAATGCTTCTGTGAATGCATCCTAAGATTGCATTTGCTTTCTTCGCAGCTGCATCACACTGCAGGCTCATGTTGAGCTTGTGATCAACCAGAACACCCAGATCTCTTTCACATGTGCTGCTGTCAAGCCAAGTCCCTCCCATCCTATATCTGGGCCTTTGATTTTTTTGTGCCCAGGTGTATGACTTCGCACTCATCTCTACTGAATTTCATTTGATTTGCCTCAGCCCACTGTTCCAGCCTATCTAGATCATTTTGAATCCTGACTCTGTCTTCTTCAGAATTAGCAGTCCCACCTGGCTTTGTGTCATCTGCAAATTTGATAAGCATCCCCTCTATGTCTTCCTCCAGGTCATTTATATAAAAATTGAACAACACCGGACCGAGCCTTGCGGCACTCCACTCGAGACTTCCCTCCACATAGACGTGGAGGATCTGCTTTTTATGCAGAAGGTCAAAGGTATCCAGTTCAAGAGGTGTTGCCAAGTCTGGGATGGGAAATACATGGAGATTTTGGGATGGAGTCTGACGAAGGAGGGGTTTGGGGAGTGGAGTGGTCTCGGCAAGGTATAAATGCTTCAGATACCTTGGTTATCTGAGGAAGTGACTCACGAAAACTTATCCCCTGCCACAGATTTTCTCCAGGGAAACAGCTCTCTGTCCTCTGGAGATCCATTGTAATTCCAAGAGATTTCTAGGCGCCCACCTGTAAGACGGCAACCCTGCCCCCTCCCCCCAGATCTTCAGGAATTCCACAGCCCTTCTGAGTCCTACAAGCACCCTCGAGGACGAGAACATTCCATCCGGCGGGCCTCCTTCCCCACCACCCCTTCCCCCCTTCGAGGCGGGCTTCCCTCCGCCCCTCCGCCCACAAGTGGCACCCCATTCAATTTGTGTGCCACAAAAGGAGGGCCTCTCGCCGCTGGCCCTTTCGACGGGCAGGCGGGCGGGGAGGGGGGGGCACCGCTGAAGATCAAATTAACTTTTGCACACTTCATTATGTCCCCCCCCAACCCACCCCCACGCACATGGCAGCCGGATCTCGCCCGCCAGTTCTCCAGGCAATTAATCTTTGCACCTCCACCAGCCAACTGGCTATTGTTCAGCTGTGAATGGGGTGGAGGGTGTGTGTGGGGGGGCCTGTTAGGCAGGCAGCCACAGGCTGGGGGCTGTGCACGGCGATAAGGAAGCCGGCAGGCTGTGAGGCGGAGAGCCCCCGCCTCCCCCTCCCCTTGCGACGGGGTGCAGAGAGAAATAAAAACCATGTTCTCCCCCACCCCCACCCCCTTGGCACGCTCCTTCTTGGCTGGTTCACGTCCCGTCCCCCCGCCTCCTTCCTTTTCGCCTTCCACCCATCTGTTTGAACAGGACTCTTCCCCAAAGGGATGGGGTGGGGGGCGGTAAAAGGGAATTGATCGATGGTTTCTGTATACCACCGTTGCCGCGTGAAAGCAGAATCTTTTTGGCGGAAGGATTCCGGGGCGCCCGACTGTTGGCGTGGAGGAAGCGATGGACGAAGGGGCTTTAAAACGGCTTTAAGAGAGGATCGCACAGGTGCGTGGAGGACGGGTCGATCGGTGGGTGTGAGCCACGGTGACCAGAGGGAACCTCCATGTTCAGAGGCAGTCGGCGCATCCCAGTGCCAGGAGGCAACGTCAAGGGAAGGCCTTGGCCTCTGTGCCCTGTTGTTGGCCCTCCGGGGCAACTGGTTGGCCACTGTGGGAGACAGGATGCTGGACTAGATGGACCACCGGTCTGAACCAGAAGGGCTCTTCCGATGTTCTTATCAGGGGAAGGCCTTGGCCTCTCTGCCCTGATGTTGGCCCTCCAGAGGAACTGCCTGGCCCCTGTGTGACACAGGTTGTTGGACTAGATGGACCACTGGTCTGATCCAGCAGGGCACTTCTGATGTTCTTATGAAGGCCTCGGCCTCTCTGCCCTGATGTTGGCCCTCCAGAGGAACTGGTTGGCCGCTGTGTGAGACAGGATGCTAGACTAGATGGACCACTGGTCTGATCCAGCAGGGCTCTTCTAATGTTCTTATGAAGGCCTTGGCCTCTATGGCCTGATGTTGGCCCTCCAGAGGAACTGGTTGGCCTCTGTGTGAGACAGGAGGCTGGACTAGATGGACCACTGGTCTGATTCAGCAGGGCTCGTCTGATGTTCTTATGAAGGCCTTGGCCTCTATGGCCTGATGTTGGCCCTCCAGAGGAACTGGTTGGCCTCTGTGTGAGACAGGAGGCTGGACTAGATGGACCACTGGTCTGATCCAGCAGGGCTCTTCTGATGTTCTTATGAAGGCCTTGGCCTCTATGGCCTGATGTTGGCCCTCCAGAGGAACTGGTTGGCCTCTGTGTGAGACAGGAGGCTGGACTAGATGGACCACTGGTCTGATCCAGCAGGGCTCTTCCGATGTTCTTATCAGGGGAAGGCCTCGGCCCCTGTGCCCTGCTGTTGGGCCTCCAGAGGAACTGGTTGGCCACTGTGTGTGACAGGATGTTGGACTAAATGGACCACTGGTCTGATCCAGCAGGGCACTTCTGATGTTCTTATGAAGGCCTTGGCCTCTCTGCCCTGATGTTGGCCCTCCAGAGGAACAGGTTGGCCACTGTGTGAGACAGGATGTTGGACTAGATGGACCCTCACTGGTCTGAACCAGAAGGGCTCTTCCAATGTTCTTATCAGGGGAAGGCCTCGGCCTCTCTGCCCTGATGTTGGCCCTCCAGAGGAACTGGTTGGCCTCTGTATGAAACAGGATGTTGGACTAGATGGACCACTGGTCTGATCCAGCAGGGCTCTTCTGATGTTCTTATGAAGGCCTCGGCCTCTATGGCCTGATGTTGGCCCTCCAGAGGAACTGGTTGGCCACTGTGGGAGACAGGATGCTGGACTAGATGGACCACTGGTCTGATCCAGCAGGGCTCTTCTGACGTTCCTATGAAGGCCTCAGCCTCTGTGCCCTGTTGTTGGCTGTCCAGAGGAACTGGCCGGCCACTGTGTGAGACAGGAGGCTGGACTAGATGGACCACTGGTCTGATCTGGCAGGGCTCTTCTGATGTTCTTACATTCTTAATACTTTAGATCTGATCTTGACATCCAGATTATAAGTTATGAGAGATGCATGGGAGAGGCAGTGGAAAGATGGGGAGTTTCACGCTCATACCAAAAAGTAATGAACTCGTGGAATTCACTGCTGCAGGAAGTGGTGGCAGCTACAAGCATAGACTCAACAACAAATAGATAGACAAACGCGAGAACAAGCTACGAAGAACTTTATACTGATACTGAAACTTGAAACAGTGAAGCAACAATAAATTTACTGACATTCCGATATAAGTTTCAAGTTTCAGTCTCAGTATAAAGTTCTTTGTAGCTTGTTCTCGCGGTTGTCTATCTATTTGTTGTTGAGTTCTGCTGTACAACTGTGACCTTCTTTTTGCACTGCGAGGAACAAGAGGTTCAGAGGCGAGTGCTTGAGGGGCAACACTGGGAGGGACTTCTGGAGTTCTGGCCCCACTGGTGGACCTCCTGATGGACCCTAGATTTTGGCCACTGTGTGACACAGAGTGTGGGACTGGATGGGCCATTGGCCTGATCCAGCATGGCTTCTCTCATGTTCTTATGTCTGGGGCAGTGATGCTCTGTCTTCTTGGTGCTTGGAGGGCAACATTGGGAGGGCTTCTGGAGTTCTGGCCCTGCTGGTGGACCTCCTGATGGACCCTAGATTTTGGCCACTGTGTGACACAGAGTGTTGTACTGGAGGGGCCATTGGCCTGATCCAACATTGGCTTCTCTCACGTTCTTATGTCTGGGGCAGTGATGCTCTGTCTTCTTGGTACTTGGAGGGCAACATTGGGAGGGCTTCTGGAGTTCTGGCCCCACTGGTGGACCTCCTGATGGACCCTAGATTTTGGCCACTGTGTGACACAGAGTGTGGGACTGGATGGGCCATTGGCCTGATCCAACGTTGGCTTCTCTTATGTTCTTATGTCTGGGGCAGTGATGCTCTGTCTTCTTGGTGCTTGGAGGGCAACATTGGGAGGGCTTCTGGAGTTCTGGCCCTGCTGGTGGACCTCCTGATGGACCCTAGATTTTGGCCACTGTGTGACACAGAGTGTGGGACTGGGTGGGCCATTGGCCTGATCCAACGTTGGCTTCTCTCACGTTCTTATGTCTGGGGCAGTGATGCTCTGTCTTCTTGGTACTTGGAGGGCAACATTGGGAGGGCTTCTGGAGTTCTGGCCCCACTGGTGGACCTCCTAATAGACCCTAGATTTTGGCCACTGTGTGACACAGAGTGTTGGACTGGAGGGGCCATTGGCCTGATCCAACGTTGGCTTCTCTCACGTTCTTATGTCTGGGGCAGTGATGCTCTGTCTTCTTGGTGCTTGGGGGGCAACACTGGGAGGGCTTCTGGACCAAGGCTGACCCTGCTTAGCTTCCGAGATCTGGCAAGATCAGGCTAGCTTGGGCCAACCTGGTCAAGGAGCAAGAGTTTCAGAGGCGGGTTTGCCCTTGCCTGCCTCTGCGTAGCAACCCGGGACTTCCTTGGTGCTCTTGTATCCAAATACTAACCGGGGCTGACCCTGCTTAGCTTTAGAGCTCACAAGCTCTGACTAGCAGGGGGCTATTCAGAGGGGTTCTGGGGAGAGGGGCTTCTCCTGGAAAAGCGTATAAGCTTTCCTGAGTCTGAGCCGGCTTCTTGAGAAACGAAGCAACTTGAAACCAGGACTGAACTTGAATTTTGTTCTGGCGATGCCGGGGGATCGAACCTGGGACTTTCTGCATGCCAAGCAGACTCTTTTCCACTGAGCCACGCCCCCTCCCAGTGTGGTGTAAAGGTTAGGAGCACGGATTCTGATTTGGGAGAAGCAGGGTTTGATTCCCCACTCCTCCAACATGCAGCTGGTGGTGTGACCTTGGGCCAGTCACAAGTTCTCCCAGAGCTGTTCTCTTAAGGGCAGTACTCTTGGAGCGCTCTCAGCCACGCCTACCTCACACAGGGTGTCTGTTGTGGGGAAGGGAAGGGAAAGGAGATCGTAAGCCGCTCTGAAACTCCGAGTGAAGGGCAGGGTATAAATCCAATCTCTTCCTCTTCCCCTTCTTCCCAGTGCAAACTAGGACTGAACTTGAATTTTGTTCTGGCAATGCCGGGGGATCGAACCTGGGACTTTCTGCATGCCAGATGGCACCTGGTATATTCCCCTTCTTCCCAGTGCAAACTAACATGGCTGGCCACCTGAAACTGAACTTGGACTTTCTCAACCATTGCTATGCTAGCAAAATCTGCCTGGTGCTTTGCAGGGTGCTGGAAACCAGGTCTCCGACCCAGGAAACCTGCTGCCCAGAATTTGCCCTGAGGGAGTGGGCTTGCCAACTCTGGGTGGAGAAACCCCTGGAGATTCGAGGGAAGGCGGAGTTTGGGGAAGGGACCGATGCCATCGAGTCCGCCCTCCAAAGCAGCCATTTCCTCCAGGGGTACTGACCTCCGCCTCCTGGAAATCAGTTGCAATTCTGGGAGATCTCCAGGTCCCACCTGGAGGTTGGCACGCCCGAGAGAAGGAGGCGCGAAGCCTCATCTTGGCCTCATCAACAGCACCTGCCTTTGGCCTGGGGTCGATGCGGCAGATGAGGCCGGACTTCAGCTATTTCCCCCTTGTCCTCTGGCAGGTTTCCCCCCCCCCCCCCCCGTTTCGTTTCATTTGCACGAAAATTGCTTCTTGGAGCAGACCGGAGCGCGGGAAGCCCCGGCCAAGGGCTTGATTGATCACGATAATAATCCAGTTAATTAAGATGGGAATCTGGGAAGAAGAGGAGCCCCTTGGAAATTCTTCGGCACACTGACACGTCCTAGTTTCACGCGGCGAAAACTTTCTTCATTATGTCGACGGTGCGTTTTTTTAAAAAATATTTCCCCCCCCCGTCTCTGCAGGTGACCTCCTTTTAACCGGCCGCTTTTTTATTGCTCTGTGACTGCGTTTCTTGAGCGACGTACATAGATATATACAGACATACATTGGGCCATACAGAAATCTCTCTCCGGATCAGTTGACGTTCATCGCTTTCGGTGTCTGGCTCTATTGACGTTACTCGCCGCCTGGAGGATTTTTTGACGGAGAAGCTGCCAAGAAATGAACACAAGAAACAGCCTTCTACTGAGTCAGGCCGCTTGCCCATCAGGTCCAGTATCGTCTACTCAGGCCGGCAGCGGCTCTCCGAGATATCAGGCGGAGGTCTTTCGCGTGAACACAGGAGCCTTCCTGAGACTGAATCGCACCCTTGGTCCATCAAGGTCGAGTATTCATCATGCCCCTGTATAAATCATTGGTGCGACCTCATTTGGAATGTTGTGTACAGTTCTGGTCGCCACACCACAAAAAAGATATTATAGCATTGGAAAAAGTGCAGAGAAGGGCAACTAGAATGATCAAAGGGTTGGGACACTTTCCCTATGAAGAAAGGTTAAAGTGCTTGGGGCTCTTCAGCTTGGAGAAACGATGGCTGAGGGGTGACATGATCGAGGTTTATAAGATTATGCATGGGTATTTCTCTCTCAACCTGCTCAATCCCATGCATAATCTTATAAACCTCGATCATGTCACCCCTCAGCCGTCGTTTCTCACAATACAAGAACTCATGGGCACTCTATGAAATTGCTGAGCAGTCGGGTTAGAACAGATAAAAGGAAGTCCTTCTTCACCCAAAGAGTGATTAAGAACATAAGAACATAAGAACATAAGAGAAGTCAATGTTGAATCAGCCCAATGGCCCATCTAGTCCAACACTCTGTCACACAGCGGCCAAAATATACCAGGTGCCATCAGGAGGTCCAATAGTGGGGCCAGGACACTAGAAGCCCTCCCACTGCTGCCCCCTCCAGCACCAAGAATAGAGTGCATCACCTGCCCCAGACTGAGAGTTCCCATCTATACCCTGTGGCTAATAGCCACTGAGGGACTTCTGCTCCACATAGTTATCTAGTTCCCTCTTGAAACTGTCCATGCTTGTAGCCACCGCCACCTCCTGTGGCAGTGAATTCCAAATGTTAATCACTATTGACTCCGTGCGGATTAACACATTGAATTCACTGCCACAGGAGGTGGTGGCAGCTACAAGCATGGATGGCTTCAAGAGGGAATTAGATAAACATATGGAGCAGAAGTCCATCAGTGGCTATTAGCCACAAGGTATAGATAGGAACTCTCAGTCTGGGGCAGGTGATGCACTCTATTCTTGGTGCTGGAGGGGCAGCAGTGGGAGGGCTTCTAGTGTCCTGGCCCCACTGCTGGACCTCCTGATGGCACCTGGTATATTTTGGCCACTGTGTGACACAGAGTGTTGGACTGGATGGGCCATTGGCCTGATCCAACCTTGGCTTCTCTTATGTCTACTCAGACCAGCAGCAGCTCTCCAAGGTCTCAGGTGATGGTCTTTCACACAAACACATGACGCTGCCTGACACTGAATCACACCCTTAAGAACATAAGAACATAAGAGAAGCCAATGCTGGATCAGGCCAATGGCCCGCCCAGTCCAACACTCTGTGTCACACAGTGGCCAAACATACCAGGGGCCATCAGGAGGTCCAGCAGTGGGGCCGGGACACTGGAAGCCCTCCCACTGTTGATCCGCCCCCCCAAGCACCAAGAATACAGAGCATCCCTTGCCCCAGACCGAGAGTGCCTATCTGTACCTTGTGGCTCATAACCACTGATGGACCTCTAATAGCCAAGTTGCCCCCTCCGTGCGGATATCTAAATCTGCACATCGGGGGCACTTGGGGGGCAGGGAGATTTCCCTGTGCATTTAGGGCAATCCCCAGATGTGCAGAAAAATCTAAAAAGTTGAAAAAAGTATACGGGGGGTATTTAAATCCCCCCAAAAGTAAAAGATCCTTCGTCTCTCAGCCCCATCTCCCTCACAGGGTGTCTGTTGTGGAGAGGGGAAGGGAAAGGAGATTATAAGCCTCTCTGAGACTCCAAGTGAAGGAGAGGGTATAAATCCAATCACTTCTTCTTCTTCTTCTTCTTCTTCTTCTTCTTCTTCTTCTTCTTCTTCTTCTTCTTCTTCTTCTTCTTCTTCTTCTTCTTCTTCTTCTTCTTCTCCTCCTCCTCCTCCTTCTTCTTCTTCTTCCATTTCCTTCAGGGGAACGGGTCTCTGCAGTCTGGAGAAGAGTTGCGATTCCAGGGGATCTCCAGGCCCCACCCAAAGGTTGGCAACCCTCGCCCTTTTCCCAGCCCTGTTCTGCCTCAGAGCAGGGATCAGAGCTGAACTTCTGGGACTCAGCAGGATCAGGCCCCGCTGTCTGGTCCGGCTCCATTTCCAGGTTTCTCACTCTGCAGGGGGGCTCTGCTCAGCCGAAGTCAATTTGCAGCCAGCTGTAGAACGGCTCTACCTGGCACAAAAAAGAACATCCCGTCCCTCTGATAGAAGTTTAATGGGCTGTTATTTAGCAGGTAGGGTTCTCTGTCTCCATGGCCGCGAATAGCATCCGCTGCCCATTTCCAAGCATTCAAACCTGGGTCGCCGGGAAGCAACGTTTGCGCAGAGTCAACGCCAGTGAGCCAGAGGGACCCATATTTCATCCTGCTCTTCTTCCCAGGAGGGGACAGGGAAAGGTGCACAGTTCTCTCCTCCCCCCTTTCCGTCCTAACAACAACCCTGTGAGGTGGGTTATGCTAGAAGAGAGAGTTCAGCTCAGGGGCCAGGAAGCCCAGGGTCGCCACGCAAAGGCAGTCAATGCCAAACCACCTCTTGCCTTGAAATCCTGATGGAGTCGCCGTCAACAGCACTTTCCACCACCAAATGTGCATTCGCTTCGCCTGCATGGGCCGCTTTAAACACAAATCAAATAGTAGTAGTAGAAGCAGGGCTATTTTGGGGCAGGAACGCACAGGAACGGCGTTCCGGCTGGCTCCCAAGTTGGCCACGCCCAGCAGGAACTCATTAGCATAACAGGCCACACCCAACAGCAGAAAATCATTAGGACTGGCTACATTAGGGGTGTGTGGCCTAACATGCAAAGGAGTTCCTGCTGCAAACAAGGTAAACAGAATAAGAAGCAAAAGGTGGGTGTGGCTGGATGACCACACTTCTAATAACATTGGGGTGTGGCCCAATATGCTAATGAGCTGTGCTGTCAGGGGTGTGGCCTAATATGCTAATGCATTTCTGCTGTTGGGTGTGGCCTCTTATGCTAATGAGTTCCTGCTGAGCTTCTTCTACAAAAAAAACCCTGAGTAGAAGAGAAAACAGAAGAGATTGGACTTATACCCCACCCTTCACTACCCAAGAGAGTCTCAGAATGGCTTACAATCTTCTTTCCCTTCCTGTCCCCACAACAGACACCCTGTGAGGCAAGGCGGAGAGAGCTCTGACAGAAACGGCTCTTTTTCAAGAACAGCTTTGAGAGAACTATGGTTTGCCCAAGGTCATCCAGCAGGTGCAAGTGGAGGAGTGGGGAATCAAGCCCAGTTCTCCCAGATTAGAGTCCACGCACTTAACCACTACACCACTACTACTAGTAGTATTCTTATTTGCATAGTAGTAGTAGTAGTAGAAGAGGAGGAGGAGGAGATTGGATTTACATCCTGCCCTTCACTACCCAAAGGCATCTCAGAACGGCTTACACTCTCCTTTCCCTTCCCCTCCCCACAACAGACACCCTGTGGGGTAGGTGGGGCTGAGAGAGCTCTTTCAAGAACTGCCCTTGAGAGAACAACTCTGAAAAAAATTCTGAATGACCCAAGGTCACACCAGCAGTTTGATGTAGTGGTTAAGTGTGTGGACTCTAATCTGGGAGAACCGGGTTTGATTCCCCACTCCTCCACTTGCAGCTGCCAGATGACCTTGGGCAAGCCATAGTTCTGTCAGAGCTGTTCTTGAAAAAAGAGCAGTTTCTGTCAGAGCTCTCTCAGCCCTACCTACCTCACCGGGTGTCTGTTGTGGGGAGGGGAAGGGAAAAGAGTTTGTCAGCCGCTTTGGGTAGTGAAGGGCGGGGTATAAATCCAATCTCCTCCTCTCCTCTCCAGCTGCATGTGGAGGAGTGGGGAATCTCCCAGACCAGAGTCTGCTCTCCTAACCACTACACCAAACTGGCTCTCACACCAAACTGGCTCTCACACCAAACTGGCTCAAATCAGTATCTGGGAAGCAGAGGGAATTCTATGGGGTGCAGTCCCCGGGACCGGCTGCCTGTATGGGCCATCACCACCCCGTGTCAGTTCTCACATGCATGCTGTTCTCTTTCTGTAGCCGCTTTCCGTGTGGGAATTCCGTCCCATTCAAAGCGGCTCTAAAGTCAGCTTAAACTTCCAAGGCTTTGGCTGCTTAATCAATACGGGGATCGATCGCTTGCAACAGCTTGGACCAGAGAGCCTCCCCGGTGAACTTTCGCAGAGAGGGCAAGTTGGGTGGGCGCCAACGTTCCACCCTGTGGCGACAAACAGAAATCCTCCGGCTGTGGTGGGCCTCCCCGAAAGACAGCCAAGAGTGTCTGAGCAGAGATCTTTTAAAGGGAAACCCACAGGGCTTCTTTGCCAACAGCGAGCCAGCAAGAGGATTAAGGATTTATGAGAAACAGACACCGAAAGCGGCCTTCTTAGCGTCAGACGCTGGGTGAGTGATCTTGCTCCGTCGCGGGAAAGGAGCGTTTACTGCTCTTTCACCGCCACGTTATTATCCGTTCGGAAATAGTTTCGCACACCCGAAATAAATCCTTGAAAATGACAGTACGTGCTCCTCATATCAGAGTCAGAGATTTCGGCTCTGAGTTTGCACCGAAAAGGTCTTCTTGCTGTCTGTGAAGACCACTTCGAGAGGGCGGCTGTATTCGGCCTGCAGAAGGACAGCAAGATTCGATTCCGGGGGGGTTCCTTGAAGACCAACAATGGGAGCAGTGTTCCCTCTCAGCTGAGTGAGTGTGAGCCAGCTCACAGTTTTTTAGCCTCCGGCTCACGCATTTTTTCTCTTCGCTCAGGAAGGATGGCTCCGGAGCAAACTAATCAATGCAGCGGCCAAATCGCTCGCTCACAACTTTAATGCCAGTCGCTCACAAAGCAGAATTTTTGCTCACAGGACTCCACAGCTTAGAGGGAGCATTGAATGGGAGGGGCCATGGCTCAGTGCTAGAAGTGCTGCTGGGCACGCGGATGATCATCTGGAGCAGAGGTCCACAAGTGGCTATTAGTCACGAGGTATAGATGGCACACTCTGTCTGGGGCAGTGATGCTCTGTCTTCTTGGTGCTTGGGGGGGGGCAAGAGTGGGAGGGCTTCTGGAGTTCTGGCCCCACTGGTGGACCTCCCGATGCCCTCTGGGTTTTGGCCACTGTGTGACACGGAGTGTTGGACTGGATGGGCCATTGGCCTGATCCAGCATGGTTTATCTTATGTTCTTATGTCTGGGGCAGTGATGCTCTGTCTTCTTGGTGCCTGGGGGGCAAGAGTGGGAGGGCTTCTGGAGTTCTGGCCCCACTGGTGGACCTCCTGATGGCCCCTAGATTTTGGCCACTGTGTGACACAGAATGTTGGACTGGATGGGCCATTGGCCTGATCCAACATTGGCTTCTCTTATGTTCTTATGTCTGAGGCAGTGATGCTCTGTCTTCTTGGTGCTTGGAGGGCAACACTGGGAGAGCTTCTGGAGTTCTGGCCTCAATGGTGGACCTCCTGATGGACCCTAGATTTTGGCCACTGTGTGACACAGAGTGTTGGATTGGATGGGCCATTGGCCTGATCCAGTATGGCTTCTCTTATGTTCTTATGTCTGGGGCAGTGATACTCTGTATTCTTAGTGCTTGGGGGGGCAATAGTGGGAGGCCTTCTGGAGTTCTGACATTGATGGTGGACCTCCTGATGGCACCTGGGTTTTGGCCACTGTGTGACACACAGTGTGGGACTGGATGGGCCATCAGCCTGGTCCAACATGGGCTTCTCTTATGTTCTTATGTTTTGAAGAGGAGGAGGAAGAGGAGGAGGAGGAGGAGGAGGAAGAAGAAGAGATTGGATTTGTACCCCACCCTTCACTCGGAGTCTCAGAGCACTTTGCAATCTCCTCTCCCCTTCCCACAACAGACACCCTGTGAGGTAGGTGGGGCTGAGAGAGCTCTTTCCAGAACTGTTCTTGAGAGAACAGCTCTGAGAGAACTGTGCCTTGCCCAAGGTCACCCAGCAGCCATAAGTGGAAGAGTGGGGGAATCAAACCCAGTTCTTCCAGATTAGAGTCCACACTCCTAACCACTACCCCAGACTGGCTCTCCTGTTAAATGGAATTGGTAGTAGGTGATGCGAAGGACCTCAGCCTGAGACGCTGGGAAGCCACTCCCAGTCTGAGTAGCCAATACAGACCGTCAGTCTGACGTCATGTTTGTGTCGTGTGTGTGTGTGAGTCTGTCTGTGGGAGTCGAAAAGAGCAAGAGTCCAGTAGATGAATAAGCGAGTGAGCTTCAATGCAATCCCGCTTCACAGTTGAGCTAATCGCCTTTAATGACTGCTCAGGGCTGGGATTTAGAAATGCCTTGCGGGGTCAGCTCATCCAAAGCGAGGGAGGGAGGGACTGGGGCTCAGTGGAAGAGCCTCTGCTTGGCATGCCGAAGGTCCCCAGTTCTATCCCTGGCACCCCCAGCTGAAAAGATCAGGGCCACTGCTGGTCTGAGTGGACAGTACTGACTCTGATGGACCAAAGGTCTGATTCCCTAAGAGGTAACTTCACATGTTCAAGCAGGCCGGCACTCTTCTAAGTCCATTAACTTCAAGGGAATCAGAACGGTGCACAACTAAGAACATAAGAACATAAGAGAAGCCAACGCTGGGTCAGGCCAATGGCCCATCTAGTCCAACACTCTGTCACACAGCGGCCAGGGGCCATCAGGAAGTCCAGCAGTGGGGCCAGGACACTAGAAGCCCTCCCACTGCTGCCCTGCCCCCCCAAGCACCAAGAAGACAGAGCAGCTAGAAGCATGGACAGTTTCAAGAGGGAATTAGATAAACATATGGAGCAGAAGTCCATCAGTGGCTCTTAGCCACAAGGTATAGATAGGAACTCTCGGTCTGGGGCACGTGATGCTTTACATACTTGGTGCTTGGGAAGGTCAACAGTGGGAGGACTTCTGGAGTTCTGGCCCCACTGCTGGACCTCCTGATGGCCCCTGGTATTTTTGGCCACTGTGTGACAGAGCGTTGGACTAGATGGGCCATTGGCCTGATCCAACATTGGCCTCTCTTATGTTGTTATGTTAGGAGGAGAAGGAGGAGGAAGAAGAAGAGGAGGAGGAGGAGGAAGAAGAGGAGGAGATTTCATTTATCCCCCGCCCTTCACTACCCAAAGGAGTCTCGGAGTGGCTTACAAACTCCTTTCCCTTCCCCTCCCCACAACAGGCACCCTGTGAGGTAGGTGGGGCTGAGAGAGCTCTTTCAAGGACTGCCCTTGAGAGAACAGCTGTGAAATAACTCATGACTGCCCCAAGGTCACATCAGCAGCTGCAAGTGGAGGAGTGGAGAATCAAACCCAGTTCTCCCAGATTAGATTCCGCGCACTTAACCACTACACCAAACTGTCTCTAAGGAGGGGAGGGACCTCGGTGGGCTTTCACGCCACACAGTCCACTCTCCAAAGCACTCCTTTCCCCCTGGGAACCGATCTGTATGGCCTGGAGATGACTTGTGATTCTTTTGCTCAGAGATCAGGACCCTAAGAGATAAGGAACCCCCGCCTGGGTACTGGCAACTGTACTCCCTGTCATGGCTTAAAGCAACTAGGGTGGAGTGGATTTGTGGCCAAGAGGGTTCGAGGAACGGCACAGGGGCCCTTTCCCACGTGCCGTGGTCCTGATCCATATCGGTTCCTCCCCCCCGCCCCGTGGCTGCTTTTTAGTGCCGAATCGCATGTCTGGAGGCAGCCCTCGTTACTTACACTCAGCATCCTGTGCTGCTCGGCCCCCCAAGGGGGCTTCAGCCCGAGAGTTAGACTGTTCAAGGACATTCCATAACACCGCATCGCAGCCAAGGGTGTCTGCGGCAGGTGATGTATTGCCGTGGAAGTCCGGGGACTGCTCAGTAAGCGGTCCGAAGTCCGGGAGAAAGGAAAGGAACGCCGCTTCTAGGCACGAAGCCAACCTGTAACTCTTGGCGAGGGAGAGGAAGCGATGTCCCCCCCCCCCCCGAAGAGTTACTACGCTTGCCGTACGAGCAGCTGCCATCGGCTCCGGGTAAGGAGCGGAGGGCAGCGCGAGGTGTTCGCTGAATCCCTCTAAGATGAACGGCGGCCAGTCCTGGCAAGGCGGAACGGCCTCCTCTGTTTCCGAGGGTCCAATTCTCCTTTCTTTTCTTTTCTTTCGGCCGTTCCTGTTTCACGGCTCGGCTCCAGCTGGAGTGTTTATGGGGAAGTGGCAACCCAGACCACGCCGTGCCCCCCCCCCAAGTGTCTTAAATCAAGGCCGGCAGACTGGCAAAAGGGGGGAAGCTGGCAAGGGGAGCCAGGTGTGCCCGAGCGAACAGAGCCAGCGTCTGTGCCACCTGTACACTTTGTGCCCGCCGACCGGGCTGCCGCGGCGTGGGACCCGTTGCTGGAGTGATTCATGAGGTAGCAAAAAGGGCAGCGCCAGAGACTGCCTGGCAGGTGCTGTGTCTATATCTGTGCAAAGCTTGTGTGCCCGCTGAACCTCGTTGGCACCATCAGCCTTTGGGTATGATTTGGGGCTGTCTGGCATAACTTGATCTGGCCTTTTTTGTGAAGGTCATAAGAAGAAGAGCCTTGCTGGACTAGACCGATACTCCATCTAGTCCAGCATCCGGTCTCACGCAGTGGCCAACCGGTTCCTCTGGAAGGCCAACAACGGGGCAGAGAGGCCGTGGTCTTCATAAGAACATCAGAAGAGCCCTTGTGGATCAGACCAGTGGTCCATCTAGTCCAGCATCCTGCCTCACACAGGGGCCAGCCAGTTCCTCAGGAGGGCCAACAACAGGACACAGAGACTGAGGCCTTCATAAGAACATCAGAAGAGCCCTGCTGGATCAGACCAGTGGTCCATCCAGTCCAGCATCCTGTCTCACACAGTGGCCAACCAGTTCCTCTGTATGACCAACAACAGGACATAGAGGCCGAGGCCTTCATAAGAACATCAGAAGAACACTGCTGGATCAGACCAGTGGTCCATCTAGTCCAGCATCTCATCTCACACAGCAGCCAACAACAGGGGATAGAGGCCGAGGCCTTCCCCTAATGTTGCCCCCTGGCTCTGGGTTTCAGAGGATTAGTGCCTCTGAATATGGAGGTTCCCCCCAGTTCCCGTGGCCACTGATCCCCTCCACGAATCCCCTTTTATTCCTGTGGCCATCACTACATCCTCTGGCAGCAAATCCCACATTGCAATCACTCTCTCCGTGAAGCAGCATATCCTTTTGTCTGTCCTGAACCTACTGCCCATTGGCTTTATTGGATGCCTTTGAGTTCTATGATCCTGCCAAGCCGCCTTAGCCATGGCATGGGACAACCCATAGGAGATGGTCTCGCTCCCAGTCATCGGCAGAATGGGAGGCGAGGCCCCTGTTGGCACTGCTGGGAGATTTTTGTAAAGACCATAAGAAGAAGAGCCCTGCTGGACCAGACCGATAGTCCATCTGGATCAGACCAGTCGGGTTCCCAGATCCAGGTTAGGAAACTCCTGGAGATTTGGGGATGGAGCCTGGGGAGGACGGGGACCTCAGTCGGGTCCAATGCCACAGAGCCCACCCTCCAAAGCACCCGTTTTCTCCAAGGGAACTAATCTCTGTAGACTGGCTTGGATCTGGCTTCTGTTGGAGTGGGCCCAAGAGGGAGGGGCATCCCTAGGGTCGCCAACTCCTGGTTGGGAAGTTCTCGGAGATTTTAGGGTGGAGACCGGAAGTTCTGTAGTTCAGCAGTTCGAGGCCCGAGTGCCGCGTGACGGAGCGAGCTCCCGTCTCTGGCCCCAGCTCCTGCTGACCTAGCAGTCCGAAAGCAAGAAGTTGCAAGGAGGCAAATAGGCATGGCTTCGGTGGGAAGGTAACAGCATTCCGTGTGCCTCGGCGTCTAGTCATGCCGGCCGCATGACCACGGAGATGTCTTCGGACAGTGCTGGCTCTATGGCTTGGAAACGGGGATGCGCACCACACCCCTGGAGTGGCTTTCGAGCGAGGGAAGCCTTTGGGAAGGGAGGGGTTTGGGGTCACGAGGGACCTTAATGGGGTATAATGCCACAGAATCCATTACGTGGCTGACTCCAGATAGCCCCAGCTAGCCCAGTATCATCAGGTCTCAGAAGCTAAGTCAGGCCTCACCTGGAGTCCTGTGTCCAGTTTTGGACACCATATTTTAGGAAGGATGTTGACAAGCTCAAGCGCGTCCAGAAGAGGGCAACCGGGATGGTGAGAGGGTTGGAATCCAAGTCTTAGGAGGAAAGGCTGAAAGAGTTGGGTCTGTTTAGCCTGGGAAAGAGAAGGCTTAGAGGGGACATGATGGCAGTCTTCACGTATTTGAAGGGCTGTCATGTAGAAGCTGGAGCAGATCTATTCTCTCTTGCTCCGGACTGCAAGACTAGATCTAATGGTGGAAATTATAAGGGAGTCGACACCGGCTAGATATCAGGAGAAACTTCCTAACTGTAAGAGTGGTTGAGCAGTGGAACAGACTGCCTCGGGAGGTGGTGGATGCTCCTTCCCTGGACGTTTCCAAGCGGAGGCTGGACGACCATCTTTTGGGTATGTTGTAGGTTTGTAGAGCTATCTTTCAGCTGTGCTCCTGCAGAGTGCAGGGGGTTGGACTAGATGACCTGCAAGGTCCCTTCCAACTCTAACATTCTATGGTTCTAAGGAAGGTAGAGAAAGGAAGGAAGGGAGAAAGACAGAAAAAGAGAAAGAAAGGTGGAAAGAAAGCAAACAGATGGGGAGGGAAGTAGGGCTATCTTTCGGCTATGCTCCTGCAGAGTGCAGGGAGTTGGACTAGATCGCCTGCAAGGTCCCTTCCAACTCTAACATTCTATGATTCTAGGATCAGCCCTGGTTAGTATTTGGATGGGAGACCACCAGGGTTGATTTCTGTGCTGACCTGGATGGCCCAGGCTAACCCCAGGCACATCAGGTCTTGGGAGCTAAGGAGGCTCAAGCCCTGGTTAGGACCAGTGTTCCCTCTAAGCTGAGCGAGTGTGAGCTAGCACACAGCTTTTTAGCCTCCGGCTCATGCCTTGTTGTCTCCGCTCAGGGGGGATGGGCTCCGGAGCAGAATAGTTTATGCCGCGGCCCAATCGCCCACTCACAACTTGAATGCCAGTCGCTCACAAGGTAGAATTTTTGCTCACGAGACTCATAGAATGGCAGAATCACAGAGTGGGAAGGGGCCATGCAGACCATCTAGTCCAACCCCCCTGCCCGATGCAGGACCAGCCTAAAGCATCCCTGACAAATATCCGTCCAGCCTCTTCTTGAAAGCTGTCAGTGAAGGGGAGGCTCACCACCTCCCTGGGCAGCTGATTCCACCTTTGAACCACTCTGACAGTGAAACAGTTTTTCCTAATATCCAGCCAATACCCTTTCTGCATGTAATTTAAGCCCCGTTGCTTCGGGTCCTCTCCTCTGCCGCCGACTGGAACAGCTCCCTGCCCTTCTCCCAATGACAGCCTTCCAGAGATTTAAAGAGAGCAATCCTGTCCCCCCTCTCAATCTCCTCTTCTCCAAACTCAACATCCCCAGGGCCCTTAAAGCCTTTCCTCGTAGGGCTCGGTCTCCAGACCCCCAATCCTCCTCGCCACTCTCTGCTGCACCCTCCCGGTTTCGTCCACATCCTCCACAGCTTAGCGGGAGCATCGGTTAGGACTTGGATGGGAGACCGCCAAGGAAGACCAGGGCCAGTCAGTCACTCATTTATTACGGCAACAAGCCATAGAACACACATGCTTAAATATAACATTCGTAACATTTATATAACTGGATTTAGGACAGTAAAATAAAACTCCATAAAAATACAGTCGAGCATAATAAAGTAAAAGAAAAACATAAAACAGAGACTATTAGGCAGCTGTTATTAGATATCTGATTGCGTATTTCGGATGCAGTAGCATGCTACCCAAAATTCTGCCAAATTACCCAAAAGTTTCGGTAATTGTCCGGTTCCCATCAATTAACAGTCGGTTACACGGTTCAGCACCTGATTGTTCCACCATACCTGTTATAAGGGGAGTGATATATTTGTCACGGATCTTGTTATACCAGTTACATCTGAGCATCGTGCGCTCAATAGTTTCTATCTCTCCTGATCCGCATCGACAAAGTCTATATTAAATGGGGATCCTTCTGAATCTGCCCTCAAGCACCGGGGAGGGGAAGAAGACCAGGGCTGTCAGGCAGAGGCCATCACAAACAGGGCCGGCTTGCCCACTAGGCGAGCTAGGCGCTCACCTAGGGCGCCGGCCCTGCAGGGGCACCAAAATGCCCCCCCCGTGAAAAGCCCCCTCATAGCTGTGAGGCGCCCAGGAGAGCCGGCGCCGCCGCTGAGAGGGAAGGGGCAAGGGTTCTAACCCCGCCCCTTCCCCGGCTCTCTGCGAGGCGCCCAGGAAAATGACGCTGGGCCATCTCCAGGCCCCACCGGGAGGTTGGCATCCCCGGTGGGGTGGGCGCCCCAGGCTGTTCTGCCTAGGGCGCCCAGACACCTGGGGCCAGCCCTGATCACAAACCAGCTCCGGACGTCTCCGGCCTCGAAGACTCCTCCGAGGTCGCCCCAACTTCCCACTGAGCAGCATGACCCGCCCAGCTTTGTCCTCCCTTCCTCGCCCCCCCTCCTCCCCGACCCCCTGCCCAAAAAACACAACCCATGCTGGGGGGCGGGGGGGGGCGCAGGGCGGGCATCAGTTCCAGCCAGAGTGCAGGAGGACTATTTCCATACAGCTGTCCAGAAAAGCCACGAATTCGAAGATCATTGTTGGTTTTTTTCCCTCCCTCCCTCCCAACCCCGGGCCTGGAAAAAAAAGGGGGCACATTCTTCTTCACGTTCTCTCCCCTCTGTCTTTTTTTGTGCATGGAGGGGGGGGTGCTTTGTGTGCGGGGAACAGGGTGGGGGGCGGGGGGCGCACGACGCAGGGGCTTATGGCAGGCTGCCGCCTTCCTGCCACTCGGGGAGCTCTGATTGCCGGTTATTAGCATATATTATCTCAGTCTCCTGCTCCTGAAAAGAGAGGAGGGCCTATTCTTCCCTCTCCCCCCCCAACCCCCCTCTTCCACCCTCCCTCTCCCCCCACACACCCCTTCCCCATGCCCACCTTCTCGTCTACACTTAATTACCTTTGCCCATTATACTCCAGAGCCGTAAGGAAGAGGGAAAGAGAGAGGGGCAGAATTTCACACTGGGCAATCAGGCCTGGCACAAGTAGGGCGTGAGTAATGCCTCCCGCTCGGGCTCTTGCGTCTCCAAGAAAGGGAGGCGAGAAGGAGGCTGTACAGAATCAGGGCAGAGAGCAATGCTCCCTCTAAGCTGGGGAGTCTCGGGAGGAAAAATCTCTGTTTTGCGAGCCGCTGGCATCAGCGGCAGATTGACCCTTAAGCAGACGAAGCACGTGGTTTAGGGCAGCAGGGCCAAAGGGGGCACCACGAAGTTGGGGAAAGGGTGGGGGGAAATGTAGAAAAAGGCCTTTTCAGGTCACGAATATGGGAACTTTGATACATGTAACTTGTGCAATACTAAAATAGATATTAAAATAGATGTGCAATATTAAAATAGATGTTTTTATAGAGCTTTACGTAGCCAATGCTTGGCTTCATTTGTATAGTATACTGTGTCATCATATAAATAAATTTTTGTCTCGCTGCAACCTGCATGGTGTGTCTGGTCAGACAGGTCTGGCTAAAAAAGGGTCTAGAATTATTAATTTCTTCACCAGACGTAGTTGCAGAGTCATCTGCCTCTGTAGTCTCCAGATCTGACACAGAACTCCTGGAATCCGCCCATGTAACTTTTCTTTTGAGAATGGGTAATAGGGGAGTGCCACTTATATACTTTATTTAGGGCATAATCCCTGTGATCACCTCTCTAGTTTCTTAATCTTCGTGTCTCTAGTACGATTTTCATATTCCTTCAGTTGTTCCTTAAGCCCTTTAAGTAATAATTCTAGACATTTTTTAGCCAGACGATCCAAAATGAGACCAAAGGAATATCTTTCTTCCCTTTCTCACAAGACAAGAACTCGTGGGCACTCCATGAAATTGCTGAGCAGTCGGGCTAGAACAGATAGCCAGTCGAATCTGACTCTAGGGTTGTGGTGCTCATCTCTGTTTCCAAGCCGAAGAGCCAGCGCTGTCCGAAGACGTTTCCGTGGCCGGCATGACTAAACACCAAGGCACACGGAATGCTGTTACCTTCCCACCGAAGCGGTACCTATTGATCTGCTTGCAATTTCTTGCTTTCGAACTGCTAGGTTGGCAGGAGCTGGAACAGTGTCATAGGCTACGTTTAAAAGTCAAATGCATGTGTTTAAAAGTAAAATGATGGAGCCAAATTCAAGTGGACCGGGTCAGCATGGAAAGGAGGGGGGGGGCACCAAGACTGGTCAGTGCTTTAGGGCACCAGTGGGCCTTCATCCATCCCTGACTGGCATTAAAGTTGCAAGCGAGCGATTTGGCCTACTGCGTGAACCGGTTTGCTCTGGAGCCCTCCCTTCCTGAGCTGAGACAAAAACGTGTGAGCCGGAGGCTAAAAAATGGTGAGCTGGCTCACGCTGACTCAGCTTAGAGGGAACGCTGGCCGCAACCCATGCTCCCCCTAAACTGTGGAGTCTTGGGAGCAAAAATTCTGCTTCGTGAGTTCCTGGCACTAAAGTTGTCAGCGAGCGATTTGGCCGCTGCATCGATCCGTTTGCTCAGGAACCACTCCCTTCCTGAGCTGAGGCAAAAACGTGTGAGCCGGAGGCTAAAAAACGGTGAGCTGGCTCACGCTGACTCAGCTTGGAGGGAACACTGGGGCAGAGTGAAGCCTTCTCCCTGCAAGGACTTAGGGAAGGGGTTTCTCCCAAGCGTGCAACAGAAGAAGATTATGGACGGTGCCGAAATGGACAGATTGACAAATATATCAAAAGGAGGAATGGAAGAAGAATTTATGAGACCCTGGAGGGCGCCCGATGACTGGTTTAAGACAGAAGTACTGAGAAACTAAGATTCCATGAAGAACAATGAGAAGGATGGTTATAAGAGCGGTGAAGCTTTTGCGAGAAGATTTGCATGCAGAATGTTAGACTTTTTATATATAGCTCTGCATCTTTCCTTTCCCCTTCTTTCCCCTCTCTCTCTTTCTATGTATAAACTAATAAAATTATTTTAGAAAGGAAGGAAGGAAGGAAGAGGGAGGGAGGAAGGAAGGAAGGAGATGGATAGAAGAAGGAAGGGAGGAAGGAAGGAGATAGAGGGATAAAGGAAGGGAGGAAGGAAGGAGATAGAGGGATAGAAGAAGGAAGGGAGGAAGGAAGGAAGAAGGAGATAGGGGGTAGAGGAAGGAAGGAAGAAGGACATAGGGGGTAGAGGAAGGGAGGAAGGAGATAGAGGGATAGAGGAAGGAAGGAAGGAAGGAAGAAGGAGATAGGGGTAGAGGAAGAAAGGAAGGAGATAGAGGGATAGGGGAAGGAAGGAAGGAAGGAGATAGAGGGATAAAGGAAAGAAGGAAGGAAGGAGATGGAGGGACAAAGGAAGGGAGGGAGAGAGGGAGGAAGGAGATAGAGGGATAGAGGAAGGAAGGAAGAAGGAGATAGAGAAATAGAGGAAGGAAGGAAGAAGGAGATAGGGGTAGAGGAAGGAAGGAAGAAAGAGATGGGGGTAGAGGAAGGAAGGAAGGAGATAGAGGAATAGAGGAAGGAAGGAAGGAAGGAGATAGAGGGATAAAGGAACGAAGGAAGGAAGGAGATAGGGGGATAAAGGAAGGGAGGAAGGAAGAAGGGAGATAGAGGGGTAGAGGAAGGGAGGAAGGAAGGAAGAAAGGAAGGTGCCTTACGGACTTGGGGAAGGGGGTCTCCCAAGCACACAACAGAAGAACAATGTGGGAGTGGGGAATTTGGAGACCAGGGGGATTATAACCAGTGTATTAGGAAGCTTTCTTTTTCTTTTTTTTTTACTTTTGCAAGCCTGGAAGGGAAGTGGGCTAGTGGGAAGGGAGGGTGTTCTCCTTGCTCCAGCGGGACGGCTGGCCTTGAACTTGCAAAGGGCGTGATGTCACGGCTCCTTGCTGGGCAGACAGATGGGCTGTGATGTCATAAGGGATTGTTTTCGCGGGCCATGTGTTGTAATGGGACTGGGAGCCGGGAGGACGGGGAGGGGAGTCGTGGTTTGGAGGGGGAGGGGGGGAGAGAGAGAGCAAAGGCCGGACAAAAAGAAAGCAAGCCAGAGTTCGGGTAGGGCCCGGTGTTCCCTCTAAGCTGAGTTAGTGTGAGCTAGCTCACAGTTTTTTTGGCCTCCGGCTCACACATTTTTGTCTCAGCTCAGGAAGTGTAGCTCCAGAGCAAACTAATTTATGCGGTGACCAAATCGCTCACTCACAATTTTAATGCCAGTAGCTCACAAAGTAGAATTTTTGCTCACCGGACTCCACAGCTCAGAGGGACCATTGCTGACAATCCTCTGCTTTGGATGGGGAAAAAAATTATTGTTGTTGTTGTTATTTTGAATTGCCACAGTCATATATTTGACTGGTAGGTGGTGTTCTGCAATTCGAGATCTAGCCAAATTCTCGGGAATTGCAGGGATATCTCTGCAGGATCCTTGCTGTTCCAAGCAACACCGTCTGCTGGAGCTGAGCTGGTGTTATTTGCTGAATGCCCAGAATGTCCAGGTGTTTCTTGAGATTTCTAGGAACGGCTCCAATGACAACTGGCACGATGGTCACTTTCTTCTCCCAGAGGCACTCCAACTCTATTCATAGGTCTTGGCATTTGGTGATCTTCCCCTGTTCTTTCTTTTTTATTCTGCTGTCTCCTGGGATTGCAATGTCAGTTATCCAAACCCTATTTCTCATTTTTTCTACAATTGTGATATCAGGGGAGTTCTGCTCCAGGTGCTTAGAGGGAGCATTGATCCTGCCTCTGACGGACTATTCAACTGGGCCTTGTGCAAAGTGGGTAGGGACATGATTCTAGGCCAGTCTTCAATGATAGTTCTAGAGTGGCGGCCATCTTCGTCGATGGAAGGGAAACGAAACAGAAGTCCAGGGGCACCTTAAAGATGAATAACATTTATCTTGGCGGGTAGCCATGTTGGTCTGAAGCAACAGAATAAAGTTTGGGTCCAGTGTTGGAGGCGAGGGGCTCCCCCTGAGTTTTGGGGGCTCTTCCCCTCCTCCACCACCCAGTGTGTATGGGGGAATCTGGCCCCCAAACGTGACATAATGACCTCACATGGGAGTGATGTCCAACGCTCCCTCTAAGCTGTGGAGTCCTGTGAGCAAAAAATCTACTTTGTGAGCTACTGACATTAAAGTGGTGAGCAAGGGGTTCGGCTGCTGCATCAATTGGTTTGCTCTGGAGCCATCTTTCCTGAGCTAGGTGTGAGCCGGAGGCTAACAAACTGTGAGCTAGCCCACTCTAACTCAGCTTAGAGGGAACACTGGATGTCATCATGTCAACGGGACTGGGTGGTGTTGACAGGTAGCCCTCTCATGTATATGGTATGCAGAGGGAGTAGTCCAGTCACCCATCCTTTGAACTTTTACTATTCCTTATCTGGTCTCTGACCTTGCCTCTCCAGTTGCTGGAGTCTCGGCTGGGAACCCAAATGGTTTCTTGGTTATTTTGCTAGCTTGCCACCGCTTTTGCCCCCGCGTGCTAACATTATCCATTGGCTTTTACTGTATGGGAGGGGGATGCTTGAATGTAGTATATCTTAGCAGGCCCTACTGTATGAGGCCATTATTGACACACAACCTGTACATGTGTCTTCAGTTCTGATTCACCATTAAACATTGTCTTCTGAAGAAGCCCTGTGTTGCATAAGCTGACTGAGGAACCAGACAGGTGTGACATTGGTATTAAGGGCAAAACTCTCTGGTAACCTAACCATAACGCTTTGCCCAAAATACCAGAGCATTGCCACATGATGTCAGCAATGTTATGACATCACTCCCGCATGACATCATTAGGTTGTGCATACATCATGTGCTCCCCCACTCCAGAAAAGTCCTCCCCTCCCGCACCACCAGCTCAGTGTGACCTGGCAATTCTAGTCCGGCGGCACCTTTACCTTCTTTTTTAAAATTACAATTTCTCCCCTAGCAACAAGAAGTTAACTCAAAATATTAGAAGGGACAATAACCGTGCAAATTCCTAACAATGTGACAGATTCTAAAAACAGCGTGGAACACGTATGGGGTAGATTCGAAATAAATGGTATAGAGTAAAAATAACTATTTTACGGACACAGTGGCCACCTTTGAGACCAACGGGGTTTAATTTTGAGTATCAGCTTCCGGGTGCGTTCGCACTTCCTGAGTCTGAATAAGAGGTCAGATGCAAATGATGTCTGCAGAAGTGAGCTGTGATCATGAAAACTCGGTCTGGAGTAAATGTGGTTTAAATCTTCAAGGAGAAGGAGGAGGAGGAGAAGAAGGAGAAGGAGAAGGAGAAGGAGAAGGAGAAGAAGAAGAAGAAGAAGAAGAAGAAGAAGGAGGAGGAGGAGGAGGAGGAGGAGGAGGAGGAGGAGGAGGAGGAGGAGGAGGAGGAGAAGGAGAAGAAGATGAAGGAGAAGAAGAAGAAGAAGAAGAAGAAGGAGAAGGAGAAGAAGAAGGAGAAGAAGAAGGAGGAGGAGGAGGAGGAGGAGGAGGAGGAGGAGGAGAAGGAGAAGAAGAAGGAGAAGGAGAAGGAGAAGAAGGAGAAGGAGAAGAAGAAGAAGAAGGAGAAGAAGAAGAGGAGAAAGAGGAGGCGGAGGAAGAGGAGGAGATTGGATATATACCCCACCCTTCAATGAGAGCAGCTGACAAACTCCCTTCTCTTCCCCTCCCCACAATGGACACCCTGTGAGGTAGGCGGGGCTGAGAGAGCTCTGGCAGAAACTGCTCTTTTTCAAGAACAGCTCTGACAGAACTATGGCTTGCCCAAGGTCACATCAGCAGGTTCAAGTGGAGGAGTGGGGAATCAAACCCAGTTCTCCCAGATCAGAGTCCGCACACTTCACCACTACACCAAACTGGATGTCCCTTTTGGTTTTGGAGGGGCCTCTTGTTCCAGAGCATCCTATGCAACTCGTGGCCTGCTCCAAGGTAGCCACCTCTCTCTGGGGTTTCAGGCAGAAGTCCGATTCGTTAAGTGATTGAACCTGGGCATCTTCCATTCTCACCACTGAGCCACACTACCTCTGAAGGACGGCAGTCTCACAGTTTCTAGAGAGGTGGCAAGCTCCCCCCACCACACACTCGCAGTCTTCAAGCGGCATCTGGATGAATACTTGTCAGGGACGCTTTGGGCCGATTCTGCTTTGAGCAGAGGGTTGGACTAGATGGCCTCTATGGGACATGAGTACATGAAGCTGCCTTGTACTGAATCAAACCACCCGTCCATCAAGGTCAGCACTGTCTCCTTAGACGGGCAACGGCTCTCCAGGGTCTCCGGCAGAGATCTTTCACATCACCTACTACCTGGTCCTTTTAACTGGCACTGCTGGGGATTGAACCTGAAATCTTTCCTATGCCAAGTGGAAGAAGAAGAAGAAGAAGAAGAAGAAGAGAGAAGAAGAAGAAGAAGAAGAAGAAGAAGAAGAAGAAGAAGAAGAAGAAGAAGAAGAAGAAGAAGAGGAGGAGGAGGAGGAGGAGGAGGAGGAGGAGGAGGAGGAGGAGGAGGAGGAGGAGGAGGAGTCTCAGAGCAGCTTCACTCAGAGTCTCAAAGCGGCTGACAATCTCCTTTCCCTTCCCCTCCCCGCAACAGACACCCTGTGAGGCAGGTGGGGCTGAGAGAGCTCTTTCCAGAACTGCCCTTGAGGGAACAGCTCTGAGAGAACTTGTGACTGACCCAAGGTCACCCAGCAGCTGCAAGTCGAGGAGTGGGGGAATCACTTAACCATGACACCAAGAGTGGAGGCTCTTCCACTGAGCCGCGGCCCCGTCCAACTCTATGATTCTATAGCCCCTCCTGACAGAAGGAACCGTTTCCAGATTATTGGGGGGACGGACGGGATTTTGATGCAACAGCAGGCAGTTTAAACCATCAAAATGTTGGCCGATGGACTCAAAAAAACCAAGGCAGTTAGATTGTTGCTGTGGGTATTGGTTCAGGACTGGGAAGTCCAGATGGAGTTAGAGAAAAGAACTGTGAAGAATAGAGAAAGCAGTAAACAATAACAGAAAATCATTTCAGTACATGTTATGCGTATTAAGTACTGTCAGTTCGCCTCTTGACTTCTAGTGACCCAATGAACCAATGTCCTCCAAAACCTCCTATTTTTAACAGCCTTGCTCCGGTCTTGCAAACTGATGGCCCCTGGCTTCCTGGACAGAGCCGATCCATCTTGTGTTGGGTTCCTCCTCTCTTCCGACTGCCTTCGAATAGCATTATTGTCTTTTCCGGTGACCTTTGTCTTCTCGGGACTAGATAGCCTCAGTTGAGTCGCTCTGGCCTCTAGGGAGAGTTCAGGCTCGCTTTGACCTCTAACCCACTTAAGACCGTCAGAAGAGCCCTGCTGGATCAGGCCAGTGGCCCATCTAGTCAAGCCTCCCGTCTCACACAGTGGCCAACCAGTTCCTCTGGAGGGCAAGCAACAGGGCATAGAGGCCGAGGCCTTTATAAGAACATCAGAAGAGCCCTGCTGGACCATACAAGTGGTCCATCTAGTCCAGCCTCCTGTCTCACTCAGTGGCCAACCAGTTCCTCCGGAGAGCCAGCAACAGGGCAGAGAGGCCGAGACCTTCATAAGAACATCAGAAGAGCCCTGCTGGATCAGACCAGAGGTCCATCTAGTCCAGCATCCTGCCTCACATAGTGGCCAACCAGTTCCTCTGGATGGCCAACAACATTATATAGAGGTCGAGGCCTACATAAGGACATCAGAAGAGCCCTGCTTGATCAGACCAGGGGTCCATCCAGTCCAGCATCCTGTCTCACACAGTGGCCAAACAGTTCCTCAGGAGGGCCAACAACAGGGCATAGAGGCCAAGGCCTTCCCCTGATGTTGCCTCCTGGCTCTGGGATTCATAAGAACATTGTCTCTGAATGTGGAGGTTTCACCAAGGCCGTTGATCAACTTATCTGGGGGCGGGGGGCTCCAAAAGGTAAAAATAGCCCCCTTTAACCTCTGAAAGGCTCTGAAAGACCCACTGCTGGCCTTTAGTGCCCTAGACCACCGGAAGGGGGGGGGGAAAGCAAGTGTTTGTTCTCCCCTTCCCCCCAAGTAGCCCTTACAAGTAAGACTCCCATGATGTGCAAGACAGAATTTATTTCATTGCTGGCCTGCCAACGCCTGGCAGATTTCGGAGGGAGCCGTTCCAACCACCAGGCGCCTTGGCCTGGAATGATACAACGACAACCGTCCAGAAACACCATCAGTGAACTTGGGGGGGCCAATTCCAAAGGCTTGGCCTCCGGGTGGGTTTCAGCGGGCTCGCTGCCGGGGCGATGACGGAATGGAAAAAGGTGGGCCTCGGATCTGCCCGAGAAGAGCCAACAATCGTCAAGGTCAAGACCAGCAGGGGAAATCCCCCCCACACTCCAATACACGGGGAATCTTGCAGTTCGAACCCAGCAAGGTGAAATCCGGTTAACTCCTTCATCTCCTGTGAACACAACCCGTTTACAATCCCCGTGTCTGGTGGGCGGATAAAGGCCCGAACAGGCCTCCGGCTGGATCTCTCCGGGGCAAACGTCAGATTCCATTCAGGGCAAGAGAATGGGGGGGCTTTTGACCCCCACACCACCCGCCTCCCGTGAAGTTTTTGCAACAGAACTTCTTGTGGGATTGTAATACCCCCTGAATCAATTTGTGGGGGATGGGGAATGTATTCCAAAGATACCACTGGGGGTTTTTCCCCGCATGCACCAAAAAATCATTTCCGCTGACCCCAGGAAAGGAAGCACCGCTTTGCAAACCAGAACTCGACCTTCTTCCCTGAAGGCTTCGACAGAGGTCAATATTTATTCTCCCCTGCGCCTGACCTGGGAAATCAGAGCGGGGGGGGGGCATCTTCTCCCCTCCCTCTGAATCCAGCCTCTCTGCTAATTCTCTGGGTCTTAAACCGCCGTGGGTTTTGCACCAAGACAAAGGAACCCAAGAGAAAGGGGTGGGGGGGAGAGGTGGAGATAGATTTTTTTCCCCCTTCCCCCCTCCTCCCTCCCCTCCTCTTCCTCAGACACGTGTCCCCATTGTTCTGCCTTTGGCTGGACATGGGGGGGGAAGGCAAGAGTTAATCTACCTTCAGGGTGGAGAGAGAGAGAGAGAAAAGCAATTTTGCTTCAGAGGAGGAGGAAATTGGGGGTGGGGGGAGAGAAGAGAGAGGGGGATTCCCTGCATGGATAGGAATTTTGCATTTCTCACATTGGAAGGGGGGAGGGGGGCGGAAGGGGGCGAGGGGAGCGGAGCTGTTCCAAAAGAAGCCTGTGGGGAGGTTGATGGGGCGGGGAGGGGGGGAGGAAGAGGAGAGGAGAAGATCTAGAATCCGTCCCGCCCCCCGCTGCCGCCTTGCCCTCTGCTCCCCACCGAATCCTTTTCGCAACGGGCGCGGGTTGGGGAGGAGGGGGTGCCCGCGGAGAAAACTTCTAAAGCCAGGCTCTCTCTCCCCCGCCACCCCGTTCATCTCCATCCTGCACACTTTTGTCATGCCAACAACAAAAAAAATCTCCTCGTGTGTTGAAACCGGCTGGCACTTCTGGGTGATATATTTGTGATGTGTGTGTCGGGGAGGGGAACGCTCTGTGTGTGCGTGTTGGGGGGGGGGAACGTGTTGATAGGCTCAGACCCCGGGGCTGGCTGGCTCTAATCGCGCCCGTCGCGGCGTTCACCAGATGGGCCACGAAACCTCCCCTCCCTCTCTCCCCTCCAACCGCGCCCCCCCGCCCGTCCTGCCAAACCGATTCCCCTTGTCTGCCTTCCCCCCCCACTCTCACTTTCTCTCTCTCCCTCCCATCGTCCCAACCCCCTTCTTTTACTCTCTCGCTTCTCCTGCCTCTCCTCCCCCCCCCTTTAGCACTGCCCGCTCACGTGCTGATGGTCCGGGGGACAGTTGATGGATTAAAGGTCTGAGCGGCTCCACCTGATCTCCACGCCTCCCCCCCCTAGCCTGAGTCCCATAGAAAGACGGGGGCGGGGGGCGGGGTGAGGAATCGGAGCGCGCTGCTGACCTCAGCTATTCCTTCGCAGTTCCCCCCCCCCCCCACGTTTCCCACTCGCCCACCCGCTTTCCCCTCCCTCCCCCTCTCCTCCCCCGCATCCCCGCCTCCTCTTCCAGCCTCCCCCTGCGTCCTCCTCGCCTGCCTCTCTCGCTCCCGACCGGCGAGAGGGAGAGCGGAGCCCAGCGCGCCGGCGAGGGAGCTGTCCAAAGTGCTGATCCTCCTCCTCCGCCGCCGCCGCCGCTCCTCCCCGGCCCGCACCATGCCGCGCTCCTTCCTCGTCAAGAAGATCAAAGCCGACGCTTTCCAGTCCGGCCCGGTCCCGCCGCCGACTTACCACCCGCTGGAAACTTCCTACGACGAGCAGGCGGAACCCTTGGCGGCCGGCGGCGAGCCCGGGGTGGAGAATGGTAAGCCGAAAAAGGGTCGGGGGATGGGGGGTGGGAAATGGAATTTCGAGGAGGCTGAAGGCGGTGAGACCACAAAAGGGGGGGGGTGTTTTGGTGGGTGGGGGGTTTTGAATCAGGGAAAGGTGGGGGATGGATGTGCGGAGGGCCCTGGGGTCTCTAACGCCCTTCGCCCTCTTCGGCGGCTGTCCCGGACTGGGGCGCTCTCCGGGCTCCGCACAGATAAGAGAAGAAGCTCTTATTCCCACCCCCACCCCCCGCCGCCCCGCAATGCTCCCTCTAAGCATTCTACTTGGTGAGCAACGGGTATTAAAATCGTGAGCCAGCGATTTGAGGACGGCATCGACCGGCTTGCTTCCTGAGCGAAGACAGAAATGCATGAGCTGGAGGCTAAAAAAAACCGTGAGCTGGCTCACACCAGCTCGGCTTAGAGGGAACACGCCCCCTCCCCCCGCTTTCGCAGAAGGTGTGGTCCCTTGGACCCCCAGGGACGGAGCAGCGGCCTCTTGGGTCCCGCTGGAGAAGGACTGGCCGAGGGAGAGTTCCCCAGCACCTTCACCGGGCTGGCTTGTGTGACCCGGGAGCGGACCTTATCCGTGGGAAACCGTGCGCCCTAGGCGGGCCTGGGATGGCTTCTTCTCAGCTCCGGGGTTCTGGTGTGGGCGAAAGTGAGGAGCGCGAAATCACCGGGAGCGGAGGAGGAGGAGGAGGGTGGTGGCGCGGGGCAGAGACGAGGGCCCGGTCGACAGAAGCCGGGACAGGGCGACGGGGTGCGTTTTTGCGCACACGGAGCTCTTAAGGAGTCCAACCCGTTTCTGTGCGGGGAGGCAGGCCGGGAAATCCTGGGACTCCTGCCGCAACAAAGGACTCGTCCCGGGGCCGGCTTCTTTTGTCTTGGCTGTAACTAACTGGGAGGAACACGGTTCCCCCATCTGGGACTTGGGAACCCGACAGAAATCCTACTGCAAGGGATACCTTTACAAAACTCTCTCTCTCTCTCTGTGTTGCGATCTCTCTCTCTCTCTCTCTCTCTCTCTCTCTCTCTCTCTCTCTCTCTCTCTCTCTCTCTCTCTCTCTCTCTCACACACACACACACACACACACACACACACACACACACACACGGGGGGGGAGGGCAAGGGGGAGAGAGTTGTTCCAGACCACAAAAAAAGAGACTCCATGGTGCATTTTCATTGAGCCTCTAGGCTGGTTTGGTGTAGTGGTGTAGGAGCCTGGATTCTAATCTGGGAGAACTGGGTTAGATTCCCCACTCCTCCACATGCAGCCAGCTGGTGCGACCTTGGGTCAGTCACACGTTCTCTCAGAGCTGTTCCCTCAAGGGCAGTCCTCGAGAGAGCTCTCTCGGCCCCACCTACCTCACAGGCAATAGTCCCTCTAAGCTGTGGAGTCTTGTGAGCAAAGATCCTACTTTGTGAGCGACTGGCATTAAAGTTGTGAGCCAGCGAGCGATTTGGCTGCTGCATAAACTAGTTTGCTCTGGAGCCATCCCGTCCTGAGCTAAGACAAAAATGGGTGAGCCGGAGGCTAAAAAACTGTGAGCTAGCTCACACTAACTCAGCTTAGAGGGAACACTGCTCCCAGGGTGTCTGTTGTGCGGAGAGGAAGGGAAGGGGATTGTAAGCCACTCTAAGTGAAGGGTGGGGTATAAATCCTCCTCCTTCTTCTCTAATCTGGGAGAACCGGATTTGATTCCCCACTCCTCCACTTGCACCTGCTGATGTGACCTTGAGTCAGTCACAAGATCTGTCAGAGGTGTTCTTGGAGAAAGAGCAGTTTCTGTCACTCAGCTCCACCTCCCTCACAGAGGGTGTCTGTTGTGGGGAGGGGAAGGGAAAGGAGTATGTAAGCTGCTCTGAGACTCCGAGTGAAGGGCGGGGTATAAATCCAATCTCTCTTCTTCTTCTTTTTCTTCTCCTTCTTCTTCTTCACTGGACGTTTTTAAGCGGAGGCTGGATGACCATCTTTTGGGTATGTTGTAGGTCTATCTCTCGGCTACGCTCCTGCAGAGTGCAGGGGGTTGGATTAGACGACCTGCAAGATCCCTTCCAACTCTAACATTCTATGATTCTATTCTATGATTCTTCTTCTTCTTCTTCTTCTTCTTCTTCTTCTTCTTCTTCTTCTTCTTCTTCTTCTTCTTCTTCTTCTTCTTCCTCTTCCTCTTCTTCCTCTTCCTCTTCCTCTTCCTCTTCTTCTCCCAAGTCCCGAGGCAGGCTCTTACAACCTCTCACCGCTACCCAAAGACAGGAGGGACCTTACCTTCTCCCCCCATGTCCTCTTCTCTGCCAGTCACAACAAGTGTTTCTCCCCACCATTCACTTCTATCCTCTCTGGACCCAAAGCAACCACGTCCCCCGCTCACCCCAGAGCCCAGCTTCCTGGTAGATGCAGGTGGGTTGCTTTTCAGGATTCGTTCCCGCAGCTTCTCTGCCAGCAGGGCATGCCTGCACTTTAGAAGTTTGTCTCCGGTGTGTATTTCAGTGTGGGTGGGTGTGCACAGTGCATGTGTGTGCCTGTTTCCAGACGAGCCCAATCTTGTCAACATCTCAGAAGCTAAGCAGAGTCTGCCCCGGTTAACATTTAGATCTGAGGCCAGCAAGCAAGTCCAGGATTGCTACACAGAATCAAGCAATGGCAACAGGCTAGCCCTGTTTCATTGGAAGCTAAGCAGGTTCTGCTCAGTCCATAGGTGATTCTCAGGTCTTGCTGCATTTATAGTTACTCACATTGTTAGTTTTCTTGGGAGTATTGAGTGAGGTCTGCTGTCCCCCCCCCCTTCTCTATCTGGTAGTCACGGCTGCGCACCCAATCTGCAATGGATGCTCTCACTCAGGCTTGCTTTGGGACGATCTGGACTTCTACCCACATGCTGCCACTCACGGGGAGTCCAGATTGAGGCCCCTGCTTGGGCTCCTCTCCGGGGAGCCTAAAGGAGTTTGGGTGGCCCCGATCCCCTCTAGGAAACCTGGCGATCCAGCCGCAACATGGGGAGCTTGTCCCGGTGCGACCGTCCTCGACGCGCCGAAAACCGGAAGTCTGAAGATTGGATTTATACCCAGCCCTTCACTGCCCAAGGGAGTCTCAGAGCAGCTTACCATCTCCTTTCCCTTCCCCTCCCCACAACAGACACCCCCTGTGAGAAAACACCCTGGAGTCCTCTGCCCAGGTGACTCATCCAAGCAAGCTCAACCACATGCCAAACCCTTTAAAAAATATCACCTCCCGATTGCCAGTAGAGCAATTAAAATCCACGCGCAGGCATATATCAAAACTGGGCTTTAAAAAAACCCCAACCTTTTATCACTCAAGTTGCCAGCGCCACGACATGATTCATAGCAGGCCAAATGAAGATGACGGGAAGTAAAGACCAGGCTGGGCCTTCCAGGGATAAAAGTTTTGTGCAGCCTCCTCTGGTCTCCTCTGTGGGTCCCCGCATGACCCCAGGACTCTGCTTGGCCAGAGGTGGCCACTCAGGGGCATATTCACAGTGCCAGATCAGATGTCCAAAGCCCCAGAGGGAATATGACGTGCGCATGGCTTTGCTTGTTTGTAAACTTTTGAGCCCCCCAGTTCAAACGATTTACAGGGAATAAAAGCACAATTAAAAAATATCACCTGAATTGGATTGTCACACATCCAGCTTAACTGGGGGGGGGGGGAATGGCTATCTAAACATGACTTTGAACAGATTGGTTGCTATTGGAAAGAAGACTAGGGTGGACTAGGGAAGAAGAAGAAGAAGAAGAAGAAGAAGAAGAAGAAGAAGAAGAAGAAGAAGAAGAAGAAGAAGAAGAAGAAGAAGAAGAAGAAGAAGAAGAAGAAGAAGAATAATCATAGAATAGAATCATAGAATGTTAGAGTTGGAAGGGATCTTGCAGGTCGTCTAATCCAACCCCCTGCACTCTGCAGGAGCGTAGCCGAGAGATAGACCTACAACATACCCAAAAGATGGTCATCCAGCCTCCGCTTAAAAACGTCCAGTGAAGAAGAAGAAGGAGAAGAAAAAGAAGAAGAAGAGAGATTGGATTTATACCCCGCCCTTCACTACCTGAAGGAGTTTCAGAGCAGCTGACAAACTCCTCTTCCCTTCCCCTCCCCTCCCCACAACAGACACCCTGTGAGGTGGGTGGGACTGAGAGATCTCTTTCCAGAACAGCTCTTTCAAGAACAGCTCTGACAGAACTACAGCTTGCCCAAGGTCATCCAGCAGGTGCAAGCGGAGGAGTGGGGAATCAAACCCAGTTCTCCCAAATTAGAGTCTGCACACTTAACCATGACGCCAAACTTGTCTGTACCTGCAGGGATCTGTTTCTGTTCTTTAGTTGGAGGGGTGACCTTGGGTCAGTCACAAGTTCTTTCAGAGCTGTTCTCCCAAGAGCAGTCCTCAAAAGAGCTCTCTCAGCCCCACCCACCTCACACAGGGTGTCTGTTGGGGGGAGGAGAAGGGAAAGGAGTTTGTAAGCTGCTCTGAGACTCCTTTGGGCAGCGAAGGGCAGGGTATAAATCTAATCTAATCTCTTCCTCTTCTTCTTAGCTGTACGTATGAATCTGTGTTGTTTAACGGGATTACCAAAAAATTCTCTTTGCATTTTTATCTGGCTGTTCCACCAGGAGTGGCCAGTACACCAGACTGGTGTAGTGGTTAAGTGTGCGGACTCTAATCTGGGAGAACCAGGTTTGATTCCCTACTCCTCCACATGCAGCTGCTGGATGCCCTTGGGTCAGTGACAAGTTAATTCAGAGCTGTTCTCTCAAACTCTCTGAGCCCCACCTACCTCACAGGGTGTCTGTTGTGGGGAAGGAAAAGGAAAGGAAATTGTAAACTGCTCTGAGACTCCGAGTGTAGGGCAGGGTAGAAATCCAACTCTTCTTCAGTTTGGTGTAGTGGTTAAGAGGGCAGACTCTAATCTGGGAGAACCGGGCTTGATTCCCTGCTCCTCCACATGCAGCTGCTGGTGTGACCTTGGGTCAGTCACAGTTCTCTCAGAGCTGTTCTCTCAAGGGCAGTCCTCGAGAGAGCTCTCTCTGCCCTGCCTACCTCCCAGGGTGCCTGTTGTGGGGAGGGGAAGGGAAAGGAGTCTGTAAGCTGCTCTCTTTTGGGTAGTGAAGGGCAGGGTATAAATCAAATCTCTTCTTCTTCTTCTCTTCTCTTTTCTCTTCTCCTTTGATAATGAAGGGCAGGGTATAAATCCAGTCTCTTCTTCTCTTCTCTTCTCTTCTCTTCTCTTCTCTTCTCTTCTCTTCTCTTCTCTTCTCTTCTCTTCTCTTCTTCTTCTCTTCTCTTCTCTTCTCTTCTCTTCTCTTCTCCTTTGGGTAGCGAAAAGGCAGGGTGTAGATCCAATCTCTTCTTCTTCTCTTCTCTTTTCCTTTGGGTAGTGAAGGGCGGGGTATAAATCCAATCTCTCCTCTTGTCTTTTCTTTTCTCTTCTCCTTTGGGTAGTGAAAGGCAGGGTATAAATCCAATCTCTTCTTCTTCTCTCCTTTTCTTCTTCTTGCCTTGAAAACTCTGTGGGGTTGCTATAAGTCACCTGCAACTTGACGGCCCAAAAAAGGGGGGGAGGGGTTTCTGTGGCAGTGCAGTCCCTATGAAGAAGCTTGATGGGGAAACTGGAAATGACCCTGTGAATGGGACAAGCACTCAGTTGACTCTCCTGGGAGAAGGTTTGCCAGTTTGATGTCGTGGTTAAGTGCGCGGACTCTTATCTGGGAGAACCGGGTTTGATTCCCCACTCCTCCACTTGCACCTGCTGATGTGACCTTGGGTCAGTCACAAGCTCTGGCACAGCTGTTCTCTCAAGGACAGTTTCTGTCAGAAGTTCTCTCAGCCCCACCTGCCTCACAGGGTGTCTGTTGTGGGGAGGGGAAGGGAAAGGAGTTTGTCGGCCGCTCTGAGACGCCTTTGGGCAGTGAAGGGCAAGGTATAAATCCAAACTCTTCTTCTTCTTCTACCTCACAGGGTGTCTGTTGTGGGGAGAGGAAGGGAAAGGAGTTTGTAAGCCACTCTGAGACGCCTTTGGGCAGTGAAGTGCGGGGTATAAATCCAAACTCTTCTTCTTCTTCTACCTCACTGGGTGTCTGTTGTGGGGAGAGGAAGGGAAAGGAGTTTGTAAGCCGCTCTGAGACTCCCTTGGGTAGTGAAGGGCAGGGTATAAATCCAATCTCTTCTTCTTCTTCTTCATCAATCTCAATTGGTCTATCCCACTGGGAAGCATGGGGTAGCAGTTAAAGTGTTGCACTAGGACCTGGGAGAGACCGGTTGGAACCAATGCTCCCTCTAAGCTGTGGCGTCTTGTGAGCAAAAACTCTACTTTGTGAGCTCCTGGCATCGTGAGTGAGCGATTTGGCTCCTGCATGGATTAGTTTGCTCTGGAGCCGTCCCTTCCTGAGCGAAGGTGAAAATGTGTGGGCCGGAGGCTAAAAAACTGTGAGGTAGCTCACTCTAACTCAGCTTAGAGGGAACACTGCTCGGCACCATGAGGCATTTGGGCCTCTCACCATCTACCTCCATCCTTAGCTAGTAAGTTAGTACTCTATCCTGTCCCTACTTTTTCCTATCCAGAAGTGTCCTTCTCAAATAAAGAGAGAAGTTAGTTGCTGTAGATTTCCCGGGTTGTGTGGCCGTGGTCTTGGCATTGTAGGACCTGACGTTTCACCAGTAGCTGTGACTGGCATCCTCAGAGGTATAACACAGAAAGACAGAATACTCTCTGTGTCAAGGTGAGCAGAAAAATGGTAGGCAGGTAATTTATATCTACCCTGGAAGGTGGGGTAGGGCTGAGTCATTATCTTATAGTAGTTCCCCAGGCTATGAACATGCTAATGGAGGAGCTTTCCTGAGGAGGTTCCTTTGTCTCTGGATTGTTTCCTGTTTCCTGAGGAGGTTCTTTTGTGTGTGGAATGGCTCTTGAAATGCTAATCTTATCTGTAATGCTATTGCTTATGAAGAACTTTGACGGGGAAACTGGAAGTAACAGAGAGAAGTATTTCTCTGTTAAACTTGCAATGAAGAAGAAGAAGAAGAAGAGTTTGGATTTATACCCCGCCCTTCACTGCCCAAAGGCGTCTTAGAGCGGCTGACAAACTCCCTTCCCTTCCCCTCCCCACAACAGACACCCTGTGAGGTAGGTGGGGCTGAGAGAACTTCTGACAGAAACTGTCCTTGAGAGAACAGCTGTGCCAGAGCTTGTGACTGACCCAAAGTCACATCAGCAGGTGCAAGTGGAGGAGTGGGGGAATCAAACCCGGTTCTCCCAGATAAGAGTCCGCGCACTTAACCACTACACCAAACTGGCTCTCAATGTGGCTCTGGGTAGCTTTGTAAGCCGAGTAAACCGGTCAAGTGACGCTGCTGCACTTGTCGCTTTATTTAAACACCCTGCTCATTAGTGGTGACTGGAGTAACTATACCAGTTCATCCCAAAACAAAAGTCACCTCACTTCCTCATAGGATGCTCTAGGGCTCACCCAAAACTCTATGGTACAATTCTGGGGCGAATCCTAGAGCGTACCGTAGCGTATGTCAGTCTAGCCTACCTTACGGGGACGTTGTGAGGATCAGATGGAGGAGTGGAGAGCGGGGAAGGGCGTCAATATATAAAGCCCCCCTCCTTCTCCGGGGAAAGGACCCGGCAGGCTTGCCAGGGGATTGTTGACAGGATAAGGAAACTCGGGGAGTCGATTTACCCCTGGTAGAAACGAGGCAGAACAAAGGACCACATCGACTGGCGACAGCTCTGTCTCTTGTCTCGGGGGCGGGATGGGGGCCGGCCGATCGATGGGAAAGGGAAACAGCGTGACCAGATGGATTGCTGCCCCCAGGGGAGAGAGCCGGGGAAGACGGGAACCTCTCCCCTCCCCCCCCATGTGCAAAAGGCAGGGCCATTCTCCATCGGCACACACACACAATCCCCTCCACAGTCACAACCGTTCGTGTGTGTGGCTGCATCGCTCTGATTATTGTTGTTCTTCGGTCGCACAGTCGAGTCCGACTCTCCGCAACCCCATGGACCACATCACGCCAGGCCCTCCTGTCTTCCGTCATGCTCCGGAGTTTGCTTAATTTCACGTTCGTTGCCTCGATCACACTGTCTAACCCTCGCATCCTTTGGCGTCCCCCTTCTTCTTCGACCTTCCGTCTTTCCCAGCATCGGGGTCTTCTCCAGCGAGGGCTCCCTTCTCGTTTGGGGGCCAAAGTATTTGAGCTTCAGCTTCAGGATCTGGCCTTCCAGGGAACAGTCAGGGTTGATTTCTTTTAGGATGGACTGATCTGATCTCCTGGCAGTCCAAGGGACTCTCAAGAGGCTTCTCCAGCACCATAACTCAAAAGAATCTATTCTTCGGCACTCGGCCTTCCTTACAGTCCAACTCTCGCAGCTGTATGTTACTACTGGGAACACCATGGCTTTGACTATGTGGACTTTTGTTGGCAGGGTGATGTCTCTACTTTTTATGATGCTGTCTAGGGTTGCCGTTGCTTTCCTCCCCAGGAGCAGGCGTCTTTTAATTTCATTAGGCCGAGTCTAATCCTTCCTTTAGCGCATGTGGGGTTTCCCTCTGTCTACGCCTCTCCAGTGCCTGGAAAGTCTCCCCCCCCCCCGCCCCCGTTCTTTCCAAAGGAGCAGAGAAACCAACCAGTTTTGCAAAGCCTTGTGCTCCGGCAGTCCCTTCCTCTGTTGCCTTGAATAGGAAGCCTCAAGGGAGGGGCTGTGGCTCAGTGGTAGAGCATCTGCTTGGCATGCAGAAGGTCCCGGGTTCAATCCCCGGCACCTCCAGTTCAAAGGTGACCAGGCAGTTAAGTGGACTTACTTGTATGTATGCAGCGGAGGTCCATCAGTGGCTAAGAAATTGCGAGTAGATAAATAGGTTCCACTTCGGCGGGAAGGTAACAGCATTCCGTGCGCCTCGGCATCTAGTCATACTGGCCACATGACGATGGAAACGTCTTCGGACAGCGCTGGCTCTTCGGCTTGGAAACGGAGATGAGCACCGCAGCCCTAGAGTTGGGTTCGACTGGCTTTTGAGCAAGGGAAACCTTTACCTATAGATGGGAACTCTCAGTCTGGGGCAAGTAATGTACTGTATTCTTGGTGCTTGGGGGGGGGCAACAATGGGAGAGCTTCTAGTGTCCTGGCCCCATTGATGGACCTCATGATGGCACCTGGTATTTTTGGGCACGGTGTGACAGAGTGTTGGACTGGATGGGCCATCGGCCTGATCCAACATGGGCTTCTCTTATATTCTTATATAAAACAGAGGTCCATCAGGGGCTATTAGCCACAAGGTATAGATAGGGAGCTGCAGTGGCTCAAGTGGTTAAGATGCTGAACTGCAGGCTGTGGAAGGTCAGTAGTTCAGCAGTTCAAGACCCGAGAGTGCCGCATGACAGAGTGAGCGCCTGTCTCTAGTTCCAGCTCCTGCTGACCTAGCAGTTCGAAAGCAAGAAATTGCAAGTAGATAAATAGGTACCACTTCGGTGGGAAGGTAATAGAGTTCCATGCACCTCGGCGTCTAGTCATTCCGGCCACATGACCACGGAAACATCTTCGGACAGCGCTGGCTCTTCGGCTTGGAAACGGAGATGAGCACCGCAACCCTAGAGTCGGATTCGACTGGCTTTCGAGCAAGGGAACCTTTACCTTTACTATAGATAGGGACTCTGGGGCAAGAGATGCTCTGTATTCTTGGTGCTTGGGGGGAAGTCAGCAATGGGAGGGCTTCTAGTGTCCTGGCCCCACTGATGGACCTCCTGATGGCACCTGGTATTTTTGGCCACTGTGTGACCAGTGTTCCCTCTAAGCTGAGTTAGTGTGAGCTAGCTCACAGTCTTTTAGCCTCTGGCTCACCCACTTTTGTCTTCGCTCAGGAAGGAGGGCTCCAGAGCAAACTAACTGATGCAGCAGCCAAGTCGCTCGCTCACAACTTTAATGCCCGTAGCTCACCAAGTAGAATTTTTGCTCACAAGACTCCACAGCTCAGAGGGTGCCTTGTGCGTGACAGAGTGTTGGACTGGATGGGCCATTGGCCAGATCCAACATTGGTTCTCTTGTGGCTCAAGTGGTTAAGACACTGAGCTGCAGGCCGGAAGGTCAGTAGTTCAGCAATTCGAGACCCGAGTGCCGCATGACAGAGCGAGCTCCCGTCTCTGGTCCCAGCTCCTGCCAACTTAGCAGTTCAAAAGCAAGAAATTGCAAGTAGATAAATAGGTTCCACTTCGGTGGGAAGGTAACAGCATTCCATGCGCCTCGGCATCTAGTCATGTCGGCTGCATGACCATGGAAATGTCTTCGGACAGCGCTGGCTCTTCGGCTTCAAAATGGAGATGAGCACCGCATCCTTAGAGTCAGATTTGACTGGCTTTTGAGCAAGGGAAACCTTTACCTTTACCTTCTTTGCCTGATACCCTGGAGAGCTGCTGCCAGTCTGAGCAGACAATGTTGACCGTGATGGACCACTGGGTCTGATTCAGTATAAAGCGGCTTCATATGTTCATAGAGGAGCTTCTGTTTTGCATGTAGAGGGTACCCTGACGTCTCCAGTTGAAAAAGGACCGGGCAGTAGGTGATGGGAAAGACCTCTACCTGAGACCCTGGAGAGCCGCTGCCGGTCAGAGTAGGCAATACTGACTGTGATGGACCAAGGGTCTGATTCAGTACAAGGGGGATTTGTGTGTTCAGTGGTACAGAGGATCAGAATAGCAAAAAATACCTTGGGACATCCCTTACTGATGCCACCCACATTCAGGCACTCCCCCCCCCCCGCTTCCCTCTTTAAATGAAACTAACTCCTCGGGGCCAGATGAACTGCACCCAAGGGTACTAAAAGAACTTGCGGATGTAATTTCTGAGCCTCTGTCCATTATTTTTGAGAATTCTTGGAGAACAGGTGAGGAGCCGGAAGATTGGAGGTGGGCAAATGTCATCCCCATCTTCAAGAAGGGGGAAAAGGAGGATCTGGGTAACTACCGACCTGTCAGCTTGACGTCTATACCTGGGAAAGTTTTAGAACAAATAATCATTTAGTCACTCTTTGAGTATTTAGAAAGGACGGCTGTGATTACTAAGAGCCAGCATGGGTTTCTCAAGAATGAGTCATGTCAGACTAACCCTATCTCTTTTTTGGGGAAAGTTACTACCTTGCTGGATCAGGGGAATGCTGTAGACACGGTTTATCTTGATTTCAAGGTGCTTGTGAGTGGTGCTTGTGAGTGGTTCCTCATCCTCTTGGAGAGGAGTGACCAGTGGAGGGCCTCAAGGATCTGTCCTGGGACTTGTTTTGTTCAATATCTTTATCAATTGATTTGGATGAAGGGATAGAGGGAATGCTTATTAAATTTGCAGATGAGACTAAATTGGGAGGGGTAGCAAATACGGTAGAAGACAGAGTCAGGATACAGGATGATCTTGACAGGCTGGGAAACTGGGCTAAAAGAAATGTAATGAATTTCATTGGGGAGAAATGTAAAGTTCTGCATTTAGGTAGGAAAAATCAAATGCATAATTATAGGTTGGTGGAGACTTGTTTTGGCAGTAGCCTGTGCAAAAAGAATCAAGGGGTCTTAGTGCACCATACACTGAACATGAGTCGGGTGTGTGTGATGCGGTAGCTAAAAAGGCAAATGCGATTTGGGGCTGTATCAACAGAAGTATAGTGTCCAGATCACACGAAGTGATGGTACTGCTTTACTCTGCTCTGGTTAGACCTCACCTAGAGTATTGTGTTCAGTTTTGCGCACCACAATTTAAGAAGGATATAGACAAGCTGGATCGTGTCCAGAGGAGGGCAACGGAGATGGCGAGGGGTCTGGAGACCGAGCCCTGTGAGGAAAGGTTGAAGGAGCTGGGTACGTTTAGCCTGGAGAGGAGATGACTGAGAGGTGATATGAAAACCATCTTCAAGTACTTGAAAGGCTGTCCTATAGAGGATGGGACGGAGTTGTTGATTGTACCGTACCTGGTCCCAGAAGGTCGGACCAGAACCAACGGGTTGAAATGAAATCAGAAGAGTTTTCGGCTAAACATTAGGAAGAACTTCCTGACAGAGCGGGTTTCTCAGTGGAACAGGCTTCCTTGGGAGGTGGTGGGCTCTCCTTCTCGGGAGGTTCTCAAACAGAGGCTAGGTGGCCATCTGACAGCAATGCTGATTGTGTGAACTTAGGCAGATCGTGAGAGGGAGGGCAGGAAGGGCTGCCTCGGTGCTTAGTTCTCGTGGCCCTTTCTTACAACGCCCAGGGAAATGGTGATCACCACTTTGGGGTCAGGAAGACATTTTTCTCCAGGCCCGTTTGGCTGGAAATCCTGAAGCTTTTTCTTTCTCATCTTCTGGGCATGGAGCAGCAGAAGAAGAAGAGATTGGATTTATACCCCGCCCTTCACTCCCCAAAGGAGTCTCAGAGAGGCTTACAAACTCCTTTCCCTTCCCCTCCCCACGACAGACACCCTGTGAGGTAGGCGGGGCTGAGAGAGCTCTGACAGAAACTGCTCTTTTTCAAGAACACCTCTGATAGAACTACGGCTTGCCCAAGGTCATCCAGCAGGTGCGAGTGGAGGCGTGGGGAATCAAACCCGGTTCTCCCAGATTAGAGTCTGCGCACTTAACCGTTACACCAAACTGGCAGAGGTCACTGGGCGTGTGCAGAAGGGGAGGTATTTGTGAATTTCCTGCGTTGTACAGAGGGTTGGGCTAGATGACCTTGGAGGTCCCTTCTAACTCTATGATTCTATGATTCCCGAAGCTCTGACTGCATGAGAGGAGCCTAGCTACTCCAGCTACTGGGTCACTGTGGTCAGGAAAGATCCTTTTCTGCTTGAGAGTTTCTACCAGTCAGCGTAGACAATACTGGGATGGAGGGAACAGGGTGATGGGACCCAGCAGGGCAATTTCAAGGATGGGGAATGGTACAGTTCTGGCCACCGTGTCTCAAAAAGGACAGTGCAGAGGTGGAAAAAGCACAGAGGAGGGGCAACCAAGATGATGAGGGGAGGTTTGGAGCCCATTCCTGAGGAAGGAAGGCTGAAGAGTCTCTGGGACTTTTCTGTTTAGAAAAGAGATGACAAACCGGGCGACATGATGAAATTATTCAAAGGGTGGAGAGAGTTGACAGTCTGGGAGAACCGGGTTTGATTCCCCCACTCCTCCACGTGCAGCTGCTGGTGTGACCTTGGGTCAGTCACAAGTTCCCTCAGAGCTGTTCTCTCAAGGGAAGTCCTTGAAAGAGCCAGTTTGGTGTGCTGATTCTAATCTAGGAGAGCCGGGTTTGATTCCCCACTCCTCCACATGCAGCTGCTGGTGTGACCTTGAGTCAGTCACAAGTTCCCTCAGAGCTGTTCTCTCAAGGGAAGTCCTTGAAAGAGCCACTTTGGTGTGCTGATTCTAATCTGGGAGAGCCGGGTTTGATTCCCCCACTCCTCCATGTGCAGCTGCTGGTGTGACCTTGGGTCAGTCACAAGTTCCCTCAGAGCTGTTCTCTCAAGGGAAGTCCTTGAAAGAGCCACTTTGGTGTGCTGATTCTAATCTGGGAGAGCCGGGTTTGATTCCCCCACTCCTCCACGTGCAGCTGCTGGTGTGACCTTGGGTCAGTCACAAGTTCCCTCAGAGCTGTTCTCTCAAGGGAAGTCCTCGAAAGAGCCAGTTTGGTGTGCTGATTCTAATCTGGGAGAGCCGGGTTTGATTCCCCACTCCTCCACATGCAGCTGCTGGTGTGACCTTGGGTCAGTCACAAGTTCTCTCAGAGCTGTTCTCTCAAGGGAAGTCCTCGAAAGAGCCAG